>JAZKJV010008504.1:0-600000 GCA_037367405.1 Ottelia alismoides
TAAAGAACAATTTTTGCATTCACTTGCTCAGTCTATTACGTTTGCTCCCTATTATCGAACACTCTACACAGACTTACCTATAACACATCTGTAAAGTTATAACAAATTTTAACTCACATTTTTATTTTTCACTGCTTTATCTATATTGTGGGTTTAATTGTTGAGTTATTTGGGTTTTGTGACCGGTCTCTTTGACGATTATTGATCCGCCTTGTGGATCAACAAGACCCTCACAAAACTTGAGTTTTCAAATGGTGCCATTGATGAGGAGAAACACTGTATAGATTGATTTTGGGTTACTCTTGTCTATATTTTTCACTTAATTATTTTCATTTTATTTGATATTATTTTTAAATTGTTCATACCTCTTCTTCTGTTTGATCTTGTTACGAGGGACCGCTACGTGAGGGAGGACTTGTTAGGAGGACTTGTGCACCCAAGCAAGGTGAAACCAACTTTCTGACTTAGTTGGCAAGAGAGAGCAACAAGGGCAGACTTAGGGAATTTTTAAGAGCAGTCCACTTTGTTATATTTTCTTTAGTTGTAATTTGAATCGAAAGAGAGAGACATTTAATTGTAGTAATTTGGACTCTCAAGACGCTACTACTTCACGAAGTCCGTTGCCCAAGTGATTGTTCACTCGGGGGCCTCGTCATGTTTTTCACATTTTCATCATTTTCTTTTTATTTGTTGTATGCCTTTCTTTTTATTTGTTTTGTGTATGAGCCCTAATTTTAGGATCTGCTTGCTTGATTGATTAAGGTCCAAAGCCCTAATTAAAATGCATGTACATATAGTTCACATTTTGACTTAGAGAAATTAAATAGTTGATTATTTGGAATCGAGACCCCACACTGCGAGAGATTCCATACAACGCTTGCAAGACCTGTTGTGATGGGCATCGAGGAATTTTCAAGACCAGACCTATAGTTTCTTCTCTAGATATTTCACTCTCATTCCTCACGCTAATAATAATTACTATTCTAGGGCTATTTCGTCATTTGCATTGCATATAGATATGTTTCAATTCTGCTTAGTATCCTGCACGAAAAGAGCTGGATGCAAGGTGAGCATTTCTATTTTAGCATACATCAGTGATTTCCGCATGCATTACTTTTCCGACTTTCTCCCTCTGATTTTAACCACATATGATTCTAAAGGAATTGATCCGTTGTTAGGACTCATGCATTTTCATTAAAAATCCAAAAAAAAGATAACCAATAAATTTGGGACGGCTAACATTACTCGACCCTAAAATCAAAAAGGAAAAATTGTCTTGGGGAGAGTAACCCCCTCATTGTATTTGCATTTTACTTTTGATATGTGCACACTAAATATTAGTGGTCCAATCCCAGGCCTGCCTGCGTGGTTGTACAACTTTGTTGAACTCACCTAACTTTAAAATTGAAAAGATAAAAAGACCGAACTTTCACGATCAACACAGAGTTGACTTGGTGAATTGAGGTGTTTTTGTTTGTTTATATTTGTGATTGTTTGTATGCATACTCAATCTTTTCTGTACAATTGCGCCTTTTTCTTTAATATCTTGACTTGACCTTTGTGCTCTCTCTTTCTTTTGGTTCGGAGATGACCAACCTTGAGTGATTTTTATCTAGATTTTGCAGATCCTTCGTACCCTTCAGCCAGTCCACCTCCATTTTTCCAGGAGGACTTTGTTACTGATTCTTCTTTTTGTACATATCTGCCTAATCCAATATTTGAAGCGTCAGATATTAATTTTTACCCATGACCACCACTCTCTCATTTCCAACCATCTCACTCACCTGATACTGAGTTATTGGAATCACCTCTCATAAAGACCACTCTTGAGCACTTAACCTAGATGATAGAGAACTTGAGGGAGAGGATTGATAATCTCACTAGTGTAAATAAGAGCAACAATTCCACTTCACCATCTGATTTCATGGATTAATTTGAGGACACCCATGAGAGATTGCAATTACCCAAAATACAAATAAAATCAGAAAAAACCAAGAACACAAAAAGATTTTGGGAGACACCTTGTCAAGTCTGCTTGTTAGGAGAGGGCACCTTTGCCAAATCCAATACTCTCTCACATGCACAAAAGTTCCCACCTTTTCCCTCAAGGATGACACTGTACAGACTACTCGTACTCATCCTTGTGTAGATTATGATTCCAATCTCCTCCCTTGTTGGAGGAGATCCAAAATCATAAAAAATGTTGACTAAACCAGAAGTGGTGGTAATTATTCATGAGACTATTGAGGCCCCACTTCTACAGGCCATAACCCAATTATCTGCGCCCACACCCAAAAAGAGAAAGTGATAATGTAGATCTGAGCGACACCTTTTGACCATGGCCACTGCCAACGCCATCACCCACCATCCATATATTTGGAAAGGGAACATTGTTACACCTCTTGTGAGATGCACCATTTTGACCATTCTTGTGATCCCACTCACCATGATGGTGGTGCTTCGATTAATATAATACCCTTCTCATTAGTATAATCTCTTCGTCTAGGCCTCTTAAGAAGACCCGGATGATTTGTCCATTCGCTAATGGATCAATAAAGAGGCTGAAGGGTATTCTAGAGAATGTCATCATTCAGATGCAAGACATGAGCTTCACTATAGACTTTGTTGTATTACCCATGGAGATCTCACCCCCATGGAGCATCCTCCAATCTACCTAGGACGGTCTTTCCTTGCCTCTACGAGAACCGTTATTGATTTATGGATGTGGAGAGGTTCAATTTCATTCTGCTGACGAGCGCATTGTGTTTATCACTGGCACCTACTACTGACTAGAGACCTGCATCCGACGAGAGTGTACTCATGTTAGCCGACCCTGAGGACTACTCCCTATCTTCTTGTATCAGAGAGATTTTCATTATGTTGGATGAGACTGAGACCGAGAATTCCTCTTCATGGAGGAAGACTCAGAAAGCATAGAGCTTGGAGTTCCCCCTTATGATGAGTGGCGATTTATTGATGGCATCCACAATATTTACGCTATAGCACTTTAGAGTGGAGGGCAAACTTAGTAGCGACTACATATGTCAAATTTGACCTTACTACTTTCATACATGAGTTGGGGCCTTTCTGTTGTGACCTAGCGGTAACTTCCCAGGCTGAGCATGACCACACTACTTCCACTGACCGGTTTGTGCCTTTCTACTTTTAGACCATGGAGGACCTTCATCAGGTCAATCCCTATTGATTTGTGTCTGTTGATGACCCCGATATCGACAATCACCTCGTTAGATCCATTCCTCAGCGGTCACGCAAGAAGGTGTGCTTTCTACCTTCTTAATCTCAGTACAACTTTCGTTTTCTTTCTTCCATCTACCATTTTGCTCATCCACACCACTCTGTGTTGCTGCCTTGCCTAAGACATACTTTATCCTAAGTATAAGGGGTAGATGAGCCGGGTGTTCATTCTTAGTTTTATTTCATCACTCTCGTTGTGGCCTATACTTAGGGCTCTTTTATCCTGAATAATAGGGGGAGTGATGCATACATCCCCCCTCGTATATTTTATTTTTATTGGATTCTTTTCTTGATCCCCCCCCAACTGCCTCCTTTCCTTGTCTATACTTAGGAATATCTAACCCAAAGTATAGGGGGACAAAGACTGAGTTGTGATCTGTTTATTCCCACCCTAACCCTCCCTACATGTAGATACAACCTTCTATACTTAGTATTATTTCATCTTGATTATATTGGGAACGGTTGACATCTCATTCAATGATTTGTTCATTCTTTAGTCGTTGTAATATAGGCTCTTCAATACTCAATACGAGTTAGGTCTTCTCTTTTTCTCTCTGGCCTATGAGGACTTAGCTCAAGCAAAGTATAGGGGGTTGTATATACTCTGTATGTACTTTAACCATAACCCGTACTTTTGTATTTTTAATAATATGGCTAATTAGTAAAAATAAATTAACACAAAGTAAATTTTTTGTATATAAAGATTAGTAAATAACATTAAAAAATTTTTTCAAAACAATTGAAAAAACATTTGAAATCCTTTTGAAAATCTTTTGAAAACTATTTGGAAATGTTTTGTTAAATATTTTGAAACATTTGTAATAATTTTTTATTTGTAAAAATTTCTTTTCTTTGTCTGAAATAAAAACTTTTGAAAATCTATTTGCAAATGATTTTGAAAACTTAACAAAATATTTTGAAAAATCTATTTATACTGTTTGAAAAATCTTTGCAAAATTTATTTTCAAATTTTTTAAAATTTTTGTAAAAAATATTTGTCAAATTAGTTTGAAAAATAAAGTTTTCAAATGTCGGTAAAAAAATCTTTTTAAATTATCGAGAACTATGTACATAATTCAAGCAAATAAATGTTCCTTACAAACCTATAAATTCTGAAATCCTAGATCTAGTAAATAATAAAAAGTAATCCCCGTAAAATCTGCACATATCCCCTTTGTCCTGAAAATCTTTTTGTTTTTAAAAATCCTCGAAATTTTAAAAACTAAAAATTCCATAAACATTTGTAAAACATTTTCAAAAATCCATAAAAAATCCAAATCAAAAAATTGCATCACAAAAATATTTTCTTCATTATGCGTAGCATTTGCATTTTTCAGATTGAAATTGACAATTGAACTAGTCTAAGTAAAATCTAGAGAATAGACCACGATTGGGCCTTAAATCTACTTAATCATAAAAACCTTATATGAATTGGAATTGAGGCACTTCATGTTTACAAGACTTAATTCTTTGAGACCACGAGACTTGGTTCAGTGTCATCTTGATTGCCTAAGTAGAATATTTCGGAACACACACATGACTCTTGTTGATAATGACCTAGCTTGCACACCTGCATCGTACACTTTTCACCTTATTGAAGTGGGAGAGGGATGGATTTGCTGGTAGGAGACATAAGCCAATGGAAACATAGGAGGTCTCACATTTGTGGTCATTGTACTCCTGCCCGATCCAGTAGCCATGAGGTCTAAAGATAGAAGTTCTGGGTTGCAATAAATCTTCAAAAAAGGGATAGTCTACTGACTCAAGAGAAAAAAGTCTGTATGTATCAAAAAAAGAGAAAAAAATGCAAAATCAAAATCTTTCAAAAAGTTGACAAGCCTGAATGAAAATAAAATGCATGCTGGAGTATGTATATATTTGTATAGTCAAATAAGAAAGCATGAGCTTCAAAGTCATATGTATGTGAGCGTGCAGCCGGATGACTTGGCTAAACTGTTCAAGCATCCTAGGATATATAGCTACACTGGACACCATCCATTCTTATCTCCACCTCCTCTTCTTGAGCGGGTTTTACTTGAACTTAGAAGGGAATACCCCGCTTCTCGAGGAAAGAGTTGTTGGATAGGGGAATTATGGTCACCATGTTGGAGAAGTCTAACTTTACTGCTTCAGATGGGGAGAGCTACATATCACACACATTGTCCAAGATATATTCACAGTCATAAGGGTTTGCGCATGACTTGACTTATTCTGACCTGGCTATTTAGGAGACTTGAGTAGGGATTTGTGGATCTTAGAGGTTGTTGTGTTTCAAGTATTATTCCCAATAAGATTCCGACCGCACTGATGAATATCCATTTCATCACCTTTATTCTTTCATTTTGATCTTTTAACCCTATCTAAGTGCATGTATATATCATTATTTTGCATAAATTGACATTCATCATTTATTGTATAAATAGTGTATAAAATACATTATTTAAAGCCAAAAAAAGAATAAAGAAAAGAAAACGAAATAAAATTCCAAAGGTATTTATGACCCTAAACATTGAGACCTAGGCATCATGATGAATGGGTCGACGAGGAATAAAGTAGGGGGAGAACATGGTCAAAACACAATAAAAACCTAATCTTTACCCTTCAATAACTCAGTTTTGAGAGCTATTTTATTCTTTTTTATTTATACCTCAAATAAAGAAACTTTGTACTTGAAAGTTGTAGATAAAAATACATAAAAAATAAAAAAATATTTCATGCAAAAAATATAAATTCTACATTTTATACTCAGAATGAAAATCCAAAATGCAAACTTCCCAGACCCATATCTTGCCTATATGAACTCAAAATGGAACAAAATCATCTTCAATTGTATATAACTTTTAATTAGCTATTTATTGAAGCTGATTTCATTTAAATTAGAGTTAAGATGCAAAAGTGAGGCTGTGGACCCTTGTTGTTTTATATACCTGAATAAAATATACATTTTTTTATTTTTATAATTTTTATAACTTTATATATTTTATAATTTTGTAAATATTATTTATAATGCATTTACATATCTAGAACAGAATAAAACCATAAAGAAAATTAAAATAAAATAGTATATAAAAAATATATGAATGAATATATAATACTTATACCTACATAATTAGTATACATATTTGTTTAAGTGTACAAAATACATCATAAAATATAATAATAATAATATATTTATGTATACAAATAAGTTATAATTATATAAATTACAAGAAATAATAATAAAATCAAAAATAAAAAATAAAAATAAAATATACAAAACATTGGTCAATATACTTATAAATACACTTGTAATAAATCGATTCAAAAAAACAAATAAAAATAGGATAAAATGACTACATAAAAATAAACATTTTTTATGTTTAAACCAAAAATTAAATAAATAATTTTCTATTTTATTTTTATTTTATCTTTGAATTTAATTCCGGTTTTGTCGTTTTACGGGTGACGTGGACCAATCAGGTCACACTACCCTTGACCTGCGTCAACTCCCTGACCTAGGTCGTAGTCTTTTCAGAACCACATTTGACCCCTCCTCCCTTTTTCTCTAAATGATGCATTCATCGACATGGTTTGATTACTCTTTGACTTTCCTCCCTCGATCCTAGCTCTATCACGTTAGCACGATTCCTTGAGCTGAGGCCGTCTGAATCAACCACTCCACCTCGATATTCACCTCCCTATCACCATCTCTGTACATAAGATCCACCTCCTCTTCCCTGAATTTTTGAATCCCTTCTTTGCCTAGCCTTCTCCTTATTTTGTGTCGCAAGGCATGAGCATCATGAAACGAAGCTCGCCTAATATTTAGGCGGATCGAGGAGGCTGTGTAAGGGGTGATGCCACCATCTCTGATCAACCATGTCGTGAGGTACCCCATCTCATTGGCTCCAGCCAACTCGAGGTATTTCATCCACTTTCTAGGTAGATATAGATCATACATTTTGTTTTTAGCATTTATTTTATGTTTTGATCCATTGCATTACGTAGAAACCACCTTTCATTATTCGTCAGAGATCCTATCTGGCGAACCCCTCAACCGTGAACCAACCTTGTTTTGACTCCCCAAATGCACTCATTACCTTCCATCACACTTCCCCTATGCCCACTGCATTTCTCTCGCCATATCATATGTGTATCTGGAGTTGGGTGCTTTACCTCCCCTACTCGGCGGAGCACCTCTGCTAAGCCCTATTCCATGACCATTCCACCTACTAACAGGTCGAGGCAGTTTTCCTTCGACCTTATTTTTCTTCACGTGAAGGTCTCGAGCCCAAATCTCCAGCTGAAGGTGATTCTGAAGTCCAAGAAGCAGTCTAGGTCATCGGACCTTCCTCGACCTCCGTAGACCGCAACGGTCTACGGAGCTTTTTGAGCCATCCAACAGATAGAGGGGACCTTCAGGAATCTTCTGGGACATTTTGTAGCATCAAGGAATGCTAGAGGGAGGAGATCTTGTTGGAAGAAGCTATCCCAGGAGGATCAACTTCCCTTAACCATCCCGAGAGTGGGTGATCCTGGGCTCAAGAGGATCATGAGTCCAGGTTGGTCCATGTTGTGCTGACCTTTGAAGACATACTTCTTGGAGGGTTCAACGAGAGATTCGCAAAGTCCGAATAAATATCCCCCAATTAGTCATCTTCGATGTCAAAAGAACCGATTAGAACATGATATTCAATGAGGTGCTAGTTCTACGATGCACGTAAATGTGCGGAGTAAACTCACACAAAAAAATGCAATTCAAAGCCTCAATTTCACCAATCAGCACGTGATGGTTGTAAGGTTCGGCCGAATTATCTGGTCAATTTTAGTTGGTGATAAATGCAATCTTGAAAAGATTAACGAGCTGTTAGGTGTCCGTATTTTCCTACAAACTGGCCTAGTTCTTACGACTAGTTGGACCTACTTTCAGCCAATATAGGAGTAAGTATGGACCATATAAATACGGCTACCCATTCCTTGAGGACTAAGGCGTCCTCTAAACCTCCCACTCTGCTAAGGAATTCCGGACCGTTTCCCGGCTACCCATATTCCTCACTGAAAAGTAGCTAATTGCCTAAAAATAAAGAACCAGTAGTATGTAAAAAATCCTGGCTCGGCTCTATCCTAGGGTCGTCTCTTTCTCTCACTTGCAAGTAAATCAAACAATGAGGGCTTTATGCACCCGTGAACAAGGTTCTTTTTATTCCAATTTTTTTAATCGATCTACTCAATTCAGTCCCAATTTTAGAGTTAGGTTATCACTTGATATTTATCTGAACACAAAAACACCCCCTACCGTTCAGTCCCGATTTCCTTTTTGACCTTAAGTTATAAAACAAGAGGGGAATCAGAAATCAGAATGCAAACGTGAAACGATGATGCATGCTCAGAAGAGGATATACCTACAGTGAATCCCAGCACTCTCCATGCGTTATGCAAAACTGAATTTTTAAAGTTACACTAAATGCATGTAGATCGAGAAAACCGCACATAAACAATATACTATTAGCGAGGAAGAATTGAGTTAATTTGAGCTAAGTAGTACGTGTCTATGTATCTCATTATAAATCTTATCAGATAAGTGAATCTTCTAAGATATATGTGGCCTAAATTACAAAGGGCACAAACAAATTTGGTTCTAAACTATCGTGTGCCTAACCTTAATTTTGCCACTCAAGTCGAGCCGCACTCTCACTAGAGAGTGAAACAGGTCTCGACACACCACAAAATAAAGTCCAAGTCTTTTCTTACATGCGTGAGCTCTCAAACAGGAGCCGCTGTAAATAAGCAAATTACCAAAATAATTACAAAAATTTACAAAAATTGCTCTCAAAATAAATTGGATATTCTTGCTCTTCAGCAATCGGCGCGCGTCACATCCGTCGACCTCCAATGCACCCCAAGTTCAGCGGGACCTCGCAAGGAAAATAAAATTTATGTTAGAGAGATCAAAAACAAAATATATACAAAAAATGACCAGAAAAATAATTGAGGGAAAAAATGGAATAAATACAAGATGTCTCGTGGGTCAGGCTACCCGAGTGAATGAAAATCTAAATCTAATTTTTCAAACTAATCCGTAAGCCGTTTGCATCCCCATCAACAGTGCCATCTGATGGTTCTCTAAATACGATATATAATGTGTACTCATTGTAATATATGTACTTAGTGAATCGTTCAGAACTGAAAGAAGATCTCCATGAGGACTGTCTCGTCTTTAATTTATATCCCGGGCAAGTCCGGGGTCCAACACAGGGAGGCAAAGGAACAAGTTCGGGTTAATTCGGAAAATGAGGTTTATATTTTCAAAGCGGATTTTTTGTATTTTTTAATGGAAAAATGAATGTGAAATGCATTATGCGTGTGAATTAGGCTATTAAGAAACCACACAACTTGGCCAAATTAATTTTAATGTGAGATGAGTCCAATTTAACTAAATTATAATTTTTCTAGAAACTTAATCCAATAATGAATGTAGAACACATTTTTTTGGAATTTTAGGAATTATAATGCAATAATGAAAAATGCACACTTTTTATGAGTTTTTATGCAATTTTTCACTCAAACAGTATGCAAAAATTATGAAAACTTTAGTGGAAATAAAACATGATGCAAGGATACTTTTGGGTTTTTCTGACAAAATATGAAATTTTTATGGATTTTTAAATAGAAACAAAGTGACAATAAGTAATTAATTTCTAATAAATCCACATTAACTAATTAGCCATAATATGAATTATCTCATATAGATATTTCTATGAGCAATCGAGGAGAGTTGAAATTTCGCAAAAAAGATGTATGTAGATTTAATTAAAAATCAATTAATAAATTCACTCTACAAATTATTTAAGGCACATGAAAACTCCAATTAAAATGAAATTTGGAAACTAACTAAAGAATACTTCAAGGCATCATTCCTGATTTTTTGGAAAATTTAGAGCACATGTGAGTGAAATATAAATTTAAAGGTCCAGATTGGGTAAAATATGCAGAATTTCACTTGAACAATTTTAATTAATTCATCATAACTCAAACAAATACAAATAAATATTCATATGGTAGGGAATTAGTTGCTCAACATAATGACATTTTTTTATTAAACAAAATGATGCAATATTGAGGTCCAAATCAATGCATGAACACAAGGATATCCGTGCAAATTTCGTAAACAAAATAATCAAACAACTATATACAAGGACATTTTTTGCAATAACAGAAACTTAAAATATAAACACTGCAATTTTTACAATAAAAAATGAAAAAAAGACCTTCTTCTCCAAGCTCGATGGTAGGCTAGGGCGTATGGGGGAATGGAGCTGCATGGCAGGGTAGACTGACTTGCAAGCGAAGGGCGGAGAGCCTCGAGTGGAGGTGGTGGATGGAGCGCCAACGGGAGGGGGTCGCGCACTGGGCGCCTACGGAGCACGGCGGGGGTGCAGGCTGGAGGTGGCGGGTGGCCACCGCTGGAGGAGCGGCTGCGTACGGCGAGCGGAGGGGCCGCGCGGTGGGACGTGGGGGGGAGGGCAGCTGCAGCGGCTACCGCTGGTGCGGTTGGCGGTGGTGGTCGTCGGCTGGTGGCGGTCGTAGAAGAAGGGTGGACGACGGGCAGCTGCATGTTGCTCCCTCTGTATTTTTTAAAAAAAATATATTTTTGTTGTTGTGATAAGAATGTTTTTGTTTCAAGTTTTTTATTTTTGTAAATAGAGGATGAAACAAAGGTGAAAATATGGTTGTGCAGTGATGATATGATGAAGGTAATTATATGATGGTTTGGATGAACTGATGGTGGTGATGTGATAAAAATGCAATCTAATGAAAATGATTGTTAATGAAAAAAAGGGGAAATTTACCTACGATGGATGCTGGCGCCTACTATGTTCTCATGATAAGCACGATCTTCTCTCAAATCGTTAGCGAGCGATGAGTTCGAGCAGCGTGCGGATGCGGTTGCCATGTTGGCCAAGAAGCCAACGGATCTCACCGGAGAGAGGGATGTCATCGCTCTACCGCGGTTGTGTCGCTGTCACCGATTCAACTCTAGGAATTAGGCTCTCCTCACATAAAGATGGATCAAAGGAAAAAATGAGGATAATGGTATGTATATAAAGAGAAAAAATGAGAAGTTATTAAAGTGGTGGAGGGGAGGTTAATAAAATGGTGGAGTTGAATTAGAAGTTAGAAATAATGGTGGAATAATGGAGTTGAATGGGTGGTTATTGTAGAGAATAGGAATAAATAAAAAAAATAGTAGAGTAAAGTAGGCTACTAAAATACAATAAAATAAAGAGAAGAAAAATATTGGAGAATTTACAAAGCAAGACAAACAACATGTATATTTTTTTACTTTTCTAATTTTTATTTTTTTTGTATTTTTAATAAGAGATATTTACAACTGAAAAATACAATAAAATACTAGAAATAAAATACAACATAATAATGATTTTTTAGATTTCTTTAGTAATTAAAAAAATTAAATTAGAAATGAAGAAAGAATTAATATTTACATTATATACAATGTACACCTAGGTCCCAAAACCCATATTTTACAAACGAGCTCTGATTTTAGTTAAACCGCTTCTGCTGAATAGATAATTTTCTAACTTGAACTTTAAAAGTGAGTTTGGTGAATTTGGAGTCATACGGAGCGGGAATTTGACCGAGAAGTTGGACTTTACGGCTTTTTCTCTTTCAGATCTAAGAGTATTTATTTGAGATGGAATTTGTTTTGTATTTTCATATTTTTATATACATCTTTATAAACAAATCGAAGAAAGAATTAGCTAAAAATGAGTTGAAATGAATTTATTAAAAATACCTGAATTTTTAGACTAATTACAGGTGAAAAACTCCTTTATTTTGCGGCTTGTTATTGTTAATTTATTCTGTACAATATAATATATACTAATTAGTGTATTTTATTTACAAGAGTCATTTTTTTAATTTATTGATTTTATGGACATTTATTTGAGAATTTACTCAGGGATTTTGCTAAGATTAATATATTGAGATGATGAATCGTGGATTCATCACCTCGTTAATCCTATTGTCATTAAATTTTGTATTCTCAATTTCACAGTTATCCTTGATCAACCATTTAACTTTCTGGACCTTGTTTGTTTGGATCAGCACTATTGAATTGGCCATATTGATTAAATGATATTCTGTTCGGGAACTTTTCTTTCCCATCTTCTTCGGTGATAATCGACTCTTTACAAATCTCTGAAGATCGGGAACATACTCTATGGCATTGATTAATGGAATATCTAAGATCAGACTTTTGCAAAACGCTTCCATATTGATGTTGCCCAATTTTTTTGAATTTTCTGATTTTTTTAATTTTTTTGGAATTTTCAGTAAAGTCAGTAGGAGGGTCAGTGGTCTATGGTTTGTTTGTGGAACTCAGGCACATGATGATTTTTGAGTTCGCTCTATGATTTTCTTGATTCCTCTTGGTTGATGATCATGTCCTTTACTATTTGGATGACATTATCAAATTTTTCAATCAAAACCTCGATCCTCTTATTGATCCAAGCTATGTCATCCATTATCATCTCATGACTTGGATTTGAGTGAATATACTCGGTATGCCAAAACAATGGTATTTTTTCCTTAACCGAGATGTAGTCAGTCTCTGTGATCGAGGTCTGGTCATGAGGTCTATTTTCTTGACTTTGGGTGTCATCCTTGTGGTTAAAGGAAAAGTGATCATACTCGGGTTGTGGATCGTCATGAGTAGAGGATAGTTCAAACAGTGAATTTTCATACTTAATCGGGAATCGTGTTCCTCTATCAAAGTTGGTTACTCCTATATTCATCCTCGAGTCCACTCTCTCCATTGTGTCTTCATAGAAAATGTTCGGTTCTGGAAGTGGTTTGTATCTTAAATTTTCAACCAAGGGTGGGTGGGTGGGTGAAGAGAATGGTGGCTGGGGAGAAACTACCTCAAAAGAGAGGGTTCCTCTGAAAAGAAGGTGGGTACGAAGATTGGGAATTTGTCATGTGAGGGCGACCCATGGAGTCTAGGTATAAATGCCAATATTCCGTCATCTTTAAATGGAATGGAAAATATTGATTCGTGAAACCACGATCAGTGTGTGCAAGTGCACTATCACACAATTCAATAGATAAATTCAAACCCTAAATTCAACTCAACTCAGTGAAGGCCGCTAAGATTCGACCAAATTATCTTTTCTCTTTTAGTTGGTGATAAATACAAAAGTTTGAAAGAGTTAACGAGTTGTTAGTTGCATGTATTTCCCTACAAACAATCCCGGTTCTTATGACTAGTTGGAACTACTTTGAGTCAGTATGGGAGTAAGTACAGACCATATGAGTATGGTTCAACATTACTTGAGGGCGGAGCCTTATGCAGTGTCCTCTAAACCTCTCACTCTCCTATGCAAATCCAGACCGTTTACCGACTACCCGTAGATCCTCACTGAAAAGTAGCTAACCTCCTAAAAAGAAAGAACCAGTAATCTATAAAAAAATTTTGGCTTGGCTCTATCCTAGTGTCGTCTCTCTCTCACTTGTAATAAAATCAAACAATGACAGCGTTGCTCTCCCGAAAACAATGATTTTCAATTTTATCCAGTTTTAATTAATTAATAATGTTAGCATTCCCCTAGTTTTAATTTGTTATCACTTTAGTTTTAGTGGTGAACAATGCACGTCTACATAGGGATTCCAATTTCCTTTATTCCTATGTGAATGAAAACCAAGGGAGAATCGAAAAAAGTTGTGCAACGAGAAACACGATGACGAATTCTGAGTTCAAAATATTTACAGTGCCTCCTCGCAATCATCGTGCAATATGCTAGACAGAATTGTAACTTCCCTAGAAAAATTATATCTAATGCTTGCATGGGAAATCACATCTAGATCATGAATTTCTATTAGCAAGTGATAGAACAATTTAATTTGGCCAAATGAGATACGTTCTAGTGCGTATAATTTAGTGAAAGTGTGGCCTTAAATTACAAAGGGCATAAACAAGTTTAAAATTATACTTCGTACGAATAATAGAAGATCAAAAATTAGAAGAGGTTCACAGAAAAATATACACAAATAAAAGAAATAAAAATGCTGAAAATGAAGGGAGAAAAAAATGGAGAAATAATTACAAGAAAATCGGGGTCAGACTACCCGAGGATGGAGAATCTAAAAGCTTGATTTTTCTTAAAAATAACCTAAGTTGTGTCTCCCCTACAACGATGCCATTTGAAGAACTGCAAAATTTACCCTTTCAATTGTGTCGAATTAAATGCATTATAATCGGATAAATTCAAGTCGATCAGAAATCCCAAATTTAATTGATATGACAAATTAAAGCGAGCAGTAAATTTTTTTACTTGAGTAAGTCCAAGGTCGAACTCAGGGAGGCAATTGTCTCCTTCAGTTGGTAGAAAGACGATATCGAATTTAGGTTTTCATATATGATTTTTTTGGTATTTTTAGATGCGATAAATGAGGCAAATGTAATTTTGGCAAAGTTTAGGGGCTAAAATGCAAAGTACTATCAATAAGTTCAAAAATCTTCAAACTTGGCCACAATGTTAAATGTATTAAAATTAAGCTACTGCATTTTTTTGGAATTTTTGGATGCAGAATGAGTTTTCTATGAGTAAAATAATGCAAACAAAATGAATTTCAATAATTAATTTTAATAAATATTAAACCTATTTATTTTCAAGGGATAAAATTATCCAATATTTATCACGAGGTGGTCGATCTCAAAAAAAATCTTAAACCTTAAAAATACTAGATTTAATACCTTTTAAAAAATAGAGATTTAAATCCACAAAGAAATTTTTATTGAGCAAACCATGCCTGCAAATGCGATTCTTTTTGGGCACGATGTAAAATACCATTAATTCTCTTGTCCTTGAATTTTTGGTAATTATTAGACTACGGTTAATTACTAATGAATTTCAGAGCAAAGGTTGGGAAAATATGCAATTTTCTACAAGAATATTAATTAATAATTAGCCATGGAGAATAAAAATATTCCAAGCATGCCACAATGTAGAGTATTAGTTGTAGAATGAAGTGCAATTTTTCGAATAATTAAATGATGGTAAAACAGAGGTCTTAAATAAGTAGAAAACTTAGGGTTCTAAATGCAATATTACAATACTTAAATAAAATCTAAAATGCAATGAACGTACCAAGAGTAGATTACCTAGCCCAAGAGGGGCTTTATTGCAATTTGCTCAGGTGTGTGCGTGCATCGCATGTGCGCTGATGTCATCAAGATGGCGGGGTTGCTTTGGGAAATAGCCGACCTACGGAGTATCCTTCTACAAAATCTCTAAGCGATCACGTACGTAGCACGTGATCCTTGGGTTGTGTGGTAATATGAAGTATAAGGGGTTTCTCTGTAAAAGCTCCCTTGCGTCACGTGAGGAGCACGTGATCGCCTGGGTATCTTGAACCTATTGAGGAAGACTCGATGCGATTGTACCGGGTGATGATGAGGGTAGGCACACTATTATCGACAGTGGCTAGAGCGCACTACAGCCGCACCGTGGATGGAGGTGCATGGTGTCTGCTCTCGGCAGTGGAAGGTGGTGAAGTCTGGTTACAGGTCGGCGAAGATCATGCCAAGGAGAGGTCCAGCGATGGCTTGATGAAGGTAGTTCACAGGACCAGTGAGCAGAAGACGGTGTTGCGTGGGCTTTCTCCCCTTCTCATTCGTCTGAGGTTGCGTAATTGCGGCGGCAGACATAGGGAAGGGGCTTGCGCAAGTCGAGGTGAGGGCATTTTGAGGTATATGGAGGATGTTGTAGGCGGAGGTGGAGCACAACCCGGAGGGGTGGATGGTGGTGCGGTAATGAGAACGAAGGGGGGTGAACTGACGGTGGTGATGGGCTTGTTCGGGCGAAGTGACTTGATGGATCGGAGGAGCCCAAGGGCAGTGCAGAGTTGACGAAGGTGGTGCGATTGGGAAAGAGGGGAACATACGAAAAAACAAAGGATTGGAAAAAAATGGAAGAAGGAAAAAGATAGTGGACGGGATATCTCCTGGGGTTGGGGAGGACGATGGTCCTCTCCTGGTTATCGCCTCGACTCCGCGGCGGAGGAGGAGGATCAGATCAATCATGTCGTAGAGGGTAATTACCGGAGAAGAGAGGCCCATGTCACTGGCCTCTCTCTCCAACTTCTCTCATCGATAATGGCGGATGCTTTCTCTGGCCGTCGATGATGGTTTATAAGGGAGAGGAGGAAGAGGAGAGAACGGGGGTTGGGATGGTTTGGGTGCGCTGTGGCCGTTGCACAGTGGCCGATAGATAAGGGAGCGGTGGTTGCGGAATGGGCGAGGGTTGTCCCGTTGACTGGAAGAAGGGGGAAGGGGAAGGCCTCACGTGCGTGGCACGTTAGGCAAGAGAAATAATTTTTTATTTTTTATTAAAAATGAAATAAAAAGTGCTAAAAAATGAGTGATATGTGGCAGCTCTAGGAGCTGCCACGTGTCAACTCTAGAGAATTCGAAAAAAAATTAAAAGATAAATTCAAAGGAAATAGGTAATGACATCGAATCAAAACATACTCACCACAAAAATTGCTCGTCTTGATGAGATCTACAACTTTTATGATGAGGCCAAGAGCAAAAGAGGTCATCTGTGCAAAACGATATTTTTGAGGTACTTTGTGTACATAAAATACATTGATTTTTGGATTTTGCAATTATTTTGTGATTTTTAATGAACAGAAAAATGGAGAAAAATTATGATAAAATCAAACATAAATACTTACACAATAATCTTTTTTTTTGATTTTTAGTAAATAAGAAAATAATAAAATAAAAAAAGGAAGAAAAAGTGAGAAATTTGTATGGACTAGCAAAGGACACTCAGATACGATCAGTTTCTTTTATTTCAGTCTTATTTTGAATTTGGATTTTTGTGGATTTTATTCAAACTTTCATCAAATAATAAATATGAAAAAGAAATAAAGGAAAAATGGTTAATTATGTACATAAAATAATAGGTTAAAATCAGGCAAAACACAAAATACGCAAAAGAAGCCCAAAACCCAACTTTGACATAAAAGCTCCGATTTTTATGAAATTGGTCTTGTTTAGAAGGTATTTGAATGTGTATTATTTTAAAAGTGAGTAGCCTAAATCGGACATAGACTGAGGAAGATATGAGCATTTTAGTCTGTCTAGTCTGAAATTGGAGTTTTGTCTCACGGGCCAATTATTTGAGTTAGTATTTTTTTCTTTTTCATTTAATTTTATTAGTAATATGTACACAATGGAGTTGGTTTGAGGTGCTTTGGAGTTAGCATGAGTTAGTTAAAATTGCATGAAGTTGGGTGCAAATGTGAAGAAATTATGAATGCAATTATGAGTGTTAAAATGCAAATATTAATTTTAAATGCATGAATGATAAAAATGCAGAATAAATGATGATATGCAGCTAATTTCTCGGAACAAAGCTCTATTTTCATTTTTAGTATGATGAATCATGGATACATCAATGCCTCACCAGATATGGGATCTGCAGGAGAGACCAGAGGATCCGATATGTGGGAGAGAATGGCGAATCGATTGATCCACGTGAGAGGGAGAAGGTAGCAACTTTGGACAGCGGGAGGGTAGGTCTTGCTAGATCGGAGAAGGGTGTTCGAGGGTGGCGTGGGAGATGCCGAAGGCGGTGTAGAGGAGGCCGATAGTGGCACAAGGGAGGGCGAAGAGGGTTGGGGGAGAAAAGGGATGGCATTTTTGTAAACTTGCTAAATAAATAGGTAATATGCGACACTTTTTAATAGAATTTGGTTAGTTTTAAGTGGTAAATGGATGGAGGTTAACCACAAGATCTGTGGGATAAGGGTTAGTACGTTTACAGGGTTGAGCGGGGAATTAGGTTGTTTAAAAGGTCGAGGAGGTAATTAGCAAAGTTTATAGGGTTCATGGAGTAAAAATACCTTAAATTATTTATAGAGGTAAATGAACTTATATCAAGAAATTTTTTGATAAAAGATATAAAGTTTTATATATTTTATTTCTCATTTTTATCATTTCAAATTCAAAGTCATTTAATATTTTTTATTTGACTTTAGATTTTCAATTTATTGATTTTTTTGCAGCACCACATGGCGACAAGATAAGCTACCTCTTTTCCATTAATGTCAAGAGAGAAGTGTGAAGTTTACCAACCATGACCCCATCACTAGTCTCCATCCATAACCCACTAGAGTTCCAGACTACTTTTCCTGCCAAAGGACCTATCCACTAGCCCTAAAAATACAAAAGAAAATATTTTTTTTAAAATGCATAAAAAATTAAAATGATAAAGAATACCATAAGTACCATATATTATAAACTACTTATGCTAATTTTTTGTATTAAAAATATTATTTTAAAAATAAAAAATTAGCCAAAACCATAATATAAGAAAAACAATTTTTAATGTACTAAAAATTTTCTATTAATTATAAAAAATAGAGTGCTTGTAATTTTACCACATAATAGATGTTGAATAAAGTTTAAATAAAAATTATGCTTTGAGCCTTAAAACTTAAAAAGACTCCAAAATTTTGATAATCCATTAAAATACACAACATTTAGAAATAAAATAAAACAAAATCCCATTCCATTTCATTATACCTCTAATTTTAATTAAAAATACCTATATACCAAGACATTGCTTCTATTTTTCTACATGATAAAACCAATTTTTTAAAGTTAAATTATAGTTTCCAAATTTGAAATTAGAAAAAAAAATAAAAATTCATAAATTTTAAAATAAATTTTGAAAATTAAGTAAAAATATAAAATAAAAAACAAAGTTAAAATACCAATATATAATTGTGCTTTGGTATACAAAACACATAAAAATTAAAAATTTAAAATCAAATAAAAAGTTTGAATTCAAAAACTACAATAACATGCCTAGATCAAGTATTTTTGCTCCTACATCCTTATTATATTGTTTACCGAGCATTTAGCTTCCCTGAGTTCGACATACATACATATTTTTACTATATATTTTGGGATTTTTACCCTAGGAACCCTATAAAATTTGCCCATTACCTCCTCGACCTTTTGAAACAACCTAATTCCCCACTTAAACACGTAACTTGCTCAGTCTTACCTCCACATACCCTACCGTCTACTTTAGATTTATTGGAGTTGATTACTTGGGTTAAACTTGAGTTAATCTAACTAAAGAAAATTGGACAATGGATCTTCAATCTCCCTCTCTCCATCCTTCTCCTACTACCTTCTTCATCCTCTTCTTCTACCAAAATCGGACTGCGGACCTGAAGGTGGTAGACCAGGAGTAAGAGGAAGAGGTCGGGGAGGAGGAGGGTGCCCTGGTGGTGAACTAGGAGAGGGGGGAGGTCGAGGTCAGGGTGGAGGAGTGCACCCGCACTACGGATTTGGAGGAAGAGCAGGAGGTCGAGGAGGAAAAGGGCACCTGTGCAACGGATTTTGAGGAGTAGAAGGTCAAGGAGGCGAGGTAACCAGCACGGCAAAACTGGAGGAGGAGCAGAGGGTCGGTCAAGTGGAGGTTTTCCCCATGGTGGACTTAGAGGAAGAGGGGGAGGTCAGGCAGGAGGATGGCACATGCACGGCGGAACTAGAGGAGGAGCAGGAGGTCGAGGAGGAGAAGGGCACCCATGTGGCAGAACTGGAGGAGGAGCAGGAGGTCGGGGAGGTGGAGGTCGCACACACGATGGACCTAGAGGAGGAGGGAGAGATAAGGGAGGTGGGGGTCCGGGAGGCGGAGGTCAGGGAGAGGAGGTCACCCTCATAGTAGACCTGGAGGAGGAGGGGGGATTGGGGTGGCAGAGGTTGGGGAGTAGGAGATCGCCCTCGCGGTGGAGCAGAGAAGGAATGGGAGGTCGGAGAGGCAACGGTCAGGGAGCTGGGGGTAGAGGTGGGGAGGAGGAGGCCGCCCACATGGTAGACCTGGAGGAGTGATGAAGCTATATTTCATCACCTTTATTCCAACATTTTGGCCTTAAAAACCTTAGCTAACGCATGTAAATAGCATTAATTTGTACAAAATATCATTCATTATTTATTGCATTTATTATAAATAATATTATTTTTAATACCAAAATTATAAAATAAAGAGAAGAAAAGAAAAACAATAAAATACCAAAGGTATTTTATGACCCTAAACCCCGAGACCAAGCCAACGATTGACTTGGTCGAGAAGGAATAAAGTAGGAGGAAATAATGGCCAAAAATATAATAAAAATCACATTTACTTATTCATCAATAATTAATTTTTGACATACATTTTACTCTTTATTATTTATTCATCAAATAAATAAACTTTGTACATGAAAGTTGTAGACAATAATGTAAATAAAAATACAAGATTGAGTTTGCATAAAAATAATACCTAGTGTTTTTTTATACACAAAATAAATAGCCGGAATCTCAACTTCACAGATCCATATCTTCCAAATAAAACTCAAAATTATCAAAATCACCTCTAATTATATATAACTTTTAATAAGCTATTTAATGAAGGTGGTTTCATATTTTTTGGATTTAATATGTGAAAGATTGGTTTTGGACCCCTAATATATAATATACTCGAATAAAATATTCATTTTATTTAATCTTTAGTATAATATAATTTTATATTTTTAAAATTTTGTAAATATTATTTATAATATATATACACATTAAAATTAGAATAAAATAAAATCACAAATGAAACATAAAATAAAATAAGTATATAAAATATATAGGTAAAAAACATATGACAATACTTGTAAATAAATAAAAGGGAAATCTTTTCTTTAATTCTTTTATTCATTTATATTTTTATACTCATGTAAATATTATTTATATTTTATTAAAAATATAAAGTTAAAATAAAACCCAAGAAAATACATTAAAATAAAATAATGAACCAAATGCATAGATCAAATACCTACATTTATACCTATATAATATATATACCAAATTATTTAAAAATAAGTTATAAATATATATAATAAGAGAATAAAATAATAAAATAAATCAAAAAAATAAAAATCATATATAAATACTAAGTAAATAAACATTTTTAATTTTATACTCAAAAATTAATAAAATCATTTACTATTTTTAATTAATTAATTTCAAATAAAATAACAGTTTTGTCTTCTAGCGGCTTGCATGGACCAATGGGGTCGCATCATCTGTTGACCTCCAATCAACTCCCCCTCCAGGTCTTCTGACTTGTAATAACCTCGAGTGGCCCAAGGCTTCGATCTAGAGAGCTTCCTCTTGATAGGAGAGAACCCCTGAGGTCCACGACGGTTGGAGGATGAAGGAGGTGCACCCAAGGAGGCGCTCCGGCCACCTCTGCTCCCTGCCCTCACCTGCAAGTATGAGATGTGTGTTTTATACTTTTTAGATAGCACTTAATTCGTGCCTTTTAATTATGCATTTAGCTTAGCTGTTAGACCCTAGTCTTAGCCGTATAATAGCCATTTGTAGTTCGCCGGAGTTCTACACCAGCAAACGGGTTCACTATGTCTCCGCCCATCTTCAACTCGCCTTTCACCTTACCCTCACTGACTATCCACTTCTCCATCCATACCATCCCGTTTCCCAACCTGATCAAGCCTCGATCAACGAATCCTTGCTCAACCTCCGCCGTTCATCAGAGCAGGACCACTTCACCTCACCGCGCCTCGATCCACCATCGAGCTTCGCCAGGTACCCTTGTGTATGGGTTGAGGTCCAAGTAATAGTTGCACACCTCCCCGAGCTTAGAGACGACGTGGCGAGGATAGGGCGACGATCCATGGTGGTGCTCCGACCACTTTGCTCCCTGAGCTCCCTCTCAGGCATAAGAGCTGATATTCCTTGCTTTTTAAGTAGTATTTAGTTGTAGGTTTCATTTGTCGTGCTTAGTTTAGGTTTTTATAATTTGAATTAGTGTAAAGATCAATCTTCGTATTTCGTCGGAGCTCAGCTCCGACGAAACCCTCCATGCATTATCTATCATTATTTGTCATGCATATCACCTCCACAATGTTCTCCTTACACTTCTTCACTTTTCCATGCGCTCCATTCACGTAGATCCTGCACAGATATGGAGATCGAGGTATCCCTCCCCGCCGCATCAGAGACATCTCCACCTACACCCCCTCCTTTCATATTCCATGCCTAACCGGGTCGAGTCACTTTGCCCTCGACCTGCTAGTTTGTTGATGCAGGAATCGTGAGCGAAGGACCCCATCTGGGGCTGCTTTGAGGTTCCTGAAGCCCTCCCGGAACAATCGATCTCCAGGCTTGATCAGTGAGCCCCGGACATTCTTGAGGCTGCCAATCAATGTGGACCCCTTCCATGATCATCATGAGAACTTCAACGGCTTGATTGGAGGCCGGAGGAGGCTGCTAGGCCCAATCGAAGGAGCTCCTCGGAAGCCCTCTTCCCTGTTCCTCCTTTTGCATCCAGAGTCGTTCCATCGGGGGCTATTCTTCACGTGGAGCAAAAGATGTTGGATCATCCAAAGTCCCGGTCGTTCGACCACCTTCCGCGATCTAATCACAGGCGTCCAACACGAACCCTCACGCACCGTTAGATTGTTGCCACATGCATAAGCGAGGCGCATTACACCGATCGTCAACACCTTTGAGGGTATTAGTGTTGTAAATAAAATACGTGGTGTAAATTAATTGGAGATTTTGCATTTGAGGCCCCTATATTTATTGATATTACTTTTGGGTCCATTCCACATCACCTTACGTTTTGTCCCACGTGAGGTGGCGAAATTGCAAGTATAACCCTGGAACTTTTCGTATTTCATTTTAGTCCTATAAAAATTTAATTACGTTGTATATTTTTGGTTATTGCACAGAGGCCCCTAGAGTATTTTATTTACATGTATGCCCCTTCCAGCAACTATATTTTTGTGTGCTTGATGGATTTATTTAAAATAGCTTTAGTGCTCCAAAAATTTTAAAAATAGATTCTGATTGCTTGTAGTTTCAGCCATGATTTTAGTTTGCAATTTTGAACCTTTTTGCTATTTATTAAAAATGAAAAGAGCATGTTTTCCTGTAAGACCCGTCCTCCCGAGGACCTTAGGTTACCTGTCAAACACGTCATTCACCTACTTAACTAGCTTAGAGTAAATCCGTTGTTATGAAAACCCGGGGAAATTTTTCACTTTTTAAACATGACATTCACAAGATTTATTTTGGCTAAACAAGCAACCACAAAAAAACTAAAAGCAGAAGTAAGTAGTACACCATAACTGAACAGCAAGGATATCCATTCATTTTTCATTTCATTCATATAATCATGCTGAGGTTCTACAACACCCAATATACATGTATATATCCCAAAAATAATACTACAGAGGAGAGCACAACATACAACTGTACAATGAACTCCAAAAGGTATACCTGCTCTGAAAGTATATCCTCCAAAAGGAAACAACTGCAGCACCAACTACGCCGGCTAGTCGATCGTCGGACCCTTGCCTGCCACAAGTAGAAAAGGGACAAGCAAGTATCTGTCACAAAATTGTCAAGTACAAATTCTACATAGTTCTACTAAGGAAAGTAGTAGTAAAAGACTAGAACGGCTAGAAAAACAGTAAGGTAACTGTAGTGGACAAAAGAAGAACTAGAAAGAAAAAGTGTGTTAATTGATTCTTTTTAAGTTATTTACTTGCTTTCAGAAACTAATAAGAAGAGCACACTCGCTCACTACCACATCTAACTAAACAACAACTTAAGCCTAGAAGTAAGTTTATGGTCTTGGTCCGGTTAGGACCTCGATATCCGGGTAGGACTTCAAAGTCCAGGTTGAACCTCACACTATGACTCTGAGGTATGATGTACGCCTTAGGGTTGGGGTGCCTCCGTAGGAATGTGGTGGTGTCTTGCATCCTAACTTAGTTCCCAACACTCGTTTTGGCTTGTTCTCTCAACTCTCATTGATCTTCGGTCGACACGTGTGATATCTTGCTCCTGAAGGTGTATAAGAGGAAACGTACTCATAATTCTCTCAACACCCAACCCTCGTTAGCCTATACTAACGGAACTGTCGTCACTAGTCTCCTAGCGGAAAAATCACCCATCTCTTACCCCATCACGAGGTCACAGCCTGGCGGAAAGGTAATTAAAGGATCATCAATGTCTACTAGTCACTACCCCGTCACCAGGTCACAAGCCTGGCAGAAAGGTAATTAAATCCTCAATGTTTACTAACCATTACCCCATCACCAGGACACCAGCCTGGCGGAAAAGTAATTA
Organism: Ottelia alismoides; assembly: GCA_037367405.1. Classification (NCBI taxonomy): domain Eukaryota; kingdom Viridiplantae; phylum Streptophyta; class Magnoliopsida; order Alismatales; family Hydrocharitaceae; genus Ottelia; species Ottelia alismoides. The sequence continues at coordinate 24,464 of JAZKJV010008504.1, forward strand.
AATCCTCTGTGTCTACTAACCATTACCGCATCACCAGGACACCAGCCTGGCGGAAAGGTAATTAAAGGGGGATCATCAATGTTTAATGGAGAATGTTTTACCGGGTAATTGGTGAACTGTCACATGTCAATTTATCACTACCCCATCACCAAGTCACAAGCCTGGCGGAAAGGTAATACTTTTAGCGGTGAGGAAACCCCCGAAGGGATTCGTCTGCTCTCACCAATCCTAGTGGAAGTATGGTCCAAGGGAAAGGCATTGGTTGTATGACTACTACGCCACTAGAGGCAGGAAAGAGAAGAGGTAAGCTTGCCGGCCCCGACTTCCTCTCTCATTGCTCAACTCCTGAAGGAGAAGAGCTAAGTAAAACCAGACGAGCTCGTAACTAACAACGGAGAGCCCCCAACCTAGGCTCTCTAAGAAAAACCAACGGGTCAACGGAATGGTCTAGACAACTCGTGGATCCCAAGAAGCGTAAAAACCGAGCCGGCTCGAAGAAAACACATGAAAAAGATTAGGATCCTAGACCCATGCTCTCAGTGTCCGCTACCCAAACCTGAGCGACCTCATCTCCTGCTCAGGTGAGGGTCACCGCGCCCTCGCACAGTCGGAGTATAAAACTCCATGACTGGCCAAATGTGACATCACCATTTCTGTTATTTTCATGTTTCACCCTAAGTGTCAAAGGTTTCTTTGATTTATTTCCCATTCACAAGCTGCCAGTTCCAGACCCGAACTTGTTCTATAAGAACCTCAACTGATCCTAGGTCAGGTATACTGACCTATTACGATAGTATCTCTCTAAATTCTTACTGAAGAACATATATCTTATTATCTTGCCTATCTTAACGAAAAATGTCTTCCTTTCCTACGCCCTCAAAAGATTCACAAACACCTACAAGGATCGGGCTACTCTTAGACGAAGACATGCTTCATGGCAAGTTCATATAGTCTTGTTTTCCTGTATGGTACTACATATATATATATATATATGTATCCTTAAGGTCATCCCCAAATCTCTAAATTTCATAATAGGTGTTTCAAACCCACCTCTATAAGTAACAATCTCAAATCTGAACATTCAGTGACAGTATGATATAGGTAGTCAATAACTCCTCAAAACTCTTTATTTTTTCTAAAACAACTCCATGGACTGAAGGTTAATATGAAAGAGTATATATCAAAAAGTAATTCATTAAGGAAACATGAAGAAACTCCCAAAATGCATCTTAAAACACTAATTTAAAGTACGTGGACAGATCTGGACATTCAGTGACAAGTATGATATAGGTAGTCAATAAGTCCTTAAACTCCTTATTTTTCTAAAACAACTCCATGGGATGAAGGTTAATATGAAGGAGTATATATCAACAAGTAATTTCACTCAGGGAAACATGAAAAAACTCCCCAAATGCATCCTAAAACTCTAATTTAAAATGCATGGACAGATCTGGACATTCAGTGACAAGTATGATATAGGTAGTCAATAACTCCTCAAAACTCCTTATTTTTCTAAAATAACTCCATGGACTGAAAGATAATATGAAATAGTATATATCAACAAGTAATTTAACTTAAGGAAACATGAAGAAACTCCCCAAATGCATCCTAAAACACTATATTAAAGTTCATGGACAGATCTGGACATTCAGTGACAAGTATGATATAGGTAGTCAATAACTCCTCAAAACTCCATATTTTTCTAAAACAACTCCATGGACTAAAGGTTAATATGAAAGAGTATATATCAACAAGTAATTTCACTTAAGTAAACATGAAGAAACTCCCTAAATGCATCCTAAAACTCTAATTTAAAGTGCATGGACAGATCTGGACAATCAGTGACATGTATGATATAGGTAGTCAATATCTCCTTAAACTCCTTATTTTTCTAAAACAACTCCATGGACTGAAAGTTAATATGAAAGAGTATATATCAAAAAGTAATTTCACTTAAGAATATATGAAAAAACCCCCAAAATGCAACCTAAAACTCTAATTTAAAATGCATGGACAGATCTGGACATTCGTGACAAGTATGATATAGGTAGTTAATAACTCCTCAAACTCCTTATTTTTCTAAAACAACTCCATGGACTGAAGGTTAATATGAAAGATTATATATCAGCAAGTAATTTCACTTAAGGAAAACATGAAGAAACTCCCCAAATGCATCCTAAAACTCTAATTTAAAATGCATAGACAGATCTGGACATTCAGTGACAAGTATGATATAGGTAGTCAATAACTCCTCACAACTCCTTATTTTTCTTAAACAACTCCATTAATTAAAGACCAATAGTTTGTGGACAAGATCAACAAGAAATGATACTCGAAAATGGCCCATATATCTTACAAAAATCATGCAACAACACATGCAAAACACAAGAACACAGATCTGAAATTTGTTGCAGGTCCATATGAACAGCAGCCACAACCCCCCTAAATCATCATAGAAATTCGAATTTTTCACATGGATCTAAAGCCAACATGATGAAGGGTCTAACAACACCCAAATGCCACCTAAAAAGCTCAATAAATCCTTCCAAATCAAGCCAAGAACCCAGATTTCTCATGCAAAATCAGATCTGGAAATTCCCAAAAATCATTCATCAAACCACTCCAAATACCAAAACAAAATCCAAAAGAATCACAATCAAATCCTTGATATAGCAGCTCAACACTAGGCTCATAGAGTGGATAAAATTCTATCTTAATGGCAGCAAAGAGGGGTATGATTTGTACCTCAAACTCAAGCTTCAAAAGCTTGAGGAAGAACACTCCAAGAACAAGTGTAGAACAGTCCACTACTTGAGCTTTAAGGCTTGATTTCTCCTCTTCTTTGGCTTTTGATCTTACATGCAACACTTGATCCACATTCCTCTCTTCCACAGCTTTGATTTGAGCTATTGAGTTTTAAATTTGGTGGAGAAATGAGGTGGTAATCTTAGAAAGAAGGTGGAGGAAAATGGAGGTTTTGGCCATGGATGAGCTCCAAGCTCTCAAGGAGAAGAAGCAAAGAGGAGGGGAAGCTTATGGACGAAATTAGAAGGGGGTGGGAGTATATAGTATTGGGAAAATTGCAACATAAACCCACACAAATCTTCTAATTTGCACATAAGGCCCACCTATGAATAGTAATCACATTACTTTAGCCACTTAATCACATCTAGCCACAATTCCCCAATTTGTCACTAATGGCATCTCAATCTCCCATACTTAATCAAAACTAACTTCTCAACTTTCAAAGCCCAAACAAGCTCCTAATAATTCATCATCTTAGACTTAATTGGTCCATAAAACTTAGGGTTGTTATAATCATAAAAATCTCAAAGAGAGTCTCGTCCTCGAGACTCCGCTTCTAAGTCGGGTTTGTCGGGTTTGTCGGTCTGCCAAAAACCTCAAAAGGTTTTTAACCCATAAAAACCTCAAAAAGTGAAATGATTTGCCAAATAGAGAACTGATAAACTAAACTGCGAAAGTACCTGAGAAGAGTCGCGGGTATCTCTCGCGCATCGCTGCTTCGGTCTCCCATGTTGCCTCCTCAACACCTTGTCGGTGCCATAGGATCTTGACCAAGGGAATACCCTTGTTCCGAAGCCTCCTGACTACAAAATCAAGTATCTGCACTGGCTCCTCCTCGTACGTCAACTCTTGCTCTATGTCAAGGCTCTCATAGCTGATGATGTGCCAAGGATCGTGCACATACTTCCTCAAGTTCGACACATGGAATACGTCGTGAATGGCCGCCAAATGTGGGGGAAGTGCCAGTCTGTATGCTACCTTCCCGACACGTGAAAGTGTCTCGAATGGCCCAACAAAACGTGGCGCCAGCTTGCCACGAACTCCAAATCGTTGTATCCCCTTCATGGGCGATACACGTAGGAACACAAAGTCTCCAACCTGAAACTCCAAGTGTCGGCGTCGTCGATCTGCATAGCTCTTCTAGCGACTCTGTGCCGTCAAGAGCTTCCTCCTCACCAAGTCAACAACCCTCGCAGTCTCCTCCAAGAGATCCACGGTATACAACGCATGATCGCCTACCTCGCGCCAACTGATTGGCGTAAGGTATCTCTGCCCGTAAAGAGCCTCGAATGGTGCCATGCTGATGCTCGAATGATGGTTGTTGTTGTAAGTGAACTCAATAAGAGGTAAATGATCCTTCCAGGATCCCTTCCACTCTAGAGAACAAGCGCGTAAAAGATCCTCCAAGGTCTGTATCGTACGCTCACTTTGTCCGTCCGTCTGAGGGTGATACGCTGAACTCATCTTCAGCTCGGTCTGTAATGCTGACATGAATTGCTGCCAGTAATGGGAAGTGAACCTCGAGTCTTTGTCAGACACTACCTCGCGGGATATGCCATGTAACCTCACAATGTGCTGTATGTACAATCTGGCCAACTGAGAAGGTATATAAGTCATGCTAACGGGTATAAAATGGGCTGACTTCGTCAACCTATCAACAATGACCCAAATGGAATCGTGGCCTCCCGGTGTCCTTGGTAATCCCGTAACAAAGTCCATCGAAATGCTCTCCCACTTCCACTCAGGAATGGGAAGAGGCTGCAGTAAACTAGGTGGTCGTTTGTGCTCCGCCTTCACTATATGGCAAGTCAAACACCTGCTGACATGCCCAGCTACATCTCTCTTCATCCCGTCCCACCAGAAATGTCTACGAAGATCGTGGTACATCTTCGTACTGCCGAGATGAATGGAAAGATGCGAACAATGCACCTCGTCAAGTATGTCTCTTCGTAGCTGCTCATCGTCGGGAACCACTACCCGACCTGCCTTCCACAGAATCGACTCGAAGACAACAAAGTCATCAAACTCCTCCTTCACTGCCCGCATGTATCTGTCGCGAATCCACAGGTCTGTCTGCTGACCTGCCACTATACGATCCCAATGACTGTTGTACCTAGGAGGTACGGAGATGGGAGAAGATGCACTGTCATGCGGATGCCAATCCATCAGTGCTGCAAGTAAGTCCCAAATGTATAGACAATTCATCGTACCATCCGTGTGCGCTCTCCTGCTGAGGGCGTCTGCAACCACGTTTCCCTTACCGAGATGGTAAGAGATCGTGCAATCGTAGTCCTTTAGCAGCTCTAACCATCTGTGTTGCCTCATGTTCAGCTCCTTCTGATCAAATATGTACTTCAGACTCTTGTGGTCTGTGAAGAGCTCAAATTTAACCCCGTACAAGTAGTGGCGCTAGATCTTCAGAGCGAAGACCACTGCCGCCAACTCAAGATCGTGCGTGGGGTAATTCTGCTCATGCGGTCTTAACTATCTCGAAGCATAGGCAATCACATGCCCCCTTTGCATCAGCACTGCTCCCAAACCATCACCTGACGCGTCTGTGTAAATCACATAGTCCTGTGTACCTGACAGTAGAGCAAGAATCAGAGCTGTAGTAAGTCTCTCCTTCAGTGTCCTGAAGGCATGCTCGCACGAACTATCCCAAACAAAAGCTACTCCCTTCTGCGTCAAACGCGTCAAGGGTAGTACGATCCGTGAAAAGTTGCTGACAAAGCGTCTGTAATAGCCTGCCAACCCAAGAAAACTACGGATCTGTGTCACTGTCTTGGGCTGCTCCCAAGACATCACAACATCTATCTTCGCAGGGTCCACTGAGACACTTGCTCCTGAGATGACGTGTCCCAAGAATGAGACTTGAGGTAGCCAAAACTCACACTTACTCAACTTGGCATACAGTCTATGCTCTCTCAAGGTACCAAACACTGCTCTCATGTCGTTCTCATGGTCCCATTCATTCTTCGAGTAAACCAACACGTCATCTATGAACACCACAACAAAGTTGTCCAAGAAAGGACAGAATACTTTGTTCATCATGTCCATGAATGCCGCGGGGGCATTCGTCAGTCCGAATGGCATCACTACAAATCGTAGTGGCCATACCATGTTCGAAAGGCTGTCTTCGGGATGTCTGTCTCCTGAATGCTCAAATGATGGTAACCCGAGCGGAAGTCGATCTTCGAGAACACCGAAGATCCCTGTAGCTGTTCAAATAGATCATCAATGCATGGCAGAGGATAACAGTTCTTCACCGCCCTCTTGTTCAGCTGCCTGTAATCGATGCATAACCGCATGGTTCCATCCTTCTTCCGAACAAAGAGTACAGGAGCACCCCAAGGTGAAGTGCTCGGCCTCACAAAGCCTAAGTCAAGCAACTCATGTAGCTACACCTTCAGCTCTCTCAGCTCTGTAGGTGCCATGTGATACAGAGCCATGGAGATTGGTTGCGTATCGGGAAGTAGCGAGATCTCAAACTCGATCTCTCTAACTGGAGGTAGTCCTGGTAACTCCTAAAGAAACACATCGGGATACTCCGACACAACTCTAATGTCCTGAGCCATCAGCTCTCTGTCTGTAACCTCCTGAACAAAGGCCAGAAAAGTGTCACATCCCTGATCAACCAGTCGCTATGCTCTCAGCACCGAAATGTACTCCATCCTGGAGTCCTGCAATGTCCCCTCAAAAGTGAACTCTGTCAAGCCAGGGATCCTGAAGACAACAGTCTTCCTGTAACAGTCGACTAAGGTGTGATGTGTAGACAACCAATCCATACCTAAAATCATGTTGAACTCAACAAGCTGTAGTAGAAGACAGTCCGCAGTCATCTCGTGACCGCCTATGGACACTGGTAGCCCTCTAACTATCTCTGAAATCACGAACAACTATCCGCCTGGCCCTCGGATGTGAAATGGAGGATCTACGTCCTTTGTGACTCTACCCAATGTGGCTAGAAGCCTCACAGCAAGAAACGAATGGGTAGCACCAGAATAAAACAACACGTGAAAAGGATGGCTCGAAATTAAAACCATACCTTTCACGACCATGGCCGCGGACTGTGCCTGCTCAGTTGTAACTGCATGAATCTATCCCTGACGTATAGATACGACACTGGATCCTGCTGCGCTCTGAGCTGGTCTCTGTTGACCTCTATAGTGGGAGCTCCTCCTGGTAGCTCTTGAACGTGGTGGAGGTGGAGGTGGTGGAGTCTGTAGCTGTGGGCACTGGGACCTGACATGTCTCACCTACTGGCACTGGTAGCACCTGATCGCCCTGCTCGGTGTAGAAGATGGACCGGCACTCTCTGCAGGTCTCACGCTCTATGCTCCAAACCTCTGCGACCCTGATGGTTGTGCTACCACAAAACCTCTACTGGCCAGTGCTCCTCCCAAAGTAGTCGTGGGGGTCGAGCGAATAATGCCAGAAGAAGCCGTCCTTGTCGGACGAAGCGTCGTGATGTTCGCTGTGGTCGGAACTGCCGTCGAATAGGTCCAGACGACCTCTGTGGTACCGGTGACGGTCTAAAAGTACTCCCAAAACGTCTCTCGCGGACGTCCTCAATCCGCTCTACTGCGTCAGTCACCTCAGCGATGGTAGTCAGTCTCAGTCCTACCAACTTCTCCTGAACATCCTCCCTCATGTCACGAATAAACTTCTCCAGATTCTCATCTGGAAAAGCAGCTGCAGAAGATGTGTAGAGTGACAACTTTGTGAAGCGCACAAAGTACTCTCGCGCTGTCATCCTGCTCTGTCTCAGCTCTGCAAACAACCTGTGTTGTCTCTCTCTCCACTTCCATAAGAAGAAGTGGGCTCTGAAGTAGGTCTCAAAGTCTGTCCAAGTCGGCACACACCCCATCTCAGACACAGTAGCCTCCCACCAGCGCTCTGCAAACCCAGTAAGTGAGAACTCAGCAAAGGGTAACCACGACTCTGGTGGTGCCTGAATCATCCTGAACACCTTCGTCACTGTCCGGAGTCATTGCTCAGCCTCGTCAGACGTACTCGAGCCCTGGAACCTGGGCACTCCAGCTCTCTAGTAGGATGTGAAGACATCATGGTGTCTCGGTGTAGTAGGAAGAACAAACCCTGTGACCACTACTCCTGCTACAGGCCCTTGGCCTACCTCAGCTCTATCGGCTCCTGACTCCCTCAGAATTTCTGCCTTAGAATGCTTATGAATCTCCTCAGAGAATAGATGCTCATCTCTAGAGGACTCATCCGTGGATGGGTGGTATGAAGAGTCAGATAGCTCCTCCATCCTCAGCTCCATCCCAGTCTATCGCTCTGCGAACTCAGTCTGTTGGGCAAGTATCTGATCCTGTCTCTGTCGCAGATCAGCAAGTGCGGTTAGCACCTGCGCCATCTCTCCTGGCTGATCACGAGCTACTCGTGGTGCCATGCTAATCCTCCCTATATCAGATCATAACATAGTTAAGCACACTTTTAAGAAATAATCAGTTTTACTATTTCTCCTCTTGGGATACTTATATGAATGAAATGTTATGGTGACTTGTGGTTACGTAAATCTTATGAATGTCAAAAAATTTTCCATACGGCTTCACGAGACGTCATAAGACTCTCGTTACTCGAAACTCAAGCTATTAAATTGTACGAATGCGTGTATCAGGGTAACCATGCTCTCATACCAAACCTGTAAGACCCGTCCTCCCGAGGACCTTAGGTTACCCGTCAAACACGTCATTCGCCTACTTAACTAGCTTAGAGTAAATCCGTTGTTATGAAAACCTGGGGAAATTTTTCGTTATTTAACATGACATTCACAAGATTTATTTTGGATAAAAAAGAAACCACAAAAAAAAAACTAAAAGCGGAAGTAAGTAGTACACCCGAACTAAAGAGCAAGGATATCCATTAATTTTTATTTCATTCATATAATCATGTTGAGGTTCCACAACACCCAATATACATGTATATATCCCAAAAATAATACTACAGAGGAGAGCACAACATACAACTGTACAATGAACTCGAAAAGGTATACCTGCTCTGAAAGTATATCTGCCAAAAAGAAACAATTACAGCACCAACTACGCCAGCTACTCGGTCGTCGGACCCTTGCCTACCACAAGTAGAAAAGGGACAAGCAAGTATCTGTCACAAAATTGTCAAGCACAAATTCTACACAGTTCTACTAAGGAAAGTAGTAGTAAAAGACTAGAACGGCTAGAAAAACAGTAAGGTAACTGTAGTGGACAAAAGAAGAACTAGCAAGTAAAAGTGGGTTAATTGATTCTTTTTAAGTTATTTACTTGCTTTCGGAAACTAACAAGAAGAACACACTCGCTCACTACTACACCGTGTCTCCCTCGATCAATGGAACTAACCAAACAACAACTCAAGCCTAAAAGTAAGTCTGTGGTCTTCGTCCAGTTAGGACCTCGACACCCGGGTAGGACTTCAAAGTCCAGGTTGAACCTCACACTATGATTCTAAGGTATGACGTACGCCTCAGGGTTGGGGTACCTCCGTAGGCATGTGGTGGTGTCTTGCAACCTAACTAAGTTCCCAACACTCCTTCTGGCTTGTTCTCTCAACTCTCATTGATCTTCGGTCGACACGTATGATAGCTTGCACCTGAAGGTGTATAAGAGGAAACGTACTCACAACTCTCTCAACACCCAACCCTCGTTAGCCTCTACTAACGGAACTGTCATCACTAGTCTCCTAGTGGAAAAATCACCCATCTCTTACCCCATCACGAGGTCACAGCCTAGCAGAAAGGTAATTAAAGGATCATCAATGTCTACTGGTCACTACCCCGTCACCAGGTCACAAGCCTGGCAGAAAGGCAATTAAATCCTCAGTGTTTACTAACCATTACCCCATCACTAGGAGACCATCCTGGCGGAAAGGTAATTAAATCCTCTGTGTCTACTAACCATTACCCCATCACCAGGACACCAGCCTGGCGGAAAGGTAATTAAAGGGAGGTCATCAATGTTTAATGGAGAATCTTTACCGGGTAATTGGTGAACTGTGACATGTCAATTGATCACTACCTCATCACCAAGTCACAAGCCTGGAGGAAAGGTAATACTTTCACCGTTGAGGAAACCCCCGAAGGGATTCGTCTACTCTCGCCAATCCCAGTGGAAGTGTGATCCAAGGGAAAGGCAGTGGTAGTACGATTACTACGCCACTGGAGGCAGGAAAGAGAAGAGGTAAGCATGCCGGACCCGACTTCCTCTCTCGTTGCTCAACTCCCGTAGGAGAAGAGCTAAGTAAAACCATACGAGCTTGTAACTAACTGCGGAGAGCCCCCAACCTAGGCTCTCTAAGAAAAACCAATGGGTCAGCGAAATGGTCTTGACAACTCGTGGATCCCAACAAAGCGTAAAAACCGAGCCGACTCGAAGAAAACACGTGAAAAAGACTGGGATCTTAGACCCATGCTCTCAGTGTCTGCTACCCAAGCCTGAGCGACCTCATCTCTTTCTCAGGTGAGGGTCACCGTGCCCTCGCACAGTCGGAGTATAAAACTCCATGACTGGCCAAATGTGACATCACCATTTCTGTTATTTTCATGTTTCACCCTAAGTGTATAAGGTTTCTTTGATTTATTTCCCATTCACAAGTTGTCAGTTCCAGACCCGAACTTGTTCTATAAGAATCTCAACTGATCCTAGGTCAGGGATACTGACCTGTTACGATAGTATCTCTCTAAATTCCTACTGAAGAACATCTATCTTATGATCTTGGTTATCTTAACGGAAAACGTCTTCTTTCCTACGCCCTCAAATGATTCAAAAACACCTACAAGGATCGAGCTACTCTTAGAGGAAGTCTTGCTTCATAGCAAGTTCATATAGTCTTGTTTTCCTGTATGGTACTACATATATATATGTATCCTTAAGGTCATCCCCAAATCTTTAAATTTCATAATAGGTGCTTCAAACCCACCTCTATAAGTAACAATCTCAAATCTGAACATTCAGTGACAATATGATATAGGTAGTAAATAACTCCTCAAAACTCCTTATTTTTTTTCTAAAACAACTCCAAGGACTGAAGGTTAATATGAAAGAGTATATATCATCAAGTAATTTTACTTAAGAAAATATGAAGAAACTCCCCAAATGCATCTTAAAACACTAATTTAAAGTGCATGGACAGATCTGGACATTCAGTGACTAGTATGATATAGGTAGCCAATAACTCCTCAAACTCCTTATTTTTCTAAAACAACTCCACGGGCTGAAGGTTAATATGAAAGAGTATATATCAAAAAGTAATTTCACTCAAGGAAACATGAAGAAACTCCCCAAATGTATCCTAAAACTCTAATTTAAAATGCATGGACAGATCTGGACATTCAGTGACAAGTATGATATAGGTAGTCAATAACTCCTCAAAACTCCTTATTTTTCTAAAACAATTCCATGGTCTGAAGGTTAATATGAAAGAGTATATATCAACAAGTAATTTAACTTAAGGAAACATGAAGAAACTCCCCAAATGCATCCTACAACACTAATTTAAAGTGCACGGACAGATCTGGACATTCAGTGACAAGTATGATATAGGTAGTCAATAACTCCTCAAAACTCCTTATTTTTCTAAAACAACTCCATGGACTGAAGGTTAATATGAAATATTATATATCAACAAGTAATTTCACTTAAGTAAAAATGAATAAACTCCCTAAATGCCTCCTAAAACTCTAATTTAAAGTGCATGGACAGATCTGGAAATTCGGTGACGAGTATGATATAGGTAGTCAATAACTCCTCAAACTCCTTATTTTTCTAACACAACTCCATGGACTGAAGGTTAATATAAAAGAGTATATATCAACAAGTAATTTCACTTAAGAAAACATTAAAAAACTACCCAAATGCATTCTAAAACTCTAATTTAAAATGCATGGACAGATATGGACATTCAGTGACAAGTATGATATAGGTAGTCAATAACTCCTCAAACTCCTTATTTTTCTAAAACAACTCCATGGACTGAAGTTTAATATGAAAGAGTATATATCAAAAAGTAATTTCACTAAAGGAAACATGAAGAAATTCCCCAAATGCATCCTAAAACTCTAATTTAAAATGCATGGACTGATCTGGACATTCAGTGACAAGTATGATATAGGTAGTCAATAACTCCTCAAACTCCTTATTTTTCTAAAACAACTCCATGAATTAAAGATCAATAGTATATGGACAAGATCAACAAGCAAGGATGCTCGAAAATGGCCCTTATATCATACAAAAATCATGCAACAACACATGCAAAATACAAGAACACAGATCTGAAATTTGTTGCAGGTCCATATGAACAGCAACCACAAACCCCCAAAATCATCATAGAAATTCAAATTTTTCACATGGATTTAAAGCCAACATGATGAAGGGTCTAATAGAACCCAAATGCCACCTAAAAAGCTCAAGACATCCCCCCAAATCAAACCAAGAACTCAGATTTCTCATGCAAAATCATATCTGGAAATTCCCAAAAATCATTCATCAAACCACTCCAAATACCAAATAAAAACCCAACAAGAATCACAATCAAATCCTTGATATAGAAGCTCAACACTAGGCTCATAGAGTGGAGAAAATTCTATCTTAATGGTAGCAAAGAGGGGTATGATTTGTACCTCAAACTCAAGCTTCAAAAGCTTGAGGAAGAACACTCCAAGAACAAGTGTAGAACAGTCGACCAGTTGAGCTTCAAGGATTGATTTCTCCTCTTCTTTGGCCTTTGATCTTACATGCAACACTTGATCCACATTCCTCTCTTCCACAGCTTTGGTTTGAGCTATTGAGCTTCAAATTTGGTGGTGAAATGAGGTGGTAATTTTAGAAAGAAGGTTGAGGAACATGGAGGTTTTGGCCATGGATGAGCTCCAAGCTCTCAAGGAGAAGAAGCAAAGAGGAGGGGAAGCTTATGGACGAAATTAGAAGGGGGTGGGAGTATATAGTCTTGGGCAAATTGCAACTTAAACCCACACACGTCTTCTAATTTGCACATAAGGCCCACGTATGAATAGTAATCACATTACTTTAGCCACTTAATCACATCTAGCCACAATTCCCCAATTGGTCACTAATGGCATCTCAATCTCCCATACTTAATCAAAACTAACTTCTCAACTTTCAAAGCCCAATCAAGCTCCCTAATAATTCATCATCTTGGACTTAATTGGTCCTTAAAACTTAGGATTGTTATATTTCTGCCATGTTTAGTTTGTAAAATACAGAAAAATTATAAAAAAAACCTTTTGAAAATTCCCCAAAAAATATATTATATGTACTTAAGTGCTTTTTATATTCATACCAAAAATTATTAAAAACAGAAAAAGAAAACTCTTAAAAACTGGCAAACATAAAAACCTTTTATAAAAATATAAATAAATCTTATAAATCCCAAAAATATATTTTCTTATTTTATAATTTTCTCTATATTATGATGTATATATTAAAATTGTGTTCAAACATTTTAAATTTTAAATTTCTATTTTTAATTTCCATTTTAATCTCGGTCTATTATTTTATCCATGCTTTAAGAAAATTTTGACTTTAAAAACATAAAAGGATTAGCAAATTTCAATGAAAATTCACAAAAATAGTAAAAAATTATTTGAAACTCCAAAATATTTCTTTCTGAAATTTTTTTAATATTTTTAGTTATATTTATACCTATATTATCCATTATTATATTTATAGTCTATTATATCATATAATACTTATTTTAAAGAAAAAAAGAAAATACAAAATAAAAAACAAAAAATATATAAATATAAAATAAAGAACAAAATATAAAAAAATTAATAATAAATTAAAACCCACAAAAATATAATAAATGACATGGTTGTACATAACACGATTTGTGTAAAACTAACCATAGGTTACCAATTTTGCTTTATGTGGTTCGACCTCTACACACTTATTTGTTATACATCTAGTTGTAGAGAATAACCATAGCAACGTCACATAGATTGGGATTATTTATTTGTTCATGCCTTCTTGTCTATTTCTGGCATTTATTTCTTTTTATTTATTTATTTCCTACTTTGTTATATATTAATTGTGAATTGTCTAACACTCTTTCTTGTTTAACTTTGTTGCAAGAGGCCACCACACGAGGGAGGACTTCTTAGGAGGACCTGCGCATCTAAGCAAGGTGGAGTCAGCTTTCTTACTTAGCCGGCATGAGAGAGCTATAAAGAAGGACATGAAGGAAATTTTGAAGACAATTTTCTCATATTTTCATTCTCATTTTATTTTCTTTTATTTTATCTTGTAATTAAAGTGAGAGTGAGAGAGATAAAAACTTAATATGTAATAATTCAGACTCTCCTAGAAAATTCTACTTCATGAGGTCCATTGCTTGAGGGATTGTTCCCTTGGGGGCCTCATCGTGTTTTGCATGTTTTATCATTTTATTTTTATTTTGTTTTCGAGTTCTGTTTTATTTATTTTGTGCAAATGAGCCTTATCGTAGGATTTGCTTGCTCGATAGATTAAGGTCCAAATCCCTAACATATTTGCATGTACCTATAGCTTCACTTTTAAACTTAGTTAAATCGTAATTGTTAATTATTTGGATTTGAGATCGCATGCTGAGAGAGGTTGCATACAACACATGCAGGACCTGTTGCGACAGGCACCGAGTGGCATCGAAGATCAGACCTTGGTCTCTCTTCTAATAATTAACATATGGTGCTTCAATCTAATAGCATATTCTGATCTAGGGTGATTTCATCGGTTGCATTTGCATATAGTGTAGGTTTCAATTCTATTATGCACCCTGCATGGAGAGAATTGGGAAGCATTGTAAGTCTCCTACCTTTGCATGCATCATCGATTTCTGACTTGCATGGTTTTTCTGACCTTATCCCTATGATTTTGAGCACCTAGGATACTAAATGGAATTGGAAACTCGTTAGGCACGTGCATTGAAAAATTACAAAAAAAGCGGTAACCTGAATAAGAGGGATTGCTAACTCTATTGGATTTTTAAAATAAACATAATGGATTAATTGCTTTGGGGAGAGCAATCCCCTCATTGTATGTGCATTTTATTCCTACATACACACTAAGGATTAGTATCCAAATCCCATGCATATCTTTGGTTTGTACAACTTTGTTGAAAATCACCTAACTCAAAAAAAAAGATAAAAAAACCACCATCTCTAGTCTTCACTGTGTGAGTAGGTGCACTGGGTATCTTGTCTTGTACATTGATTGTGAACATGAGTCCATCTACGTTTCATCTCTCTTCGAGTTTTCAGTCCCATGAGTGTGAGTCATTTTGATCGCTAAGTTCCTCCCCCTCTCTTGTTTATATATTTCCTCATTCGCATCTGAGTCATGATATCAGGTCTTGATCTACACCATCTTCGCCAGATTTTGCTTATATTCTCCCTACCCATATCACACCATTGCTGGGCTGGACCAAGGAGACTCTCTCGTTGAAGCCATAATTTCGTCTATGTTCTGCCTACATCTCGCTCGCACTCTTCTCCCCCTTCAATATCATCCCTTCTATCACCTGGGATTGCTGCGATTGTAGATAGGGCCCACATAGAGGTTTATGGTTGACACTGATTATTTGAGTAAGCTGGGCAAGTTGAGGATGCGAAGATGATGTGCTACTTTTGGTGGATTTGACTTCGGATCTGTGCATAGAGATCATTGAGGATTTTTTATTTTTGCATGATCGTAGGAGTGATTTGTTATTAAGGATTAATTGATCTCGCACATCATATTGAGGATGTGATTGATTCTCGATGACTTGATGATGATTCAATGAGCTTTGATTGTCTGATCTTTTCTGAGTTTCCATCCATCTTGATTCAGACACTTGATGTCCTATCTCTTTCGGTACTTTGAAGTGACAGTGCTGGGAACCTACATGACTTCACTCATCTTCTTGACTGATTCATCCTCCATCTCCTGACTATCCCATCCACCACTGGCACTTAGAGGATATTTTTCTACATATGGCTCCATCTCAATTGATTTGATTGACTCGAGGGACCGCATTACGACTGACCTGATTGTATTTTATCCCTCCCATGATCTTATGCCCTCTTATTGGTGATTGATTGTCTATTTTGGAGGACCTGAGACGATGCCAGCATTCCCTTGGTTTTCACTACTTAGTTTGCATTTCTCCCCGAGGACTATATGTGGGAGGATGCGATATTTTCTTTACGATCTATTTCACTCACTACGTGTGCTGCCAATCTATTGGAGCATGGAACCAAGTCGTCTGATTTGTATTACCAGTCTCATAGTCTGATTGTGTGTTCGATCTGTCGAGCACGAGAACGATCATTTTAGTCAACTAGACTCCTTTGTGCATCTTCTCTCATTGACGGTCCTCATAGGGACGCATCTCATTCTGTTGATTATTCCATGCTTCGCTCACACTACTCTCCTAGGGTCAACTGTCAGAGGATCTAGCATTTTTCTAGATCTTTCGATCTCTTCTACTGGTAGCTAATCTGTTGCCTACCGAGATTGCTCCTATAGGTCCGCCTGATGGATCTGACTCCTTTGAGTCCGCTCACATTGATGACCCTCACAAGGGTGGGCTCTGTTCTGATTTTCACTAACTAGTATGTATCACTCCCTGAGGGTTATCTATGGGAGGATACATCATTTTGTGGGCACTCGATTTCATTTTTGGTGTCTCCAATCTGTTGGAACACGAAGCCGAGTCTTCTGCTTTGTGTATTCAGTCTCCTCTCTGGTTGTGTCTCCAATTTGTTGGAGCACGGGACTGACTCTTCTGATTATTTTGAGATCTTTAACTCATCTGAGTCTGCTCAACTTGATGACCCCCATAGGGTTGAGCCATGTCTTGTGATATTCGATGTATACCTGATTTCTCGTCCTTATGTCCATCGGGTATCGTGTTGCATAGAGAGTTTCTTGTTCTTCACTTTTCTTACCTTCTTGAGACTATGATTGACATAGAGGAATCTGTACTAATTCTTCCTCCTCAGTGTCCCACAGTATCGGCTTTGATCCTTCACTATGTTCTTACGAGCTGATGATATACTTTCTGCTACCGGTTCCTGGCATCGATTTCGATCTGTTAACACCGGTATCTGACACCCACTTGATTGTCTATTCGGGTGTCTTTCTCTTTCTGGCTGCATTACCATTCTCACAGGGAGACGATGATGAGAGTACGGTATTCACTTATTAGATATTGTCATGTACTTCACCAGTCTATACTTGTTGTATATACCTACTTTGTCTTACATTCCT
This sequence comes from Ottelia alismoides, assembly GCA_037367405.1. Taxonomy (NCBI): domain Eukaryota; kingdom Viridiplantae; phylum Streptophyta; class Magnoliopsida; order Alismatales; family Hydrocharitaceae; genus Ottelia; species Ottelia alismoides. Next base: position 41,527 of record JAZKJV010008504.1, read on the forward strand.
TCTTTATCATGTATGTCATGTGTACCCCAAATCATTCGTCATATATGTGTGTCTATACTTCGTTGTACCTTGTCCTAAGTATAGGGGGTACACACCTTGTTATTTTTTTCTTCGTTCCCTTTCATAACTCTTGTTGTTTCCTATACTTAGGGTTATTTTACCCTAAGTATAGGGGAGTGATATGCACCTTCTCGACGATCTTTTCTTCTATCTTCATCTATCTTTTCTTCTTTTCATTTTCATTTTATTTTTTCTACCAAAGAGGCGTCGCCCCTTTTTGTCAGGCTTCTATACATAGGACATACTTTGTCCTAAGTATGGGGGGGGAGTGTGCACCCCGAGTTCTTTCACTCTTTGATCCCCTCCATTGTCTCCTTTCTAGTTGATTTTCTCTACTATATTTAAGGATATCGCACCCTAAGTATAGGGGGAGACAAGCCGAGCTATGATATGTTCATTCCCACCCTTGATTCTCCCTGCCTTGTGTATAGCCTGCTATACTTAGGATTATTTGATCCTAAGTATAGGTGGATGATCGATTTCTCATTCATTTAGTCATTGTCGTACAGGCTTTTCTATACTCAATACTAGTTATGTCTTCTCTTTTTCTTTTTGATCTATGAGGACATAGCTCAAGATAAGTATAGGGGGTCGTATATACTCTGTATATACTTTATCCATAACTCGTACTTTTGCATTATTAATAATAAATATGGCTAAAATACTATATATATATACATATACAATTCATTAAATCAATTAAATAAATGATGTATATTATTCCTCAATTTTTTTTTGTGTATACTTATGAATAAGTCAGGTTAAAAAAACTGCAAAACGATTTGAAAGATGGTTTGACGCATATTAAAAACTTTTTGTAAATTTTTTTCAACCTTTGTAAAAATGTTTTGAATTGAAAAAATTATTTACTTTTTGTGAAATAAAATGCTTTGAAAATCTATTATCAAATGATTTGGAAAATAGTTGCAAAAATATTCGAAAAATCTATATATACTGTTTAAAAAATCTTTACAAAATAGTTTTTAAATATTTGTAAATATTTGCAAAATTACTTTGTACTATAGTTTCCAAAATTGTTTTCAAATAAGTTTGAGGAATATATGCATCATAAAAATTATAAATATACAATAAAATTAAATCATAATGAATTCTTTATCAATTGTATATACATATCTATAACAATAAACAACATTTATCCTGAGAATTCTTCCAACACTTAAATTCTTGTAAATAAATAAAAACAAGCACGCTCATGCAAATAGTTGCACATATTTCTTATTTGGTGACAAAAATCTTTTATTTCAAAATCTTTTGAAAAATTGCATCATCATAAGCATTTTCTGCAGTGTACATAGCTTTTGCATAGCATTTGTATTTTTCGAATTGAGCTTAATGTTTCAACTAGTCTAAGTAAAGTCAAAGATTGGAGCTTGGTTGGACCTTACTGCACCTAACTTCACTGGAACCTTATGGGAACCAGGTTTAAGGTACTTCAGGTCTATTCAGAATTAATTCTTTGAGACTCTGGACTGGGTTCAAGACACCTCAACTGACTAACTTGAACTATTCGAGACACACACATAACTCTTATCGGTCGTGACCTAATTTGGACACTTGCACCTTTCACTTGGCCCAACTCAGTTGGAGTGGTGAGGTGATTGGATTTGTCGATTTGAGACGCACACGAGTGGAAACATTCATGCTCATCTAGGGAGGGAAGTGCACCCAAACCCGTCCAGTAACCATGAGGTATAACGACAGGAGGGTGTGGGTTACAATAATGAATCAAAAGAGGGATAGTCTCCTGGCTCGAGAGGAAAAACTCCTTATGTAAATGTTGTTGTATATAGTATTTCAAAAAAAATGCAAAAACTCCAAAAATGTGGACATGCCTGATTGAAAATAAAATACATGTCGGAGTATGCATATTTGTATAGTCAATAAGCAAGCTTGAGCTTCAACGTCATATCATGTGACCCTGCAACTGGAAGGAATGACTACACTGCTCATACATTCTAGAATAGGTAGCTACACTGGCTACCATCCATTCTTCTCTTTACCCCCTCCTCTTGAGTTGGTTGCAACTTGAACTTAGAAGGGAATTCCCGCTCTTCGAGGAAAGAGTTGCTGGATTGGGGAATCATAGGATTGTTATTGTAGAGAAGTCAGTTCTTTTGTCATTTCAGCTGGGGAGAGCTACTATCACTTACACTGTACAAGTCAGCTTCATAGTCATAAAGGCTTACATATGATGTAGACTAGTTCTGACATGGCTGCTGAGGTGGTTTGAACCGTGTTATATGTCTCGAAGGTTGTTGTTCTTTAAATTTGGCTCCTGACTAGGTTCCACATGTACTTTCACATCAAGGTCTGACTTGAGCTCCAAACTTTGATTTTATGAAGACAAATTTGAGTATTAAACTTAATCCATGTTCATTCTTTTTCTTTTCTTTATTTTTATTTTTTTGTACTTATTGCATAAGTGTTTGCTAAGGACTAACAAAGGAAAGTATAGGGGGTGATGAATCTCTATTTCATCACATTTATTCTATCATTTTGGCCTTAAAACCCCTGTCTAATGCTTATAAATTGCATTAATTTGTACAAAATAGCATTCACTATTTATTGCATTTATTATGCGTTTTTAATGCCAAAATAATAGAATAAAGAGAAGAAAAGAAAAAGAATAAAATACCAAAGGCATTTTATGATCCTAAGTCATGAGACTAAGTCAAGAATTGAGTTCGTCGACAAGGAATAAAGTAGAGGGAGATAAGGGCCGAAAATACAATAAAAATCACATTTACTTATTCATTAAAAATTCATTTTTGACACCCATTTTACTCTTTATTATTTATTCATCAAATAAAGAAACTTTGTACATGAAATTTGTATATAATGATATAAATAAAAATACAAGATTGAGTTTGCACAAAAATAATACACATTGTTTTTTATACACAAATTAAAAAAAAAGTATCTCAACTTTGCATACACATATCTTCCAAACAAAAACTCAAAATGTATCAAAATCACCTCTAATTATGTATATCTTTTAATAAGATATTTAATGAAGGTGGTTTCATATTTAATGATATATATACCTATTTATTTAAAGATACAAATAACATCACAAAAATATAATAAAAATCTATTTATATACCTAAAAATAAGTAATAAATATATAAAACAAGAAAATAAATAAATAAAATAAAATAATCAAAATAAAAATAAAATAATCAAAAGATAGATAAATATATCTATAAATATACCTCTAAAAATTAACTACTAATAAACAACATCAAAAAATAAATAAAAATCATATATAAATACTACATAAAATTAAAAAACATTTTTTTATAATCAAAATTTAAAAAAATCATTTACTATTTTTAATTATTTAATTTCGAATAAAATAGCAGTTTTGTCTTCTAGCGGTTGTTATGGACCAATGGGGTAGCGTCGTCTGTTGACCTCTGTTCAACTCTGTTCGCAATGTGAGCCCGAGGCGAACCATTCCTACAATAATTGTTATTGTAATAAATAATTTATCAATAAAAGTTATTGATTATGTTTGTTTCACTCCCTTTCTGATATTGAATGAATGAATGCACTATAAGGTCCCTTTGTACAATAAGGGTTATGTACCATGGCCAACTTGATAATCATACAGCTGTTGATTCATTGATTGAATCATAGAGGCTGATGCTTGGATGAATATCTAAGGAGTTAGATAGAGGACTCATCAAGCATCATCAAATGATAGACAAGTGATGATCTCCAGCCTGAGAAGGAGATGGCAATCTTTTTTTCTCAGTAGGTTGATATCTGATCGACCTTTTGATATAGGTCCTCTGCATGGGAATAGTGATTCAGAGGTATCAGATTAGTTGAGACAATGGGTTGACTTAACGAGATCGAGATAACCAAAGACCTATGATGAATACTGTCACATCACAGGCAAACATCCTCTGACCAGAGACAGATGTATTGCTATATGTCTGAGTGTGTACATTTGGCAGACCAATAGGTTGATGACTTAACCAAGGTCTATACACCAACGAGCTGGTGTGCATGTAAGGGCATGTGAGTAATACGATCTCTCAAAGTGATCATACAGGTTCACTTGAGAACCAGGAGACATGAGCTCACTCATAAGGTATTGGGACTGATCAAATTCCATGCATGGTTGTCATGCTTTAAAAGCATGACATGAATTTGAAGGTAAGATATATGCTTTGTGAAAGCATATGATATGTACCATATTCCAAGGACCAAGATTGAGAAACCTAATGATCATACCATGAAGATGATAGTGTAAAAGTGATCTATATCTTCAGGATGATCATGAGTCTTCCAGTATGCAGGACGTACAGGTATTGGGAATACCTGACGGTGATTTGATCATAAACGATTGTATAACCATGACGCTTCCATTCCGAGGGAGTGATGACACAGGTCTATATTTTAGTGACTCCTCACATTAGAGAAGTGACCTAATCTTAGTCCATGTACTGGACATTGATCTGAATGAGATTCGGATGCAATGAGAAGATTAGGTTTACGGTCTTGATTTAATCAAGCATCTATGAGAGGTCCATGGGATCTGGATTTGAGATGTGATCTCAATATCCAAGTCACTATACGCGGAACAATACAATCGCCCTGTCCTTATCTCCAAGTATCTAAGGAGAAATAACATTGTTCATGAATGGTTCAAGAATAATTTCATAAGATCTAATCATTGAGAGATTGATAATTAAATTTGATTTAATTATCATTATGTATGAGGAATTATCCAATATAATGAAATGTGATTTAATTATCATGGATAAGAGTAATGGGGATAGAAATATCTAATTATTCATAATATATTACAAATGTGATTTATAATGTATTAGAGAGAGCTAATTATAATTTATATTTATTAATTAATTATTAATGTGTATTGGAAACACATTGTCTAATTAATTGAAAATGTAAATTATATTTTGTTTTGGGTTGTGAATGTGATTCACAATTTTCCAATGTCAAGATTGAAATATTCCCAAAATTAATTGTGAATTATTTTGGTGAATAAATCCCAACAAAAGTTGTTGGAAATAAATAATGGAGAAATTCAAAGAGGCATGCAATCTCATGGAAATACATGAGATTGCCCCACATGGAAGGTGGTGGGCGGCACCCACTTCCTATATGGAATGGGTGGCCGTCCCCCCTTGAATGTACATGGAGATGTAATCTCCATGTATATTCTCTCCTTATTTATTGGTGTAATTTAGGATTGATTTATATTTGATTTTGTCAAATATATTTTAATATAAATTAAATCACAAGTTGTTGGCTTTTACCAACAATAATCTTGACCATTGGATTGACATAAATCAATCTCATCCATTGATTTTATATGTCCCATGGATTGAGATCTATGGATCCCAAAACCCTATAAATAGAGAGGCATACCTTGCTCTCTTGTACATGCTATTGGTAGCACATCTCTCTCTCTCTCTTTCTCCTCACACGCCAACCCTCTCCCTCTCTCTCTTGGTGGCCGTCCACCATAACCCTATGAGAGGATCTCGTCGACGCCCACGCCACCGCGTTGCCGCTTCGACGCTCTGCGGTTCTCCGTCTTCTTGGAGTGCTACGCTCACGAAGGAGACGTTCGATCTCGTACGATGAGATCAGGAGCAACCGCGCTTGGATCATCTTTTTGGATTACGAGGACAACGCGACTCATCCCCGCGCTCGCAAGCCGTTTCTCTGACGATCGGACTTGAGACAGGAGGTCTCCTTTCCTAGAGACTCGATCAACCACGCTTAGAGGTATTGCATTATACTTGTTGTGGTTATAGATGAAACGATCCGAGAATCATTCTTGGATCATGTGATTTCATCGCATGAAAAATTTTAAATTCAGCTGCACCGAACAACTAGTACGACTAGTCGTTCTCCGTCATATTCGATACGACGATCACGCTTCCATGATGCGCTTGAGGATTTTTCTCCATATCTTCAAACTCCCCCTCCAGGTTTTCTGACTTGTCAGAACCTGGAGCAGCCCACTTTACTCGCATTTTCCATCGTCGCTCCATTGCTCCATCAACTTCGAGCCCTTCATCAATTCTGATCCTTGGTCTCTCGTGATCTACGTCTGTCATTTTGATTCTTTGTACATAATTTTGATTCTCACCAAATCATCATTGAATAAGGGTGCATCCTCTTGTTTATTAATAAACAAGTCCGATTTCCTCCTCCTCTTTGGTCATCCCGTGAACCCTAAAACCCTATGGCTTCGGTCTATAGAGCTTCCTCTTGATAGGAGGAGAACCCCTGAGGTCCACGGCGGTGGGAGGACGAAGGAGGTGCACCCAAGGCGGCACTCCGTCCACCTCTGCTCCCTGCCCTCGTCGGCAGGTATGAGCTGAGCCTTTTCTACTTTTTAGATATCATATATTTCGTGCCTTTTAATTATGCATTTAGCTTAGTTGTTAGACCCTAGTCTTAGCCGTACTATAGCAATTCATAGTTCATCGGACCTCCACTCCGGCAAACTTGTTCATTGTGCCTCCGCTCATCTTCGACTCGCCTTTCACCTTACCCTCACTGCCTATCCACTTTTACATCCATAGCATCCTATTTCCCAACCTGATCGAGCCTCGATCAACGAATCCCTACACAACCTCCGCCGATCGTCGGAGCAACCACTTCACCTCACAAGACCCTGATCCCCCTTCGAGCTTCGCCAGGTTCCCTTGTGTGTGTTGAGGTCCATGTGATAGTTGCACACCTCCCCGAGCTTGGAGATGGTGTGCCGAGGACAGGGCAGCGACCCACGGTGGTGCTCTGACAACCTTGCTCCGTGAGCTCCCTCTCAGGTACAAGAGCTGATTTTTCTTGCTTTTTAAGTAGTATTTAGCTACAGGTTTCATTTATCATGCTTAGTTTAGGTTTTTATTAGTTAAATTTGTGTAAAGATCCATCTTAGTAGTTCATCGGAGCTGAGCTCCGGTGAACCCCTCCGTGCATTATCTACTGTTATCCGCTGCGCCTATCACCTCCACATCGTTCCCCCTGCGATTCTTCACTTTTCCCCATGTTTCATTCACTCAGATCCTGCACGAATATGGAGATAGAGATCTCCCTCCATCGCCTCGTCAGAGACCTCTCCGCCTACCCCCCCCCCCCCCCACCCCCCCCCCCCCCCCGATTTTATGCATAACCGGGTCGAGACACTTTTCCCTCGACCCACTTTGTTGATGCAGGAATCACGTGCGAAGGATTTGAGGTTCCTGAAGCCCCCCGGAACAATCGATCTCCAGGACTTGATCAGCGAGCCTCGGATATTCTTCAGGCCACCAATCAACGTAAACCCCTTCCAGGATCATCATGAGAACTTCAACGGCTTGATTGGAGGCTGGAGGAGGCTGCTAGGCCCAATCGAAGGAGCTCCAGGGAAGCCCTCTTCCCTGTTCTTCCCTATACATCCAGAGTCGTTCGATCGAGGGTTATTCTTCGTATGGAGCAGTAGACATCGGATCATCCTGAGCCAAAGTTGTTCGATCACTTACCGTGATCTAATCACAACCATCCAACATGAACCATCACGCATCGTTAGATTGCTGCCACATGGATAAGTGAGGCGCATCGCACTTTTTGCCAATGTCTTTGAGAGGTAAATTACATATCATGCCCCATGTTTTTGCATTTATTTATTAGTGTTGTAAATAAAATAGGTAGTGTAAATTAGCTGGAGATTTTGCATTCAAGGCCCCCTTGTATTTATTTATAATTGCTTCTGGTTCCATTCCACGTCACCTCATCTGTTGTTTAGTCTAATAAAATTTAATTACATTGTATATTTTTGGTTAAATTGCACAGAGGCTCATGGAGTTTATTTTATTTACATGTATGCCCCTACTAGCAATTGTATTTTTGTGTTCTTGTTGGATTTATTGAAAATAGATTTAGTGCACCAAGAATCAACAAAAAATAGATGTAGGCTCCTAATTTGTGTCCAAGATTTTAGTTTGCAATTTTGGACCTTTTTGCTCTTTATTAAAAAGGAAAAGAGCACGTTTTCACCCATGTTTAGCTTGCAAAATACAGAAAAATTAGAAAAACCTTTGGAAAATTTCGCAAAAAACTATATTATGTTTATTAAGTGCTTTTAGCCTTCATACCAAAAATCATAAAAAGTAGAAAAAGAAAACTCTTAAAAATTGAAAAACCCCAAAAACATTTATGAAAATCTAAAAAAATATTTAAAATTCCAAAAATATATTCTATGTTTTTTATATTTTTCTCTATATTATTATATATTATTTTTTTTGGAATTTTTTTGATTTAACTTTCTATTTTTAATTTCCATTTCAATCTCAACCTATTATTTTATCCCTTTTTTAAGTTATTTTTAACTTTAAAAATATATAAGAATTAGCAAAATTCACTAAAAAATCATAAAAACAGTAAAAAATTATTTGAAACCCAAAAATATTTATTTATATAATTTTTGGATATTTTTAGTTATATTTACACCTTTATTATCTATTATTATATTTATAGTCTATTATATCATATATTACTTATTCTAAATAAAAAAGAAAATACAAAATATAAAAATCAAAATAATATAATATAAATATAACATTAAGAACAGAAATATAAAAAATATAAAAAAATATAACCCACAAAAATATAATAAATGACATGGTTGTACATAATACGCTTTGTGTAAAAATAACCATAGGTTACCAATTTTGCTCTCTTTGGTTCGACCTCTGCACACTTACTTGTTATACATCTAGTTGTAGAGAATAATAAAATTTGACTCAAGTTTGTGCTATTCGTTGCTTGATTCTTATAGTGGGTTGATTGTTGATTAATTAGGGTTTGTTGAGCGGTCAACACATTGACTGTGGTTTCTCTTTGTGAAACCGTAAAACCCTTGAAGAACTCCTAATTATCAAGGAGGAGGGGGAGATAGGGGAGGCAGAGGTTGGGGAGTAGGAGGTCGCCCTCGTGATGGAGCGGAGGAGGAAGGGGAGGTTGAGGAGGCAGAGGTCGGGGAGGAGGTGGGCGGGTGATGAGTGAGGAAAGTGAGATGAGGAAGATGAGGGGAAGAGGAACTCAATGTAATTTTGATAAATAAGATAGATATAATGTAAAAGAATGTAATAGAATCCAATCAGTTTTAACGTATAAATGGACGGGGGTTAACCATGAGGTCTGTGGGATAATGGTGAGCAATTTTACGGGGTCGAGGGGGGAATTAGATTGTTTCAAAGGTCAAGAAGGTAATTGGCGAATTTTACAGGGTTCCTGAGGTAAAAATACCTATATTTTATTAGGTGTTTTTATAAGGGATTTTTACCCGGCAGACCCTATAAACTTTGTCAATTACCTCCACGACCTTTGAAACAACATAATTCTCCCCTCGACCCTGTAAACTAGCTAACTCTTACCCCATGAACCCTGCGGTTAATCTATTTGAAGCTCGTGAGGGTTCTTGGGGTAATTTGCAGGGTCGATGAGGTAATTACGTTGTGCAAAAGGTCATAGAGGTAATTTAAAAAGTTTATAAGGTCTGTCGGGTAAAAATTCCTTTTTATAAATCTAAAACATGATCGAACGTATGTTTGCATTAACATAAATGGATAAAAATCACTTCTCAACTGAAACTTGAACTTTCATAGTAAGGACTAAGTTCTATCAATAGGTCATAGACGGTATGAGAAATCAATCATCGAGGTTATCATTTCTAATAAGACCGCTAATCTTGTAGTAAACCTCGGAACAGAGATAGCCTACATCAACAAATCCACAAATATGGAACATTGAGATAATTGCGTATATACATTTTTATAGTGTGCTTGAAGGAGTTAAACTCACGAAAATACTAAGTATGGGATTTGGGTCCATGCAAAGTGATTCCATATCTTAATGAGAAAAACTAATCAAAGATCAAGAGAGTCCATATATAATATGCATGACATACAAACAAGAAAAAGTAGATCAATCACAGGGAGATGCCTATGAATTTCAATATTATGCTCAAGACTTGCCCTACGAAACCACTAATAAATGCCCACAGACGCGCATAATAAATGAAAAATGGAAGGATTAATGGTTCAAAGAACAATTTGTATGTCTGCATAAGAAACTGAATAATAACATATGGCTCTTGCAGTAAACCTGCAAAATTAAAGAGATGGTAAACAAATAAGTAAATAAACCAAGTTAAATTGGAAACCTTCAAGAAACTAGATAATTATTTCGATAATTACACAAAGAGATTCGTGCCTAAAACTGGATTTCGAAATGTTGATAGATGTTTAGAGTTATAATGAATACACAATGGATATCATTATGGACATGAACCTTTATAATTGTTTTAAATGAATTTCAAATAATATAGAAATTGAATAGATTTCTGATGCTTTTGCTTAATTCCCAACTGCAAGTCGAAAAAGTACTTGTAGAGCTCATTGACTAGTCAGTAATAGTACCATCTGCAAGCTGTGGAAATCTATCAAACACTGCACTTGTGAACTTCAACAGCTCCTGAAATGCCCATATATATTAATAAAATCACCAATATGTCTGATGTTTTCTCATAATTATATAATAATAATAACAAAGGAGTCAAAAAATGGGTCATCTGACCAGTATGCTTCTTCCTGGTTTGAAGGGAGATTCCACGACCACACGTACTTTCCTGCATAATGTTTAAACTTGATATGAACGATGGTACATGTGAATTATGTGCACAATTGATCAAAGATTGCATATGTTTCAATTACTTGATGAGCATCTTCTCGTTGGTCTTTTGACATTCAAAGAAGGTGCAGCCTCTGGTGAACGGGATGCTCTTGCCTTTCCACTCTGTTATTGTGTTTCAACAGGAAGCCGACTTTAGAGTATACTAACAGACTAATCCACACTTGGTTGTTGCATGACAGAACATGCTAAGAAGATTATTTTTAGATAAAATGGATGAATTCTTGCATGTTGCATGGAATTCTACAGCTATAAAAAGAAGATAAAAATGTGTCCAACTAGTTGTGCTATCAATAACATGCTGGATAAGAAGACATACTTTCAGAAGAGGAAATTTAAGGAAATGGAGGTTAGTTTTTTTTTTTTTGAAAAAATATTACGACTTGATAAGGGATTTATGCATGTGTTGTTGAGGATGAATGGGTAATAGACACCAAAAAATTAACACTTTACATTACAAACGGCATTTCAACTGGAGAACAGAATCATTTGTTAATGGTATTGGTAAAATTTTCAAATTAATTTTGTATTCTTCTATATCAAGTGATATTTGGTACCAAAGTGGTTTGATCAATTATTCAATGCAGATTTGTTGGATTTCTTTTCCGCGAATTGTATAATTTATATGGGATATGTGTAAAATGGAAATATCAAAGACAAGAATCCATATATTATAACACTTGTTAGATTTTACCATTGCATTTTGAAAATCTAAACTAATATATTTAATTTTTGTATAATGATTGACATCTGTAAAAAGTTATTTTGATGAAATAGATAATGCAAATTTTATTTTTTTTAATGAAGTGGCAATACGGGCCTTAATCTTAGCCTTTTGGGTGGAAGACAATTGCTCAACCATCGGACAATTAAAGTTGCAATAATTCTTTCCGGAGGAATTGATAATGGGGGCTTGACGTGAACAACTTTTCTTTTGATATATTTATTGACTATTTTTTTCCGTAATGATAATTTATTAGATTGTATTTAAAATAATATTTATTAATATATGAAAACCGTATAGTATATGGGAAATATGAATGCATATTAGAAATATCAAAAACTAATCTATTATTATATAGAAATAAATGTATTACTAGTGTTTAAACAAAATTAAAGATCTAACTGTAAGGATTGAGATTCTTTCACATTGATTAATATTTTATAATATATAAATATGAAGAGAGTGAGAGAGAGAGGTTATATAATCTAAATATATAAATGAGAGAGAGAGAGAGAGTACGTGTTTATGGTGCAGAGAGTAAGGGTGTAATTGGACCAAAGTTTGGTTGGTTTAGATAATCAAGCGCAAAGTTACGTTTAGATTCGGTTCATTCATTTTCTAATCGAATATGAATGGAACTTTAATTTTATGGAATCAAATCTAAATGAATATCAAACTTCAAATTTTTTTGATTGGAGGGAATGAAAGAAAATAAAATAATGAGCGATATATTTACGAAAAAATGAATATGTTGTAGAGCAAAAGAAATTCAATGTCAACACCTCCATCAACCATTGATATCTCTCGGGAAGAGCCAGTGCATGTGCCATGGAAACACATGCATGTTGATTCTAAAAGACAAATAAATTGTTGAGAGATGATAAACATGGACGTTGTATGTAGATGTGTTGCAAGCGTGCGTGTGTGCATGTGTGCGTGTGTGTATATGCATGCAATTAGAATAAATATTGATGCTATTTGTTCTTCTTTGTCTCAGTCTTTTTCATTTTTGAAAAAACAATACAAAAATTTATATATGAAAAAAACTAATTTTAATATTTTTATATCATAAATTGTTCAATTAGGGATAAAGAATAAAATGGGATAAGGGATGAATGAGGTTCACCTCAATTGGCTTAGCACGGCCCGAACTTCCTCTCTCGGCCCATACATAAGTGAACTATAATGGTGCGTCAGGAGCATGGTTATCAAGTATTAGAATGAAATAGACTTTCCTCTGAAAAAAAGAGTGATGCGCTACTTCGCTTTTCTCTCTCGTGCTACGCATTCTTTCCCCCGCATTTTTTGATCTATTTGCCTCACCCTTTCCACTACCTTTGTTCATTCGCCACCCGGAACTACCTTTCTCTGTTATGCTCCTTCCTCCGTTGGGTGTTTTATGGGACTTCCGAGTGTCAAAGCGGGGTCCGAAGTGGAACAAATATGATCTAACGATGAAAGATTTCAGTTCTCCTCTATTCTATTCGAGCACTTAATACTAAAGGGAAAAGTTTACATCGAAACAGAAGGTAAGCGGACAACAATTGATGAGGTTCATCAATTGTTCTTTTTCGAGTTGCCTGCAGGATTGTGGATATGTATAATAAATAAACACATAATGGGATGTTGTAAGCACGATGTGAGTATTTATCATGAGATAGCTAATCTTGGATAAAGTTCCCTTAATTCGGGATAATATGAACAATGTAGTGTTGTAAACAGGATAAACCAAGCATATATTAAACAGTAATCAAACGGATTCCAATGGATTGACAGATCAATGTAACCGATTATTAAGATTAATAACGTGCATATCCAATATATTATCCGATTACAATAAGCAAACTAGAACCGATTAAACAAACGGAAACAAGCAAATAGGCGTGATCCAGAAAAGGGCAAGTAATAAAGAAATTGCGGCAAACAAAATAGAAGAAAGATAAGGTTAGATTTCACCGAAGCGTCCATGTAATGGACTGCCCTTAGAGAGGATTTCGCCCCCACAATACCGGTGCGTTGGGTACTGGCGATCCGCTCCCAGGATACGACGGTTCACGGTCGTCGTCCACGCACACCGACGAGACCGTCCTTGAAAGAACCTCGGAGAACTTGCAGCCGAGAAGAAACAGATCGCAGACGCGAGGGAGAGAACAAGAGTGACGGCGGGTGGAGTTTTCTTGCGAGTGGAAAAAAATGGCGTCGTGTGGGGGATATAAAAGAAGGGCTCGCTTGCCCTAGTGCGCAATCCCTTCGGTTTCCGAAAACGCCCCTCAACGGTCGTGTCTTTTCGGATTCCAAAACTGCGGCTAAGTCGAGCCATTTGGATCAAGTTCGATTCCCAATGTGATCATGATTAAATTAATTTGTCTGATTAATTTAATCGATCAGCCAAATGAAACCCGCAGCAAAAGTATAAAGATTTAAGATCCAAGCCACTCTCCTGAGCCCGAGCCGGAGACAGAGTGGAGCACGTGCCCATGTGTGGTCCCCCTTTCCTCCTCTCTACTATTGCTACAAGAGCTTGGTGTGTGGACTCATATATAAGTCCACCAAAAGTTTAGATCTCTAAGGTATGGTACTAAACTTCCATCCAAACTCAACATGTTTCAAATTTGGGAATTCCCAACTTTCCCTCCAAACATTTGGTTTCCCAATTGAAACCAAATTAATGCCAATTGTAATTAATAGGTTTTCCAATTAAAACCAAGATACAATTTTAATACAACACGTAGTATTTGTAAGTTTATGTGTGCGTATGTGTAATTCAGGATAAAATTTTCAACGAATCAAATTTGGGTGAACCTACCATTTTCAAAGTTTGGTTCGTTTATATAAACAAGTTGACCCTCATTACTAGCTATTTCTACATATCACCGTCTCCAGCTTATCCCTTAAGCGTAAATTAATTACAGATAGATTGTTGGCCTTCGTCATAGAAAACAAGGATATATACCGAAGTCAATGGTACTTTCGAACCTACACATTCATTCTAACAAATAATAATCCACACTGGAGACATGCAATGGTAAAAGGATTCACTTCTCATCTCTCCGGGAGTACGTGAACTCCCATACCACCACATACTTCAATGAATATTATAGGATGCAAATAGGATTCGCATCAAGCAATCATCAGATGACTCTGTTGAAAAGTATAAAACTTGCTTTGTTATAAAATATTTTTGTTAAATAAAATGAATCAACTATATTAAAATATTCAGCCCGGAGGCAAAACCTACTATGATCTATTTAACATTATCCATTGCATCCTCTTACAAATGGTTTCTCCAATAAATAAATGGCAAAATTGCATTTCTATATGGTGATTTATGCAAAACGATCTACACAACTTAACCACTAGATTTCATTTATCCCTCCAAACTTAATCATATTTACCGCTGACAGAAGTCATAATATGGCTTAAAACAGGTGTCTCGTGCATGGTTGAACAATTTAAGTTCATTTTTTTACATAATAGTGTTCTTTTCATCTAATCTAGCACCTCATTGTTCATATTTACAAAAAGATAATGTTCGAACGGTTAGAATTAGAGTCATATTAAGATTAGGAATCCTGATAGGGTGGGACTCTTAATCCTAATAGTAATTGAGTTGTATTCTATTTATATTCTTATTGGAATAGGACTATGAGATTGTAACTGCGCTATATATAATGGGGGGTGCAGGCATTGCCTCAACACTATCGCAAGAACAATGTAACCCTTAGAGAGGGACAAAGAGAGGGAGAGGGAGAGAGAGAGAGAGAGAAGAAAGAGATAAGAAAGATAGGGAACGAAGAAAGTTGTAATCACTCTCATTTATATTGATCTTTCTTCTTTGGTGGTCGCAAGAGGTGATCGACCACTGTTCTACTGATTATTCTTTCTTTCATACACTTTTGTGGTGGTGATCGATTGCACATCCGCGTCCGAGGGTTCTTCTGATATCTGAGCAGAGGCGATATCAGCCCGCGTTCCTAACAATTAGTATCAGAGCGGAGTTGGTACTGCTTTTGTTCCCAATAAGTGGTATCAGAGTCGAGTTTAGCATTGTTGAAGGGATACGATGCGCAGGATCAGAGTGAGGTTCGACATCAACGAGACAACGAGATGCAATAGATGTGCAATCCTTAGAAGCTGTGATATGGTGGCCACTTGAAGAAATCGATCGGAGGCGTCGAAGAATTCTACTAGCGGCGGCTGACAAGAGATCATGCAAGGTGGAACATCGATGGCATCCAATGACGGGTGTGTCATCAAGAGGCAGTGAGTTCCAGCTAACGGGACATGCAAATGATGATCATAGCCAAGTACAAACTCAAGATGATGAAGAGATCAAGATGGAATTCACCTCAAGGGAGAGCTTGTTAGGAATTAGGAGTCATATTAGAATTGGGAATCCTAAAGAAATATGACTCCAAATCCTAATAGAAATAGGACTATGGATTTGTAATTAGACTATATAGGGGGGTGGGAGGCATTGTCTAGACACAACCACAAGAACAATGTAACCCCTAGAGAAGGGAGGAGAGAAGAAAGAGATGAGAGAGCAAGGGAACAAAGAGAGTTGTACTTGTTCTAATTTATGTTGATCTTTCTTCTCCGATGGTCGCGAGAGGTGACCGACCACCATTATATCTGATTGTTCTTTTCTTCATGTGCTTCTACGGTGGTGGTCTATTGTGCATCCGCATCTGTATAAGGTGGTTCATATCCCTAACAACCGATATACGAGAGAAGACGATACCGATGGGTCATGTCCCATCAACTTGTATCAGAGTGTAGTTGGTACTGCTTCTGTTCCCATAAATGGTATAAGAGTTGGGTTCAACATTGTTGAATGGACACGAAGCAATGGATCAAAGCAAGGGTCGACATCGACGAGATGACGCGATGCAGTAGATATGTAATCCTCAAAAGCCATGATACGATGGTCTCATGGATTACTCGACCTGAAGCATAGAAGAATACTTCTAGCACGACGAGCAAGAGATCGTACAAGTAGGTTGATGAATATCCATTTCATCAACTTTATTCTTTCATTTTGGCCATTAAACCCTAGCTAAATGTATGTAAATAGCATTATTTTGCATGAACTAGCATTCATTATTTATTGAATAAAACATTATATAGAATGCATTATTTGAAGCAAAAATAAAAGAATAATGAAAAGAAAAAGAAATAAAATTCCAAAGGTATTTTATGATTCTAAACCCCAAGACTTGGGCATCATGATGACCGGTTCATCCAGGAATAAAAGTAGGGGGGAGATAAGGGTCATAAGCAACAATAAATCCCCTCTTCTTATTTTTCAATAATTCATTTTTTGGGATCCATTTTATTCTTTATTATTTATGCCTCAAATGAAGAAACTTTGTACATGAATTTGTAGTTAAAATTTTGTAGAAAAAATAAAAATTTTATTTCATATTAAAATAATATAAATTATGCATTTTATACTCAAAATAAAAAGCCAAAACCCAATCTTCCAAGACCCATATCTTCTCCATGCAAACTCAAAATGCACCAAAATCATTTTTAATTGTATATGATATTTTATTAGCTATTTAATGAAGATGATTTGATTTAATTTGGAGTTAAGATGCAAAAGTTATGCTTTGGACATCTATTGCACTATATATCTGAATGAAATATTCATTTTATTCGTTCTTTATATTTTTATAATTTTATAAATATTATTTATAGTATGTGTACATACTCAGAATATGGTAAAACTATGAAAAAACACTAAAACAAAATAACATAAAAAAATACATACACATACCTATAAAATAAATATCCTTATTTATTTAAGTATACATATTATATCCGAAAAATATAACAAAAATATATTTGTGCATATTAAATAAGTTATAAATATATAAATTATGTATACAAAATAATAAAATAAAAAATACAAAATAAAAATAAAATACCTATATATATATAATTTGAATATACTATAAATGATCTTCTAAAAAGTAACCTATAATAAATTAACTTTTAAAAAAATAAAAATCATATTAAAATACTACATAAAATAATAAATATTTTTCATAAATTATCCAAAAAATAATAAAATCATTTTCATTTTATTTTGAATTGACAAACCTTTTATTTGTTGTTTTGTCATCTACTGGCCTATGTGGACTAATGGGAGCCCGGTCTTGCTTGACCCAGGTCAACTCCCAGGACCTCGTAGATCTGGATTCTGTCAAAGGTTTTGACCTTGTTTCTCACATTTTTCAAGCTCGGTTCTTGCACCTAGTTGGTCTGATTCTGTCTGACCTTTTGACCTTCAGTCCTTGTACTTGTACGCCAATGCGTTACCTCGATCGATGGATCGTCACCTCGGGCAGCATCCTCAATCAAAGATCGCCCTGCATATAATCTCTCATCCACCTCCCTTTGTATTTTTATCACTCTTCCACCACTCACCTTCTGGCATCTGGAGCATTCTGGTGACAACAGGGTCCTCGAGGAAGGATCAATGAGTCGCATCAGCATTGAATCAAGGTAGATATAGCTCAGCCACCCCCTCCACAGTGAGTTCCCCTCTTATTGGTCCAGGTCAAGTAGAGCTTCCTCCTTTCATTTTCTTTTCATTCCTTAGCATAGCAGTAGAGTGGAGTAGTAATTTATTCCCTTAGATTTTGTCCGGATTGTAAAATCCAAAAAAAATCTCGCTGGATCTCCGGCTCCGCCTCCTGTTTCCAATCACTCCGACCAACCTCCACCTCTGCTATCGCCTCCATCTTCTTTCCCTTTACTTTCTCTTCACCCCATGCATCTCTGTTCATCTTGTTCAGATCAGACCGCCAGTCTCCTTATCCGTCGTGTCATCGGAAAGCTTCGCCCGCATTTACCTACGTTCATCTCGACCTAACCCAGCTGACAAGACCTTTGTTTTGGCGCACATAACTTTGCTGCAGGTCTTGGAGGGCCAAAGGGACCCTCGTGGGTCAATTTTGATCTCTGATCAAGGCACCTAGAGTCCCTCTTCTTCGCCTATCTCTAAGAACCCGTCCGACGGTTCTTGGAGCCATCTGAGCCTTCCAACCGGTCTGATATTCTTCTAGGCATCTCCCTCACAATTTTGCAGTGCTTGAAACCAACAGAATAGCGAGGATTAGCTAATCAAAGCTCGAGGAAGACTTAGTTCGTCCCAATTCTTCCACCTAGCCTCACAGCCATCCCATCAAGTGCTCGTACCAGAAAAAGAAGCTGTCATTCGATCAAGTGAGCCTATACTGTCAGATTTCGTCCCTTGGATCTGATCCTAGCCATTGCAGCCTAAGCGTCATCTGCTGTCCAGACCGCACCACGTAGATAAGTAAAGCATCTACGCCGTTGGATCATGCTCGTGGGAGGGTATTTCTACACTCCACCCCCTTCTTTTTGTGTTTTATTTTCAGTCCATAAACATTCTTCTATAACGTAAATATTTTTGTGAATTAACATTTCAGCCCCTGTACTTTCTTTATTTGCATTTAAGTCCAATCCATGTCATCTCTTGTGCCCGTGCTTGTGAGGGAAGTGGGTATTTTGCACCTAAACCCCTACGCTTTTTATCTCGATTTAGTCCTTGTTTTGCTTTAATAGTGTAATGTTTTTCTAGAAAATTATATCAAACAACCTGAACTTGTTATTAATGCAGAAATACCACTCCATGAACTATTTATTGGATTTTTTGAGAAAATTGTATTTTTGTCCCATAATTTCTTTGAGGTATTCGTCTACTGTTCTGGAACTTTAAATATTTGTATAAATACCCCTACCATGGTAGATTTTGTTTTTGTAGATTTTATTTTGTTAAAAATCGCTCCAAGCCTCTAATAATTTATGGAAATTACTATAAATACCTGACATATACATATGTGACATACATTTTTTGTTAGATATTTTTTGTTATTTTTTATTTATTTAAAATTGAAAACCGAACTATTTGTCCTTGTTTACATTGAAAAATATAAAGAAAGTACAAAAACATTTTAAAAATTACAAAAAATTATAATTTATTATTATTGTATTTAGAGCCTCCAATCCAAAAATCGCTAAAAAGAGAAAAAGAAAAATACTAAAAATTAAAAAGCTAAAAATCCTTATCAAAAATCTAAAAAAATCCAAAAATATTTGTTTCTATTTCTGAATTTTGTTCACTATATGTATTATATATTTAAAAAAAGTTTGGAAAATATTGAAGTTTTTAGCTATTTTTAATTTCCAAAACAACACAACCTATTTATTTTGTTCGTTGTTTTGCGTTATTTATTCCAGTAAATATACAAAAATGGTAAAAATTTTATGAAAAATAACAAAAATAGAGAAACATATGAAAAATCCAAAAAACATTTTATTTTGTGAATTTTGAGTACTTATAGTTATATTTATAAATATAAATTTTATCTCTACATATATATAGTTATATATATCTTTATTTTTAATATTGTGAATTTTTATAAAAACTAAAAATCAGAAAATTCAAAAAGAAAATAAAAAGATATGAAATTATAATTATAAAAAAAACAAAGAAATTTAATATTAAAAACCCACAAAATTTCAAAAAAATACCAAAAAAATCCTCAAAAATCATTATTCTTTTTAGCCAATTTGAATAGTCTATTCTCTGTTATTATTTGAATTCGAGCCCTATTGTACTTGCCCACTATACATTCTATTGTATTGTATAATAAATGTTGACTACTTACTTAATTGCTTTATTTCTTGTGTCGGTTAATTGTTTATTGAGCGCGGTTATTGAGAGATCGTCACAGCAACTGAGTCCTCGCATTGTGAGGTTCATTTTAGATCCCTCGATTCTCCTGTTTGACAAATGGTGCCAAGCAACGTGTAGTTAGAATTTTGGGTCATTTTTATTTCATTATTTTTCTTTATTTATTTTCCCTTTATGATATAACTTGGAAATTGTGCTAATATTTGTCTCTTTTATTTTTCTTGCGAGGGACTTCTCGACAACGTCGACCAACTAGGTAGTTGAGGCACCTGATTCGAGAAGACTTGGTCCTTTTTGCTTGAGGACCAAGAAAAGAGATAAAGAGAGAGAGAGAGGAATTTAGCATATGTTTCTTCTTCTTTTTGTGACAGATTGCATTTATTAATTTGTAATAATACAGGTACTTCGACTCTTGGATACTCATGCCTAATTTTCAAGTATTTGTTCACTTGGGTTTCACCGGATTATTTGTGATTGTTACCGCCTTTATTTTCTTTATTTCTCGTGTTTTGAGTTTCCCACCTTTTTTATTTGTTTTATGTGATTGAGCCCTTAGATCTAGGTGTGCTTGCTCGGTAGCTAGGCCCACATCTCTAAGGAAACTCATGCTCCTCTAGATTACATTGTGATTGGTCTTAGCTCAAAATTAATTTTTAAAACTTAGAGTGATCACCGAGTGCTGAGAGAGGCACCATACAATGCTAGCAGGACCCGTTGTGGCGGGCACCGAGGTTGTCTCCAAGACCAAACTTTTGGGTGATCATTCTAGGGTTTGATATTCAATTCTTCATGCTAATAGCACTTCATGTTCTTGGGATGATTTCATCGTTGCATTTACATATAGATAATGTTTAAAAACTTCTGCCTTGCATCTCACGTAGAGAGAGATGGGAATCATTGTGAGCCTTTTATCTGAGCATGCATCATCTTTTTTGACTTGCATTGCATTTTCACCTTCTCCCTCTAATTTTAACAACCTAGAAAAAAAAGAAAATTCAACAAAAATGTTAGGCACTTGTATTAAATCTACTCAAAGCAAGTGATAACACAAAAAAATAAAAAAAGGGACTACTAAAAATACTTGACCTAAATAAAATTAATTAATTGGATTCATTTATCTGGGTGAGCAAAGCACTCATTGTTTTCAAGTACTATTGAGGAAAGGAGGTGTTTTCCCAAGTGAGAGAGCGCTATCGTAAGGATTAGAGCTAAAAGCCCATCTTGAATACTGCCTTGTTGTACGATTGGACTTTCGTAGTACTGACACTGCTATCGTACATGAGCGAGTAGGACTTAGTTGTCGATGGTGATTCTCACTTTGTGTAGAACACAAACCATTTCTGAAGTATTTGATCTTAGGACGAGCCTTCACAGGGGTGTCTGTCACATCGTCCTGTGTTTGAATAGGCTCTTGACTGCTCCTAGGTGATTTTGGTGCAGATTTGACCTGAAATATTTTCTTCGCCGCTATCGGCTTCCTCACTCTTATTCTTTGGCTGAGTAGGGAATCTTGATACATACATAAGGACCTCAAAAAGTACAAGATACATGTTATAAAGGATAAGGACAAGTATGTAATATTTTCCAGCAGTACTCTTGCTCCTATAAGATTAGCGCTTAAGGACTCATTCAAAGAAATTGCTTGAAAATCAATCTAAAACTTACAAAGATAATTATCGAACCTTCATGTCTTCACGGGTCGAGTTGGTGAATCCATTATATTGTTGTTTGATTGATTATTTTTATCAAGGTCAATATCTCGCTCACCTTGAGTCGTATACTATTTTACACTCTTGTTATTCCTTGTTCACCACTGTATCTTTCATCTATCATCTATATCTTTTTGAACCTCTTAGATGTCATCCCATGGGCGGTTTAGTCAGGACTTTATCGACACCCACATCGATTCCGTGTTGTCTGCATCTCCAATAATTCGGGACAAACTCTAGGAAACCAATTCGAATCTTGTGAACTTCTCCTTGGACTCCTCGATCCTCTCTTCTTTTAAAACTTTCCTTTCTCTAATAAATCCATTATTCAGGATGGACTTGCAACCTGAGCCAGCTCTTCCTCTTCAAATAAACTGGGATTACTCTTATCCCACAACCAACCCCTTATGGATAGAGATCGATTTCAGTCAATATCATGTGCTCCATCCACAACCATCTGAGATTGATCTTAATTCCAGACTTATCTTGACATTTGGTGCTCAGATAGAGACTGATCAAGATTTATTCATTTGTGCAGATCAAGAACCTGATCAAGATCCAGAGTTACATGCATATCAAGAAATGGTTCCTGTAGGAAGAGGACAGGACCACAACCCCAAACAACCAAGCCGCCAGAATAGGGGGTCCTACAGTATACCATGCAGAAGGACATCAACATCCAGCTCCTCGCTTCGATTCATGCAATCCAGCAGTAGTTGACAAGCCACAGATTGGCCCAGGTCGCTTTTCAAGAAAAGCTTAATGATTTGAGGAGGAGGAGGAACTGATGAGAGAGAAGCCAGAAGAGAGGATGATTTCAACAGAGAAAATGATCTAAAAAGAAAGGATGTGGAGGACAACCTATCAATATGTGGAGCCCGTCATGGAGGAGGAGAGTAAAGACCACTGCAGCCAAAGCCCACGTTGAAGCAGACTTATAACCCTGTGATGGGCCATGTCACTGAGTGGATTCAGATTCCACCTATCCATGCCCACTTTGAGCTGAAGTCACAATTCTTTTCTCTATTCCCTTCCTTACATGGGAACACAATAGAAGAACCATACATCCACCTGCAACAATTCGGTCTCATCTGTGCCACCAAACATTGCCCCACATTCCTTTGGGGTTGGTCAAGATGACTTCTTTCCCATTCAGTCTCCAAGACAAGGCCCTTTATTGGATGAATCATCTGGGGAAGGTAGTGACGATGTGGAAGGAGATGAAGTCTACATTTCTTCACAAGTTTTACCTCTTGATGGCTCGAATCATATGCATGTCTGTTTCTCTAGCTTCATCCAACAGCCCCACGAAACGATTCTTGAAGCTGGGAAAGATTCAGAGATCTATAAGAGAAGTGTCCCCACCATGAAATTCCAAAGATCAGTCTGGTTCGGCATTTTTTTGGTGGGCTGACACTTGAAAGTCAGAAATTGGTTGATGTCGCCAATGGTGTCTCATGCTTTAACAAGGATGAAGATGTGGTATGGGAAATTTTTTAGGAGATGGCTGAACGAGAGGCCGCTTAATCTTCGTCGCGTGCTTACATGAAGGTGCCTATAGCCAGCCTCACTCCTGTCAATATGGTAGCCCATGCAAAGGACAAGGATGAGAGATCCAACCTGAGCATCATAGGGAGACACTTGTCGAAAGCAGATATCATCGAGAAGTGGTCGCAGGACCTCGAAAAACTCACTATCATTGAGAAGCGAACACAAGGTTTGGACAAGCTTGATCAGATTGTCACACAACTGGAGCTTCTTGTCAAGACCATCAGTGCCTGCAACTCAGTGTCCTCTACTGCTGAGACTCCTGCTGAGCAGAAGGAGCACACACCTACTCAACCTCCTCAGTGAAGTCCTCTGTCATCTCAACCTATCAATAATGTATACTGCGTGTAGTCCTAGAGCAGCAGGGACAACCGTCGTAAAACCTGATGGTATTGTATCATCCAGAGCCCCAGCTAGTGTACCAGGAGCAGTTCTATCCGCCCCCGTCGCTAATCCAAGAAATTGTGTAGGACAATGAATAGAGCTGACCCATCCTCATGGACAATCCTTGGGATAAAACTCAGACAACTGTCCATACCACCAACAACAATAGTGGGGAAGGAATTCCAACCCTACCAATCCCAGTACCAGCAGCCTCCGCAACATGGCAAAAAATGGAGGTAGGGATACCAACACTCTGGCTACTAGTATTACCGGTAACTGGAGGTTGTTAAATATCAAAACTCCTCTCAATAATACAAAGTATACTCTTCTTGCCCCCCTCCTCACCACTACTCATAGGGATAGCAATAGCAGTCTCCCCAGCAATACCAGAGTCAGAGACCTCATCAGGTCGGTTCTTACAGATTGCATTGGTAAACCTGTCTCTTGTTTACGTGTAGCAACTAATAAAAAACATGGTTGAAATGAGCCAAAAGATCAATGACCTGACGGCTGCCAAAACCGTCATCCCATCCCATGTTGAGGCCAATTCGAACAACTACACAAGGAGTACGTATCTTACGGTGTTCTATCTGATTTAGATGAAAATAATTTATTTATATCTAATGTTGTTACTCTTAGGAGCGGTAGAACACTTCGACCATCGGCTACAAAGAAGGAAAAGCATCTTGCATCTGATGGCGAGCCATCAACCAGGCCAACATTAGGAGTCGAAGAGATTTTTAGAGGAGCACCATCTGCAGAAAAAGAACAAAAAAATGAAGAAAATTTCAAGAACACAAAAAGATAGGAACAACACCAGACCCGGTGGAGTTCAGCCAGCATTGGAGACACCCATACATGCTGCAGATCTAGAGCTAGCCAATGAAGATGAGCCTACATTTTTTGGTCCACAACATGCAGATAATTTTACACATTTTTGCCATCTAACTGTACACAATGATTTGGATAAAATTTTAAATGAAAAAGTTACTGATTTTGTACATATTCTATTTCTTGAAGCAATGAAAAGGCCAAAAAATAAAAAATTCGAAAAATGCTTTGTTTGATCCTTTAATTGTGGAAATTATTGATGAAAGCCATGGAGTTCATGTCAGCAGTAATGAAAGGACTTAAAGAGGCATGTGCAACAAGGTGCCGACCTTGGCCCCACAACTCCAAAAGCCAGAATGAAAGACATGAGAAACATTTTTTTAACCACGGCAACTGTCAATGCCATCAGCAAACTCCCAGATAAGAAGAAAGAAAAGGGAGCGCCACTCATCAGGTGTAGCATGTTCAATCAGGAGTTCAAGTGAACATTGCTCGATAATGGGTCTCCTGTCAACCATGGCAACTGTCAATGCCAGCTTCTCTACTCACAGAATTAGGGATATGACTGCTTAAACCAAACAAGATGATTCTGTATTTTGCAGACAAATCAGTCAAGCGGCCTATGGGCATGATGGAGGACGTGATCGTCAATGTCCAAGGGATCCAGTTCCCTGTCGATTTTGTTGTGCTAGACATAGACATCTCCACACCTCTACTCTACACCTTCATCATCCTTGTCCGACCATTCCTCCAAACAGCTGAGGCAGTAGTGAACTACGTCACTGGAGATGTCACATTCAGCTCCATCGACAACAAAGTGCAGATAGAGACCATACTTAAGCCAATACCAATAGAGGTTGCATCTGTGACAAGTATGCTTACGCTGAACTACCATGAAGACTGTGACTTTCTTGCGGAGATTCAAGATACAAATCTATTCATGGATGATGCTGAGATCCACAAGTTCCTTTTTCCCAAGGAAGGAGTGGATAAAGCAGTCGAATTATCCTCTATCAATGATGATAAGATCATTTTTTATGTGCTTGACAAATTCCATATGAGCCCTCTGAGTTTCGAAGACCAAGAGAAAATTATCGAGGATTTATGTGATCACAAGTATATCATTGAAAAATTCTGTGAATCCTTGAATGAAGAAGTTGAACTGCCATAGGTGGATACTGAATTGACGGAAGTGCCAATACCTGCAGTGATCGTCAAAGTCACCACTGAAGTAGTTCCCTCCGCCAGAGCTCAAACCTCGGCCCTCCAACATGATGTGCACCTTCCTTGCAGGAGAACCAAACATGTATCCAATCATAATCAATGCTCATTTGACCGAAGAACAAGAATATTGTCTAATGGAGGTTCTTGAACGAAATCGCAAGGTGATAGGCTTGAAGATATCAGATCTCCATGGGATCAATCCATCCCTTTGCTCTCATCACATCTACCTCGAAGATGACATCATGCCCTCCCACGCATTCCAGAGAAGACTGAATCCAAACCTCTTTTGTCATGAAAAAAGTTCAGAAATGGTGTGATGTGGGATTCATATATCCCATATTCGACAATAAGTGGGTGAGTCCCCTGCATTTAGTGCCCAAGAACTCTGATATTACTGATGAATCTCCATTTCATCACCTTTATTCTTTCATTTTGTCCTTTAAAACCTATCTAAATGCATGTATATAACATTATTTTGCATAAATCAACATTCATTATTTTTTGTATAATTATTGCATAAAAAACATTGTTTAAAGCCAAAATAAAAAATAAAGAAAAGAAAAAGAAATAGAATGTCAAAGATATTTTATGACCCTAAACCCCAAGATCTAGGCATCATGATGACTGGGTTGACAAGAAGTAAAGTTGGGGGAGATAAGGGACAAAAACATTAATAAATGCCTAGTTTTGTTCTTCAATAATTCACTTTTGTGACCCATTTTTTTTCTATTATTTATACCTCAAATAAAGAAACTTTGTGCATAAAAGTTGTAAACAAAAATATACAGAAAAATACAAAATTTACTTTACTCAAAAATAATACACAGTTTACTTTTCATACTCAGAATAAAATTCCAAAATCCAAACTTCCCAGACCCATATCTCTCCATATGAACATAAAATGTATCAAAAATCACCTTTATTTGTATATAATTTTTATTATCTATTTAATGAAGTTGTTTCATTTAATTTGGAGTTAAGATGTAAAAGTTAGATTTTGGACCCCTATTATACAACATACATGGATAAAATATTCATTATATTTAGTCTTTATATTTTTCATTATTTTAATTTTTATAATTTTGTAAATATTCTTTATAGTGTATGCACATATTTAGAATACAATAAACCATGAAGAAGACATTAAATAAATACTATGCCAAAATACATAGATGAATATATTATACTTATACCGATATATTTGAGTGTACATATAATATCAGAAAAATATAATAAAAATTCATTTATGTATATAAAAATAAGTTATAATTGTATAAATTATGTAAATAAAATAATAAAAAACAAAATACAAAATATACAAAATATAGGTCAATTTACCTATAAATGATCCCCTAAAAGTAACTTATAATAAATTAAGTCATAAAAAATAAAAATCATATTAACATACTACATAAATTAATAAACATTTTTAATGTTAAATCAAAAAGTAAATAAAGCATTTACTAATTTATTTTTAATTATTGTTGACATTCAAGTCTGTTTTGTCTTTTTTGTGAATGACGTGGCCCAATCAAGGTCCGTCATCCGTTGACCTCGATCAACTCTCTGTCCCAAGGTCTAGACTAGTCAGACTACTCACACCCCCCTCTCTTCTCGATTTTTCCCTCTCGATACGTCGCTCGAGGGCATGTACATCCTTCATGACTTGTCATCCATGTTTATCCAAGAATCATGCCGACCCGAATCCTTGCTCCATCTCTTCTTCCTACGCCTAAGATCTTCCCTCGAAAATTGCTCGTCCTTCACATGTATATACTCGAGCCACCTCCATTTTCGATTTTGGTTCCCTTTATCCCACTCTTATCCCCTCAGATCTATTCAAACACCTTCAGCGAGGTGACTACTTGCAAATTAATGAGGTTCATTGCGAAGAGGAGCGGCGAGGTAGGTGTTCCCAGCCCATCGCTTATGCTCTGCTCCCGACGGTTGATCTCGCTGCCCTCAGCTGCTTAAGGCTATTTTCTACCCTCTTTAGATTGTTTTTAATTCTAGTTTTTGTTTCATGCATTTATGTTATCTTTTAATTACTTGCACTAGCATAATATAGATTTTAGCCTTCACCGGAGCTGTAGAGCACCAGCCACTATTTTTGCCGTACCCACCAAGTTTTTGTCCCCCTCGACCATTTCACTTCCATACCTCTTTGCTTCTCCGCATTTCCCTCACATCTTCTCCACCCAGATCTCCATTAGATCTGAAGATCGAGTTTCAACTCATCCATCTACCGCAGAACCTCATCATCTACTTCCATTTCACCTCCGATCGCCATTAATAAAAGCCAGGTTTCCCCCTATTGAATCGATATTCATCTTATGTTTCTCGCGGGACCTGAAGGGCCCATCTGAGGGTCGATTTTTGCCAAGAACAAGATCTTGGTGTCTCTTACGAACCTTTAAGCTCTAGGGCTCGATCAACAAGCCCCTTACCCATCTGAAACATCAGGGAGCTACTGGGCATCGACAAGAACATGAAGCAACCTTCAGCTGAGCTCCAGGTGCCTGGAGAAGCGCACATCATCGAATCAAAACTCACCTAGCATGAGTTCTTCAGCTATTCTTCCTCCATCTTCCTCCGTTGTTGGATTAACGCCTAATCACCCAGGTCTCTAGATATTGTCCTATCAAGCGAAGCAGCCATCGTAGGATCTCCATCCGATATCTAATCCTAGCACTTGATCGACGAAGCGTTATCGTGTCACCTCGTGCCGCCATGCTTCAAGTGAATATCTCTCAGCTGCACAATCGTGCATGTTTAGTGAGGTAATTGCATATCCAGCCCCACCTTTTTCGTATGTTAGTATTTAGTACTTTATATTTTAGTGTTAGTTGTAAACGTTTTGTGACATTTACAAGTGACCCATGGAATTTGTTGCATATCTACATTCGAGTCCTAGTCAGCTCACCTCACGTGCAGTCCCACGTGATGTAGGCATTTTGCTCACAATCCCCTGCGGGTTTTTATATTTCTATTTAGTCCTTACACGTTAAATATTAGTTGTAATATTTTAGGTAATTTGCATGGCAGCCCATGCCTTTAGTTTTAATTGTAAGTATACCCTTTCCTATTCATTTATTTTGTGCTTGTTTTCTTTTTTTTAAAATATCATCTGTGCTCATGAAAATATGGAAAAATACTATTAAGTGCTTTCTCGTATACACATTCACACTATATTTTTAGATTTTCATTTTCCAATTTATTAAAAATAAATAGCACATTTTGTCCTTGATTGGATTAAAAACTTTAAAAAAGTTATAAAACCTTTTTGAAAAATTCCAAAAATATTATATTTTCTTTATTATTGTATTTTGTATCTCCAAACCAAAAATCTAAAAATAGATAAGAAAAGGACTAAAAATAAAAAATCACAAAAATCATTTTAAAAAAATAAAAAAACGCCAAAATTTTTAAAAATATTTCTTTCTATTTTGTATTTTTATATAGAGAAAAGGGAGGCTACTGCGTGTAGCAGTCAAGCTGGCTGCTACATGTAGCATTCTCCCCCAAATGTTTTTATTTTTTTTGCGAAATTTCACCATGTATATTCATCTATATATACCTCCTACATGTCATTCAAATTTCGCGAGAAACAAAGACTCCTAAGCCCTCCATCTAGACCGGGTAATTTTTAACGGTCTGAAATTTGTTGTAATCTACCCCTTCTAGATGGACGGCTTAGGAGTCTTTGTTTCTCGCAAAATTTGAATGACATGTAGGAGGGATATATAGATGAATATACATGATGAAATTTTGCAAAAAAAATAAAAAAATTTGGGGGAGAATGCTACATGTAGCAACCAGCTTGGCTGCTACATGCAGCAGCCTTCCGGCCCCCTTTTATATATACATATTGGAATATATTAAAATTGAATTCGAGAAATTTTATGGCTATTTGCTATTTTTAAATCCCAACTCAATTAAACCTATTTATATATTCATTATTTTTGATTATTTCCTACTTTAAAAATAAATAAAAATTAGAAAAATATCTAAAAATAACAATAATAGTAGAAAAAATATAAAAAATATAAAACATTTTAATCTGAAATTTTTTATTATTTTAGTTTGCATGTATACTTATATTACTCTATATTGTATATATATTTATATGTAAATTTTGTATATTATTTAAAGAAAATATAATATAAAATCAGAAAATTATAAAAAGAGAGTATAAAATATAACATTAAAAACAATTAAAAAATATATAAAATTAAAATCCATAAAAAATATAAAAATAGAAACCACACAAAAAGAAAGTAAATAGACAAGAGAAAATGACAAATTTTGCATTTACTTGCACAGTCTATCATGTTTTCTCCCTGTGTTCAACACTCTACACATACTTTCACCTATACATACATTTTGTAGAGTTATAATAAATTTTAACTCCACACATTTATTTTGCTTTTCATTGCTATATCTATTGTGGGTTAACTGTTGAGTTATTCGGGTTTCGTGAGTGGTCGCTTCAACGACAATGCAGTTCTCTTCTTGTGTATACTACATTAAACCCTTGCCAAACTTGAGATTTCAAATGGCACCGTTGCAGGGGAGCAACATTGTATAGATTGCATTTCCTTGTTTCTTCTCTCGTGTATGCATTTTTGACATTATTTCTTTATTTGTCATTCTATTTGATATTTTTTGTGAGCCGTCTAACCCTCTTCTTTATTTGACTTTGTTACGAGTGACCACGGATCGAGGGATGCTCTCGTAGGACTCCTACGCATCCACGTGGACCAGAGTTGGCTTTTCTAACCTAGCTGACAGGATAAAGCGACAATGGAGTACTTTGAGGAATTTTAAAGACTGCACCTTTAGTCTTTTATTTTATTTTTATTTTTTATTTCATCTTGTAATTTAAGTGAGAGAGAGACACATATTTGTACTAATTGGAATCTCAGGACACTGCTACTTCTTGATGTTCATTGCAAGAGTGATTGTTCACTTGGGGACCTCTCATGTTTTTCACATTTCCATCGTTTCCTTTTTCTCTATTTCATTCCTTTATTTTTATTTGTTTTGTGTGATTGAGACCTAGTTTGGGATTTTTTTATCGATAGATTAATGTCCAAAGACCTAATTAAATTGCATGCACCTATAGTTCACATTTGGACTTAGTCAAATCTAATTGTGATTATTTGGACTTGAGACCGCATGCCGTAAGAAACCCCATACATCACTTGCAGGACCTATTGTGGTGGGCACCGAGAGGTTTCCAAGATCGGACCTTAGGTTTCTCTTGTAGATAATTAGCATCTAGTGCTTCACAATAATAGCATATTTTATTTTTGGGTGATTTCATCGGTTGGATTGCATATAGTGTAGGTTTCAATTCGGCCTACCATCCTTACATGAAGATAGATGGAGGCAAGGTGAGCATTTCAACTTAGCATTCATCATTGCTTTCGCCTCGCATTGCTTTTCTGACTCTCTCCCTCTGATTTTGACCACATAGGATACTAAAAGGAATTGACTCCTTGTTCAGATCGCGCATTCTGATTAAAAATCCAAAAAAAGTTACAATCAATTAAATCGGGACTGATAATTTTACTCGACCCTAAAATAGAAAAGAAAAATCCTTGTTTTGGGGAGAGTAACCCCCTCATTGTATTCACATTTTATTTCCTACGCACACACTAAGGATTATCCATAAATCCTAGGCCTACCTACGTGTTTTTACACTTTTGTGAAAATCCACCTAACCCTAAAATTGAAAAGATAAAAGACCGAACTTTCAAGGTCATTACTGAGTTGAGTTGGTGAATTGAGGGGTTTTTTGTTTATATTTGTTTGTTTGTGTGCATACTCGATCTTCACTGCACATTTGTGCCTTTTTCTTGAATATCTTGACTTGATTATCGTGATCTCCTAATCCCTTTCTTTTATTTTGGAGATGATCGACTGAAGTGATTTTTATCCGGACTTTGCAGATCCCTCGTACCCTTTAATCGGTCCACCTCACTTTTACCAGGAGAACATTGCTTCTGATTCTTGTTTTTGTACGTATTCATCTAATCCACTATTGCAGACTTCACATTTTGAGTTTTACCCACCACCACCACTCGCACATTTCCCACCATTTATCCCACCTGAGTCTGAGCTGTTGGAGTCACCTCTCATGAAGTCTGCTTTTGAGTACATGACTCGGTTAATGGGAAAATGAATTGGAGGATAGATGACCTCACTAGCCTAAATAAGAGCCACATTGATGCTTCACCTTCTGGATTACATATTCACTTGAGGACACCCATGAAAGTTTGCAATCATCCAAAATACAAAAAATAGAAAATTTTAAAAATACAAAAATATTTCGAGAGACACATAGCTGAGTCATTTTGTGAGGAGAGGGCATCCATGCTAGATTCTTTACCCACCCCCCCATACACACATACATTAACCACAGTTCCCACCTTTTACCCTAAGCATGATACTGTACAGGTTGGTTTTCATCATCCTTGTGTTGATGATGATTCTGATCTCCTCCCTTGTATGTAGGAGATCCAAAATCTTAAAAAAACATTGATAGAACCAGAAGTGGTGGTATCTATTCATGAGATTATTGAGGCCCCACTTCGCTAGGCCATGAACCAACTATTTGCACCTACACCCAAAAAGAGAAAGCGATGACACAGATCTGAGCGACACATTTTGACCATGGCCACTACCCATGCCATCACTCACATCCACATACTTGGAAAGGGGACTAGCACACTTCTTGTTAGATGTGAAATTTCTGACTATTCTTGTGATCACACTCTCCTTCATGGTAGTACTTCGATTAATATAATACCCTTCTCATTGGTACAATATCTTCACTTAGGGCCTCTCGAGAAGACCAAGATGATTTGCCAATTTGCTAATGGATCAATAAAGAGGCCGAAGGGTATTCTTGAGAGCACTGTCATTCAAATCCATGACATGAGCTTCATTGTAGACTTTATTGTATTTCCCATGGAGACCTCCACCCATGTGGAACATCCTTCGATCATCCTAGGATGACCCTTTCTCACCTATGCGAGAGTCGCTATTGATTACGGATTTGGAGAGGTTCACTTTTGTTCCACTGACGAGAGCATTATGTTGATCACTGCACCTACCACGTCCTAGAGACATGCATCTACCGAGAGTGTACTCGTGGCTAACCCCAAGGATTATGACCTTGATGTTGATATCATAGAGGTTTACTTTTTGATGGATGATAGTAAGATCTACGAATTCCTCTTTAGGGGGGAAACTCAGAAAGCATAGACCTTGGAGTTCTCCATCGAGTGAGTGGAGATACATTGATGACATCCCCAACATTTACACTATAGGTACCTTAGCGTTTAGGGTAGAATTAGTAGAAATTGCACAAGCTGAATTTGACCTTACTAGATTCATACATGAATTCGGGCCTTTGTGTTATGACCTAGCAGAGACTTCACATGTCGAACATGGTCACACTACTTCCACTGACCAGTTCGTGCCTTTCCACTTTGAGACCATTGAGGATCTTCATTAGGTCGATCCTAATAAGTTTTTATCTACTGATAACCTCGATATTGACATGTACCTTATAAGATCCATTCCTTAGCGGTCATGCAAGAAGGTGCACTTTCTACCTTCTTGATCTCTGTACAACCTCCACTTTGTACATCCTCTTTCGTTTTCTCCCTTCCATCTACCATTTTGCTCATCCACCAAACTCCGTACAATTTCCTAGCTTAGGATGTACTGTATCCTAATTATAGAGGGGTGGACGAGCAATGGGTTCATTCTTCGTTCTGTTTCATCACTCTTGTTGTTGTCTATACTTAGGGCTCTTTTAACCTAACTATAGAGGGAGTGATGCGTACATTCACCCAACTCATTTTCTTTTCTATTTATTGGTTTCTTATTATTTGATCCCCTCCACTGTCTCCTCTCTTTTTGATTTTCTGCCTATACTTAGGGATATCTTACCCTAAGTATAGGATGAGACAGATCGAGTTATGATTTGTTTATTCCCACCCTCAACCCTTCCTTCATATAGATACAACCTGTTATACTTAGGATTATTTCATTTTAAGTATATGGGTGACGGTTGATTTCTCATTCATTGATTCATTATTCTTTTGTTGTTGTAGTTTAGGCTCTTCTATACTCGGTACGAGTTATGTCTTCTCTTTTTCTCTCTGTTTTATGAGGACATGGCTCAAGCTAAGTATAGGGGGTTGTATATACTTTGTATATACTTTACCCATAACTCATACTTTCGTATTTTTTATAATATGTCTATTTAATAAAAATTAAAACATACCCCCAATTCTTTGTATATATTGATTAATAAATAAGGTTAAAAATTGTTTTTGCAAAATGTTTGAAAATCCATTTGAAAATTATTTGAAAAAAGTTTTGTTAAATATTTTTAACCTTTGTAAAAATATTTTGTTTGTAAAAATTTCTTTTCTTTGTTTGAAATAAAAACTTTTGAAAATCTATTTGCAAATGGTTTGAAAAGTGGTTGCAAAAATATTTTGAAAAATTTATACATACTGTTTTAAAAATATTTACAAAATGATTTTCAAATTTTGAAAATGTTTGTAAAAATTATTTGTCAAATTAGTTTGCAAAATAAAGTTTTTAAAATGATTGCCAAAATCTTTTCAAATTAGTTTGAGATCTATGTGCATCCTTTAAATCCTATAAAAACATATAAATTCCTAAAAACCAATTCTTGTAAATAACAAGACACACTCCTGTGTAAATATCTATACCTATTTGTTTTCCTAAAAACCTTTTTATTTTGAAAAATCCCTAAAAATTTGCAAAATTAAAAATTCCAATAACATTTTCAAAAACTTTTCAAAAATTGCAAAAAATTGCAAAACCTTTTCAAAAATCCATAAAAAATTCAAAATCTTGAAATTGTATCACAAAAATATTTTCTGTAGTGTACATAGCATTTTCATTTTTCGAATTGAGTTTGATGATTGAACAAGTCTAAAGTAAATCCAAAGATTGGAGCTTGGTTGGACCTTAAATTTATTTAATCACAGGAACCTTATAGGAACTGGAATTGAGATGCTTCAGGTCTGCTAGGCTTAATTCTTTGAGACCACAAGACTTGGTTCAATGTCGTCTTGACTACCTAAGTAGAATAGTTTGGAGCATACGCTAGACTCTTGTTGATAATGACCTAGATTGCACACATGCACTTTACACTTTGCTCACCTCAGTTGAAGTAATAGAGGGCTGGATTTGCAGACATGAGACACAAGCCAGTGGAAACATCGGAAGTCACACATTTGTAGCCATTTTACCCCAACCTGATCCAGTAGTGAAGTATAAATACAGAAGTTGTCGGTTGCATTAATGCTTTAAAAGAGGGAGAGTCTACTATCTCAAGAAGAAAAAGTCCTTTTGTAAATGTTGTTGTATATAGTATTAAAAAAATGCAAAATCAAAATCTCCAAAAAAGTGGACATGCTTGAATGAAAAATAAAATGCATGTCAGAGTATGTACATATATGTATAGTCAAATAAGTAAGCTTGAGACTCAAAGTAATATGTATGTGATCCTACAGCCGAATGACTTGGCTACACTGGTCAAGCATCCTAGAATAGGTAGCTACACTGGCTACCATGCATTCTTGTCTCCATCTCCTCTTCTTGAGTTGGTTGTACTTGAACTTAGAAGGAAATACCCTGCTTATCGAGAAAAGAGTTGTTGGATTGGGGAATTAGGGTCACCATATTGGAAAAGACTAAGTTTTACCGCTTTAGCTAAGGAGAGCTCGATATCACACATACTGTCTAAGATAGATTCATAGTCATATGGGTTTGCATATGAGTTGACTTATTCTAAACTAGAAATTGAGGAGACTTGAGCAGGGTTTCATGGACCTCAGAGCCTATTGCGTTTCATGTTCGGTTCTCAATAAAGTTCCGATCGCACCTAAAATCCAAAGGTCCTACTTGAGCTCCTAATTGAGCTCCAAACTTTGATTTTATGAAGACAAGTTTAAGAATTAAAATAAATACAAGTTCTTTCTTTTTCTTTTATTTATTTTAATTTTCTGCACTTATTACATAAGTGTTTGCTAGGGACTAGCAAAGGCAAGTATAAGGGGGTAATGAATCTCCATTTCATCACCTTTATTCTTTCACTTATTACATAGAGGCCATAGGATTCTCTGTTTCTGGCTAATAGAATGTTAGAGGGATATAATGATGAATTTACAAATTTTTATTTTCCAAAGAAATAAAAAAAATGAGGGAAAAATAGGGGTGGGAGTAGCCAAGTTGACTACTCCAAGGGGGCAACCCCATTTAACCCATTTATTATACATATACCTATATAATAAATACCCTTATTTATTTAAGTCTACGTATTATATCGGAAAAATATAACAAAAATATATTTGTGTATATTAAAATAAGTTATAAATATATATTATGTATACAAAATAATAAAATTAAAAATAAAAAATAAAAATAAAATACCTAATATATAGGTAAATATACATGTAAATGATCCTCTAAAAAGTAACCTATAATAAATTAACTATTATAAATTCATAAAAATCACAATAATATACTACATAAAATAATAAATATTATTCATGTTTTAACCAAAAATTAATAAATTTGTTTATTATTTTATTTTGAATTAATAAACTTTTTATTTACTATTTTGTCATTTAGTGGCCTACTTTGACCAATTGGAGCCCAGTCTTGCTGAACCCGGGTCAACCCCCGGGATCTCATAGGTCTAGCCTCTGTCAATGGTTTTTGACCTTAGTTCTCAAATTTTTGGAGCATGATCCTTGCACCTATTGGGTCTAATTTCTTCTGACATTTTGTTATTTGAAACTTACACTTGCACGCCCGAGCGTTACCTTGATTGATGGATCATCTCCTCGGGCAACGTCCTCAGTCAGAGATCACCTTGTATATAATCTCTCATCAACCCTCCGTTCACATTTTTTATCGTTCTTTCGCCTTTCAAGCCCTAACCTTCAAGCATTCGGAGCATCCTAGTGACAGCAGGGTCCTCGAGGAAGGTTTAACGAGTCGCATCAGTGTTGATGTGAAGTAGATCCCGTTGAGCCACCTCCTCCGCCGTGAGTTCCCCTTTGGTCAGTCCAAGTCAGGTAGACCTTCCTCCTTTCCTGTTCTTTTCATTCTTTAGCATAACAGTAGAGTAGAGTAGCATTTTATTCCCTTAGAGTTTTTTGGTTTTTCGCAAAATCTAAAAAAGTTATGTAGTCGGAGCTTCGACTCCAATTCTTATTTTCGATCACTCCGACCAATTTCCGCCTCCGCTATCGCCTCCATCTTCTTTCACTTCACCATCTCTTCACCCCACACATATCTGTTCATCCTAGGCCGTCAGCTCTCCTTTGTTGTATCGCCAGAGTGCTCCACCCGCATTCACCTATGCTCATCCCGACCTGACGTAGCTTCTCAAACCTTTATTTTGGCAACTTTCCTGCAAGTCTTGGAGGGACAAAGGGACCCTTGTAGTATGATTTTGATCTCTGAGCAAGGCACCTCCAACCCCTCTTCTTCACCGACCTCTAAGAATCCCTTCGGTAGTTCTTGGAGCCATCTAAGTCACCCAACCAGTCTGGGATGCTTCTAGGCATCTTTTACAGTGATTGAAATCACCAGAGTAGCAAGGATCATCCAATCAAATCTCGGGGAAGACTCAGTTCGTCTTTGTTCTTCCACCCAACGTCGCATCTGTCCGATCAAGTGCCCGTGCCAGAAATAGCAGCGACCATACGATTAAGTAAGCCTCCACCATCAGATCCTCCCTGGGATCTGAACTTAGTTGTTGTTGTCGAAGCGTCATCTCCTACCAGACTGCCCGGCGTGGATAAGTGAAGCATTTGCGTTGTTGAATCATGCTCGTGGGGGTATTTGCACACTCCAACCCCTTCTTTTGTGTTTTATTTTCATCCCATAAACATATGTTTGTAGCGTAAATACTTTTTTTCAAAAATTTGCATTTCAGCCTTGTACTTCCTTATTTACATTTAGGTCTGATTAACTTCACCTCACGTGCATGTGTGCGTGAGGGAAGTGGGTATTTTTCACATAAACTCCTGGCTTTTTGTATGTCGATTTAGTCCTTGGTTTTGAATCAACAGTTTAATAATTTCTGAAAAATTTGCATCGGACCCACTAAACTTGTTACTAATTGCAAAAATACCCCTCCAGGTATTGTTTATTGGATATGTTTTCGATAAAATTGCATTTTTGGCCCTTAGTTTCTCTGAGATGTTCCACTAGGGTCTTGGAATTTTAAATATTTACATAAATACACATGATAGGGTGTATTTACTTTTTCTAGATTTTATTTTGTTGAAAATAGCTCCAAGCCTCTAAAAAGTCATGGAAAATTACTATAAATACCTGACATATACATATATCACACGTATTTTTGGTTAGGTATTTTATAGTTATTTTCTATTTATTAAAAATAAAAACCAAGCTATTTGTCTATATTTGTATTTAAAAATACAAAAAATTACAAAAACATTACGAAAAATTACCAAAAGTAATTTTTATTATTGTATTTAGTTCATACAAACCAAAATCACTAAAATAAAAAAGAAAAACACTAAAAATTAAAAAACTCCAAAATCCTTATAATAATTACAAAAAAATCTAAAAAATCAAAAAAATATTTATTTCTATTTCTAAATTGTTCACTACATCTATTATATATTAAAACTAGTTTTAGAAAATTTTTAAATTTTTAGCTATTTTAAATTTCCAAAACAATTCAGCATATTTATTTTGTTCACTATTTTGTCGTATTTATTTCATAAAAGTACAAAATATAGTGAAAATTATAAGAAAAATATCAAAAAATAGAGAAAAATATAAAACAAACAAAAAACATTTTATTTTTTGAATTTCGAGTATTTATAGTTATATTTTTAAATATAAAATATATACCTCTACATATATAATTATATATGCATTTATTATTATTATTTATTTTTATAAAACTAAAAACCATAAAATTTAAAAAAATTAAAGGTATAAAATTAAAAATATAAAAAATCATAAAAACATAAATAAAAAAAGTAATAATTAAAAACCCATAAAATTTGAAAAATACCAAAAAGCACAAAAGCCTTTATTATTCTTTTTAGCCAATTTGGATTGTCTATTCTCCGTTGTTCCCTGAGTTTAACTCCTACTATACTTGTCCACTATACATTCTATTGTAGGGTATAATAAAACTTTTTCCCCTTACTTGGTTGCTTTATTTCTTGTGTGGGATAATTGTTGATTAAACGTGGTTATTAAGAGAGCGTCACAACGACTGAGTCCTCAACTTATGAGGCTCATTTTAGATCCCTTGATTCTCCTATTCGTTAGTGGTACATTGAGGGCACCCAACGTATGGTGACGAATCATCAATCAACTAAAATAATATGCTCTCCTGGTAGCATGGGCCAATCAACAATCGCATAGAATCGAGAGAAAGATCTCCGTGAAGAGTTCTCAGCTTGAATTTATACATGGGTAAGTCTAGGGTCGAACACAAGGTATGAACAATTATTTAATTGAATTTAGAAGCTAATTATTTAATTAAGAAATTTATAGGCTCTTTAGGTCAAGCAATATGCAAAGAAATACAAACTATATGCAAATTATTTTAAAAAATCTTTTTTATGCAATTATTTTATATGAGAAGCCATAATACAATGCAATCATGAAGTATATATAAAACTTACAAATAAGCTCCTAATTAAATAAAAATATACTTGTGAAATCAATCAATAATTTAATGAATAATCAATGTAAAAAAAGAGAGCAATCAACCTCATTCAAAATTTATCCTTTTAATTTATAAGAAGGCCGAATAGTTAAAAATATCACTTTAAAATTAATATCTGAATTTATAAATCAAATCAGTGATTTAATTAACTAAATTAAAGAGCAAAAAATTTACTTTTCAATGGCATCAATTTCATTAAAAATGGATAAGTGGTTCAAAAGTTATTAAAAGAATAATGGATGAGCATAAATGTAATAAAACATGAATGATTTTATTAAAAAAGGTGAAAACTGGACTAAAAAACCGAATATAGAAACTCGTTGCGCTATTAATGCATTTTTCTATAGTGGGACTTTTCTGCAATTCTAAAGAGTTCTTGGGCTTGATTGCATTTTGCCTAGATGCATGTGCGCTCTACACGTGATCGGGGTTAGGCACGGTGGGTGAGTCTCGGACCATGCGTCACACACCGGTGCCTCGTAGCTAGATCGATTGCGCAAGACTTAAGGGATGAATCGATGCCTCGTATCGAGGATCGGTTGTGAATGTAACCGTCGGATCTGATCTGGGGGACCAGATTGGACGACGACTATACATTGCATTCTTCCATCTCCTACTTGGAAGATGGTACATGGACGGAGCTCTGGTGGAGTCTATCTTCCTCCTCCTCTTATGTCTGAGATGCTTGAGAGTCGGGGAAGATCACTGGAGCACATGCGATCAAGACGAAGTCCTTATTTCTTTATAGATTTCCCTAGAACACCATCGCAAACTTTGGTCATCGGAGGTGAAGGTCTATAACTTTGCTCTGATGAAATTCCGATGATTGAAAAGCTCAAGCCACCTACAGGTCTTAGAGAAATAAGCCCAAGCATGTGCAAGTCCTTTGGGATACGAAAGTAGGTGAAATGGAGGGATTTTATAGGATGAAGAAATCGAACCCTAGTGGGTTCTCAGATTTTGCAAGTCTGAGAAAGTGGTAGTGATGATCAGATCATGGAGAACTCGAGAAGGAGAACTGGAAGATACATGTGAATCAACAATGAATGGCGATGATAATACAATGCTTAGGTACAAAATGGATATGAAAGAATAATATATAGAAATTGGAGAAAGACTGAGAGGAAAAAGATCGAAAAGTTTACCTGGAGATGAAGACGGATTGGTGATGAATCTGGTCCTTGAATGGATATTGAAGAACTCCGATCTTCACTCAAAGTTTCAGGCTATGAAACTGAGCATCAGTTGAATGGATGCAACCCGTGAAGGAGTCTCACGGATCTCGTCGGAGAAGAAGACATTATTTTTGCTCTCAAGATGCTCTCACTCTCTGTCACAGGTAAAGATTGAGGCTGGAGGACTCTCTCCGAAGTGGTGGATAATCGCCTCAAGCGACAGCGAAGGGGTTTCAGGAGGGGAGTTTGGAAGTTTTAAGTGGTGACAAGGAGGTTTCAACCACCTCTAACTGGCGAGGTGGTTAGAAATAGATGGAGATGAAAGGCTGGTGAAGATAACCGATGAGCTGGGAAGAGAATGGTGAAGGAAGTTGGATGGGGAGTTGTCGGAGGTGGTTGGAAGAAAAGTTGGAAGTTGGGAGATATAAGGGGAAGCAATGCCTCACAGAGGTGGAATTGGAGGTTGAAGAAGTCTTCCCAGCCGTTTGATCTTGCTATCCAAAGTCTCAACAAAAGGCGGAAGATAAAGAAGAGGCGGGGCCATGTGGTACGTTGAGATGGTGCCATGTGGCCCAATCAACATTAAGCGAAATGAAGAAAATGGTAGAATATATTTTTACAAGTAATTTAAAGTAATAAGATAATTTTAATTCTTTTCTTTTTTTAGGAATTTTATATTATTAATTAGGTTAAATTAATTATGTACAATATTATTCAATTTTTTATTTGATCTTTAATAAACAAATAAACACATAAAATAATAGCCTAATAATAGGTATATTAATATATAATAATTATAGCTAATTATTTACAACACAATGCTCATTAACTAGAGCTATTTGTCAATGAATTTTATTAATTTTGTTAAGCAATAGATATAATATAAAGAAATAATGTAGACAAATATGAGATTCATCAGTTCCTTCTAATGAGACTTGCAAATGACGAGGATGGCCCAGTGCAGAC
Organism: Ottelia alismoides; assembly: GCA_037367405.1. Classification (NCBI taxonomy): domain Eukaryota; kingdom Viridiplantae; phylum Streptophyta; class Magnoliopsida; order Alismatales; family Hydrocharitaceae; genus Ottelia; species Ottelia alismoides. The sequence goes on from JAZKJV010008504.1 coordinate 83,405, forward strand.
CCAAGACAGTGAAGAGATCGTGATGGAATTCAACTCAATGGAAAGATTGTTAGGATTAGAGTCATATTAAGATTAGGATTCCTAATGGGGTGAAACTTGTAATCCTAATATTAGTTGAGTTGTATTCTATTTATAGTTATATTGGGAATAGGACTATGGGGTTGTAACTATGCTATATATAGGCGGTGGAGACATTGCATCAACATCACCACAAGAACAATGTAACCCCTACCGAGGGGGAGGGAGAAGAAAGAGATGAGAGAGCGAGGGAACGAAGAGAGTTTTACCCATTCTAGTTTAAATTGATCTTTCTTATCCGGTGGTCGTGAAAGATGACGGACCACCGTTATATTTGGTAGTTCTTTCTTTCACGTTCTTTTGTGGTGGTGGTCGATTGTGCATCTGTATCCGAGGATTCGTCCAATATTCGAGGAATGGCGATCTCGCTCGTGTTCCCAACAAATATGTACATTGGTACTTGCTAATGACATTATACTCGCAGAAAGTTGTGACGTTAAATTAATGAGTTTTGCTATCCTTCACAAAAGAATTTTGTTCTCACTATATTGCACCACATTCCTTCGTTTTTGATTGAGTTGCCATTAAATCGAGCCAACATGACAAACTGTAAACCATTGCTAAGTCCTATTGTTGCAAAATCCAACTCACCAATTTAGTCAAAACTCTCTCAATCAACGCTTTGTTAACAAATTATTGGCGATTTGCAATATGTACTCAACCCACGACCTTATTGTCAATAAGGTTTGTTAGTTATGACCAATCTTATATATGAACAATGGGCTCATGTTAAAAGGGCTTTACGTTATCTCAAAGGAACAAGTAAGATGTGATCTTCTTATGTTAAAATCTTCTTCCTTTTCATATGAAGCCTACTCTAATTATGATTGGACTAGTGTTACGTGTGATAAGAAATTCTCAATTGATTTCTTAATATGGTTTGGCTCAAATCCTATCTCTTGGTCATCCAAAAAGCATAACACGAATGCTCCACATAGTCAGAATAGAAAGATCTTGCTAATGCCATTGTTGAGTTGATTTGGTTATGTACATTGCTTTATGACAATCATGATGCAACCTATCTGACAATTAAACCGATATTTCATGCTAGCATAAAACATATCTAAGTGGACTACCACTTAGTATGAAATCAAGTTGCTAAGAGTTCCTCAAGGTCATGTTTATCTCCAACAAAAATCAGTTCATAGGTTGTACGATATCTGATGATTTCTTTAAGTTCAAGCTACTACTCCAAGCACCGCCATCTTGAGGGGGCATTAGGAAATAAAATCCCATACGATATGCAACAACCCACAAAATATTTTGACGTCCTCATACCCTAAAAAATCCTTAGGTTGAATTTTCGAATACGTTCCTTTGAAATTACATGATCTTGTATTCTCTATATATATGATCCAATAGAATTTGAGTTCTTGTGGAAGAAAAATAAATATCTTCTTACTCTATGATATTCTTCACAACCCAAAGAGAAATATTTTAGGAACATACCTACAAATATCTTAAAATATGAATATCAATTCCTTCTAAAATTGATTGAGAATATTTCCATATAACTATATACAAAAATGAGTGTTGACAACGTTCAAAAAAATAAGCAGAAATTACAATTTCACTATTTAAGAATGAAGAGGTGAGAAATAAAAACACACTAATAGACATAGGATTTTCAATAAGAGGGAGCTCCTACAAGATCATAAACATCGATTATTTAAAATGATCGCATTCATTACCAAAAGTGCGATAAAAAGTTCCCACAAAAAAGGATCACAGAGGGCCCAGCTTTTATACAAGCCAAATTTACCCTCTAGATCAACCTCTTGAAGCAACGAGTTTCTACGAAGCGAGCGATATATTGTTCAGTTGCAAAAAAGGCTACGTAGAAAAGGAAAGTTCAAATAAACAGAATGGACGGACAACTTTGTGGGGACTAACTATGCTACAATGGCAGGGGATTCTTTTTCCTTGCTACTAGAAACTTACGATGAGTCCTCAGGCACTGGGCGGAGCGAACCATCATTTCTTGGATATAATGGAGAGATGTATAGTATTATACTAAAAGCAGGGTTAGGGATTTTGAGTCAAAGGTTTAAGGTATTTTTTAAAACATAAGCATCACAACCTTTTGCAACATTCGAGGGAGATGGAAAATAACCTAGTGGATTGGTGTACATCGATCCTCCCAAATCAACCATGAGACAGATGCTCACTTGACTTTTATCTACCAATAGGATGGAGAATTCGACCAGAAGCTCGCCATCTCAGAAAAATTTTCTAAATAGTTCTCAAAACTTGTAATAATTAGGAGGTTAAGGGTGTGCATGGTGTAAGGTAAGTGGAACAATAGGTGGGTGGGGATCCGATCGTTGACATACAGAGGGTACAATAATTTACTAAGGAGATTTTGAAGGCATGCAATTTATCTTGTGTGATTAGTTTCGGATGTGCCACAAACCATATGAAGAAGGAGACCCTATAGTGAAATGGCTTTTTTTCAGAAGTTGTTATGTAGCTTTGAAACGACCCCACCATGGGATAATGTAAGGTAAAGTTGTTTGATTAGATGGAGTGAGCCATGTTCCCAAAGAAGCTAATGGTGTCAGGGTAGTCTAGTGAAATGAGTAGTTGGTTGAGATAGGCATGGAAGTTTTCCAAAGTAGTATGCCGCGGTGAGGGGTACCGTTGGAGAGTGCTTTAAGCCATTTTATTTTGTGTTCAATGTTTAGAAGGATGAGAATATATTGGTTTTTTATGTTTATATTCATATCCCATATGGCATGAATGTTTTGAGGGGAGGGGGGGTTGTATCATTGAGACCGTTGAGTCAAAGGTAGGATTGGACCTCGAAATCAAGATTTAGATTAGGCAACCCTCATGAATGATTAGTCCTTTTTAAGGAATTTCCAAAAGTTGGATTCTGCAACCTCTGGGTTTTCAATGAGGATGGGATTATTGCAATGGTAGGATGGTCTTACTATTGTCGCTTTAAGAGAATGTGAGTTCTCTCGGAGCTCTATCCAAGTCTTACTAAGAATGAAGGGGTTAAAGATCTCTAGGTTTATAGTGCCCCAACCATCGTTGCTTTTTTATTTACAAAATGATTCAAGTTTTCTTCATGACGGTGCTTTTCTTTTGAATTTCCATGCCAAAGGAGTTGTCATCAGATTTTTATCAATTTCTAATAGGCCATATTTAGGTCATTTGAGGGATGCTGGCATATGCTTTATCTGAGGTGTGAGGGATGAATTAAAGATCACAACTATGGAGGGGAGGGAAGTATGTTTGATTCCAACTCAAGAGTTTTTTTTACAATTTTTTCAACGAGGGTTTGCCATAGCCAATTTTTGTAGGGGTTTAGTGGATAATGGAATGCAAGGGAAGTTGATAGGGAAATTTTCGATGTTCCAAATTAAAGTGTCGGCTATTATAGTTTGTTCAATTTGAAAGAGATTCAAGCAATATATAGATGACTTGGTATAATTTAATTCGAGATCGGAAATCTCAGAGAAATCTGAGAATGAAATCAATGCATTTGATTGTTTGTTCATAAAATTTCATAAAGTCGTCAGAGAATAATATATTTGTGATACAAACATACGAGCTGGGAACCCTAAATCCCGTAATGTGGTTGCAACGAACTAAATTTTAAAGCATGTCATTTAGGATGTTGATGGAGTTGATGAAGACAATGGAGATAGGGAATCTCCTTGATGGAAACCATGACAGAGTTTGAATAAGCTAGAGGTGATATTGTTTATTTTAAGGGATATGATTGTAGTGCCGAGGAAAGTAGAGATCCATCAGCTGAGATTTTGGGGGACAACCCATCAGTTAATGGCTCTAGTGACAGTTGACCAACTCAAGGTATCAAAAGCTTTTTGAAGGTCAATTTTTAGAATGGTGTCTTCGCTTTTACTTTAGTTCCAGCGGATGATGACTTCTGAGCTTGCTATGAAGTCTTCAAAGTCCCCAAGACCCTTAAGAGCAGCAATTTACGAGGGTAGATAAGTTCAATTAGTTTAAGAGCTTAACAATTTATTAGAACTTTAGAAATAATTCTATGAGGGAGGTTTATGAGGCTTATTGAGCGTCGATAGTTTGCTATATCTTGAGGGTTGACCTAATTTTGTAACAGGGATATTTATTTGAGATTTATTGATCAATCATAATTCCTTACAGTCGAAGTTGTGTTGCTAGAGGTGCTCCACCATTTTCATAAATCATCATTAATAATGTGTAAAATATTTTTGAAGAATTTGGGAATACAACCATTGGGACTGGGGTCTTTAAGAGATTTAAAATTTTGGACGACTCGCGAGACCTCCTTTAGGGTAATTGGGATGGCAAGATCTGATGGTTCCCTAAGGAATCCCACAAGCGAAGGGTCAATAGTGAAGGTTGGGTGTCATCTAGACCTTGAGGATGAAGAGTATATGTTTTGGTAGAATGATAGGCCAATTTTTTTTATGGATGGAGTATCGATATGGGTAACCCCATTCAAATCTCAGAGAGCCAGAATATGGTTACCGCTTCTTCTAGAGGAGGCAATCATTTGAAGACACTTGGTGTTACGATCTTCCTTTCTGAACCAACAACCCTTTACCTACTGATTTGACCTAAGCAATTCATATTCCATGATAACTTAGAGGTCATCGTAAAGGGTTTCTAGTTTAGGGGATTCCTAGTCTAAGAGAGGTATGCTATCGAGTAAAGATTCTAGTGTTTGAATCTCCTTTTTGGTAGTATCAGAGAAACGTTAAAATGGGGGAGGTTCTCTTTCTTCCAGAGTAAGATAGCAATTTTGAGGTTCTTAATTTTGAAATGCCAAGAATGAAATGGGTTATGGGCTAGCTTGAATGGGTTGGGGCCATGAGGATAGTAGGGCATTAAGGAAGGATGACATGTCAAATCAAAATGTTTCCATCTTGAATGAGGATTTTACCAGGGTAAATGAGGAGAGACGGGTTATAAGGGGTTTATGGTTCGATAGTGTTTTGGGAAAATCTATAATGGTGTTTAGGGAAGATATATAATGGTAGAGATAGGTGTGGTATTGGATATGGAGGGGGAGAAAAGAATTCGATCAATTTCAGTCGGACGACCTTGAGTCACATCATTCCAAGTATACCCAGAAATGTTATTACCGAGGTCAATCATGCATGAATTGTGGGACTAGCTACTGAGGCATTGTTTATGGGTTGATGATGCCTTCTTGGATGAGATTCAGATGAGTATCTGAAGTTATTAAAATTTCCTACGATAACCAACTGATCAGTTGGGTGATTCAGATCTTTCCAGTAGGTTAGAATGGAATCTTTATGTTGATAACAAGAGGGACCGTACACATTTACGAGATGAATTTTGCAGTAATATGGTGTAGGCCAACCGATGTGAAGATGTCATAATCTAAGATGTTAATGCAATGAAATAAGGTTGGGTCCCGCTTGTTAAAATACTTCAAGATTTGTTATTCATGTTGCTGTGCCATTCTAAGATATACAATGATGGTGACCTTTTATTCGATATGAAGTCTCAGATACCAGTCTCTTGTCTTGCAAATAAGTTTTCATTGTATTTCGTGGTTTGGCTTCGTAATCTAACGAGTTTCCAGGGCCAACCTAGCATGCGTAAATTTCAATATAATTTGCTAGTGTCCATGATGAGAGGAGTCATGGGATGCTCCTGATGATCTTTGATCTTTAGGCAATCAGGATAGGGGGAATGCCTACGGTGGCTCTCTTGGCGAACTAAATCTGCTCGACAAAACATTCTTTTATACATGAAATTTTGAAGGAGATGCACATGTATGGAAAGATGTCATAGGAGAGTTTTAGATATTTGGGTTAACGACAAAAACTATGGCTTCTTTACATGCAACAAATTTGACAATTTGGGGATAATCTTGTACTATTTCATAAAATAATAGAAATATCATTAAAGGAAGTACCTGGACATGGAGAGGAGATTGGGGGCCTTGTCTTTTTTATCCTTCTTGTTGAAGTGGTTTCCTACTAGGGATTGCTTTCCATAGTAGGAGGGTTTATTGGGGAAGAGTTGGTGTGATTTGGTCCTCCTCCTCCAACTAGAGAGAAGGTCTTTACCATTTTCTCTATGACACCTTTCGAGGGATGGGATGGGGCTCGGTCAATGATGTTCTCATCAATAGTAGTTTCCATACTTTTGAGCGACAAGATGGTGTTCTCCTTAGATTCGTGATCAAGTCCCTTGGTAAAGCTTAGTTTGACTTCATAGTAGAGACCATGGTGAGTGATAAATGGGGAAGTTCCAGGTTAGTCGGCTCCCAAGAGGCGTCGGGGCAAATATTGAATGCGTGTGGGACGATCTCTATGATGGTAGATGATGCGGGGTGGTATATGATTCATTGGTTTGGTTTGGGGTATTGTTTTGCAGTGCTGAAATTTAGTGGCTAGGAGACTGGTCCTGGTATTTTCTACTGGTGGAGTGTTGTATTCTGTGAAGGCGACTTCCCACTGGTGGTGTAAATGGTGGAAGGTTTCTTAGAAGATACAATCAGTTGTGACCACCTCGATGCCTTTCAAAATGACCCAAACGTTGGGGTTGTTGATTAGAAGCTTCACTATGGAGGCATCGTCAAAATTCTCAGCAACGGAGGGGACTTCCAAAGAAGCTTCCTAAAGTTCTTGATAAGGTTATTAAGAATATAAGGGTAGTAATGGCGAAGGGGTAAATCGAGGACTGCTAGCCTTTAAGGGCTCACATGCTCGATACGCGTGTCCCCAAAGGCAGAAGAGCGGTGGTAGAAGTAGATGGTTCTATCTTCCAATTTAGTAATTGAGGTGCCGATCAAATCATCTCTGAGTTATCCTCATTGATTTGATAAAAGATTGATATTTCCTAGAATAGATGGAAGGAGTCTTGGCCTATCTCATCGATGAGCAAATTTTTTACCTAATCCAAGGATTGGATATTCATGGAAAACTATGATGATGCATCGTGGAAGCTGACACTTTTCTCGAAGGTATTCAGAGTAGAATTCAATTCATCGAATAGGGTAAATGATTGTGTTAGCTTTGGAGTTTGGTTCTCATGATGGTAATGTTGGACATTCGAGCCCACAACGAGCCATTATGCAATAAATATTATTGTAAATCATTCCCTGATCTGAAATAAAGAAAACTAATTTGCATAATAGGTCCATTAGTACAATTATGTTATGTACCATGGCCATCTTAATTATCATATAAATGTTGATTCAAATGTTTAATCATGAAGGCTAGTGCTTGGATGATATCTAAAGAGTTAGATTGAGGACTTATCAAGCATCATCAAGTGATTATTAAAAGAGGATCTCTAGACTGAGAAGAAGATGGCATTTCTTCTCTGAAGGCTGATATCTAATCGACCACTTGATGCAGGTCCTCTGCACAGGAATAGAGATTTGGAGGTGTTAGATAAGTTAGGTCAAAGAGTTGACTTAACGAGATCAAGATAACCAAGTCATATGTCCTATACTGTCATGATATAGGCATGCATCCTCTGATTGGAGACAAATGTGTTACTATATCTCTAAGTATGTGCATTTGGTAGACCAATAGGTTGATGATCTAATCAAGGTCTATACACTAGTGAGCTGGTGTGCATACAAGGGCATATGAGTAATACCATATCTCAAAGGGATCATACAGGTTCACTATTGAACTAGAAGACATGAACTCACTAATGAGATATTGAGATCAAATTCCGTGCATAATCGTCTCGCTTTGGAAGCTTGACTGAATTTGTAGTTTGATATATGCATTTGTAAAGTATATGATCAACACCTAGGTATAATATATGCTTTTGAAAAGTATATGATTGATACCACCTCCCAATGATCGAATGAGAACCTTAATGATAAAACCCTGAAGAAGATAGTGTAAAATTGATCGAAATCTTCGGGTTTAGGAATACTCATGGATGAAGTGATCATAAATGATTGCATAACCATGATGCTTCCATTCTGATGGAGTGATGAAATATGTTTGGATTTTAGTGACTCCTCTTAGTAGAGAAGTAATCTAATCTTAGTCCAAATGTTGGACAATGATCTAAATGTGATTCAGAAATAATGAGAAGATTAGATCTGCATCCTTGATTTAATCAAGCATCAATGAGATGCTCCCGAGTTCTGGATTTGAGATATGACCTCAATATCCGCGTCACTATACATGGAACATACAATCACACTGTCCTTATATCCAAATATCCATAGAGAAAGTGCACAATTCTTGAAAGAGTTCAAGAATAATTCCACTGATGAATTGTGCATCTAAGCATTAAGAAATTGATAGTTTAAGTGATTTAATTATCTTGAATAATGTGAATGTGATTCATATTATTTTCTTGCATGATAATGATAATATAAGATAATCAAATGTGATTTAATTGTCAATGATGTGAATAATGTGGATAACACTATCCATGTTATATATATTATAAATGTGATTTATAATATATTAGAGAGAGCTTATTGTAAATAGTATCTACACATTAAGTGTTATTATTAATTGGATTCACATTGGAAATTAATTGGAAATACAATTTAAATTTTTTTTAGATGTGTGAATATGATTCACAATTATTTAATGGCATGATTGTAATATTCACATAATTATTTTGGAATTTTTTTGTGAGTTATTTTACAATAACTATGGTTGTAAATATATGAAGGATTGGGTAAGATTTTATCTCACATAATTAGAAGGCCAACACCTTCCGTGTATGGAGGGTGGACAACCACACTTTGACTCATTCAAACTGTGGTCCTTTCCTCAATTTTAGCTAGGTAGGTGGCCTCCTTTCTAATCCTACTATACCAATTATTTAGTTAAATTAAATTATGTTGATTATTCAATTTAATCTAAATTAGTTATTGGTGTATTTTTACAACAAAATCATAGCAATTGCATAGAAACACAATCCAATCTCAACCATTGATTGTGTGTTTCACTTGGATTATGATACATGGAGTACCAATATACTGTAAAAGAGGATGAAACCCTAGCTCTTATTTTACAACAACTCTTTGCAATTATCTCTCTCTCTCATTCCCATCACACGCCCTCTCTCTCTATATATATATCAAGTGTGGTCGTCCACTCAATCTGATAGAGAGAATCACCATCGTTGTGACGTCGTCATGCTATCACTTTGAATGCTCATGGATCTCCATCCTCTTAAGTGCACCTTGCTTGAGAAGAAGACGTTCGATTTCATTAGACGAAATCAGGAGATTCAAGCTGGGATATTCATCTTGGATTGTGTGAAGCCCGCATCTCATAAACATGCTCGCAAATGTCTCGTCTGTCGGGTCGAGCTTGAGACAGACGGTCTCCTCGCTTAGAGACGTCGATCACAACCACATTTCAAGAGGTATTCCTTTATCTTGTTTGTGGTTTGATGAAATGATTCAAGAAGTGTTCTCGAATCTCGTGGTTTCATCTCTTTAATTTTTTTTAAAATTTCCGCTGCTCCGAGCAACTTGTATGACTAGTCGCTCCTGATCGCATTGGATGCAATCATCACACCTCTATGATGCAAACGTTTTTCCATAATCTTCAAGTGGTATCAAAGACATAGGTCGGAGGCTTCGGATATGATCCATAAACCTAGGATGACATGGGCATTTCTAGTTCTACGATTTTTCATCGTAATTTGTTCTCACAAACCTTTTTTGTGATTTTTTCGCCCTATTTAATTGCTAAAACATGATTTGTCACTTTAATTCCCAATCTTATTAGCAAATCGTAGGGTTTGAAATTGTATGATTTGGAATCCATTTTCTCAAGTTATGATCGTTTTAGTGGACTTGTGTCCACTATTAAGGGAATAATAGTTTTGGACGTAATTAAGAGATAATCATTGTTTTAAAACACCTAGAAATGTGTGTTTATCACTTAGATTCTGTGGCAAATCAAATTGACAAACCGTAGAAATTTAGTTCGTGTAATTTAGAGTTTGCGTTACTCAAGATTTGTTAGTTTTAGTAAACATGTCTCATTGCTGGAAACATAACAAACTTGAACAAGAATCTTGTCATTGTCATTCAATTAATCCATGGAAATTAATGATTAATATCCTGAAATAATTAATGGTGAAATGAGGAGTATAGCTCTAGAGTAGGAGAGCAAGTAAGTTTGGAAGGCAGAAGAGTTCGAAGGCATGGAGGGAGCAGTGGTTGGCGTAGTTTGGCTCGAATGCTTGGCAGTTCGAGGGGTCTGGCACATGAGGTGGTAGCCAGATGGAAGGGCTTTGGAAAGGAGGGGTGACTAGATTCCACCTTACAATCAAGCCTAGAGCTGGAGAAGATGTCATTTATCGATCGGGCTTCGGGGATGGGGTCAAAAGGGGGGGCCTCACAGATGGTTAGTGGAACATGCAGTAGCATGTTATGTGAGAAGCAGGTGTGTTGAAGTCGGCTAGAAGGAGGTGTAGGGTAGAGATCTTGAGGGTTTGGAGTGGCAGGAACTCGTGCGACAGTTGGTTTTTCTCCATGGAAAAGGGCGAATCGTTTTAGCATGTTAGACTGTGGATTTGCATAATGTTTTGGGGATGGTTCACCCAAAACCCATTACGAGGAACTCAGTTGTTGCTTAATGAAGCTGTTATCCTGGAATTTTAGGGTTCTCGTCCGACCTGAAAAGCGCATGGGGGTTGGGACTTTAATCTGTGAGGCAAAAGAGGACATTTTCTTGTTGCAAGAGATGCAATTGTCTTGCAGTCTAGCAGAGGTTGGCTACAAGTTGGGCATTGGGCGTGGTTTCTAAGACGATGTCATGGAAGCATAGGGAGCGACATGAGGAATGATCATGGGATGGAAGGAGAGTGATTTTAAGGTAGAGGTGGAGTGGAGATCCACCTTTTCTCTCTTGGTCCATCTCAAAAGGTGGGCAGATGGCTTTGCTTTTATGGTGACAAATCTTTATGGGCCCAATGACAGTGGAAGGGGTTCTTTAGCGATAGAATTGATTAGATCAACTTAGAGACCGACAAAGAGATTTGGCTGGTAGGGGTGATCTTAACCTTATGCTATTGCTAGATGACCGCCCTGGGAGGGGGATATAGGTTCCATGGAGTTTCTGGAGATGGTACATTCTTTGGGCCTATCAATTATTGATGCGGCAGGTTGTGCTTATACTTGGCGAAACTAGGTCGAGATCAAGACTGGACAGATTTCTACTCTCCATTGTGGAGGTGGAGACATTCCCTCTCTCACGGGCTTGGGCTCTTCCGTGGGCTCACTCAGATCACACACCTTTTATATGGTCTTCTGGTGAGGAGAAAAGAGGCAGGTTCTTCTTCCGCTTTGAGCGATCCTGGTTGCTGGTAGAAGGATTCCAGTAGTTGGTTACAGAGCGGTGGAGGATCTGGAGTCCAAAGGGTTCGGAGGTACATCGTCTGGCAGCTAAATTGTTGTTGCTTAAGTCATTCCTAAAGGAATATGGATAAATGGTGAGAATGAAGAGGAGGGAGAAGAGAGGAAAGGCTCAGGAGAAAGTACTCCATCTAGACAATCTCGATGATTTGAGAGGCTTGGATTAGGATGAGATGGCAGAGAGGTCCAGGCTCGTGGAGGTGATTCTGCGGGAGGATCGGAAAGAAGAGGTGGAATAAAGAAAAAAGTGCATGCAGAAATTGCTCAGAGAAGGCGATGTGAATACCAAGTTCTTTCACTCCATGGCTTCTGACAGAAGGAGGAGAAACCACATTCTTGAAATTGAGGTGGGGGTGATGAATTCAGGGGAACCGCAAATTGGCAGTGCACTGAGAGGGATTTTTGTGGAGGCGTCGCGGAGAAGGCAAGTGTATGAGTGGGGGTTGTTAGGGAAGGGGGTGAAGACTTTGACACTAGGGCAGACAGAGACACTAGTGAACCCCTTAACGGAGAGTGAAAAGTGCAATCTGGGGGCTGAATGCAGATGGGGTGTCAGAACCAGACGGGTTCCCGATCTTCTTTTATAGAGAATTTTGGGACCTTCTCAAGGGAGAGATCTTAGAGGTGCTAGAAGAATTCAGAGAAGGAAACATGGGTTTTGAGAAGGTTAATAAAGATTTATTGTTTCTACTCCCAAAGAAAGATAACCCGCAAGAGTAGAGGACTTTAGACCAATCGCTCTTTCCAACGAAGTTTTCCTCATTGTGGCAAAAGTGCTAGCAAATAGGCTCAAGCGGGTTATGGACTCCATTTTTCTGGAGGGTCAATCCACGTTTATTCCACGATGCCAAATGGTAGATGTGCTAGGTATGGCATCATAACTCTGTTTGGAATGGACGCATAGGGGTGCAAAGGGGGTGTTGTGGAAGATTGATTTTGCAAAATCTTATGATTGTATGGATCGAAACTTTCTATTGTAATTGATGAAGACAAGAAGGTTCCCAGATAGATAAGTGGCATGGATGAAAAGATGTATCACCACAACTTCCTTCTCGATTTTAGTAAATGGGTGTCCTGAAGGTGGCTATTTCCAGTCATAGAGAGGTGTTCATCAGGGCTGTCATTTAGCATCCATGCTTTTTGTCTTGGTTGTAGATGCATTAGGGGTCCCGTTCAGGAAAGCGGTCGACGGAGGGTGGTGTGAAGGCTTTCATCTTGACAAGATCTCTGTACCTTTGTTGTAATACGCAGACGACACGATACTTTTCCTGGATGAGATGAACAGTCGTGTGGCTCAGTTGTTGGACATATTCAACAGTATGTTAAGGCTTGAAATAAATTTGTAGAAATCAGTGGTGATCAATTTTGGGTTACAGAATGAGGATAGGACAAGGGTTGCAGAGTTGCTTGGATGTTTGTTGTGCGACGTACCGATTAACTACCTGGGCCTTCACTGGTGGCAGGCAAGCTAATAGTAGCAGATTGGGAGGCGGTTATTCAGAAGATAGCACTCAGATTGGCTGGGTTGAAGGCGATTACCTTATCCAGAGGTGAGAAGCTGGTCCTACTGAAGCATGTCCTACCGCCATCCCTACGTTCTTTCTCTCGACTAGGATGATGCTGGTGGGAGTAAGAAAGAATATTGAAAATATTTTGAGAAGATTTTTTTAGTTAGCCGAGAAGCAACAAAAGTCGAACATGCATATGGTGACTTGAGAGGAGATAACGAGACCCCGTGATCAATGGGGTTTGAGAGTTCGGGATTTGTTGTGCATAAATAAGTCACTACTAGCAAAGTGGGTTTTGCGCATATGGGGCCCATCTTTGGATCTGGTAGCAAAGTTGATGAGAAGGATTTGGGGTGAAAGGAACTTTAGATGCAGGGTCTTTTCAGTTTGAGTCATCCCTTTGGAAAGGGATACTAGAGATTTTGACGGTTGTATCGGTTCAACTAATACCAAAAGTAGGGGATGGGAATGGCTTCAGATTTTGGAGAGATGATTGGATGGGTGAAGGCCCTTTGGAGTTGTGTTTTCCTAGACCTTTTTCTATGAAAACTACGAAGGGGGAGTTGGCTCATGCTGGAGAGTGGAGACCGCCTTTTGTTGCTGGTCTTTCAGACAGAAAAAGGGAGAATTTGGAAAGATTGAGGGTTGTGGCCCCTTTCCCTGATGAATTCCATCAGTACATGGATCATTTCAAATGGACGGGTAATAAATTTTCTGTCAAGCAACTGTATGGTGAACTGAGAAGTGGAGGTGAAGTTCAAGACCAGGACATGTGCAAGGATATGAAGATTATCTGGGCAAGCAAGATACTGAATAGGATAAAAGTTTTTCTTTGCTGCCTGAGGAGGGACAAGCTTTTGGACAAGGGCAAGAGGACAAGTATTTTGGGTGTACAGGATGTTACATGTAACAGGTACGTGGAATAGTTGGAGACCTCAGAACATCTTTTCTTTGCATGTGAGTCCTTCCTAAAGTTTGGAGAGAACTAGCAATCCCTTGGGTGGTTGCGAGCAGTCTACTGAACCTTTGGGAAGGGGTAAGGAAAGTATGAGGCAACTCAACTGATGATGTTGCAAAACCTTTTGGAGCATTGTGGGTAATCTAGCTCGAGAGAAATGAGCTCCTTTTTCATAATCAGAGGTTTTATTCAGAAAATGTTATGTTTCATTGTAGGTCTCTCTTGTATTTTTGACATTCAAGGTCATGTATCATGTATCCCTTCCTTCTTTTTTAATATAATGATTCTGTGGTGACTCCCACCTTGGGAGCTCACTCTCTTTCTCATCAAAAAATTTTATTGTTAAATATTTGTGAAATATTTGATTAATATTTATTTTAATTGATGATAACCAACAAGATAAGATAATTGATCTTGGTCAAATTAATTTCAATGACTCTTTCCAGCAAACTTTATTTCTAGAATAGCATTGAGGATTATTTATCAAATCTCCTTATAATATTAATCAAAATGATTTTTACAAATACTATATGGTATAACTTTGGAGGAAAGGCCGAATAACATGCCAAATACAAAATGATCAGATCAATTTATCCTGATCTGAGGCAGATATGGTGTCCAGTCGGGGATCGTTGGGATAGCAAGTTGCTCCGAGAGTGGTCTGCCTCACATCTTGTATGTACTAACCATGACAACAGGTAAGGAAAAGATAATGCTTGAAATAATCATGATATATTTTTCTAATTATTAAAATTTAAATAATACGTATTTTAAGATTATACCATCCTTCAAGTAACAATCAAGATTATTTGTTGGATACTGATTAGATCAATTATTTAATTTGATTAAATTAATAATCCAATAATAATCACAATCTTATTTTATATATAGAGTAGAATTACTTTGGAAGAATTAATTATATGAATATGAATTATAATTATTAATTAAATTTGAACATGATAAGGAGGACCATATAAGTAACATCCATGGTCTCCCGTCAAGGCGACGAGTTTTGTAGCCATGGATTGTATGTAGGAGACGCATGTTCGAAGTGATAGCTCTTGCATGCAAGCGCACATGGATCGGGTTCTTTGCTCCTCGCAAGAGTAAGACCGCGTAGTGACACCAATATTGGTTCCTCATATTATTAGGGCTATATTAGATTGTACATAGCATGTTTTAATCCTGTTGACGGTTGGTTCAATTAACAAGATGTCAACATCGCCTTAGGGTTATGGGCCTGAGTATTAAAGATCAAATCGAGAAATACAAGTTGGACTTGCAAGTTGGAGTCGTCTGCACTTGTTTTCTTGGGAGTACACGGGGGTGTGTCTTTTTTTGAGTATCTAAGATACCTTTGACACCCAGACTTGTATCGCTTACGATGCATAGCCCTTTTATGGTGTCATCCTGACTACTTGGTCCTAATTAGCGCTTGGTCCAAGTGGACACATTGAAAATGCTGGGAGCACTCGCCATTCGCGGAAGCTCATTTGTAATTTGACTTTTGGAGGATAGATCTTTCCTTTGACATTTCTTTTTCTTTTCTTTTGTTGGCTAGCTCCACTGCTTTTACCAAAAGTTGGCGCACACTGATAAACGATTATCATTAAGTTTCATTGCACCCTGGCACATAGGTAAATATCAAAAGATAGCATATGAACTTGTTCACATACTGGCTAGGGTTTTGCTGACACTCTGGTGTTTTGAATCCTTCATTAACTTTATCCCATCCTCGAATATCATTAGATCGGTCTAAACTCAGATCTCTAGTCCTAGTTCCTCAAGTGATAACTCAACTCATCTCATCAATCAAGTAGTTGTGAAAGTGATTGTGCTGATCATATTTTTTTTGAAGGTAGAGATAAAGAGTGCAATATAGCACTCAAATCTTTCAAACTAGGGAAGTATGGATAATTAATTTTAAAAACCCTAATGACTAAGGCATGTTAACTCAGACTCTCAAGATCATCGAAATCTAGTGTCCTCAAAATCCTCAAGCCTTGAGTGACTGTGAATGTGTCAGGAATATACTAACTCCTTAGTTAGTGAATATTTTTGTGTGATTTTTGACTTTTGCATATTTTTATGAATTTTAATTTTCAACCTTTTTTTATTCTTTGGAGAAACAATGATTGGCCCTGACTCATATAAAAGTAACTACTTTCAGCTAGTATGGGTGTAAGTACGGGCCGTTAGATGGACCTGTGTTCCTTAAGGACGGAGTCATATACAATATCCTCTAAACCACCCACTCCGTTAAGGGAGACCGAAGTTCCTTCACTGAAAGTAGCTACTAAGTCTAGTAGTTAAAGTCTCATTCAAAGAGAGATTTTTAATTTTTTAATATTTTATGGTTTTTTTAAAAGGGTTTATTTAATTGTAATATCTCAATTTTTAATAAAAACAATTTTTTACGGGATTTTTACAAAACTCAATTCACAGGATTACTTAAACCAAGCCTAAAAAGATTATTAAAAAGTTTAAAAATACGAGTTATGGCTAAAGTAAATATGCAGTGATATATGGCATACCCCCCTATACTTAACTTTTGCTATGTCCTCATAGCACAAGTGATATGAAGCCATGGCTCGGTTAAATATAGGGTGATATAGCGGAACTGAGGAGTAGGGTCCCCTTATACTAAGGTCAAAATTTGACCTAAGTACAAGAAGACAATGCGAGGGATGGATGAATAGGCGGGTCCCCCCTATACTTAGGCTACAAATAGCCTAAGTAAAGTATCTGAGTTGGTGGGAGGGGTCTGTGTTTGAGGAGTAATTACATTTAAGATACAAGGGGGTGAGGGGGAGGATTGTATTTTCACAAATGGCTATAGTCTGTGTTCAGATGAGGGGGGGATGTATATACAAAGAGATAGAAAGGGGGGAGGGGGAGTGTATATGTGCAAATGTGTGTGTGGGGGGGGGGGGTAGATCCTCTAGTGATCTACTCCTTTTTTTTACAACATGCAAGCCCTCTAATGACGACTGTTAAAAAAATGCACATACAACAATTTTTTTTACAATATGCAAATGCAAGAAGACTGATAAACAATCCTAAATTTCTCTGCCAAATCTTTTGCGACCTCTTTAGTGGGATCTCCCAACTCCACGCCTCCATGGAGATCGATCATCCTCGATCTTCATGGGTTCTGCCACAAAAGAGAAATGTTAGAAAAATAGAAAGGAAATTAATCAGCAGAAATGATGCAAAAATAATGCATGAAAAGAAGATTTGTGAATTTTGAAAATATTCAACACAAAAATAAATCAAAATTAAATAAATAAATAAATAAATAAAGGTGAGCTGTGTTCCCGACACCGACACCATTTGATGAATGACATTTTCACCACTTTAATTGTTGTATTTTATCGTAGTACAGGTGGTGAAAATGGTTCAGCAAAAAACACAATCTTTGAATGTTGTGGATTATTTTTACTTGACAAGTCTACCAAGATCAAACATAGGCACACGAGCAACTCTATATATTTATCGAATTATGGTCAATTAAGAACATGCGTGAATAATTTCTGATTTACATGTCTCCATGCAGAATACAATGCACTTAAATGATGCATGCATTTTTTAATTGATTTTCATGGAGTTATAAGATGATACATTAACAATAAGGCAATGTTAAATACAGGTTATGAGTATGCAAAAGATGATAGACAAATATGCCACAGAAAGGTTACATAAATGAGCAACAGAATATGGTTTGAAATTAGAGTCGGATTGAGCACAAAAATATGAGCAATCATCAATTCAGGGCAAGGACATGTAGAGCAAGAACAACATCTAACATTAAAAATTCACTTCATTTAAAATGATGTCAGATGAGAAAATTAAGCATGCCATGATATAGAGGATGAGACAAGGAACAAAACCACACTATAATCATGCAATTTGGATCTATGATGCACAAATTATGCTAAAAACAATGTAGGGACATAAATGTACTAAAAATGAAAGAAATAAAAGGATAAATATTACAAACAGGTCCCTAAAGGGACCTCTTTGCAATTTCCAAAAACCGCTTGGGTCCTTCTACAATTTTTCCAATACGCATAGGGAAATTTTTGCAATTTCAAAAAGTTCTGAGGGTCTTCCTGTAAAATACCTAGAGCACACGCCTGAGAACCAATATGTAAATATCAAAACTTCTAGGGTCTTCATTGCAATTTTCCCAAGCAATCACGTACTAGGCACGTGAGGGGTCCAGGCTTGGAAGGCATCGTCGGTTAGGGACATGTGGCATGTATCGGAGGCTCGGAGAGAGGTTCGCTAGACCCAAGCCTGGTGGTTCAGGGCTCGGGTCGTCCACATGTCTTCACCTTGGTCGTCCGATCCAGATGATCGGACGGTACTGCTCTTCGTTCTCTACCGCAGACCATCGGAGAAGGCGGGACTCCGACGACCTGCTATTTGCTCCACCCAACTCCGAGGGATCGTTTGAAGGTCGAGGAAGCTCGCTGGAGGGCTGGCGGAGATCCTGGAGCCAAGGCAGAGCTTCATTATTGTCTGGAGTGGCGCTGCGGAGCTTCGTCGTCGAAGGTGGAGCTTGAGACCGTCGAGGTATTGAAGAGTCCAACCATTGATGTACCTGCAGAAGTTAGGCATAGTCGAAGCGAGTGTGTGAGGTGCGTTAGTGGTTTGTGAGGGAATGGAGGTAATGGAGGTGACGGGAGGCGGTGGCCAAGTGCTCCTTCTCCAGTGGACCCAAGAAGAAGGGAATGGGGGTGATGGAGGTTCTGGAGAAAGAGAAGGGTGATCAGGAGTGGTTGGCGTGGATGATGGGTGACCGGTGGAGGTCATCGGATGATTCGGCGAAGGTGAGAGGTACTAATTGCGGCGTATAAATTCTTACAAAATCGAGGTGCAAGAGATGAATATATACCTGAGATTCAAAGGCGAGCGACGGGCGGAGGAGGAGGCTTGGGCTGAGCTTCATTCGAAGCATGGGTCGTCGCATGACTCGCTCAACCAAAGGCGAGGTGCTCAGTGGACGCTAGAGGAGCTACGACGAAGTAGCCGTGGCTCGACACCGGGGCACTAGGTCATCGTCGCCTCTGCTTTCTGCCTCTCTGGTGTCATCGGAGGGCATGTGAAGCTGGGCCTAAGCCCGTTATTGGTGGACGCTCGTCAACGGTGGCGGAGGAGGTTGCTTTATAGGAGGGGAGGGTTGTTCATTATGTGGTGGCCTGGAGTTGTTTAATGGAGGTTTGATGGCAATGGAGTAATGGATGAAAGCGTTGGTGAGGTTCGTGTTGAAGGCAGAGGATAGGGCTTCGTGGGGGAGGCATTAGGGAATGGAGAGAAGGTCAGAGATGGTGGCCAAAAATGGAAGGGGGTGCAGCTGGTGCGAGGTGAAACGGCTGGGGAGGGGGTTACTGAAGTAGACAGTGGTTTTTGGACCGTTGGATCTTATGATCCAATGACCCAGATACTTGCATGGTTGGAGGGCCATGATCTGATCAATCAGATCCAGCAGTGGCGAGGTGAGCGGTGTTGAGCGGCTTAGATGGACATGGAGCTCCATCTCACGGTAGATATGAGGTGGTTGACATGGCACAAGGAGGAGCGTGGGATTGCGATGCAATCAGGTGGTTGTGGATAAGGGGCAGATGAGCAGTTGTGATGACATCCGGTGATGAGATCCAACGGTGGTGGGTGAAGCGGAAATGAAGGGTGGAGATGAAGGCGGATGAAAGAGATCCAGTGGCCTGGAAGAGTGTTGGGTGGCAGAAGGAGGAGCAGCCACGTGGATGGCCCAGAGGGCACCATGTGGCCCAATAAAAAATCAGAAAATGTAAAAATAAATAAAAATATAAAAGAAATAGTTAGAAGTAAAATTAGGAAAAAGTCAAAACATGAAAGTTGTTTGTCTCGATGAGATCTACAAGTTTCATGTTGGACGAAAAGCCAAAATAGGTCATTTATACAAAAAGTATTTTTAGGGGTATTTTTAAGGGGGTAAAAACACCTGCTTTTTAGGTTTTGAGTTGTTTTTTGCATTTTTTAGTCTTTTTAATGGTTAGGAACTTATAGACAATTAATCCACCTAATGTTTAGGGGGTTTTGATGAAAAACAATTATAAAGCAAATAATAGTAATTAAATACAATTAATTATTGGTTAAGAATGTACAATATAATACTAGATAATAATGAGGAATTATTGGTGTATTTTATTTGTTTAATTAAGCCACGGGTTTAATTAGTGAATTTTAGCATGATGAATACATGATTTATCAGTAATCAAGTGTTTTATCTACATAGTAGGATTAGTAAAAGTTTACTAGTCCGAGTGCATGTAGACATATGGCTTTTGTACACATCTAGCACAGACCATGCTTTTAGTAATGATGCACAAGGGAAAGCAACTTTTAGCATTTACTCCCTCAACTCTTTGAGGTGCTATCCCTTCAGATAGGTCAGTACCATATCTTAAGGGAAGGAGGTTTTCCTTTTGATTTTTCTCAAAAAATATGGAACTTGTCCATTAGTGTGACTGTTTTAATGTCCTCTTCTCTTTGTTTCTTAACAACTTTAGAACTAACATCTAAGAGGTATCTTTGAGATCACATCTCAAGGTATGGAACAATTAGATTATAAAACTCTTATTCTCATCCTTATATCATTTCAAATGATTAGGATATTATCTACATTTATCACGATGAACGCAATGGCACTCCCACTAAACTTCACATGGTTCATCAAGATTCTATCTGAAATCATAACATCTATCATTGCATCAAATCTAGTGTCCCAATTACAAGAAGCTTATTTAAGTCCATAGATGGCTACTTCATATGAATATTGTCATTAAGGTATTCATTGAGAAATGCAATCTTGACTTCCATCTTACATATGTCATAGTCAAGTTGTGTATCTAAAGTTAGCAATATTCTGATGGGTTTAAGCATGGTCACTGGAAAGAAAGTCTCATCACAAGTGATGTCTTATTTCTATATACAACTTGTGGATACGATCCATGCTTTGAAGGTCTCTATCTTCTCATCAGGTTCCCTCTTTCTCTTGAAGATCCATTTACACCTAACATGTTTTTACTCTTATAGGTGGATCCTCAAGGGTCCATACACAACACTTGTGTATGAAGTCTACTTTAGACTTTATTGCCAACATTCATCTTTCTATATCATGATCCTCAGAAGCTTCACCATACGAAGTCAGATCATTGTCAGACTTATCTAACACATGGAATCCATACTCAAACTAATTTTGAAGTGTTGTGAGTGTTTCATCTTTAATTGTCCTTTCAGTTTCCGATTTCAGGTGCCTCGTTATATTCTCAAGATTCAATGACTTCCTTTACTTCATCTTCATTTTGATTCTCAAGAAAGTCATCATCTTAGAATCATATCCTTAGAGATGAAATCTTTCAAGAATCTCAAGGTCATAAAGTAGGTATCCAATACCGTCCTTTATTTTCCTATTGAAGTAGCTCTCTCTAATGCTAGATTCCAATTTACTTGCATCCATGACATGGTTATGGACCAAGCAACCCTAAATCCTCAAGTGTTCAACACTAGTTTAGGTTCTAAACTATAGCTTATGATGGTTTTGGGGTTCTGATTTGTATGGAATCTTATTAAGGATATATATTATAGTTTCTACTACATATATACTTGGAAACAAAGATCTAATTATGCTAAGAGTCATCATTGATAAAATCATGTCATGCATGATCCAATTACATCTCCCTACAACTCTATTGAGTTAAGGTGTATTAGGAGGAGTGAGATAGGAATGATATTCATGTTCTTATAAGGTATTCCTTGAATTCATCTAATCGATACTGGATACCTAGGTTAAGTAAAAGATCTAATAGGTACAGGATTCAGTTCTAAACTAAAAAATGAAATCTTTGAACATTTCAAGCATTTCTAAGGTGACGGAAATAACTCTCATATCACAAATAATCATCAAATATCACATATCATCAATGTTTATTATGATATAGATGATCCACATACATCAATGTGTATGAGATCTTGAATACCTTGGCATCTTACACCATTCCTGGAGAAGGGTGAATTTGACATTTTTACTTTGAATACAATATTAATAAGTATGTAAGATTTAAAATTTTAGATAGTCTAAAGTTTCATCTCTTACTAGTCTATTGATCTCATCAACAGACATATCTCCAAGGCTTGATGTCAGATCATTGTCAAATGATCTTCATCCTCCTATTGATCTTTTAAGATTTAAATTTTTAGTATTCAGAAATGTTAATAAATCATTCCTTAATTTTCTAATTTAGTGGAGTCCTCTAGATGTTTGATTACTATTGGAAATATATCCATCATAACCCTTTCTGATAGGTCTATTCCAGTATGCATGTTTATTTGCAATATTTAGAAATAAACAATCATCGTATTCTAATATCTAAGTCAGAGACATTCTCTAAGACTAAGGGCTCTCCGACTGAAAATATGTAGTCTATCTATGCAATGGAGATTGTTGCAACAATTGCATCAGCATCTATGTGGATGACTACTAAACCTTAAGATCAAATTTTCTAGTCTTCTAAAATATATGCAAAGTGTAATTAGAAGAATGAGACACTATTAATATAGTTTGATCTTATCTAATAAGCAAGTCAATTTTAACGATTATATGTACATTTATAATATGCCAATGTACTATCTGAGTCCTTCTCTAAGGATCCTAGATATTCATATACATCAGTTTGTTGCATTATTGGCATTCATCCAACTTTTTGGATATCATATGTGTGGAAATAACAGAAGTATAGTCAACTCCTTGACTTTCCTTCTTACATGGGTCGGTATTTCAATATTTATATATGCTTCATTCAATTCATACAATATGAATATTATCCATCTTCATGAAAGACTGGAGTATAAATAGTAGAATAATGACACTCATCATATCTACATCCATCTTAACTCTTAAAGACTTTGGTTCAGGCAGGTACTCAAACATTTTGAGTACATCTTCTCTTTTAGAGACGCCATTCTGCTAATGCAGTGAAACATACCATTCATGATTAAATATTGAGAGTACATATATTTGCCAAACCATCTTCTTAGATTTTATAAGGGTTTTTATAATCATGATCATCATCGACATGATACTTCCAAAGCACATTCGATGAGAGATCAAGAGTATAGAGACGCACAAACTCAAAGGGGTTTAATGTAGGTTATCTGAAATAAGAAATATTTGCATAAATACATATTTTACTTTGCTTAAGGATTTTTATATCAAAGTTGTCTTACCTTGTTAACTCTGAAAGTTTATTCCCTTACTCATTTTCCAAGTAAGAGACATACTTATCATTATATCTCAAATAAGATATGGGATCTCCTTTCTTACCATCGTTACATCTCAATAATATGAGAAACTATAACTTGGATAAAAAGAAGCATTAAATAAGGGAGGCCTCTAATTTTTTCGTAGGGGTTGTCCTGTGCTAGGATAGAGGAGCGATGGATTGTTGTATGCCATTCACTACGCTAGATGGACTTTGGATGTCGCTCAACAAAATTACACCGTGACTGAGAAGGAGTTTCTAGTTGTAGTCTTTTCTTTGGACAAGTTCAGATCTTATATTCTTGGATCCTGAGTGATAATATTTACAGATCACACCGCCATACTATACTATAGGGCAAAGAAGGATGCCAAAGGCAAATTGGCCAGATGGATCCTTCTACTCCAGGAGTTTGATATTGAGATTAAGGATAAGCATGGAGTCACAAATATGGTAGCAGATCACCTTTCCTGATTAAAGAACCTTGAGGATTCATACCAGATTGCACATATTACAGAGATCTTCCCAAACAAGGCGATCCATGCTATCACCTCGCTCCCATGGTATGTCGACATTGTGAACTATCTTGTCGCTAAGAAAGTTCCACAAGGTTGTCCCAGGCAGGGACTTGAGACTTTCCTTACGAAGGCAAAGTCATACCATTGGAAGGATCCTGATGAGGCCATCCTTACTATCGCCTCGCTCCCGTGGCATGATGACATTGTGAACTATCTTGTTGCCAAGAATGTTCCACAAGGTTGGCCCAGGAAGCGACTTGAGACCTTCCTTGCGAAGGCCAAGTCTTACCATTGGGAGGATCCCATCCTTTATCATGAAGGAGGGGATAGCGTCTGGCGTCGGTGCATTCCTTAGGAGGAGCACCACAGCGTCCTCACATACTGCCACAAGCTTGATGTAGGAGGACATTATTCTGGGAGGAGAACAGCACAGAAAGTGCTCCAATCTGGCCTATGGTGGCCTATCTCTTTAAGGATTCTGAGGAATTTGTGAAGAGGTGTACTTACTGTCATAGAATGGGTACTTGCGGAGAGCGTGATATGATGCCGATGCAACCCATTCACTTTTATGAGGTTTTTGACGCATGGGCATCGATTTCATGTGTCCATTCCCTAAGAGTCAGAGATTCGAATACATTCTACTTATTGTGGATTATGTGAGTTGTTGGGTTGAGGCCATCCCCACCCGAACCGCAGATGCTAAGATCATTTGCAGATTTTTGAGGAAGAATATTATTTCACGGTTTGGGGGGTACCAAGAGTTTTCATATCTGATGGGGTGACTCATTTTATCAACGACAAGGTAAAGTCCCTTGCTAACGAGTTCAGCATTGACCATCGATTTGCTACGCTATATCACCCTCAGACCAATGATCTTGTTGAAGTATCGAACAGGGAGATCAAGACTATATTGCATAAGGTTGTCCGCCAAGACCAAAAGGATTGGTTACAGCTTTTGGACTTGGTCTTGTGGGTCTATCAGACTTCCTTCAAGACACCTTTGAGGTGCCATCTACCTGTGGGAATCAAGCACAAGTCACTATGGGCAGTCACTGAGTTATTATTGGATCGCAAGAGTATATGAGATTAGAGGAAAGCAGCGTTGGCATCCCTGGAGGAGCTGAGAGATACAGCCTTTTCGAGTAGCTTACAATACAAGGAGAGAGTCAAGATATGGCATGATTCTCATATCAGCCAGAATCATTTTGAGCCGAATCAGAGAGTATGGCTATTTGATGCTAGGCTGGGATTATTTCCAGGGAAGTTGCAAATCAAATGGAAGGGACCATACTTGGTCCGAAAGGTGCATTACAATGGGAGCATTGATATAACAGAAGTGTCATCTGAATCCACCTTTCGAGTTAACGATCAGCACCTTAATCCATATCTTGATCATGATCCACTGATCGTTGACGTTGCCCTATTCATTTTGCATGATATGTGGTATTTGACTGACATCATTTGCATCTCATGCCTGATTATCACTTCTTTGTCGCAGCTGTATAGATCTAGTTGTCTATATAATTCATTCTTTATATGTTATACCTCATCCTCATCCTATGATTATGCTATACTTGGGGTGTGATTTACCCTAAGTATAGGTGGGTTTCAGACTTATGATTATTCTTTTGATTCTTTTTACCTCTGTTTTTGCTGCCTAGTATAGGGGAGGTAAACATTGTACATCCTGACCCTCGGTTTTCCCCTTGTGTACAGATTTCTATACTTAGGAATACTTGATCCTAAGTATAGGGGGATCACTGACCTCTATTCATTACATTCTTTCATTCGTCGTTGTAGTATAGCATTCTTTTCACTTCCCAATACTCGGCATGAGTTATGTCTTCCTTTCATCGCTCCTTGATCACTCTGAGGACATCGTTCGAGCTAAATATAGGGGGTGTCGTATATATTGTATATATACTTCAGCCATAACTCGTATTTTGTGTAAGTGTGTTAATAAAATAAAATGGCTAAAATTCATAAACCTATAAATCACAAGCATTTTATTTTTTTTCTTGTACATGCACTTGCAAATAGCTTTGTGTAAAAACTATTTTTGTACAAACGTTTGTAAAAATATTTTGATTGTAAAAATGGTTGTAAATATTTTTGTATCTAAATTATGTATATAGTACAAAACTTTTGAAAAATGTTTGAAAAATAAAAATTTGCAAAATTTTGTTTGTAAATGTTTGTAAATAGTTTGCAAAACTTCTTCTTCCTTGCATTCAAATATTTTTCATAAAAATTTGAAAATTGTTAAAAAGAGTTTTGTACATATTTGTTTGTATATTCTTCTAAATCATAGTTGACATTCAAACTAGTCTGTAATTAAATTGGAAAATGGAGCTTGGTTAAGACCTTAACCAACCTAACTTCAAAGCAACCATATAGGATTTGGGGTTAAGACTTTTCAGGTCTATTAGCAACTTAATTCTTTGAGTCCACTAGGCTATGTTCACATGTCACCTTGATGAGCCAAAGTAGAGCACTTACAACGCACGCATGACTCTCAGAGACAATGGCTTGACTTGGACATGCACCTTACACGTAGCTCAACACAGATGAGATGGTAAGGAGGCAGAATTCCTTGGCTTGGGGTAGCATACGAGGGTAGTACTTCTAGACAGAACCTCTCATCTTCCTTTAGGGAGGGATGTGCACCTCAACCAGGTCTAGTAGCATTGAGGTCTAAAGACATGAGTCTGTACTGCAATAATACTTCATAAGAGGGATAGTCTACTGGCTCAAGAAGAAAAACTCCTTATGTACATGCTGCACCATGTAAATCAAAAAAATAGTGTGCAAAAATATGACAAAAACTCAAAAAAGGGACATGTGTGATTTAAAATAAAATACTTGCTGGAGTGAATATAGTGAATAAGAAAAGCTTATGTATTCCATCTTCTAATCCCAAGAAGCTTCAGCAGGAGACTTAGCTACACTGGTTAGGCTCCCAGGGATACGTGGCTACACTGGTCAAGATCCATTCTCTTCTTTAGCCTCTTCTTGAGTTGGTTGAACTTGAACTTAGAAGGGAATAACCTGCTTCTCAAGGAAAGAGCTTCTAGACTAGGGAATTAGAGTTACCTTGTCGAGGGAGGTTGTTTCTTTGTCATTTCTGAGGTGGGGAGCTATACATCACTTACACCGTACAAGGAAAGATACATAGTCATTAGAGTTTGTGTATGTAGACTTGTCCTGACCTGGTTTATTGAGGAGTCTTGACCATAACATTGTGGAACTTAGAGGCTATTGAGTCTTAAACCTATCTCCCAACAAGCTTCCGACAAACTAATAATCCAAAGGTCTGACTGAGCTCCATACTTCAATTTAATGAAGGTAATTTTAATAATTGACCTAGATTCTTTTTCTTTTCTTTCCTTTTTGCTTTCACTTCTGTCTCAAATAAGTGTTTGCTAAGGGACTAGTAAAGGTAAAGTATAGGGGGTGATAAATCTATGATTCTCACTCTTTATTATTTTATTTTAGCTCTTCTTCTTGGCTATATACCCTGTAAATACCTGTAAATATAATAACTTAGCAACTTGCATGCCTTTGTTAATATTGCATATTAGCATGTTTTTGGCTAGATAAAAGAGTAAAGTAAAAGAAAAAGGAATGATGTATTTAGAATAAATATAGAATGACCCAAACCCCAAGAGAAGGTCAATCCTTGACCTGATCGCAAGAGAAAATAAGTAGAGAGAGATAGGTCCACTATGTATTGTATATATGACCTATACTTGTGCATATTATTTATATATTTTCTTTTTACAAATAAAATTAAAATTATTCTTTTTACACCCTTGTATATGCTCCTAGAAATAAGATAAAAATAAAATAAAAATCATAAACTAAAATAAAAATAAAAATAAAATCTTTAATTACTTGTAGAAAATGCATATGTATATATCACATTCACTAATTATTATGTACCCTTAAATATTTTGTAAAAATAAAATAAAAATTATTTTATACTCTTAAAAATATGTTGTAAATAAATAAAATATAAAATAAGGGTATTTGCGTAAAAATAATAAATTAAAAATACTTATATATAATACGTAGGTTTTATATATCTTTATATAAAACTATATACTGTATATGCATTAATTTATTCTTCATAAAAATAATTAAAAATCATAGAAAAATAGCTTGAAAAATTACAAACTTTTTTTTATTATGCACTTTTTTAAAATTCATTTACTATTTTCTATTGAGTTTCCAATTATTTTGCACATTCTGAATTTATGATTGGGCCACGTCAGACCGTTGACCTCAGTCAACCATCTCTCCCAACCGGGTCGGGTCGCCCGCCCTCTCGCCGGAGCTTCTTCTCTACTTTTTCGCACCCGACCCCAACCATCTCTTGCCCCGATTCTTCGCCCGATTGCCCTCCTCGGATCCGTGACCATCGTGGATCCCTAGGATAGTGCGGATCTTCCTAGGGTTGTGTGCACTCGCTCGATCATTCCAAACCCCTGGGAACACTATATAATCTCTTATATGCTTCCACTGCCTAGTAGCTCATTCCTCGCCCCCATTTCGACCCTTAGCCACCTTCAGCTGCCTGGAGCCCCTTTGGGTTTTGTTTGGTGTAGAAGCGATGCATCTCGAGCTTCGTGGTCGGACCTCCGCCGCGAGTAGCCTTCCCGCCCGCCGCAACGTGGTTGAAGCCATCTTCCCGACGTCCACCTTTGCCTATAGCCTCTAAGCTCATCGGTAGCTTCAGGTACCACTTTTATCCTTCACATTTCCCTATACATCTCGATATTTCCATTCCACCTTCGTCATGCTTTCCTTACTCCGACCACCCAGTTGGAGCTCCATCTCACGCACTCCTCCATTCCGATCGAAATTATGACTCATGCCCCATCTTCCCACACAGTTTGATCATCCTAATGCTCATCCATCTGGTTGAGATTAGGCTCGGGTTTCCTTGTTCCATATTTGCCGGAATCCCAACGCTCTGTTCACCCTCGTTTCCCTTGTTTTATGCTCAATAATCGTCGTCGGAGCTTCACCTCCGAGTAGCGTACCCCTTGCAGGTGCTAGTTCACGCAAAGACACCCATTTGGCCCACCAGCTGCTTAGGCGGAGCAGCTCCATGTTGTGACGTACCTCAACGCCCATCTGACCGTCGTTGACTTCATCGGAGCCCTCCACCGGGCGCGGAAACTTCTGACAACACTGTCGGAGCCTTCGGATGCTTCATCGGGCCAACGGATCTCTTCCCTTGGCCGATTGATGTTCACCCAAGAGGTGTTCTTGCAGACCTACTCCTCGTTGTTGGATGTGCCCCTTCTGCCAGATCGTATCTGAGCCACCAATCACAGCAACTTTAGGGTTGTTGGATCTGATGCCTCCTAATGCATCTGCCTGCACGTTCCCAACCATATCCTCAACCTTCAGATCCGTATTATAGCAGCGAATCACAGATGCTCGTCCCCGACACATCAGAGCCTTCAGATCTTTTCTAGGGGACAAGTAGAGCCATCAAGAGCCCTACGCGTGTAGTACGTGCCTAAGGGTATATGATGAATCCACATTTCATCATCTTCATTCTATCATTTTGGCCTCAAAAACCCTAGCAAAGGCCTGTAAATACCATTAATTCCATCATATTAGCATTCATGCATGTGCATGTAAATAGTGTACAAAATACTATTTTTAATGCCAACATTATAGAATAAATAAAAGTAAAGAAAAAGAATAAAATATTGTAAGTATTTTATGACCCGAAACCCCGAGACCTAGGCATCTTGATGAATAGGTCGACCAGGAATAAAGTAGGGGGAGATAAGGGTCAAATACCTATACTTTTTAATTCATTCTTTATTCATTTTTGGGACCTATTTCTTGTTCCACTTTTTATACATCAAATAAAGAAACTTTGTACATGAAAGTTGTAGATAATTAAATAAATAAAAATACAAATTTGAATTCACTGAAAAATAATGTACAAATAAAAAGTTATTGTCTGAATAAAAATCCAGAATCCGAACTTCCCAGACCCGTATCTCACAAATGAAAACTCCAAATGCAGCAAACTCACCTTTAATTGTATATAGAATAAAATAAGCTATTTAATGGCGGTGGTTTCACATTTGGCAGAGCTACGGTTTGAAAGTTAAGTTTTTGACCCACATTGTATACTTGTACAGATTAAAATATTCATTTTATTATTTATTCATTATTTTTGTATTTTTATATTTTTATAATTTTGTAATTATTACTTATAATATATATGTACATTAAAATCAGAATAAAAACATAAAAGAAATACAAAATAAAATATATGTTTGCAAACTACATAGGTATTATACCTATCAATATACATGTATAATATATACTTATAATTTATTAAACATACAAATCAAATCAGAAAAATAAAATAAAAATGTAATTACATGTATAAAAGTATTTTATAAGTTTATAAAATAAGAAACAAAAGTAAATAAATTAAAATTCAAAAATAAAAATGAAAAGAATAAAATATACATGTAATATACCTATATATGGTATAAAAAGTAACTTGTAAAAATAGGTATCATAAAATTAATTAAAATTCATAATAAAATAATTTATAAATTTATAAACATTTTTATTTAATAACCTAAATATAATAATTATCATTTATTATTTTTTAATCATTTTTAAAATCTTTTTCTAGAAGATTTTTCTGGTTGGTCCACGTGGACCAACTAGGAGGCATGGACAGTTGACCTCTGGTCAACTGTCCGACCTCTCCTCTGCCCCTGTGTCAAATTGGTTTTTGTCTGCTTTTGCGGATTTATCAAGGCTTTTCCTTTCACCATTTGATGTCAAACCCTTCATGGCTTTTGTTCCCCATTTACCCATGATTCACGCCTAGGGTAGTTTTCGGGCATTGGAGCGTTGCTCCTCTCGTTGATGCCTCGTCTTTCACGCCTCTCAACCATCTTTCAAAACACCACCCATGACTTCCTTGGACCTTTGAACCGCATTCGGGCGAAGCCAAGACATCCGAGTCATTGCCTGAGATCTCTGGTGACAGGGGAATGATCTGGGCTCCTCGTTGAGGTGTGGCGGTGGTCTGAAGCGTGTTTCCACCCATCTCCGGCGGCTGCGCCACCGTGAGGTTTCTTCCTTGGGCTCCCCAGCCCTCGAGGTTGTATTTTGCTATTCTTCTTAGTTGTGTAGTTAGCTGGCAATCTTAGGCTTAATTTCGTGTCTGTATTTAGTAGTTTAATCATTTATTCGACACTCACTGACCCCCTCACCGGAGCTTGCTCCGACGAGCTCCTACTTGCGTCGTACGCCACCCATTCCACTTGTATCCGCCCTGAGAACCGTCTAATGTGGTTTGTGCATTTTTATTGCAGGTCCCAGGCGCAGAAGAACCCCCATCTGGGGTCGATTTTTGTTGAGGTCAAGCTGCTGGAGCACCTCTTCCTTCTTCATAGCACGGCGGACCTCCGGTCTCTTCTAGGCCATTTTGCGGCCGTCGTTCATATCTGGGTGGCTCCAGGAAGCTCGGAGAGGCATCGGAGGGGAGAAAGACGAACTGAGCACCTTCCGATCCACGCCGTGTTCTTCCACGGTTCTTCCAGTGTGCTTTTGCGTCGTCCGATCGACGCCAGTTCCTCCAGGCGTCCAACTGACATCCGATTGAAGCCTCCAGCCACCGTTGATCTCTGTGCGGAGATCTAATCCCAGGCGTCATATCTGAAGGAATGTCGTGGCCCCCTGCGCTGACACGTTTATAAGTGAGGGAAGAACCGCCGTCGGATCGAGCCCCTTGACTGGTTATTTTGCTTTCACACCCGGTTACCTTTTTGTATTTAATAAATAACTCGCAAATATTTATCGACGGTTAAAAATACTTGTGATATTTACGTCTTGCCCCCTGTGGTTATAGGATTTTACACTTAGGTCCTCGTCAGGTCACGTGCGAACGCACGTGCCCTTGGCAATTTTGCAATAGGGCCCCCGGGCTTTGTATTATTTAAGTTTAGTACATGAATTTCTCTAGGCAGTTATAAAATTTTTGGCACATTTTCAATTCAGCCCTCAAAATTTTTTATAATTGCGAATTTACCCCAGACAGGCGCGTGTTTAGCACGTGTTTTGAGGGACTTTTGCACCTGTACACTTGCGGCTTTGGCTATTGATTTTTGGTCCAGAAAATATTTTATTCAGTATACATTTTGTGTGAAAATTGCCTGAAAGCCCCTGGATTTTTGTCTATATTGCGAAATAGACCCTACAGGCCTTGTAGTTTTATTTGCTTCCTCTATTTTTTTTGCATGCATCTATAAATTCCTAAAAAATCTACAAAAATCACATAGACTCCTGTTGCATAGTAGTTTAACGACATATTTTTATTTTGCATTTTTATTGCATTTTAATATTATTAAAAATAAAAAATAGCCATTTTCAGCACTATTTGCATTAGAAAATCCATAAAAAATAAAAAAACATCACAGAAAATTCCCAAAAAAATATATTTTGTATATTTTTTAAGTGTGTTTTAATTTCAGACCAAAAATCATTAAAAAGTACAAAAGAAAACTCCAAAAAATCACAAAACTCCAAAAACCTTTATAAAAATACTAAAAATCCATAAAAAAATCCCAAAAATACAAACTTTGTTTCTAAATTTTCTTTGTTTGATTATCTTTATTTAAAAATTAATTTAGAGAATTTTTGCTACTATTATCTATTTTATTTCTCAATTTTAGTTTCAGCTTTGTATTTTATTCACTATTTTGAGTATTTCGACTTTTAAAATACCAAAAAAAATTAGAAAACCCCCCAAAAATCACGAAAACAGTAAAAAATTATAAAAATACCAAAAATATTTTATTTCTGAATTTTTGAGTATTTTTATTTATTTTTATAAATACTTTATCCTCTCTTTTGTTCTTTTGTATATATATATTCCTTTTATTGAAAAAAGAAAATATAAAAAAATATATAAAATATAAAAAGAAAATATAAAATCAGAAATGTAAAAATCAAAATAAAAAATTATAAAATTAAAAATTAAATATAAAATATATAAAAATTAAAACCCACAAAAAATATCATAGTAGACACTTACACATTCACACACTTTTGAGCAATTTTGCCCCGATCTATCCTTTCTGCTCCCTGTGTTCGACCTCTACACATACTTGCACCTATACACATCTTTGTTGTAGTGCTATAATAAATTTTAACTCTACACCGTTTTTCATTGTTTGATTTCTATTGTGGGTTAATTGTTGTTTGAATTACAGATTTTGCCGGAGGTCAATTCAGCGACTGTTGGTTCGCCTTGTGAACCGACATGACCTCTCGATTTTTACGTTCAACAAATGGCGCCGTTGTCGGGGAGCAACAATGCGTAGATCATTTTTGCTTCATGATTGTGATACTTGTCTACATTTTTGCTTTCTTGATTTACTCACTTATTTGATATCATTGCTTGACTTGTCTAATCACTCTTCCTTGTTGACATTGTGCGAGGAACCACGGATCGAGGGAGACGCTCTACCTTGGGCGTCGGTGCACCCACGTGAAGGCAGCAGGAGACTTCTGACGTAGCATCAAAGAAGGCAAGGAGGACTTGAGAAGACAGTCGTATTTTTGAGCATTTTTGTGTTGTATTTATTTTGTAATTTGTGAGAGAGAGAGACCTATTATTGTAATAATACAGGTACCCCCGGACACTTGGACTTACGAGCCTAATTTCCTAGTGATTGTTCACTTGGGGGCTCGCAGCGGTTTTTGTCGGCTTTCTTCGCATTCTTTTCATTTTGTTTTGTTTTTCGATTTTATTTATTTTGTGTGATTGAGCCCCTAGCTTTAGGAATTGCTTGCGATAGAGTAAGGACAAACACCTAATACCTTTGCATGTGCCTATAGTATCGTTTGGACTTAGTCAAATTATTAAACAGTTGATTCACTATCTTCGAGCCATCGCGCCACAAGCTCTCCCCGCCAAGCGCTTCTCCTGAACTCGATTTGTCGAGAGGAGGAGGGGTGAGCCTAGACCGGACTCTAGGATTGAAGATTTGTGGTCAGCTTGTGGTTCTTCACGATAATAGCAATTTCTGACACTTAGGGCTATTTCATCGGATTGCATTTGCATATAGATAGGTTTCAATTCTGTTGAGCATCTTTGCATGAAGAGTGCTGGAGGCAAGATGAGCATTTCTCTTTAGCATTCATCATTGATTTGCCGCTTGCATTGATTTTCCGACTCTCCCTCTGATTTTGCCAACCTAGGTACTTAAAGGAATTGACTCCTCGTTAGGCGCGTGCATTTCTCATTAAAAATCCAAAAAAAAAGTGATAATCAATAAAATTGGGACTGCTAACATTACTTGACCCTAAAATCGATCAAAAAGAAAATCTTCTCTTGGGGCGAGTAATCCCCTCATGGTCTTCATTTTACTTGCTCGCGCACACCCTAAGGATAGTGCCAAAATCCCATTCAGCCCGCTAAGTGTGTGTGCAATCTTGGACTTCTCACCTAACTATAAAACAGACAAGATAAAAAGACCGAATTTTTGGTCTCTACCGAGTTGAGTAGGTGAATTGAGGGTTTGTATTCTTTTTATTTTTGCTTGTGATTGTTTTGTGTGTGTCCTAGATCGCTTCTGCGCATTTGTGCCTTCCTTCTTCACTCTCGTGACTTGACCGTCGTGCTCTCCTGATCATTTCCTTTTGATTTCGAGATGGACCCCTGGAGTACTTTTTATCCGGACTTTGCGGATTCCTCGCTCGCTCCAGCCGGTTCACCTCCCTTTTATAAGGAGGACCCTCCTCCTACTTTTTCTAATTTTTGCACATATCCACCTCAGCCGCAATATCAGACCTCGGACTTTTACCCACCTCCACCCCCACCTGTATATTATCCACCTCCACCTTCACATCCACCCGAGTCTTACCTGATGGAGTCACCTCCCTCGATATCTGTGAGTGATATCTTGAACCGGATGATGGTGCGCATTGATTTGTTGAATGATAATCTTGAGATCTTAAGGAATAATCAGATTAATGCTCCTTTCATCGGGGATTCGGATTTACTTGTAGGTGATCATGGGAGCTTGCAATCGCCAAAAATACAAAAAAATGAGAAAAATTCAAAAATCCAAAAAGAGTTCAGGAGACCTTTGGTCGATTCATACCGTGAGGAGAGGGTCCACTTGCCAGAACCTTTACCCACACAACCTTTCACGCACTGTCCCACCTTTGACCCCTAGGATGTCGTTGTACATACTGCTCTTGGCATGCCTCGTGTATATGCTGATTCTGACTTCCTCCCTTGTATGGAGGAGGTCCAAAAATTCAAAAAAATGTTTACTGAACCCGAAGTGGTGTCCACTATTCATGAGATTATCCGTGCCCCACTTCAGCAGGCCATGACCCAATTATCTGCTCCTCTTCCCAAGAAGAGAAAGCGGAGGAGCAGATCTGAGCGTCACATTCTGACCATGGCCACTGCCCACGCCATTACACACCGTCCCATTCTCAGAAAGAAGAACACAGCTACACCTTTCATCACGTGCTCCATCTCTGACTACACTTGTGATCGCACTCTCCTGGATGGCTGTGCATCTATTAGCATATTACCCTTCTCACTGGTACAGTCTCTTCACTTAGGGACTCTCAAGAAAACCAGGATGATCGTTCAGTTTGCTGATGGATCCATCAAGAGGCCGAAGGGTATCCTTGAAAACGTCGTCATTTCTATTCAGGGCACGAGCCACCATGTTGATTTTGTCGTGTTGCCCATGGAGAGGTCCACAGGGGAGCCGTCTCCAATCATCCTGGGATGACCATTCCTCGCCTCTGCGAGGGTCGTTATTGATTATGAATCAGGAGAGATTCGCTTCCGTCCTGTTGACGAGAGCGAAGTGTTGATCACCGCACCCACAGTTGACCAGAGACCTGCACTTGATGCACCCTCACCAATTATAGCTGACTCCGAGGCCTGTGATCGATCTGATGATATTAGAGATGTTTGCTTAGCGAAACCTGATGAGACCCGACGAATCCCTCGAAAGGGGAGGAAATTGGAAAGCATAGACCTCGCAGTTCCTCCTCCTGGTGTGTGGTGATGTGTTGATGAAATCCAAAGTATTTATGTGATTGATGCCTTTGAGCGGCGGGCAGATACCAAGACTAGACAGGACGAACCTGGTTTGACTACTTCCACTGATATGTCCGTCCCTGGTCCTTCAAAGATAAAGATGATTGAGGTCGGTTATGATGCGAATCTTCAAAATTTTTGGCCTCTTGATGAAAAAGATGATTCAGGTGAAACTCTTGAGGACGATCTGAGTTCTACTACTTCCACTGATGACTTCATTCCCTTTAATTTTGACCTGGACGAGA
This sequence comes from Ottelia alismoides, assembly GCA_037367405.1. Taxonomy (NCBI): domain Eukaryota; kingdom Viridiplantae; phylum Streptophyta; class Magnoliopsida; order Alismatales; family Hydrocharitaceae; genus Ottelia; species Ottelia alismoides. The sequence goes on from JAZKJV010008504.1 coordinate 119,497, forward strand.
CCTCGTAGGACGACTCCGATTACACTTCTTCCGAGGATGATGAGTTTGTCCCATTCCACTTCGATATCTGCGAGACTTCTAAGACCAGACCTGACCACACTTCTTCCCCTCACATGTCTGCGCCTTCACACCATAGGACCACCAAGGGAGAACCTAGCCGTACTGCTTCCATTGATCAGTTCATCCCTTTCCGATTTGACTCCACTAAGGGCCTTCACCGTGTCGACCCTGATTGGCTTCCGTCCATTGTGGACCCCGATGTCGACATACACCACACCAGATCTATCCCTCAGCGGTCCCGCAAGAAGGTTTGCTTTCCACCTTCTTATGATCATCCATTTATGTTGTAGATTCTCTCCCGTGACTCTCTGTCTATCTTCTGTATTGCTCGTCTACCCATTCTCGTGTTTGCCTTGCTTAGGACGTACTTTGTCCTAAGTATAGGGGGGTGGACAAGCCGAGTGTTCATTCGTTGTTCTGTGCCATCACTTCTGTTGTTGCCTATACCTAGGGCTTCTTTTACCCTAAGTATAGGGGTTCTCACGATCTCTTCTTCCATCTTCAGATCTCTTTCTTCTTTTCTTCTTTTCTTCTTTTCCCTGTTTATCTTCTTTATCTATCAAAAAGGTGCCACCCTTGTAGACAGTTTTCCATACTTAGGACGTACTTTGTCCTAAGTATAGGGGGGTGCGCACCCCGAGTTCTTTCATTTCTTTCGATTCTCTCCATTGTCTCCTCTTCTTGTCTATACTTAGGGATATTTTACCCTAAGTATAGGGGGAGACAATCTGAGTACGATCTTTTTATTCCCACCCTTGACCCTCCCTGCGTTGTGTATAGTCTGTTATACTTAGGATTATTTGATCCTAAGTATAGGGGGGACGATCAACTTCTCATTCGTTGATTCATTCATTAGTTCTTTATTCTTTAGACTTGTCTATACTTAGTACGAGTTATGTCTTCTCTTTTCTCTCCGATCTATGAGGACATAGCTCAAGCTAAGTATAGGGGGTCGTATATACTGTGTATATACTTTAGCTATAACTCGTACTTTCGTATTTTCCTAATAATATGGCTAATAATTCTTTAAAATTCATTAAAAACACTTAATAAAAAGGTGTTTTGTTCCTCAAATTCTTTTTGTATTTACTGATTAATAAATCAGGTGAAAATATTTTTTGCAAAATGTTTGAAAAATAGTTTGAAAATCTTTGTGAACATCTATTGAAAACTATTTTGAAAATGTTTTGTTACATGTTTTCAACCTGTGTAAAATGTGTGGTTTGTAAAAAATTATTTTCTTTGTGTGAAATAAAATGTTTGAAAAATGATTTGCAAATGGTTTGAAAAATGGTTGCAAAAATGTTTTGAAAAATCTATATATACTGTTTGAAAACCTTTGCAAAATGATTTTCAAATGTGTGTACATGTTTGTAAAATGTTTTTAAAAATTAGTTTGGACTATAGTTTTCAAAATTGTTTGAAAAACCTGTGTCAAATAAGTTTGAGGAATATATACATCACACCAAAATCCACTATATATATTTATAAAATTGATCAATTACCCTTGTGAATTCTTAAAATCCACTTCTTGTATATATAAAGAAGCACTCCCGTGTACATAGTTTTCACCTAGTTTTTAGCCAAAATCTTTTTGTTTTGAAAAATCCCAAAAACATTAGCAAAAATTAAAATCCAAAAACAATGAAAAATCTTTTTGAAAAAGACAAAAAATGCATCTGCATATGCGTCATCATCATCTTTTCAAAAAATCCATCAAAAGTTCAAAATCTTTGAAAATTGCATCAAAAAATATTTTCTGCATTGCATTGCATAGCATGAGCATTTTTCAGATTGAGTCTGATGGTTGAACAAGTCTAAATAAAATCTGGAGATTGGAGCTTGATTGGACCTTAAAATGTACCTAAATAATAGGAACCTTATAGGAACTGGGTTTGAGGTACTTCAGGTCTAGTTGACTTAATTCTTTGAGGATCATGAGACTTGGTTCAATGGATTCTTGACTGCCTAAGTAGAGTATTTCGGAGCACACGCACGACTCTTGTTGATAATGACCTAACTTGGACACATGCACCTTTCACATGGCTCAACTCAGTTGGAGTGGTGAGGGGATTGGATTTGCCGGTATGAGACGCACACAAGTGGAAACACTTGTCCTCCTCTAGGGAAGGAAGTGCACCCCAACCCGTCCAGTGATGAGGAAGTCTAAAGACAGGAGGTTGTGGGTTGCGATAAAGCTTCAAAAGAGGGATAGTCTACTGGCTCAAGAGGAAAAACTCCTTATGTAAATGCTACTGTATATAGTATTTCAAAAAAAATGTTCAGGCATGTACAAAAATAAAAAGCCTGCAAAGTATGTACATATGTTGTAAAGTCAATAAGCAAGCTTGAGTTCCAAAGTCAAATATGTGAGCCTGCAGCTGGATGACTTGACTACACTGGTCTTGCATCATAGGACAGGTAGCTTCACTGGCTACCGTACATTCTTCTCCTCACCCCCTCCTCTTGAGCTGGTTGTCACTTGAACTTAGAAGGGAATACCCTGCTCCTCAAGGATGGAGTTATTGGATTGGGGAATCATTGGGTTATCGTACTAGAGAAGTCAGTTTCTTTGTCATTTCAGCTGGGGAGATCCACCATCACTTATACTGTACGAGTCAGACTCAAAGTCGTAAGGGTTTGTGTATGAATTAAGATATTTCTGACATGGCTATTGAGGAGACTTGAACAGAGTTTTGGGATTCTCAGGGACTGTTGGATTTCAAATTCGGTTCTAATTAAGGTTCCCCCGCACTAAAAATCCAGAGGTCCGACTTGAGCTCCAAACTTTGATTTTATGAAGACAAGTTTGATAATGAATCATTTTGGCCTCAAAAACCCTAGCAAAGGCCTGTAAATACCATTAATTCCATCATATTAGCATTCATGCATGTGCATGTAAAAAGTGTACAAAATACTGTTTTTAATACCAAAATTACAGAATAAAGAAAAGAAAAGAAAAAGAATAAAATATTGTAAATATTTTATGACCCGAGACCCCGAGACCTAGGCATCTTGATGAATAGGTCGACCAAGAATAAAGTAGGGGGAGATAAGGGTCAAATACCTATACTGTTTAATTCATTCTTTATTTATTTTTGGGACCTATTTTTGGTTCCACTTTTTATAAATTAAATAAAGAAACTTTGTACATGAAAGCTGTAGATAATTAAATAAAGAAAAATACAAAATTGATTTCACTGAAAAATAATGTACAGAAAAAAAGTTATGATCTGAATAAAAATCTAGAATCCCAATTCCCAGACCCGTATCTCACAAATGAAAACTCCAAATGCACCAAACTCACCTTTAATTGTATATAGAATAAAATAAGCTATTTAATGGCGGTGGTTTCGCATTTGGCGGGGTTACGTTTTGAAAGTTGAGTTTTGGACCCACATTGTATACTTGTACAGATTAAAATATTCATTTTATTATTTATTCATTATTTTTGTATTTTTATATTTTTAAAATTTTGTAATTATTACTTATAATATATATTTACATTCAAATCAGAATAAAAACATAAAAGAAATACAAAATAAAATATATGTATGCAAAATACATAGGTATTATACCTTTCAATATACATGTATAATATATACTTATATTTTATTAAACATACAAATCAAATCAGAAAAATAAAATAAAAATGTAATTACATGTATAAAAGTATTTTATAAATTTATAAAATAAGAAACAAAAGTAAATAAATTAAAATTCCAAAATAAAAATGAAAAGAATAAAATATACATGTAATATACCTATATAAGGTATAAAAAGTAACTTGTAAAAATAGGACTCATAAAAATAATTAAAATTCATAATAAAATAATTTATAAATTTATAAACATTTTTTATTTAATAACCTAGATATAATAATATGATTTATTATTTTTTAATCATTTTTAAAAACTTTTTCCAGAGGATTTTTCTGGTTGGTCCACGTGGACCAACCAGGAGGCCTGGACAGTTGACCTCCGGTCAACTGTCTGACCTTTCCTCTGCCCCTGTGTCAGATTGGTTTTTGTCTGCTTTTGCAGATTTATCGAGGCTTTTCCTTTCACCATTTGATGTCGAACCCTTCATGGCTTTTTTTCCAAATCTACCCATGATTCACGCCTAGGGTTGTTTTCGGGCATTGGAGCGCTGCTCCTCCCGTCGACGCCTCGTCTTTCACGCCACTCGACCATCTTTCAAAACACCACCCATGACTTCCTTGGACCTTTGAACCGCATTCAGGCCAAGCCAAGACATCCAAGTCATAGCCTGAGATCTCCGGTGACAGGGGATTGATCTGGGCTCCTCGTTGAGGTGTGGCGGTGGTCTGAAGCGTGTTTCCACCCATCTCCGTCAGCTGCGCCGCCGTGAGGTTTCTTCCTTGGGCTCCCCAGCCCTCGAGGTTGTATTTTGCTATTCTTCTTAGTTGTGTAGTTAGTTGGCAATCTTAGGCTTAATTTCATGTCTGTATTTAGTAGTTTAATCATTTATTCGACACTCACCGACCCCCTCGCCGGAGCTTGCTCCGGCGAGCTCCTACTTGCGTCGTACGCCACCCATTCCACTTGTATCCGCCCTGGGAACCATCTACTGTGGTTTGTGCATTTTTATTGCAGGTCCCAGGCGCAGAAGAACCCCCATCTGGGGTCGATTTTTGTTGAGGTCAAGCTGCTGGAGCACCTCTCCCTTCTTCATAGCACGGCGGACCTCCGGCCTCTTCTAGGCCATTTTGCGGCTGTCGTTCATATCTGGGTGGCTCTAGGAAGCTTGGAGAGGCATCGGAGGGGAGAATGACGAACTAAGCGTGAAGATTTTGAAGCCCTAAATACATCCAACCCGTGTTCTTCCGCGGTTCTTCCAGTGTGCCTCTGCGTCGTCCGATCGACGCCAGTTCCTCCAAGCGTCTAGCTGACATCCGATTGAAGCCTCCAACCACCGTTGATCTCCGTGCGGAGATCTAATCCCAGGCGTCAGATCTGAAGGGGTATCGCGACCCCTTGCGCTGACACGTGTATAAGTGCGGGAAGGACCGCCATCGGATCGAGCCCCTTGACTGGGTATTTTGCTTTCACACCCGGTTAGCTTTTTGTATTTAATAAATAACTCGCAAACATTTATCGACAGTTAAAAATACTTGTGATATTTACGTCTTGCCCCCTGTGGTTTTAGGATTTTACACTTAGTTCCTCGTCGGGTCACGTGTGTACGCACGTGCCCTTGGCAATTTTGCAATAGGGCCCCGGGCTTTGTATTATTTAAGTTTAGTACATGAATTTCTCTAGGCAGTTATAATACTTTTGGCACATTTTTAATTAAGCCCTCAAAATTTTTGATAATTGCGAATTTACCCATGACAGGCGCGTGTTTAGCACGTGTTTTGAGGGACTTTTGCACCTGTACCCTTGCAGCTTTGGTTATTGGTTTTTGGTCCAGAAAATATTTTATTCAGTATACATTTTGTGTGAAAATTGCCTGAAAGCCCCTGAATTTTTGTCTGTATTGCAAAATAGACCCTGCCAGGCCTTGTAGTTTTGTTTGTTTCCTCTATTTTTTTTGCATGTATCTATAAATTCCTACAAAATCGACAAAAATCACCATAGACTCCTGCTGCATAGTAGTTTAACAGCATATTTTTATTTCACATTTTTATTGCATTTTAATATTTATTAAAAATCAAAAATAGCCATTTTCAGCACTATTTACATTAGAAAATCCTTAAAAAATATAAAAACATCCCAGAAAATTCCCAAAAAAATATATTTTGCATATTTTAGTGTGTTTTAATTTCAGACCACAAATCATTAAAAAGTACAAAAGAAAAACTCAAAAAAATCACAAAACTCCAAAAACCTTTATAAAAATATTAAAAATTCATAAAAAAATCCCAAAATACAAACTTTGTTCTTAAATTTTCTTTGTTTGATTATCTTTATTTGAAAATTAATTTGGAGAATTTTTGCTACTATTATCTATTTTATTTCTCCATTTTAGTTTTAGCTTTGTATTTTATTCACTATTTTGAGTATTTTCGACTTTAAAAATACCAAAAAATTAGAAAAAACCCTAAAAATCACAAAAATAGTAAAAAATTATAAAAATACCAAAAATATTTTATTTCTAATTTTTTGAGTATTGTTACTTATTTTTATAAATACTTTATCTTCTCTTTTGTTCTTTTGTATATATATTCCTTTTATTGAAAAAGAAAATATAAAAAAATATATAAAATATAAAAAGAAAATATAAAATCAGAAAATTAAAAATCAAAATACAAAATTATAAAATTAAAAATTAAATAAAATATATATATAAAAATTAAAAACCCACAAAAAATAGCATAGTTGACACTTGATCACATTCACACACTTTTGAGCAATTTTGCCCCGATCTATCCTTTCTGTTCCCTGTGTTCGACCTCTACACATACTTGCACCTATACACATCTTTGTTGTAGAGTTATAATAAATTTTAACTCCACACCATTTTTCATTGTCTGATTTCTGTTGTGGGTTAATTGTTGTTTGAATTGTGGATTTCGCTGGAGGTCAACTCAGCGACTGTTGGTTCGCCTTGTGAACCGACACGACCTCTCGATTTTTGCGTTCAACAGTATATTTCACTCTTTATCTTGCATATTTTGATATTTCATTTTAGTCCAGTAAATAAATATTGTAGTTAAGATATTTCACAGTTTGGACCTTGTGTTTATATATATTTGCATTTTAGTCCCTCCTAGTGTGTAGCACATGTATGTCCATGTGATTTTTGGGTTATTTTCACTATATACCATGCACAATTTATCTGTTATAAAGTTAATTGCATGTTTTTAGTATTTGCAACTATACCCCTGTGAGTTTGGATCATATGTGTAGCGTGTGCTTTATTGGGATTTTTGCATATTTACCCCTGAGGTTTTTTATTGTGTTATCATTTGACCCATAAACTTGAAATATTTGTAACAAGGTCCCTGTAAACTGTGAATATTTACTTGTTGTATTTTCGACTTAATAAATGTCATATTAATTCGAAAAATCACATAAAAATTATCACTAACTCCTGTTGTCATGTAATATTTACTATGATTATCTTGAGGTGATTTCTTTGTAATAATTTCAAAATTTCAAAAATCTTTGTAAAATCCCTGTTAAGTTTAGAAAAATCATAAAAATTCAAAAAAATACTTAAAAAATCTATAAAAATTAATGTAGTTGCATTTTTATGTGTTTTATTTACAGTATTAATTTTATTTGAAAAAACTTTATAAAAATCCTAAAAATCACAAAATACCTAAAAACTCTTAAAAATGATATAAAATCACAAAAAATCCAAAAATTCCATTTTCAATTCATGTTTGTAGGTCTTTTTGTATTTCGCTATAAAATTGTTATCCAGGACTTTATGGCATTTTAGACATTTTTAACTTGTAATTTAGTCTTGGTTGTGCAATGTTTGTATTTGTGTGCCTTGTTTGATTTTTAGAAAACCTAAAAACATCAGAAAAATCCTAGAAAATTACCAAAAACATTTTAAAACTTCGGTGTTGTCCTTCACTCAGAGTGATGTCCTTCTCCTCAAGCTTGTGGCAGTATGCGAGGACATTGTAGTGCTCCTCCTAAGGAATGCACCGACGCCAAAAACTATCCCTTCATGATAAAGGATGGGATCCTCCCAATGGTATGACTTGGGCTTCTCAAGGAAAGTCTCAAGTCGTTGCCTGGGTCAACCTTGTGGAACTTTCTTGGTGACAAGGTAGTTCACAATGTCAGTGTACAATGGAAGCGAGGTGATAGCAAGAATCTCCTTGTCTTGGAAGGTCTTTGTAATAGGTTCAATATGATTGGAATCCTCAAGGTTCTCTAAACAGGAGGTGATTCGCCACCACATTCTTGATCCAAGCTTATCCTTAATCTCTATGTCAAACTCCTAGAGTAGAAGGATCCATCTGGTCAATTTGGCTTTGGCATCCTTATTTACCAAGAGGTATCAGATGGCGATGTGATTTGTAAATATAGTCACTCATGATCTAATAATATAAAATCTGAACTTGTCCAAAGCAAAGACTACGGCTAGCATCTCCTTCTCAGTCACAGTGTAATTCCGTTGAGCGGCATCCAAAGTCCGGCTAGTGTATTGTATGGCATAAGGCAATCCATCCCCCCTCTATCCTAGCACAGCCCCTACGGTAAAATCAGAAGCATCCGTCATGATCTCCAATGGAAGAGACCAATCAGGTGGCTGAAGGACAGGAGCCTCGACAACTAATCCCTTGAGAGTCTCGAATGATGCTAGACACTTATCATCTACAATGAACTCGGTGTCTTTTGTCAGCAGATCAGTAAGTGGTCGGGCAATACGATTGAAATCCTGACTGAATCGTCGGTAGAAATCGACATGCCCCAGAAACGACGACAACTATCACAAATCGGATGGTGGAATGGGTTTCTTGATGATGCCGAACATGGCCAGATCGACCTCAATGCCCCTATTGGGGATGATATAGCCAAGCACCGTCCCCTGAGTCAACATGAACTGACTCTTCTCCCAAGATAATATAATGACCTCTATACAGCGTTGAAGTACGATGTCTTGCAGTCAAGAAAAGCATCAAACCCATCGTTGTAGACCGAAAAATCATCCACGAAGACCTCCAAATAGTCACCCACCATGTTCGAGAAAATGGAAAGCATGCACCTTTGGAATGTAGCCAGGGCATTACATAAACCAAAGGGCATCCGTCTAAAGGCATACATCCTAAACGGACAGGTGAATGTTGTTTTCTCCTAGTCTTCGGGCGCTATGACCACCTGATTGTATACGGAGTACCCGTCAAGGAAATAGTAATGACTCTTCCCAACTAGACTCTCGATAATCTGATCAATAAATGGCAACGAGAAATGATCATTCTTGGTGGCCTGATTCAATCGTCTGTAGTCCACACAGACCCTCCAAGGAGTGGGTACCCAGGTAGCTATCTCCTCTTCAAACTCGCTCATAACTGTAGTGATACCCGTCTTCTTGGGTACCACACGTAATGGACTAACCCACTTGGATTCGGAGATGGGGTAGATAAAATCGATGCTCTACCATTTCGATATTTCCTTCATAACCACATCTCGAAAATTCGGGTTTAGCCATTGCTGGAACTCACACGATGTCTTGGCATCCTCTTCGAGATAGATTTGGTGGGAGCACAGGCTCGAACTTATCCCTTAATAATCAGCTACGCACCACCCAATCGCCTTGCGGTTTCTTTCAAGAACCTCCATCAAACGAGATTCTTGGTCTCCAGTCAAATCCATTGAGATAATGATTGGGAACATCTCTAGCTCATCCGTAAGGAATCTGTACTTCATCAACTGCGATAAGGTCTTCATTTCTGGACAACTGGGAGCTGCAAATCTGGCTTCTGAAATGTCTGAGTGAAGGCTACCAGATCTGCATGGGAGAACTCTCGCTGCATGTGAAAATCTAACGAAGGTGGCTCTGTTGGTGTCTCTACAAGCTGTGCTAGTTCATCCTCCGCCTCGCTGTCGGTTCTGAAGGAATCAGACATGGCAAATAATTGATGAATCCATGATTCATTAACATTCTGACTGCATTTTGCCTTAAAACCCTTAACAAATACATGTAAATATCCATTAAATTCCACTTTTTAACAAAACCATAGTCATGGATAAAAATGCTCTTTTATGCATTACAATCATGTAAATAAATAAAAGAATAAAAATAAAGAAAATAAAAATAAAGGTAAATTGTAGATATGTATATATGTACAATATGACTTGTAAAAATAAATATAGCTGAAAGATGTATTTATAACCTAATTCCTGAGACCAAGTCTGCCTGGATTAGTCGACAAATAAATAAGTAGGGGGAGATAAGGAAGAAAACACATAAAAATAATTAATTTCCACAATTCATACACTCTCCATTAATTATCCAATAAATATAAAAACTTCAAAGATTTTTAATTAATTCATACTAACATATTTTTCACCAAACTCTTCTCCTAATTATTTCTAAAAATGTATAGAAAATATAAAAATAACTTAAAGTTATTAGCTTGTACATATGCCAAGAAATCAAACCCGTAAATTCTCAAAATCCAAACTTCCGAGCCTCATAACATTCTCATACGAACTCCAATTTCACTCTACTCACTTTTAAATATCATAAAATAATATTCTCTAATAAAAGAAGGTGATTTCACTAAAATCGAAGTCCGTTTGCAAAAAGTCAATTTTGGGACTTAACCACCACTGGGTTTCTGGGCTATCTATTTTATTTAAGACACATTATTTACTATTTTAATGATTTTATAATTTCTAATTATTTTCTTGATCTTGTATTTTAATGCTAATTACTTTCATAATTTTTGGAGATTTTTTTTAAAATAAATCAAAAACCCTATTTTATAGGTATAAATGAACTGTATAACTTATACTTGTATTTATTAAAATACCTAAATTAATTTATTAAAATTCACAAAAATTCATACATACTCTATTTATTAACCTAATAATTAATAAAAATATAAAACTTACATATTATTTAGTAATTTATTAAGTTAAAATCACAAAACTTATTTATTATGTGTTATTTACAATTATTTATTAATATAATATTTATATTTTATAAAATAATTACTATTTATTTAAATTAATTATACTATAATTTAGATAATTTAATTATCTACATTTTTTGTTTTTATAGCTATTTAAAATAACATTAATTATTGTTTAATATCTATTAAATAAGGTATTTAACCTATCTTTGCTAACCAGGTGCTGACACATGTCAGCACCTGGGACCTTCTTCTTCAAGAAGGCCGACCGGTTTTTGTTATAACATCCTAACTTCCTTTATTTTTACATGTCGCCTTTAACTCCTATCTCCGATCCACTCCATCCGTCCTATACTCCTAACAACCACCATTAACGCCCGCCATTGATCCTCTAACTACCATCCTCCAATCGTCTTTAAAAATCCCTTCAAATCGCCATTTCCAAACTAACTTTTCCTAAGCTAACCACTTCCATACCACATGGTCGTCAATCCACCTTCATCGACGTGCTTTGCCTCACTTCGGTCGTGACAGGGCTTGAGGTTCGCTCTGCATGGACGAGGGGACGTCGGAGGAGAGTTCCAAGGCGATCGTTCACCTTGAATCGTCGCCTTGCGCCACGTCGAGCTCTGGTTTACTGCACCGTCAAGCCATAATCAGGAGGTAATACACCTCCAGTCCACAGGTAATTCATCCGCTTTTGCAATTTTAGTTCTCGATCCGTGTGCCCGCATTAGCATTGTTAATTATGTAGATAGGTTCCGTAATCACCATAATTAGATGCATAACATTCCAGTCCTTCAAATCCGAACTCAAATCATCTCGATTCGTTTCTTATTTTTCACATTTTCTTTGTTTGACAATTCTTGGAAAGCAAATTTTGGATCTGCGAATTCTCTAAGTTGTTGGTCGATTCCTTGCGAATCGAGCAAGAAATCGTTCATTTGTAGGTCCTTCTTCTCATCTGGAGCACAAGAATCCCCATCTGGAGCTTTAAAGTCCAAAGAATGATCAAAGCCAAATAGGCATCGTCATTAGCTTCTAGGTTAGTCGGACTGCAACCTTTCTTGAAGCATAATCACCATGATTCGACCACCTTCGGAGTTTTTCACCCGCAGGTGAGCTCATAGGGAGAAGGTGTCTCCCTCCTGGCCCTGCCGGAGGCCCAAGAACATCGCCAACTGTCGGGAATTAATTGGAGAAGAACCCCTTGTTGCCAACCGCTCGGAGAAGCTGAAGAATATCAATAACAATCACGGAGTACAGGCTGCCGACACATGGCTCATCTCTACGGTCCAGATCGCGTGATTCATTCTAATCATAGCCGTCCAAACTGAATCAGTGGAATATTTGCAGCATAAACCGAGTGGATTTCTAGACCACCCTGCTCCAGATACTTTCCAGAATTGCATTTAGGTCCCCACGCATGGACCTAAATGCAATAAAACTATTTTCTTTGCAAATTAGTCCCTGAATAGGGACCCAATTGTAACATATCTTAATAGTTTTCTTGCACTTCTGCCCTTGGCTTGTAGGGGAACTTTCGACCTTATTTATGTTGTATTTTCTCCCTGAATTTTAAGAGTAGTTACGCAACTACCCCAACTACATTTCTATTAATATTAGCTGATTTTCATCGCATAGTTTTCTCGATTTGATTTTTGCACGATCGAGTTAGTTTTGAGTCTTTCCTGAAGTTTGTTGTAAAACCAAGAATAAAGTGAAGTTTTCGGGATTTCTTTCTTGTATCAAAAACCGATGTTTTAATATTCTGCCTCCTCGAGTTCAACCCATGAATACTTACCTGATAAATAATATAGTGTAGATGAAATAGGAGAGAGAAGAGTCCTTTGTTCTCATTTTCTCTCTCTCTCTCGTATTTCATTGATTCTTGTTTGATAAATCGAGTTTGATTTCACGGTTATTTCTACATCAACAACTCTCTATATCAATTAATCACGGGTCTGATTTTCGTGTTCATCAGAATGGCATCGTTGCGGGGGAGGCATTATTTTTACCTCGATTTTTGATCTAATTTCGAAAAATCCTGATATTCTTGGTTTTACAGATTTTAGTTCTTTTTCAATTTTCATATGATTTTCGTTTTACGGCTTTTCTTTAGTTTTTACAGTTTTTTGTGTTTCTGTGACTTTTTTCGATTTTTGCTTGATTTTTTTATGGATTTTTCTCTAACTAATTTTTGTAGGGCTTGTAGGTTCAGCCGGCTTCCTCGGAAGCCGAGGCAGTTGAAAGTGCAGAGACCAACTCCTTCTTTCATGGGTCAGTTGCAGAGGGCAGAAATAGTTAGACTTTTTCCTTTTTTGTAATTTTTTTGTAAAAAAATAAGGGCACTTGCATGTTTTCTATTTTCTTAGAAGGGGTCCCGTACGGGCATCCCAACTTGTACCTCCCCTGCCTTTTTCTTAGAGTCAGATTCACCGAGTGTTGTGCATTCGAGGGAGCAGGGCACCCACCGTAGTTTTTCTCACATCGCCAGTTTTCCACGGCTTTTTACGAGGCTAGTTGCTTGCTTAGGTGTTTTCTGATTTTGATTTTTTTTCCTTTCTGCTTGCGTCTTTATAGTTAGTTATAGGACTCACGACCTAGGTGCATGCTTTTCTAGGGTAAATAAAAAAATAAAAAATTGTTAGATGCTTGTCTGAAAAAAATCTAAAAAAAAGTGATAACTGGAAATAAAATCGGGACTGCTTAAATATCTGACCCGAAAAAAAGTAAAGGATCATTTGCTTTGGGAGAATAATCCCCGCACATCAACTGTATGTACATTTCTAGAAGTTGTGAGTGAGGGATGACACTTAAGGCTAGAACCAAAGTCCGAGTTTCCTTAGGAATACTATTTAGTCCATACACCTAACCGTTGTTCTTCAATGGGTACTCTCGGGTAGCCGGCAACGGTCTGAGTTTACGTAGCAGAGTGGGAGGTTTAGAGGACACTGTATAATGCTCAGTCCTTAAGTAACACTAGTAGTTAGAAACGGTCCGTACTTACATCTATACTAGCTGAGAATAAGCAGTTTTCTGTAAGGACTCGGGACCGTGTTTCGTGGAAACATCAGGCACCTATTAGTTCACGTTAATTTGTGAAAGTACATGTATGCCAAAATAACCTTAAAACCGACAAGAAAAACAACCGAACTCTTACGGTCATCATAAGGTTGTGTTGGTGAATTCGGGGTTTGCTTTTTGTTTGCTTGTGAGGAGTGAGTTAAGTGTCTTATACGCCTTTCCCATTCTCTTGAATTGACACCGTGCTCTCTTGATAATCCGCTTGACATCAAAGATGAAGATTCGATAGCTATTTTGCTCAGACTCCGTAAGCTCTCGATCATTCATCGCATGTCATACTTCTTCACAGAATCGGGATGAAACTCTTCTTGAGTCGGTCCCATCTGATCTCGAGGAGAATCAGAACTAGACTCCCTCGCCTCCCAACCAATCTTTTGAGGCAGACCCCCAACTCAATTTATCGTCACTTTCTCCTTCTAATTTTTCACAGAGTTCTTATGAAAAAGTTTTTCTTCCCAGAAGATTTGAAGCAGATGACTTGCGATATGGGACCAGTGGAGGAGCGACCAGCTGAGTAACCACATGCTAATGGAAGATTGGATCTAGCCGCAGATATCACCATCAGGATTCTGGACACTTTACAACAGATGAACATCCTGATTCGAGATTAGTTCAGAGTCAGAATGAGCTGCGAGCCAAGATCGTTGCACTCAAACAGGAGCCGTGAACCCACTACTGCCTATCGTGGTTCCCGTAACACTCAGAGATTAGTATGACCATGGCACTAGAACTTTACATCATTGAATTCGGTTACCACTGAATTAAGGGTCATATGAGTTACGCTCATCCTTCATCTCATTGCTTCCCAAGTTTTACAAGAATGCCGCAGAGGAGTTGTTTACCTTTTTGGAACAATTCGAGATGATATGGGGTACGTCTAGTTACCCTAGAGTTACGCATGAGTCCATTCGCTTCAAAGCCTTCCCCTTTGCCTTACCAGATAAGGTACTTTACAGACTCAGTCATTTGGGGAGAGAGATCTCTACGTGGTCTGACCTGAAGTCCACGTTCCTAGTAAATGTTTTCCTCTTGGACGGATAAGCATGATGGTGAGTTAGATCTTCAACTTCACTCAGTTTTCGAATGAATCATTCCACGAAGCATGGGATAGATTCAGGGATCTTACCGAGAGATGTCCTCATCATGAGATTCCATTGAAGGTGCTAGTATGGAACTATTTTGGAGGACTCCATCCAGATATACAGGGGCTTGTGAGTGCCTCTTGTGGCGGCAGCTATCTGAATCGGGATGCCAAGTCTATCTGGTCTATCTTTGAGGGGATGGCAGAGAAATCGAGAGTCGTCGACACTACTCGGGCATTCCAGAAGGACCCACAACCACCAAATCACCGAGAGCATCATAAGGTGGCAAACATTTCAGATTCTAAATCCAATACCAACATGGGATATATCAGTGAGAAGTTAACGTTGGTAGATTTGATTCAAAAGCAAGTTCAGGAACTGCAGTCACTGCGAGAGTTGGAGAAAATCGCATCACTATCTCAGCAGCTGAGCAATGTTATGAAGAAGGTGACAGACCTGCAGCTTCTGTATCAGTAGGATCAAGCTTCTTCGACCTCACAACCTGCTCGGAGATCTTTACCCGCTTCTCCCACCTGATAGATCCACTTCGTGTAGAGCAAGTCGGAGACTCTGCAGATTGACTGGCATGAGGATTAGACTCATGCCAATTTCAGCCAGATCATCAACCCTGCAGGTATTGATGTTGAGCCTCAAGCCACTCTTGAGATCAACGGAATATGGTACTCTCCGATTTAGCCACCTTTACAGTTTTCTTCTCAGAGCGTACATCACCAACAGTAGCCGTAGCATTATCCGCAGCATGGACGTCAGCATTATCAGCACCGACAGCACTACACGCTCTTTTCTCTTAAGTTCTTCTGGAAGAGGGGGATTTGCTCCAGTACCTCCTGTAGAGTCAGTTCTATCTAGAATCGATTGATCATCTGCTGGTTGAACTCTAGCTAGTGTTTCTTTTTGGGATTTTTTGGTTTATTCTCCTTCACTAAGCTGAGTGCTTGAGGGAAGGGGATGGCTGGATCCTCTCCAGAAAGATGAGGGTCAGGAATAGGCTCCTGTGCATGAAGAAGAGTAGAATCCACACCAATATCATCATGTAACACATATGGACTCGTAGGGGATACAAAAACCTTTCCTTTATTCATATTTTTGTTATTTTCAATTTTTTCCATTTTCTTGTATTTTTCTATCGTGAGATACAGAAAGAGGTAACACAATTGAAGTAAAATTGGTGGCATAAATGCCACCTACAACATATGATCTCGCGTCATCAGCATAGCTCTTTGGCCGAGCATCTCTCAACAAGGTGACATCATCACCACCGTCTATATCTGGAATCACGACGGTCTCAGTACCATCGGTTGGATCAACATCCTTGGTGGCTTCAGTGCCACCGTCGTCATCATGAGCGACATCAACACTGCTTCCATCCTCGTCTGGTGCTCCAGAATCTCCAAGTAGTCGTCACTCAAATGTGGCGACACCCGCTGGCATCCTACCACTCCTAAGTATCACAAAATCAGCATCAAATACATAGGAAGAAACATCACCTAAAGTATCACTAGGAGTGGTAGTCTTGTAAACTGAATCTGCTCAGATTTCCTCTTCATATTGTTCGGGTTTGGTTCAATCTGAGCAGGTATGCCAGCCTTGACCTTGATTATCTCTCTCATCTCCTGCCGGAACTCGTCCATCTCTCGTTGGAAGGATGCGTGCTCATCAGATAGTAAGCGAGTAAGGTTATCAAGGGTTGGGTTCTCATAGACAGGTCCATGAGAACCGAACGGGTTACTTCACTGGAAATGGGGTTGAGACTGTTGCTGCTAATGAGGGGGAGGTTGGGAATACTAAGGATGAGGCTGTTGCGGTTGCCACCACTGTTGTCCCTGGTTTGAGGGACGAGGACCCTGCTGGTGATGTCGTCGGTACTGCTGGGAGTGATGGGGCTGTTGATGCTGGCTTCTCTGTCCGACCTGAGATGGAGGCTGCTGCTAGGATGAGGTGCCTCCAGTAGACCATTGGAAACCCATGTGATCACGACGGATCCTGAGCTGTTGCCGGTACCGGTCGTACCAAATCCTGTTGACTTCCATCAACGGATCTGGTTGATCGTACATGGCGGGGGAAGAAGTGTCAAGGGTTGATGTGACTGGTAGACCACCATCTGAGTGTCCTAAGATGGTGGTGGCTGGGAGCAGTGCTGCAGCGGCTGGACATGATCTGCTTGAATGTGGTGGATCTGTCGGTACGTAGCAGATGGTTGGGTAGAGATGCTGCTGTTGGGATCAGCTCGTGACCTGAGACGGGGCTGTAGAGCCATCTGTGCCTCTTGAGTTACATGATCTGAGTCTTCAGGTCACTCAGTGTCTGTGCCAAATGATCAATCTGGGTAAGGCCCTGGCACTACTTTTTCTCAATCATCTCAATGCGGTCCAGCTTCTCGCTGATGATGCCCATGTCAGTGGCTGAGGACTCGGCCTGTGCTGTTGCTGATGAAGTAGAAGGACCAGCATCAGCCCATGAAATCCACTGATAAGACACGTCCTATGGGAGGGGCTTCCCCTGAGTGTAGACCCTAGTCTGGGACATCACCGTGTAGTTTTCTGCCATCTCCTCATAGATGGCCCGGACTTGGTCCTCATCCTTTGCAAAATAGGACCCTCCACACAAGGCAATTACTAGCCCCTACAGCTCTGGTGTCAGCCCACAAAAGAATCTCTGAATAAGGTTGGGCTTAGATATCCCATGATGGGTACACCGGTCGATGAGCTCTCGAATTGATCCCAAGCCTTGTGAAACTGCACGTCGGGGATCATGATGAAGTTGTTAATCATGGATCGTGCTGCTTTGTTCCGACCGAGTGGATAGTACTTGTTCAAGTACTCAGTCCAGAGCTGCTCTCAGGTAGTGACATATCTCCCCAAGTTCTTCAGTCAATAGGCTGCTCTGTCAGCTAAGGAGAATGGGAAGGTGATCATTTTGATCGTGTCCTCATCCATGAATATATTGTAGACAGTGCTGCAGATCATCTTAAACTCCTGCAGATGGAGGTGTGGCTCCTTGATGGCTAACCCATGGAACTTGGGCAGTAACTGGATGGTCCGGGGGTGGAGCTCGAAGTCGCCCAGGATCTCCGAAAGCTGAATCCAACGATGAGTGAGGGTTGCACCAGGGTTGTGCAACAACCGCATTGTCCGTACTAGCCTAACTGGCTCTGGATGGTCATCCGGGTGTCCGTCTCCTCCTCCGGTTGTTGGTATATCTTCACCGGTTGGTCTCTGTAGCTCTGCTCTATTGGCTCGCATCTACTAAGCTCTCATCACACCTCAACATAAATGCTCCTTGGTCTCTGATCTATCGCTGCATGGTATCCAAGGAGGCTAGTAATGTGTTGTTGTTGGCAGACTGTTCAAGTATATACGATGATGCCTGAGGCTGCTCATCGGTGCATCCCTCACTGTTGGCCATCTCTTAGGCATCTACAAAGGCAAAAGACCCCAACTCAAGTTCTGTCAAGTGAACATATAACCATGCTAGCCTCTGCTCTCGCACCTCAGGACTGGTAGAAGGGTGGTCAAGGGGGAACAGGGTGGTAGCGAACTCAGGTTCAAAGAGCTGGTCTAGGGTCTCTGAAGCTGCCCTAGATGAATGGAGAGGAGTGCTCGAAAGCGGTGCTGTCAAAGGTAGCCTAAGGAACCTCCTTCCCATCATCGTGATGTGGGGATTTATGAGGATTGGATCTAGAATGCAAACAAGATGTGAAGTCAAACCCCTTTTTCATCTACTCAATGCTCGAGCTGATGACCATGAAAGATCAGTCTTTAATCTTGTTCAATTTTATTAAGGTGACAAATCAATCTATCGAAGCGATTAAGTGAGCTGTTGGGAACCCAATGCTCCCAGGAGACTGGCCTGAATCTCGTAACTAGTCTTCCCAACCAGTATGGGTGCGGACCATTTACCATATACCCGATCTGCTCAAACTGCTAAGGAAGTCCCGAACTGATTATTGGCAACTCGGTGAAATCCTCACAGGAGAACAACTAGCTACAAGACTAGTAGTCTGAAAGGAATTCGGATATGGATCTAGCCTAGTGTGTGGGTCACTCTCTCGCTGCAGATAAATCAATCAATGAGGGGGTGCCTCTCACCAAAACAAGATTTTTAGGTGAAGTGTATTTTAGGGTCAAGTTTACATTAGTAGTCCCAATATTTGGTTTTTATTTTTAGGTATTTTCCTGAAATAAGACAATGCCTAATGATTTTTTTATTTGCTTGGTTATTTTGAGTCTAATAAAACAGAAGGACGAAGTCGAAAAAGCTGATGCACAATCAAACACGATGATGCATGCATAGGTAGAAATGTGTACCCGATTCCAGCACTCTACATGCTGGTGATCTGCGTATAAAAGTAAAGATAGAAAATAAACTACTTATGAAGCAACGAGGAAATCAGCCTTAGATGAGCAAATTCTATTAATCGTGAAGCACAAATAGCTAACTATCAGGAAGAGAGACTGGAGTCCGATCTTCGATACCGATCGATTCCCACCATAATAGGTCTTGCCAGCGCTGTATACAACCTCTCTTGGTACGTGGTCTCTAATCCAAATATGTTATCTTTTTAATTTTATTTTAGCTAAGTTCAATTACGATCTTCAGGAACAGATAAGTAATTAGATGTGCGGCCTTATCTAATTACGTCACAATCAACAAAAATTCCCAAGTCTAAAGGTTAAATCCTTGAGTATTGAAAAGAAATAAAAGTGATAAAAACAAAACACGAAAAGCCGCGATGAGGTCCCCGAGTATAATGGTACTCGCTGAAATAGACCCTGAAGTGTCTAAGTGTCCATCTCCACAATTGTTACAAGTATCAAATGTTTTGCAAAAAAATATCTATATGCTATAACTAAATTCTCCAGCTCTTATATTCCTCCTCATGTATGAGTTCCTCCACTAGAAAGCCGAGGAGTCCCTAGGACAGTTCCTCGCACAAAAAATAAAACAGAAAAGATGTCAGAAACAGTTATAACAAATTGATAAGAAAAATAAGCAAAGTGAACTAAGCCATGCCCCCTGGTAATGGCGCCATTATGAAGAGTGGCCCACCGAATAGGGTTAAGTATCAAAGTAAAATAGAGGTCGTTGCGACCCCAGTCGATAGGCGAACTCAACGAGAAAAATTAAACCACTCAGAAAAAAATCCAACAATCAAGAGGAGTAAGTGGTTCGCTATTTTTATTAACCTAGTATACCCACCATTGTCGAACACAAGGAGCACGAAGAGAATACGAAGTAGTCTAATTTCCAAATAAAAAGAAATATTTTTAGTGGTTTTTAATTTTTAGATTTTTTCCTTTTTTAAATTTTTGAATAAGAAATAAGCAAGCACAAATCACAAAGCAAACACAAAACACTCTTTTTGTATTTTTTAATATAGTAAAAAATTCTCAAAAAAATTAATGTAAAAATATTTTTGGATTTTAGTGGTTTTTAAATGTTTTTGGTAATTTTTCTAGATTTTTCTTATGTTTTTGTAATTTTATAAAAATCAAATAAGGATCAAAAATCAAAACAGTGCACATTCAGGACTAAATTGCAAATTAAAAATATTTAATATGCCCCAAAGTCCTTATTAGTAATTTTAAAATAAAATATAATTTTAAATCTACAAACAGAGAGTAAAAATGGAATTTTTGGATTTTTCTTTAGTTTTATATGTTTTTATATGATTTTGAATGTTTTATAGTTTTTAGAGTTTTATAAGGGTTTTTCAAACAAAATTGACATTAGAAGTAAAAACACAAAAAGGAACCCAAAAGAATTTTTATAGAATTTTTAAAACATTTTTCTAATTTTTATAATTCTATAAGGTAACCATGGATACTTTTGAGGGTTTTTGAATGTTTAAAAATATAAAGTGCAAATAAATCAATCTATAGTAAAGATTACACACTAACAGGAGCCAATGGTAATTTTAAGTAATTTTTCAAATTAATTTAATATTTATTAAGTCCAAAACACAACACATAATTAAGCATAGTTCACAGGGACCTATTCACGAATTCTTTAAGTTTTTGTACCAAATAGATCACACTATAGAAAAGCTAAAAGCCAATAATGCAAATAATCCATAAAAAGTGTGCGCAACACGTGATCCAGGCTCACAACATTATAAGTGCAAATAAAAAAACTTGGCATCCATTCAACAACCAGAAGAAAATTCAAGGCATATAATGCAAATATCCCAAACGAGCACGTGTGGACTTACGTGCCTCAGAATCAATTGGACTGAAATGCAAATAAGAAAATGTAAAAATGAGGGTCTAATTGCAAAAGTTCTCTACTACAATAATTATTTAATGGACCAAGCAAAATACAGATATACACAGAGTAAAAGGGGGAATATACCCTTGCAGACGCGTGTAGATCACGTGGGACAAGTGGAAGGCTCTCGTGAAGACGGGTGCTGATGGTTCTGATCTTCTTTGCTAAGGATCTGACGGCTCAAGCGAGTGAAGCAGGCGTACGGGTCTAATAACTTCTGATGAGATCAGACGCCGTAGAGAATGTCATCTCTGATGGACATTAAACGTGGATCTGACGCCTCTGAAAAGGCGGTAGGATGAACGGTGCAGATGCAATCTAGAAGATGGGGTCCTGATCAGACGACGGCTCAAGGTGTTAAATGAACTCGACTTGGGCGACCTTCAATCGACCGTGGAGGAAGATCCACAGACCTAATGATGTCGTTGAGAGGTCCACCACAGTCGTGAATCTCCTCCGCGTCTAGTAGTGGGCTCTGATGGAGCGGCGAAGGTTGGATGTGTGTCACGGCGTAGCACCACCTGGAGCTTCTCCACCTAGTTAGCTGGTGAATCAATTGGGTTCGTTCGCGTGAACCAGCACCAGTAGAAGGTAGAGGGACTCAGGGCGCTGCTCCTGTCCAAGTTATTAAAGGAGAGAAGTGAAACGGTGGAGGTGATACTCGACTTCCGACGGAGATGGGAGAAGGAAGTCTCGGCCCTAATCTCGCTCCGGTGAGTGAGATGTAGGGTGATCAGATTGCGTAGGAAGGAGCGAGGGGAGAGGGGGGTTCGATTGGAGCGGATAGATGGTCGAGATGGAACTCCGACCGGCTGGTCGTAGTAGAGTAACTGGAGATGACGTGAAATGCAAAGATGGAATCAAATGGGGGAAATGTGGGGAATAAAAGCATTACCTGAAGCTACCAATAAGATGAGAAGCCCTAGGCAAAGGTGATCTGATGGGTCTAGGCCTCGATCTGCTACGACGGGCAAGAGAGGTTGCACACGGCGGAGCTCCGGCCGTGTTGCGAGCTACAAGCCTCCAAGCATCTCCTAAAGATCCTAAGCTACTCCTTGAGTGGTTGTTACTACACGGAAGGTGGATAGGGAAGAATGGGGGCGTGAGGGACAAGCTGTCGGGCTTACAGACTGAAGAGAGGTTTTATAGGATGCCCGAGGGTCCAGAAAGATTGAGATATGGAGCGCAACCCTAGGAGGATCCGGGTGATTCTAGGGATCCACGAGAATCTCGGGTGTATGAGGAATCTTGGGTCCGAATATCAAGGCAAGAGGCGGTCGGGTTCGGGTGTGAAAATTCGAAGAAGAATCTCCGCCGAGAGGAATGTGACCCGACCCGACCTGGAGGGTAACGTTGATCGGGGTCAACAAACTCACGTGGACAAATAGAAATTCAGAATATACAAAATAATATGACCTTGAATAAAAAATAGTAAACGAATTTAAATTAAAAAGTGTATAAAATAAAAAATGTTTATTATTTTTCAATGTATTGTTCTTTTGATTTTTATTTATTTTTATAAATTAATATAATATATTACATACAGTGTATAGTATTATATACAAGTATAATGTACCTATGCATTATGTACAAGTATTTTTATTTTATTGTTTTTACAAAAATACCTATATTTTATATTTTATTTATTTACAACCTAATTTTATGAGTGTAAAATAATTTTTATTTTATTTTTATAGATTGTTTAAGGGTCTAAAATAAATAGTGGATGTGATATGTACATGTATCTTTTATACAACGGTTTGATGATTTTATTTTTATTTTTCTTTTATTTTTCTGAATTTTATTTTTTTATATTATTAGAATTATATACATGAGTATAAAAGAATAAAATAATTTTGGTTATATAAATAAATAGATAATATGTACAAGTATAGGTGATATATACAATATGCCATTCTTTTTCTTTTTCCTTTATTCTTTTATTTTTTTTAAAACTACACGCTAATTACGCAATATTAACAAAGTCATGCAGAAAGCTAACTTATTATTTTTATAGGTATTTATAGGAGGTTTTACCAAAGAGAGTTGCTAAAATAAAAGAATAAAGAGTGGCAATCGTGGATTCATCAATAGGAAAGCCGGTGTGCATACAAGGGTATATGTGTAATACGATATCTCAAATGGATCATACATTTTCATTACTGAAACGGAAGACATGAGCTAACTCATGAGATATTGAGAGCAAATTCTGTGCATGGTCTTCTCGCTTTGGAAGCTTGACTGAATATGTAGGTTTGATATATGCTTTTGGAAAGTATTTGATCAATACCTAGGTATGATATATGCTTTTGGAAAGTATATGATCGATGCCAACTCCCAATGATCGAATGAGAACCTTAATGATAAAACCATGAGGAAGACAATGTAAAATTAGTCTAAATCTTTGTATCTATTCTAGGTCATCTAGTATGTAGGATGTACATGTACTAGGAATACTCAAGAGTGATGTGATCATAAACGATTATAAAACCATTACGCTTCCATTCAGAGGAAGTGATGAAACCGTTGTAGATTTTAGTGATTCTTGTCAGTGGAGAAGTAATCTAATCTTAGTCCAAATGTTGGACATTGATCTGAATGTGATTCATATGCAATACGAAGATTAGATCTACGACCTTAATTTAATCAAGCATCTATGAGAGGTCCACCAAAATCTGGATTTGAAATATGATCTCAATATCCAAGTTACTATACGTGGAAATGTACAATCATATTGTCATTATCTCCAAGAATCTGTAGAGAAAGCGTATTATTCTTGAAAGAGTTCAAAAATAATTCCATTGATGAATTGTGTATCAAAGCATTGAGAAATTGATAACTAAATATGATTTAATTATCATGAACTGTGAATGTGATCCATATTATTTATTTACATGAGAATGATGATCTAAGATAATTAAATGTGATTTAATTATCAAGCATGTGAATAATATGGATAATACTATCCATGTTATTTATAAATATTATAAATGTGATTTATAATATATTAGAGAGAGATTATTGTAAATAATATCTACAAATTAATTGTTAATGTGAATTGGACCTTATAACTAATTGGAAATACAATTTACATTTTATTTTTGATGTGTGAATATGATTCACAATTATTTAATGGCATGATTGTAATATTCACAAAAATAGATTAGAATTATTTTTTTGTGAATTATTTTGCAACAAATATTATTGTAAATATATGAAGGATTATGTGAGGTTTTATCTCACATAATTAGAAGGCCAACACCATCCATGTATGGAGGGTGGATGGCCACCCTTTGACTCATTCACAGTGTGGTCGTCCCCTCTATTTTAGAAAGGGGGTGGCATCCTTCCAAATCCTTCTATCCTAATTGATTTAGTAAAATTAAATTATGCTAATTATTCAATATATTTAATTTAATCTAAATTAGTTGTTGCTGTTGTATTTTTACAACAAAGTCATGGCCATTGAATAGAAATATAAATCAATCTCTACAATTGATTTTGTGTTTCATATTGATTGTGGTCCATGGACTTCCAAAATACTATAAAAGAAGGGGCAACCCTAGCTCTTCTTTTACAACAACACTTTACAAGTCTCTCTCTCTCTCATTCTCATCACACTCCCTCTCTCTCTCTCAAGTGTGGTCGTCCACTCCTTGTGATAGAGAGAATCATCGTCGTTGCTACTGCTTCGACTACTCATGGTCAGACCATACACATATGGCTCTTTCAACTACAGGAGAAGCAAATAGTGGGGAGGGGCAATGTCACTTCATGTGTCCCAAAGGGCATGTTTGGTAACTGGGTTGGGTTGGGTTGGGGTATCCACTTGTGAATAGTAGTTGTTTGGATGGTTGGGAGGATTGGAGAGGGTTGGAATGAAAAATATGATGTGATGTGACACTGATTATATGTTTTAATGATTATACTATGTTTTTTTGGTTAACTAGAGGGTGGTGGATTGAATGGATAGCAGAGAGAGCAACGAGGGGTGGACAGTGGTGCGAGGGCGTCAACCAGCAAGGAAGGTGGAGGGGAACCTCATTCCTCATGGAGACCTTCAAGAGGCACCGCAAAGTCGTGGGGTGACGAGTCATGAAATGCCCTCGGTTAAATGCGTGGATTACCGTTCGCTAAAAATATATCGTTTCATTGTAGGCGGGCAATCGAAATCGGTCAAGAGATAACCACAATAAATTTTAGTCAATTTTTAATAACGTGGTTTTGTGTTTATTTTACTTGGACAAGTCCCAAGGTCAAACACAAGGAGGCAAAGGAACAACCCAGAATTTTTTCTATCAAAGTTCATGCACGGTTTTTGAGGCGATCTTTTTTTTGTAATTTTTAATGTAATTAGGGATGCAAAATGCAACTTTGGCTGATTTTTGGGACTAAAATGTAAAGATCAATCAAACGATGTCAAAAATATGAAACTTGGCCAAGATGATAATTACGATGAAATGAATATACTATAATTTTTTTAGTATTTTTGGATGCAAGATGAATTTTTTTATGAATTTTTAAATGAAAATAAAGTGAATTTCAATATTTAATTATAATAAATATTAAACCTAATTATTTTCAAGGGATAAAATTATCCAAGATCTATCACTAGGTGATGGATCTCAAAAAAATCCTAAACTTCAAAAATACAATATTCAATACTTATTAAAAATTAAATATTGAAGTATGAAAAATGATTTTCAAAAGGTAAATAATGCATGCAAATGCAAGTCTTTTTTGGCACAATGTAACATACAATTAATTCTACAATATTTGAATTTTTGGCAAATTTTTAGAGCAATGGTTAATTGGCTATGAATTTCATAGCACAAAATGGGAAAAATTTGTAATTTTCCACAAAATAAGTAATTAATAATTAACCACTGATCACAAAAATGTCAAGCATATGCCATAATGTAGAGAGTTATCTGGAAACATCATGTTATTTTTTATGAAGATGAAATGATGCGAAAATGTTACTCAAAATAATAAAAGAAGTCAGGGTATTAATGCAAATTACAATAAATAATTAATAAAGATAATGCAGAATAGGGGTATGCATGTAATTACCTAGACCCTTAGGGGTATGTCTACAAAATGTCCAGAAGAACACGTACGTAGCATGTGACCTCTGGTCTGAGGCTGGTGTGCAAATAAAGATAATATGGGGACTCTTTCTGCAATTTTACGACCCCAATCATGTGGGATCACGTGCGGGGGGGAGGGGGGTCTTCCTTGGACGTTTACCCAACCTACGTACATGGCACATGGCAGAGGCCTCGGGTCTCTTCCCCGGCTGATCTCTTGGCGACACGACTGCCTCTGACGACGGAGTGCCGATGAGGCTTTTAGCGGAGCGGAGGAACTGGGGACCTCTGGTGGTTGTGCCCGACCGTTGAAGGCAGAGTGGTCAGAGCAGGAGGCTCCTGGTGGGGCTTTGACGGTGGAGTCGCCGGTGGAAACATAGCAGGCCGGCGAGGTTTGGTGGTTGAAGGAGAGCGGTTGTGTCAGGTGTCGATGAAGATAAACACATTTTTTAATGGAGTGTTGATATCATAGGCGCCGATGAAGCAACAAAGCTTTTTCGATGAAGAGGCCGGCGGTAGTGGCTCCTGGAGACGACCAGCGGAGGAGTAGGCAGTGGAAGGCTGTCAGAGAAGAGCATGCGTATACACAGTGGAAGGTGGAGTCGATGAAGAATGGTGGCTCAACAACAGGTCGGAGCGGAGCAGTACTGGTGGAGCACTGTGTCTGCAGCGAGGTCGAACCTCGGATCTCGCCGGAGATGAAGGAGATCGGGCTGTCACCCCAGCGATCAAATTAGAGAGCAGATCAGCGGATGGGGGACGATGTGGGAGACGACAGAGCATTTATAGGGTCGAGGCTATGGTGGAAGGCAACGAGGGATTCGCGGGCGTGGGCCGGAGATGGTAGGAAATCAGGGAGGAACAGTGATTTGATGAGGTTGCGGTTGTGCGAGATATGCGGGCTTCGAGATCGGAGATGGAAGATTGAAGGGCGATTTGGGATACGCAGGATGGAAGGAAGGATTGAGCGTGAGATTCATAGATGGAGAGGTGCAAATCGTGGTGGAGATTGCGAGGGAAGGCGGTGCAACACTTTGGGAAAGAAGGGGGAGGAAGACGACACACATCGGTCATCCGATCGGCCGCCGTGATCTAGCCATGTGGCGGTTAGTGTTGGGGAGTCCAGGTGGAGCATGTGCGTGGCACATGCGCAGGAGGCACGTGCTACGCACGTGTGGTGGTTTTATTTTTTTTAAAAAAAAATGAATTAATAAATCCTTCAAAAATGGCTGACACGTGGCGGCTCCAGGAGCTACCACGTGTCAGCCCCACAAAATTCGAAAAATAAATATAAAGAACAATATAAAAGAAATAACAAACGACCTCAGATCGAAAAAGTTTCTTCACAAAAATTGCTCGTCTCGATGAGATCTATAACTTTCATGACATCAAAACCAAAATCGATCATTTGTAGAAGGTGATATTTTGGGGGTATCCCATGTACATAGAATACCTTGATTTTTAGGTTTTATATTTTTTGTCATTTTTAAACCAGAAAAAATTCCTGAAAAAATATGATAAAATCAAAGAAAAATATTTACATATTAATCTATTTTTTTTGGATTTTTATTAATTAAGAAAAAAAAAGAAATAAAATAGAACACGAAAAAAACCAATTTTGTATACACGGTTAGTGAAGATTCGGACTCAATTAGTTTCTTTGATTTCAAGCTTAGTTTCGATTTTGATTTTTGTGCATTTTAATAAAACATTCATCAAAGAAGACAACTGAAAAAGAAATAAAATAAAATAGGTTAACTATGTACATAAAATAATAGGTCAAAAACTGCTAAAATACAAAAAATACAAAAGTGGCCCAAACCCCAACTTTCACATATGAGATCCGATTCAATTGAACATGATCTTGTTTTGAAGGTAATTAAATGTGCATTAGTTCAAAAGTGAGTAGGATCAAAACGGACACCGGATGAGGAAGATATGAGGTTTTTAGTCTGGAAATCCTAAAACTAGGGTCTGGGTTTTTGGTCCACTTATTTTGGTTACTGATTTTTTCGTATTTTTTATTTATTCTTGTTAGTGATATGTACATAGTGGAGGTGGTTTTGGGTCAATTGGAGTTAGTGTAAATTAGTTAAAAATCAGGGAAGTTAGGCTATTTACATGTCAATTTTGGTTGGGATTTTTGGCTTCTTATTTTGTGCGAAAATAAGTGATAAAATGCAATTCTTATCAAAACATGCATGAATGCTAATTATGCAGAATAAATGAAGAAATGCCAATGATTATTAGGGATTTGATTTTAATTCATGACTTTTAGAGTGATGAATCTGAGATTCATAATCCCCCTATACTTAAACCATGCTCGTCCCTGAGCATCAAAAGAAATGCCATGAGGTGAAATGGGATTGGGTTCCATACCATGACCATGAGCTGAAGATGAAAATAAAACTAGACTCGACCTTTAGGTTATTAGTTTAGCGGAACTTCTGTGAGACTTAGAATTTTAAAATCAACAGCCTTTAAATTCTACACATCATTGTCACAGGTTCGGCTCAGAAGTCATCTTAGATCAATCCTCTTCACAAAGCATACCCTATGAACATTGAACAATCGACTCATGTGTATGAAAGGTTTTAGATCTTCCCATCCAGAATGTTGGACTAGCATGCAAACCTCCTCTCCACTAACTCGTCCTCGGGGAGTCAGGTATTTCCTTCTAAGGTATGTCGCGATGTGTTCACAATCGAAATGGGGGAGAAGTTAGAAGAAGGAGAAAAGAACTGGAGGGTGGCCAGTGTAGTCACCTCTCCATGTTAAACTGGCTAGTGTAGACAAGTCTCCACCAAGATTTGCAGGTTTTCTTGAAGCTTGGACCTTTTGGTCAGATATTTATTTGGTAGTGGCTTCTTTGTATTTGGATTTTTTGTAGTTCTGCTTGTATCTTGTTTTGCCCCTACGGATATAGAATCTTTTTTTTTCTCTACATGTTTTGGGGTCTTAGAAAAAATTATGCTCAGTCGTCCATCCCTTTTCCGAAGCTTTATTTCAACCCGTACTCCGGTCTTTAGATTTATACGCTACCATAAAAGAAACTCACACAATCTTCCAACACCCCATCTGAGTTGAGCTAAGTGCATAGTGCGAGAGTACAAATTACATCCTTATTTCAGAATTGTACCCAGAATGAAGAGACCAGGTTAGACACAAGGAGTCAAACGCTGCACATTGTCATGTTGAACTCAAAGAATTAAGTCAAAAGCCTGAAGTTTCTAAAATCCTATTTCTCAGTGAAGTTCCTCTGAAAATTCGGTGGATTAAGGTCAATTGCAGATCACTCTCGGTTTCTACTCATAACTCAGTTCAGAACTCAAAGACTTTTCATAGATGCAAATGAATGTAATGCTGGATGAAGTGCAGGTGTGTGAAATGCAGACACAATTTTTAACTTTTGTGAATTTTGTATTTTTTTAATTTTTTTATGCAAGAGATTTTTTATGCAAGGGATTTTTTTTTGCAAAATATAATTAAGAAGCCATTATTTTCAAACATTTTGGGTAGGACATAGTCAGTGTTAATAGCAAAACTCTTTTTCTTTTTCTTTTTATTTTTTTATTTTGTTTTGTTGTTTTTTCATAAGTTAGTTACCCACCCCGTAAATACATATAGACTTACACAAAAGTACGAGATATGGGTAAAATATATACACAGTATATATACAGACACCCCTATACTTAGCGAGTGTTGTGTCCTCAAAGAACAAGAAGCGTAAAGAAGACATAGCTCGGGCTAAGCGTAAGAGAGTGAAAAAAGAAAAAGAACCATATACATCGGTCTACCCCACCATACTTAGGCTGTGAACAGTCCAAGTATAGAAGAAGAGCGAAAAGGAAGCGATCGGGATATGTGAATGAGGAGGGTATATACAGATGGGTATCGATCCCCCCTATACTTAGGTTTTTATCAGCCTAAGTACAGAAGAAGGGTGGAAATGTAATGTTCGTGAGATGGAAAGAATGTTATGTACAGATGGCATCGGTCCCCCCTATACTTAGGCCTTGGCCTAAGTAAAGTAAGAAGATGCACAAGGAGACTGAAGTGGTCAGGAGGGAGGGTGGGTATCTGATGGTTAAGGCATTTTTCGGCCTTATCTTTTTTGTGAACATGTAGTGGGAGATCGTAATGATGAGAAGGAGATGAAGCATATGATTCCCAACTATTATCAGTGTTATCCGCGGAGAAATCATGTTGGATAGTAGATGAAGCGTATGAGTCAGATGAAAGGTAACCATCATCGGAGTTATCCTCAGAGGAATAGTATTTGAAAGTGGACACACTCCAATATTCTTGTCTTTAAGTTTTTTCAGTTGTTTTCTCAGAATTCGTTACTTCTTGGGATCAAGCAATTTATCCTCGGATGAATACTCTGAAGCATCAGTCTCAGTCAGCTCACAAGAAATAATTCTAGTGTATTTGATGAGAGCAGGAGCATCAGCTTTGGATGAATAATAGTGAGGAACGGGAGTCGTCCAACGGGAATCAAACTTTAGATCCTTGCAAAGATATGGTTTTAGAACAACCAAACAGACTTCACTCATGTAGATTACTTTTTTCGGAACTGATGTGGGATCATCGGATGATTCCACTTCCAGAAGTCAAAGGTGACTTTCTTTTTAGATGAAGGAGTAGTCATTTTATTTCGTAAAGGTGTTGGTCCACTTGAGTCTCCAGATGAATAACCATTAGAATTCTTCTCATTGGTTGGTGTTCTTCCTGCGTGTTTGTTCTTAGTCTTCTTAATGTTGGTGCACTCCTAAGTTGGAATGATTTGGTCAAGGTATTCAGAGTAGGTTGACCCAGGGTGTGACCATGCATATGTCTCATGATCATATAAGAAACATTCATCTTTTGTGAGATCTACAGGAATTGAAATATTGGAGAGAAGTAATGAAAGCTCAGGCCCTATCTCATTTCTCATAGCTCGGCCGATATCGAGACTATACTGATTAATGATGTCCATCATGCTGCAGGTCTCCGGAGGGAGGTGAGAGGCTTTCACTAAAGTCGGATTTTCGGATAGCTGAAGTAGTCAGGTAGGATTGCAGAGAGTCTCTGCATGCTCGTTCTCAATTGATTTGATGCTGGAGCATTCCTGCGTCAAGTTGATTTGATCGAGGTAGTCAGAATAGGTTGACCTAGGGTGCGACCATGCTTAAATCTCAGAATCATATGAGTCATATATTTGATTTTCCATGGTGAGAGCAGCTGGGAATGGAGCAGGGGGGGGTCTCTAAACCAATAGTCTCATCAACAACCGCTATCTTATATTTAGCAACAGGGTAGGGCTCTTCTACCACTTGATGATTACGGTTGTCGGGGACTTTGTGGGTTGCCTCAGAAAATCGTGATTCCTCGAAGACGAGGTTAGATCAAAGTGCTTCCAATGCTGTAAATTGATTTCCCGAGTCTCACACTCAATAATTGCCTTAGCCAATGCCAAGAATGGCTTTCCGAGAATAATTGGAGACTGGGTGAATTCTCCTTAATGTTCAATATCAATGATCGTGATGTCTACTTTGAGAGGAGCACCTTGGAATGTAATAATGACCGAAAAGGTTCCTCTCGGCTGCTTATCGATCGGTCAGCCAATTGGACAATCTCTCGTATCTTCTTGATAGGTCCGAGTTTGAGCTCGTTAAGTACAGAGGTCGGGAGGATATTGATTGGTGAATCGTCATTAATTCGAGCATGGGTGAATATTGTGTCTTTGATCCCACAGTCAAATCTGGGCAATCGCTTCACTATGCGGCTCTTGGTTTTTCTACTCAACACCAAGG
Source organism: Ottelia alismoides (assembly GCA_037367405.1). Taxonomy (NCBI): domain Eukaryota; kingdom Viridiplantae; phylum Streptophyta; class Magnoliopsida; order Alismatales; family Hydrocharitaceae; genus Ottelia; species Ottelia alismoides. The sequence continues at coordinate 151,463 of JAZKJV010008504.1, forward strand.
AGGAGGTCATTGACAAGATATCTCTTTTAGTCTTTGTTCTTATCCTGCCCGACTTTTTCATCATCAATTTGTCTATTACAAATCCTTTAAGGTCGGGGAAGTGTTCAATGGCCTGTATAAAGAGAAGTTCAAAAATCAATATTTTCTCCAGTGCTTCCCGTAAAGCACGATCCAAATTCTTCAGATCTTCTTCAGTCTCAATTTTTATGTATTTTTTAGGATTTTCAATATTTTGGGTGTTTTTGAATATTCCATTTTTTTGGTATTTTCTGTGTGGTGTGGTGATGAGGTGTTTTCCGTAGATGAGCAGGGGCTTTAATGTTCCGAGTAAGAGTCAGAGGCATAGTCATCCCTAGGGGAGTAATATGCAGAATTGTCGCTATCAGATTTATCCCTAGGGTGAACATATTCTCTAGGTTTCTGAATATCCTCATAATTTTCAACATGAGATCCAATCATTTCATCCTCCACTTTCTTATCCGAGCTCCCATAGAATGAAATTATTCGGTCGGTGAGCTTTCTAAATTTCTCCTCCATTAATTCATACCTCTTATTTATCCTCGAAATGCCATCCTCAAAAATTTGTTCATGATCGATCGTGGGAGCAGTCGGTTTGTGTTATTGTCTTTGAATTTTTGATTTGGTCATTTTGTCTTCCATTTTCCTATATGAGCAGAGAGGAGATTCTCTTTGATTATCCAATATATCATTGTTATATTCTGAAATTTTATCCTCAAAAATTATGGAAGGAGGCTGCTCAGTGGAAGGATTTTGCGAGAATTTGTAGATCTCATACTCATCATGTCGTGACTCAGGCACGTAATGCTGATTTGAGTAGAGTCAACTTTTATGATCATGATTGATCGTATCATCAAATAATGGAGTCATACAAGGTGCATATGTGTCGATATCATCTATCTAGTCCTCTGTATGTATAGGCTGATCAAAGGAGTGGTACTCGGGTTGGTCAATAGGGATTTGATCGTCACGGTCAATCCAACATTGATTATCCTTAGATGCGAGCCTCTCCATCCGGGTTTGGTCTATTGGCCAGTCATGAGCGTCAAAAGTGATTTGATCTTGAAATGGTTCATTAGCGAGAAACCGAGAATAAGACGGTTCAGTACAAGTAGGTAAGTGGCCCTGGGTGGTAGGACGATTTGAGTAGAATGGCTTGGAATTCAATGAGGGGTCCGAAATTCATCTGAGGGTTAGAATCTCTTTTAAATGTTGGGGGATTGTTGAAAGAAGAGGATTTAGTTGATTTTGGCATGACCGAGACAAATTCATTTTCATAATATAGATCAGATGGGTGTTTGGACCATTGTCTTGTTATTGTCAAAGGCTGTTGATGATGAATCGTCATGGTTGATCTTGGTGCAAGTGCACGGGATAGTTAGAAGAAATTTTTATCAAGAAAGTTGAGGTCACAAATGTGTGGCTTTTGATATTCGAAATCGGTTCACACACACCAATGCAAACATTCGTCTATTGTCTTTTCATTTTTAATTGGTAATAAGATAATCTTGGAAAATAATTTAGCAAGCTGTTAGGTGCAGAATATTTTCGTAAAGACTATCCCGAATTCCTACGACTAGTTGCGCCTACTTTCAGCCAGTATAGGTGTAAGTACGGACCATAAAATGGCCACCCGTGTTACTTAGGGATGGAGCCTTATGCAATGTCCTTTAAACCAACCACTCTGCTAAGGAAATCCGAACCGTTTACCGGCTACCCGTAGATCCTCACTGAGAAGTAGCTAATCGTTTTTAGAATCAATAGTCTGAACAAAAATTTTAGAGTTGGGCTCTAACCTTAAGTGTCATCTCTCGCTCACTCATACAAATAAAAGAATCCAAGGTTGGGGTTGCTCTCCCACAAAAATTCTTGATTTTATGGGTTATTTAAAATTGACTATATTTAGCAGTCTCAAATTTAATTAGGTGATCATTGAAAATTTAAGTGAGCACAAATACACGTCTATCATCCAGTCCCAATTTCCTTTTAATATTGTGTGACAAAACAAGAGGGAGAAATTCGGGAAAAGTTGATGCACGCGAAAAACTATGATGTATGCTCAGTTAGAAGACTTATAGTGATTCCTCGCAATCTCCATGTGGGATACAATACAAGAATTGAAGGATTATTCTAAATGAATGCAAACCGATGAAAAACTGCACCTAGCAGAAAGTTCTATTAGCGGGGAAGAATTGAGTTGAATTTGACTAGATTGAACGATCCATGTGCATCTCAATTAAAGTGAAGTGTGGCTCTAGGTCCTACGAGCACAATCAAAAATTTAAAAGGTTTAAGAGCCGTATGTGCAGGTCTATCCAAAGCGCCACTGAAGTCGGGCCCCACCCTCACCGGAGAGTGAAACAGGCCACGACACACCACAGAAAAAGTTCTGTTCTTTTTACTCATGCGAGAGTCCAAACGGACACCACTATAAATGAGCAATTAATTACATAAATTAAAATTGTAGAAAATAAAATCCTAGACTCTACGCTCTCTCACGACTCGACTCGATCTTAATTTTTAATGCGGCTTTTCATATGTCAGTAAAGTTGTGTCGGTTCTTGAAAAACCACTCCACATACGTTGGGTACCTCGTAAGAAAAAAAAGAGAGTAAATGTAAGAGAGTGACTCAAAAATAAATCAAAAATAAAATAAGAAAATAAATATCGAAAATAAAATAAGAATAAATGCAGAGAAAAAATGGAGTTTACAGTGAAAAGTTGGGGACTCAGACTAACTGAATGCGAAAAACCGAACAAAAATTTTGGAGACAAAATCTAAGCCGTCTGCCTCCCTGACAATGGCGCCATCTAACGAGTCATGAAATGTCCTCGGTTAAATGCATGGATTATTATTCGCTAAAAATATATCGCTTCGTTGTAGGCGGGCAATCGGAATCGGTCAAGAGATAACCACAATAAATTTTAGTCCAATTTTAATCACGTGTTTTTATGTTTATTTTACTTGGGCAAGTCCCAAGGTCGAACACAAGGAGGCAAAGGAACAACCCAGATTTTTGTCTATCAAAGTTCGTGCATGATTTTCAAGGTGATCTTTTTTTGTAATTTTTTAATATAATTAGGGATGCAAAATGCAATTTTGGCCTATTTTAGGGACTAAAATGTAAAGATCAAACAAAAGATGTCTGAAAAATATGAAACTTGGCCAAGGTGATATTTACGATGAAATGAATACACTATAAGTTTTTTGGAATTTTTGGATGCAAGATGAATTTTTTTATGAATTTTGAAATGCAAACAAAGTGAATTTTAATATTTAATTATAATAAATATTATACCTAATTATTTTCAAGGGATAAAATTATCCAAGATCTATCACTAGGTGATGGATCTCAGAAAAATCCTAAACCTCAAAAATCAAGAGCAATACTTATTAAAAATTAAATGTTGAAATATGCAAAATGATTTTTTTGAAGGCAAATAATGCATGCAAATGCAATTCTTTTTGGACACAATATAACATACAATTAATTCTGTAATATGTGAATTTCTGGCAATTTTTAGAGCAACGGTTCATTGGTTATGAATTTCATAGCACAAAATGGGCAAAATATGCAATTTTCCACAAAAAATTAATTAATAATTAACTACTGATCACAAAAATGTCAATCATATGCCATAATGTATAGTTTAATTGACAAACATCATGCTATTTTTATGAAGATGAAATGATGCGAAAATGTTGCTCAAAATAATAGAAGCAGTCAGGGGTATTAATGCAAATTACAATAAATAATTAATAAAGATAATGCAGTAGATGGGTATGCATGTAATTACCTAGAACCCTAGGGTTATGTCTACAAAATATCCAGAAGGTCACGTTCGTAGCACGTGACCTCTAGTCTGGGGCTGTTGTGCAAATAAAGATAATATAGGGGTTGTTTCTGCAACTTTCCCACCCCAAGCACGTGGGATCACATGCGGGGGGGGGGGGGGTCTTCCTCGATCGTTCCCCCAACCCATATGCGTGGCACGTGGCGGGGGTCTCGGGTCTCTTCCCTGGCTGATCTCTTGGAGGCACAACTGTTTCTGACGACGGAGTGCTGACGAGGCCTCTGGCAAAGCGGGGAAACTGGGGACCTCTGGTGGTTGTGCCTGACCGCTGAAGGCGGAGCAGTTGGAGCAGGAGGCTCCTAGCGGGGCTTTGACTGTGGAGTCGACGGTGGAAATGCAGCGGTCCGGCGAGGTTTGGTGGCTGAGGGAGAGCAGTTGCGTTAGGTGTCGATGAAGATGACCACAATTATTGATGGAGCATCGATGTCGTAGGCGCCGGTGATGCAGCAAAGCTTTGTCGATGAAGAGGACGGCGATAGTGGCTCCTGGAGACGAACGGCAGAGGATTTGGTGATGGAAGGTTGTCGGAGAAGATCAGGCGTATGCGTGGTGGAAGGCGGAGTCGATGAAGAATGTGGGCTCAACGGCAGGCCGGAGCGAAGCAGTACTAGCAGAGAGTCGTGTCTGCAACGAAGTCAAACCTTGGATCTCGTCGGAGATGAAGGAGATCGAGCTGTCACCCCGACGATCAAATTAGAGAGCAGATCGACGGATGGGGGATGATGCCGGGGATGACGGAGCATTTATAGGGTCGAGGCTATGGTGGAAAGCAATGAGGAATTTGTGGGTATAGGCGGAGATGGTAGGAAATCGGAGAGGAGCAGTGATGTGACAAGGTTGCGGCCATGCGAGATCCGCGGGGCTTCAAGATCAGAGATGGAAGATTGAAGGGCGATCCGGGATGCGCGGGATGGAAGGAAGGACTGAGCGCGAGATTTGCGGGAGGAGAGGCGCGAGTCACGACAGAGATGGCGAGGGAAGGCGGCGCAACACTTTGGGAAAGAAGGGGGTGGAAGACGACACACAGTGGCCGTCCGATCGGCCTTGATCGAACGGTCGTAATCTAGCCACGTGGTGGTTAGTAGGGAGTCCAGGCGGAGCACATGCGTGGCACGTGTGCGGGAGGCGCGTGCTACACACATGCGGTGGTTTTAATTTTTATTTATTTTAAAAAATGAATTAATAAATCCTTCAAAAATGGCTGATGATGAATATCATATTCATCACTCTAAATCTCATTAATTAAGCTCAAATCCCTCGAAATCATTGGCATTTCTTCATTTATTCTGCCCTTTTTCTATGTGTTGGTGTTCTATATGATCGATATCATACTCGACTTGTTAGAAATTATGGAGGTTTAGTGAGCACCATGCCGAATTTTTCTACCATTTTTTTCTCTTTCACTTTGGCCAATATGAGTTTACCTGGTACAAGAAGCTTTATCGGCATAATTAGCATTCATGCATGTTTTAATAAGAATTGCATTTTAACACGCATTTCTGCACAGAATAAGAAGCCAAAAATCCCAGCCAAAATTGACCTGTAAATAGCCTAACTTCCCTGATTTTTAATTAATTCATTCTAACTCCGAATGACCCAGAACCACCTCCACTGTGTACATATCACTAACAAGAATAAATGAAAAATACAAAAAAATCACTAGCCAAATAAGTGAACCAAAACACCAAACCCTGGTTCTAGGATTCCCGGACTAAAACCCTCATATATTCCCCGTCCAGTGTCCATTTTGATCCTACTCACTTTTGAACTAATGTACATTCAATTACCTTTAAAACAAGACCAAGTTCGAGTGAATCGGAGCTCGTAAGTGAAAGTTGGGTTTTTGGCCTCTTTTATACATTTTGTATTTTAACTGATTTTGACCTAATATTTTATGTACATAATTAACCTATTTTATTTTATTTCTTTTTCATTTGTCTTCTTTAATGAAATTTTTATTGAAATGTGCAAAAATCCAAATCCAAACTGAGCTTGAAATCAAATAAACAAATTTAGTCCAAATCTTCACTAACTGTTTGTACAAAATTGGTCTTTTTCGTGTTTTATTTTATTTCTTCTTTTTCTCACTTAATAAAAATCCAAAAAAAGATTAATGTGTAAATATTTAACTTTGATTCTATCATATTTTTTCCAGATTTTTATCTGGTTTAAAAATAACAAAAAAAATATAAAACTCAAAAATCAAGGTATTCTATGTACATGGGATACCCCAAAATTATCACTTTGTGCAATTGATCGATTTTGGTTTTGATGTCTTCATGAAAGTTGTATACCTCATCGAGACGAGCAATTTTTGTAAAGAAACTTTTTCGAACTGAGGTCGTTTACTATTTCTTTTCTATTTTTCTTTGTATTTATTTTTCGAATTTTGTGGTGCTGACACGTGGCAGCTTCTCGAGCCGCCACGTGTCAGCCAATTTTTGAGTTTTTATTTATTTGTTTTTATTAAAAAAATTTAAAACCACCACACGTGTGGGGCACGTGCCGCTCCCATCACCCTCCAGCCGCCACGTGTTTAAACTCCGGCCGCCCGATCACGGCCGATCGGACGACCAGGGCTCATCTCCTTCCAGCCGCCTTTCCCAATTAAGGCTTCGCTGTCCTCCGTGATCTTCATCGGAGATCTCTCCACTGCTGCATCCCCTAAAAATCACCACCATCTCAATCATTCCCTCGTCGAATCCACGCCAAATGCATCTTCAATCTCGCCAATCGCCGATCTCCTTCAGATCCCTTCTAGCTATGCCCCACGACCTTCCTTCTCCGGTGACACCTCAAGCCCTTATTTAAAGACCACCGCCGCTTCCGATGCCATCATCTGCCGGTTGCCTCCTCAGCCACGGAGCTCGATGGTGACAGCCCGAGCTCCGCCTCTTCCCGATGAGATCCTAGGCCTGGCTTTGTTGCATCACGGCAGTTCTCCGCCGTTAGTGCCTCGCTCCAGTATCAACTCCGTCGAGCCAACAACGCGATCTTCGACAACATCCGCGACTCCTCCACCTTCATCAACTATGATTCAACAACGATCCAGCAACGCTTCCATGACTACATCGTTCAACGTCTTCGACCCATACGCCGGACTTCATCGGCCACCGACAGGCTCACGCTTCGCCGGCTCCTCCCCCGATACAGGATCAAACTTACTTGACTTCTCCCATCCGTCGGCCAATGTCTTCGACCTCCAGGAGCCTCCTGCTCCGACAGCACCTGCCTAAAGAATCCCAGCTACTAGCTGCGTCATCGCTGGAGGTCCTCCACCGACGACCCTGCCACCGTCCACCTCGTCCGGTTGGGCGGTCAACCCCAGACCCCCTGTGCACGTGCGAGGCACGTGCGCCCGGGGGGGGGGACGTCAGCCTCCTCCCAGGGGTCACGTGCTGTGCACGTAACCCGCGTGGGAAAATTACAATAAAGCCACCGTCCCTTTCCCAATTTACAGTTCAGTCCATCTAACCCAGGGGTCACGTGCTTGGCACGTGACCTGCTGGAAAATTGCATAAGACCCCCAGTACTTATCGGTAATTTCAATATAGCCCTCCTTTGCATTTTATTTTTAAAATTATTGTAATATTACACTATTATCCCTGTGTACCCTCATTGTTCTGGACCTCTACGTTGCACTATTTTATTATCCAAAAATAGCATTTTATTCCTCTCTTCGTTCTCTACATCTTGATATAGTTTGGACATTTTTTTGATCAATGGTTAATTAATAATTAATTATTTTGTTGAAAATTGCATACTTTGCCCACTTTGTGCTCTAATTTTTAATATTGATTAACTGTTACTTTAAAAATTCCCGAAAAATCACGGAGTGTAGAATTATTTGTAATTAACATTGTGCCCAAAAAGAATTGCATTTACATGCATTATTTGCCTTGTAAAAAACATTTTGCATAATTCAATATTTGATTTTTAATAGGTATTAAATCTCACATTCTTGAGGTTTAGGATTTTCTGAAGATCCATTAATAGTTATAGATCTTAGATAATTTTATTCTTTAAAAATATTTAGGTTTAATATTTATTATAATTAAATATTGAAATTCACTTTGTTTGCATTAAAAATTCATAAAAAAATTCATCTTATATCCAAAAATTCCAAAAAATACAATGCATTCATTTCTTCGTAATTATCATCTTGGTAAAATTTTGTATTTTTCAGACAACATTTGGTTGATCTTTACATCTTAGTCCCTAAAATCGACCAAAACTGCATATTGCATCCTTAATTGCATTAAAAAATTACAAAAAATGACCGCCTTGAAAACCACGTACGAACTTTGAAAGACAAAATTCTAAGTTGTTCCTTTACCTCCTTGTGTTCGACCTTGGAACTTGTCCAAGTAAAATAAACATAAAACCACGTGATTAAACTTGACTAAATTTTATTGTGGTTATTTCTCGACGAATTCTGATTGCCCGCCTACAATGAAACGACACATGTTTTTAAGCGAACGACAATACACGATGTATATATTTAACATAGGCAATTCACGAACCGTCAGATGGCGTCGTGGGCGAGAGGCAAACGGCTTAGTTTTTTGTCTTAAAATTTGTGTTTGGTTTTCCGCATTCGGGTAGTCTGACCCCTGAAGTTTTTACTGTAAATTGCACTTTTTTCCTGTATTTATTTCCAGCATTTTTTTATCATTTTATTTTTGATTTATTTTTGAGTCACTCTCTTACATTCTCTCTCTTATTTTTCTTGCGAGGTACCCGGTGTACGTGGGGAGATTTTTCAAGAGCCGACGCATCTTCACCGACTTTCGAAAAAAATTGTAATTAAATTAAGATCGAGTCTAGTCGTGAGAGAGTGTAGAGTCTGGGATTTATTTTCTGCAATTTTATTTTCTGTAATAAATTGCTCATTTATAGGGGTGTCCGTTTGGACTCTCGCGTGTATAAGAAAACCTTGAACTATTTTTGTGGTCTGTCGTGGCTTGTTTCACTCTCAGGTGAGGGTGGGGCCCGACTTGAGTGGCACTTAGGATAGACCTGCACTTACAGCTCTTAAAGCATTTTAAATTTTTATTGTGCTCGTAGGACCTAGGGCCACACTTCACTTTAATTGAGACGCACATTAGATCATTCAATTTAGCCAAATTCAACTCAATTCTATTCCGCTAATAGAACTTTCTGCTAGGTGCGGTTTTTCATCGGCTTACATTCATTTAGAATAATTTTTCAATTTCTCTATTGCATCCTACATGGAGATTGCGAGGAATCACTGTAAGTCTTTAAACTGAGCATACATCATCATTTTTCATGTGCATCAGCTTTACCTGAATTTCTCCTTTTGTTTTGTCACATAATTTTAAAAGGAAATTTGGACTGGACGGTAGACGTGTACTTGTGCTCACTTAAATTTCCAGTGATCGCCTAATTAAAATTGGGACTGCTAACTATAGCCGATTTTAAAACCCATAAAATCAAGAATTTTTGCGGGAGAGCAACCCTGACCTTGGATTCTTTTATTTTTATGAGTGACCGAGAGAAAACACTTAAGGCTAGAGCCCAAACCTGGATTTTCATATCGACTATTGATTCTACCAAAAATGATTAGCTACTTTTCAATGAGGATCTAACGGGTAGTCGGTAAACGGTCCGGATTTCCTTAGCAGAGTGGGTGGTTTAGAGGACACTACATAAGGCTCCGTCCTCAAGTAACGGGTAGCCGTTCTACGGTCCGTACTTACTCCCATACTGGCTAAAAGTGAGTGCAACTAGTTGTAAGAATTCGGGTCAGTCATTAGGAAAATTTCCGGCACCTAACAACTCGCTAAATTCTTTCCAAGATTGTCTTGTCATCAATTAAAATTGAAAAGAAAATTGCCGAACTCTTGCAGCTTCATTGTATGAGTTGGTGAACCAGGGGTTTGATTTGTGTTTGCATTGGTGTGCGTGAACGGATTTTGAAAATCAAAAGCCGCACATTTATGCCCTCAACCTCCTTTATAAAAATTTCTCTTGATTATCCCGTGCACTTGCACTGAGATCAACCATGACGATTCATCATCAATCTCCTTTGACAAAAACTGGGCAATGGTCCGAGTACCCATATGACCTATATTATGAAAATGAATTTGTCTCGGTTAGGCCAAAATCAACTAAATCTTCGTCTTTCAATAATCCAGCGACATTTAAGAGAGATTCTGACTCTCAAATAAATCCATTGAATTCCAACCCATTCTACTCGAATCATTCTACCACCCATGACCACATACCATCTTGTACTGAACCGTCATATTCTCAGCTTCTCGTTAATAAACCATTTCAAGATCAAATTACTTTTGAGTCTCATGACTGGCCGAGAAACCAAACCCAGATGGAGAGGCTCACACTTAATGATCATCAACATTGACCGTGACAATCAAATCCCTATTGACCAACCTGAGTACCACTCCTTTGATCAACCTATACATACGGAGGACCAGACCGATGATATCGACACATATGCACCATGTATGACTCTGTTATTTGAGGATACGATCAATCATGACCATGGAAGTAGACTCTACTCAAACCAGCATTACATGCCTGAGTCACAGTATGTTGAGTATGAGACCTACACATTCCCGCAAAATCCTTCCACTGAGCAACCTCCTTCCATAATTTTTGAAGAGAAATTTTTAGAATATAATGATCATATATCGCGTATTCTAATAACTCCCCTCTCAGCACATACACGAAAATGAATATGAAATCATTGAATCTCAAATGAAAAAACACACACCGACTGCTCCCACGATTGATCATGAACAGAATTTTGAGGATAATATTTTGAGGATAAATAAGATATTTGATTAATGGAGGATAGATTTTGAAAGTTTTCCCACCGATTAATTTCACTCTCTGGTAGCTCGGACATAAAAATGGATAAGGAAATGATTGGATCTCATGTGATAATTTTGAGGACATTCAGAAACCTAGGGACGATTCTAACAGTGGTACTGCTGCATATTAATCCCTAAATGACTATGTGTCTGACTCTTACTCGGAACATCAAAGCCCTTTCTCATCTATGGAAGACATCACATCACCACACCACACAGAAAATACAATAAAATTGTAATATTCAAAAACAACTAGAAAATTGAAAATCAGAAAAATACATAAAAATTGAACTGAAGAAGATCTAAAAAATTTGGATCCTACGTTACGGGAAGCACTGGAAAAAAGATCGAATTTTGAACTTCCCTTTATACAGGCCATTGAACACTTCCTGACCTTAAAGGATTTGTAATGGATAAATTGATGATGAAAAAGTCGGGTAGGATAAGAACAAAGACTGAAAGACATATCTTGTCAATGGCCTCCTACTTGATGTTGAGGATAAAAACCAAGAGCCGCATAGTGAAGCGGTTGCCCATATTTGATTGTATAATCAAGGACACAATTTTTACCCATGCTCGAATTGATGACGATTCACCGATCACTATCCTCCCAACCTCTATATTTCACGAACTCAAACTCGAATTGATCAAGAAGGTACGAGAGATTGTTTAATTGGTCGATCGATCAATAAAGCGGCCGAGAGGAATCATTTCTGTCATCATTACATTCCAATGTGATCCGCTCAAAGTAGACTTCACGATTATTGATATTGAGCATGAAGGAGAATTTACGCAGTCTCCAATCATTCTCAGAAAGCCATTCTTAGCATTAGCTAAGGCAATTATTGAGTATGAGACTCGGGACCACGATTTTCTGAGGCACCCCATGAAGTCCTCGATAATCGTAACCATGAAGTAGTAGAAGAGCCCTACCCCGTTGCTACATCTGAAATAGTGGTTGTTGATGAGACTATTGGTTTAGAGACTCCCCCCTGATCCATTCCCAGCTGCTCTCACCATGGAAAATCAAATATATGAATCATATGATCTTGAGACTTATGCGTGGTCTCACCCTGGGTCAACTTATTCTGACTACCTTGATCACATTAGCTCGACACATGAATGCTCCAATGTCAAGTCAATTGAGACCGAACATGCAGAGACTCTCCCCACTATTTCAATTCCTACGGATCTCACAATAGAAGAATGTTTCTTATATGATCCTGAGATATATGCATGGTCGCACCCTGAGTCAACCTACTCTGAATACCTTGACTAAATCATCCCAAATCAAGAGTGCACCAGCATTAATAAGATTAAGAACAAGCACGCAGGGCGAACACCGACCAAGGAGAAGAATTCTAATGGTTATTCATCTGGAGACTCAAGTGGGCCAACACCTTCACGAAATAAAATGAATACTCCTTCATCTAAAAAGAAAGTCACGTTTGACCTTCCAGAAGTGGAATCATTTGATGATCCCTCATCAGGTCCGGAAAAGGTAATCTACATGAGTGAAGTATGTTCGGCAGTTCTAAAACCATATCTTCGCAAGGATCCAAACTTCTATTCCCATTGGACAACTCTCGTTCCTCATTATTATTCATCAAAAGCTGATGCTCCTGCTCTCATCAAATACACTGGAATTATTTCTTATGAGTTGACTGAGACTGGTACTTCAGAGTATTCATCTGAGGACAAACTACTTGATCCCAAGAAGGAACAGATTCTAAGAAAACAACTAAAGAAACAAAAAGACAAGAATATCTGGAGTATGTCCACTTTCAAAATACTATTCCTCTGAGGATAATTTCGATGTTGTTTATATTTCATCTAACTCAAATGCTTCATCTACTATCCATCATGATTTTTCTAAGAATAACGCTGATAATAGCTGGGAATCATATGCTTCATCTCTAGCTCGTCATTATGATCCCCTACCACAGGCTCATAAAAAGATTAGCCGCAAACTGCCTTAATCATCAGCTACCCACCCTCCCTCCCGACCACATCGGTCTCCTTGTACATCTTCTTCCTCTATTTAGGCCAAGGCCTAAGTATAGGGGGGACGATGCCATCTGTACATACTACTCTCCCCATCTCACGATCATTCCATTTCCCCCCTTCTTCTAACTTAGGCTCTGGTCAGCCTAAGTATAGGGGGAACCGATGCTCATATGTATATACTCTCCTCATTCACATATCCTGATCGCGTCCTTTTTTTTCGCTCTTCTTACTTAGACTGTTTACAGTCTAAGTATAGGGGGAAGGTCCGATCTATCTTTTTATTTTTCTTTTTCACTCTCTAACGCTTAGCCCGAGCTATGTCTTTTTTACGCTTCTTGTGCTCTGAGGACACATCACTCGCTAAGTATAGGTGGTCTGTATATATACTGTGTATATATTTTATCCATATCTCGTACTTTCGCGTAGGTCTATATGTATTTACGGGGTGGGTAGCTAACTTTGAAACAACAACAACAACAACAATAACAAAAAAGAAAAAGAGTTTTGCTAACTAACACTGACTATGTCCAACCCAAAACTTTTTGAAAAAGATGGCTTCTTATTCATTTTTGCATAAAAAATTGTGTCTTCATTTTCACACCTGCACTTCATCCAGCATCATATCCATTTGCATCCATGAAAAGTCCTCAGGTTCTGAACCGAGTTATGAGCAGAAACCGATAGTGGTCTAGAATTGAACTTAATCCACCTAATTTTCATAGGAACTTCACCGAGAAATAAGATTTTAGAAGCTTCAGGTCTTTGACTTAATTCTTTGAGTTCCTCATGACAATGTGCAGCATTTAACTCTTAGTGTCTAACCTGGTCTCTTCATTCTGGGTACAACTCTGGAATAAGGAATTAATTTGTACTCTCGCACTATACACTTAGCTCAACTCAAACGGGATGACGGAAGACTGTGTAAGTTTCTTTTCTGGTAGCATGGAAATCTAAAGACTGGAGTACGGGTTGAAATAAAGCTTCGGAAAAGGGATGGACGGCTGGGTACAACTTTTTCTAAGACCCCAAAAAATATACAGAAACAAAAAGATTCTATATCTCTAGGGGCATAACAAGATCCAAGCAGAACCACCAAAAATCCAAATACAAAGAAGCCACTACCAAATAAGTATCCCAACCAAAAGGTCCAAGCTTCAAGAAAACATGGAGATCTTGGTGGAGACTCGGCTACACTGGCCAGCTTCACAAGGAGAAGTGACTACACTGGCCACCGTCCAGATCTTTTCTCCGTCTTCTAACTTATCCCCCATTTGATTGTGAACACAACGCGACAGACCTTAGAAGGAAATACCTGACTCACAGAGGACGAGTTACTAGAAAGTAAATTTGCATGGTAGTCCGGCATTCTGGATGGGAAGAGCTAAAATCTGTCACACAAATGAGTCGATTTTTCAATGTTCGTAGGGTATGCTTTGGGAAGAGAATTGATCTAAGATGACTTCTGAGCCGAAAATGTGGCAATGATGTGTAGAAGTTGAAGGTTGTTGATTTTAAAATTCTAAGTCTCATAGAAGTTCTACCAAAGTAATAATCCAAAGGTTGAGTCTAGTTTCATTTTCACCTTCAGTTCATGGTCTTGGTATGGAACCCAGTCTCATTTCACCTCATGGCATTTCTTTTGATGCTCAGGGACGAGCATGGTTTAAGTATAGGGGGATGATGAATCTCGGGCTCATCACTCTAAATCTCATTAATTAAGCTCAAATCCCTTAAAATCATTAGCATTTGTTCATTTATTTTGCATAATTAGCATTCATGCATGTTTTAATAAGAATTGAATTTCAGCACGCATTTCTGCACAGAATAAGAAGCCAAAAATCCCAGCCAAAATTGACCTGTAAATAGCCTAACTACCCTAATTTTTAACTAACTCGTGCTAACTCTGAATGACCCAAAACCACATCCGTTGTGTACATATCACTAACAAGAATAAATGAAAAATACAAAAAAATCATTAACCCAAATAAGTGGACCAAAAACCAAACCCTAGTTCTAGAATTCATTAACTGAAACCCTCATATCTTCCCCCATCAAGTGTCTGATTTGATAGTACTCACTTTTGAACAAATGTACATTCAATTACCTTCAAAACAAGACCAAGTTCAAGTGAATCAGAGCTCGTATGTGAAGGTTGGGTTTTGGGCCTCTTTTGTACATTTTGTATTTAGCTGATTTTGACCTAATATTTTATGTGCATAATTAACATATTTTATATTATTTCTTTTTCATTTGTCTTATTTGATGATAGTTTTATTAAAATGCATAAAAATCCAAATCCAAACTGAGCTTGAAATCAAAGAAACAAATTGAGTCCAAATCTTCACTAACTGTCTGTACAAAATTGGTCTTTTTCGTGTTTTATTTATTTCTTCTTTTTCTCACTTAATAAAAATCCAAAAAATTAGATTAATGTGTAAATATTTATCTTTGATTCTATCATATTTTTTCCAGATTTTTATCTGGGTTAAAAATAAAAAATATATATATAACCCAAAAATCAAGGTATTCTATGTACATGGGATACCCCAAAATTATCACTTTGTGTAATTGATCAATTTTGGTTTTGATATCTTCATGAAAGTTGTAGATCTCATCGAGACGAGCAATTTTCATAAAGAAACTTTTTCAATCCGAGGTTGTTTACTATTTCTTTTTTATTTTTATTTGTATTTATTTTTCGAATTTTGTGGTGTTGACACGTGGCAACTCCCTGGAGTTGCCACGTGTCAACCAATTTTTTATTTCTTATTTATTCCTTTTTATTAAAAAAAATAAAATCACCGCCATGTGTGGGGCACGTGCTGCTCCAATCACCCTCCAGCCGCCACGTGTCGTAACTCCGGCTGCCCGATCATGGCTGATCGGACGGCCAGGGCTCATCTCCTTCCGGCCGCCTTTCCCAATTCAAGCTTCACTGTCCTCCGCGATCTCCACCAGAGATCTCTCCACCGCCGCATCCCCCAAAAATATCCACCATCTCAATCACTCCCTCGTCGAATCGATGCCAATCGCATCTTCAATCTCGTCAATCGCCGATCTCCCTCAGATCCCTTCTCGCTATTCCCCGTGACCTTCCTTCTCCGGTGACACCTCAAGCCCTTATTTAAAGACCACCTCCCCTTCCAATGCCATAATCCGCCGGTTGCGCCCTCATCTGCGGAGCTCGGTGGTGACAGCCCGAGCTCTGCCATCTTCCCGACGAGATCCAAGGCCCGGCCTTGTTGCATCACGGTGGTTCTCCGCCGTTAGTTCCCCACTCCGGTATCAACTCCGTCGAGCCACCAACGCGATCTTCAACAACATCTGCAACTCCTCTACCTTCATCTACTACGATTCAACAATGATCAAGAAATGCTTCCACGACCACGCCGTTCAACATCTTCGACCCATACACCGGACTTCATCGACCACCAACAGGCTCGCGCTTCGCCGGCTCCTCCACTGACATCGGATCAGACTTCCTCGACTTCTCCCCTCCGTCGACCAACATCTTCGACCTCCAGGAGCCTCCTGCTCCGACAGCACCCGCCTAAAGAAGCCCAGCTACCAGCTGCATCATCGTCGGAGGTCCTCCACCAACGACCCTGCCACCCTCCACCTCGACCTGCCGGGCGGTCAACCCCAGACCGCCCGCGCACGTGCGAGGCACGTGCGGCTGGGGGGAACGTCATCCTCCTCACAAGGGTCATGTGCTGCGCACATGACCCGCTTGGGAAAATTGCAATAAACCCCTGTCCCTTTCCTAATTTACAGTTCAATACATCTAACCCAGGGGTCACGTGCTTAGCACATGACCTACTTGGAAAATTGCAGAATAACCCCAGTACTTATCGGTAATTTCAATATAGCCCTCCTTTGCATTTTATTTTATTTTTAAAATTATTGTAATATGGCACTATTACCCGTGTGTTCCCTCATTGTTCTGGACCTCTACGTTGCACTATTTTATTATCCAAAATAGCATTTTGTTCCTCTCTTAGTTCTCTACATCTTGATATAGTGTGGACATTTTTGTGATCAGTGGTTAATTAATAATTAATTATTTTGTGGAAAATTGCAAACTTTGCCCACTTTGTGCTCTGATTTTTATCATTGATTAACCGCTGCTCTAAAAATTCCTGAAAAATCGTGGATTGTAGAATTAATTGTGATTAACATTGTCCCCAAAAAGAATTGCATTTGCATACATAATTTGCCTTGTAAAAATCATTTTGCATAATTCAATATTTGATTTTTAATAGGTATTAAGTCTCACATTCTTGAGTTTAGGATTTTTCTGAGATCCATTACCTAGTGATAGATCTTAGTTAATTTTATTCCTTAAAAATAATTAGGTTTAATATTTATTATAATTAAATATTGAAATCTACTTTTTTGCATTTAAAAATACATAAAAAAATTCATCTTGCATCTAAAAATTCCAAAAAAACTACAGTGCATTCATTTCATCGTAATTATCATCTTGGCCAAATTTCGTATTTTTCGAACATCATTTGATTGATCTCTACATCTTAGTCCCTAAAATCGCCAAAAATTGCATATTGCATCCTTGATTGCATTAAAAAATTACAAAAAAATATCCGCCTCGAAAACCACACACGAACTTTGATAGACAAAATTCTAGGTTGTTCCTTTGCCTCCTTGTGTTCGACCTTCAGACTTGCCCAAGTAAACTAAACATAAAACCACGTGATTAAAACTTGACTAAATTTTATTGTGGTTATTTCTCGACAATTCTAATTGCCTGCCTATAACGAAACGACACATATTTTTAAGGAATGACAATACACGACATATATTTAGCATAGGCAATTTGCGAACCATCAGCTGACACGTGGCAGCTCCAGGAGCTGCCACGTGTCAGCCCCACAAAATTCGAAAAATAAATATTAAGAAAAACAAAAAGAAATAGCAAATGACCTAGGATCACAAAAATTTCTTCTCGAAAATTGCTCGTCTCGATGAGATCTACAACTTTCATGAAGACATCAAAATCAAAATCGATCATTTGTAAAAAGTGATATTTTTGGGGTATCCCATGTACTTAGAATACCTTGATTTTTAGGTTTTATATTTTTTTTGAAATTTTAAACTAGATAAAAATCCGAAAAAAATATTATAAAATCAAAGATAAATATTTACACATTAATCTATTTTTTGGTTTTTTATTGTTTAAGAAAAAGAAGAAATAAAATGGAACACGAAAAAGACCAATTTTACAGACAGTTAGTGAAGATTCGGACTCAATTAGTTTCTTTGATTTCAAGCTTAGTTTGGATATGGATTTTTGTGCATTTTAATAAAACTTTCATCAAAGAAGACAAATGAAAAAGAAATAAAATAAAATAGGTTAATTATGTACAAAAAATAATAGGTCAAAAATTGCTAAAATACAAAAAATACAAAAGAGGCTCAAAACCCAACTTTCACATATGAGCTCTGATTCACTTGAACTTGGTCTTGTTTTGAAGGTAATTGAATGTACATTAGTTCAAAAATGAGTAGGATCAAAACGGACACCAGTTGAGGAAGAAGTGATGTTTTTAGTCTGGAAATCCTTGAACTAGGGTTTGGATTTTTGGTCCACTTATT
The DNA here is from genome assembly GCA_037367405.1 of Ottelia alismoides. Taxonomy (NCBI): domain Eukaryota; kingdom Viridiplantae; phylum Streptophyta; class Magnoliopsida; order Alismatales; family Hydrocharitaceae; genus Ottelia; species Ottelia alismoides. The sequence goes on from JAZKJV010008504.1 coordinate 169,813, forward strand.
TGGGTTACTGATTTTTTGTATTTTTATTTATTATTGTTAGTAATATGTACATAGTGGAGTTGGTTTTGGGTCAATTGGAGTTAGCATGAATAAGTTAAAAATCGAGGAAGTTGGGCTATTTACAGGTCAATTTTGGTTGGGATTTTTGGCTTCTTATTTTGTGCGAAAATAAATGATAAAATGTAAAAACATGCATGATGAACGCGAAATCCACCTCTTTAATAATGAGGAATTGTAGTATAGGAAGCGGATTTCGGTCGTCAAAATACCACAATCTTTGAATGTTGTGGAATATTTTACTTGGTAAGTTTACCAAGGTCGAACACAGGGAACAGAAAGTTTTAGTTGCGTGGTTTTTAAATCAAATTAAATAATTAATAAATGCTCGATTAATTCCTGTGTGGGAAAAAATATAATACAAATGCGAAGAAAATGCAATGCAAGAATAATAAACAGAATTTATGCCCAGGATCTGTGATTCGGATCGTATCTAATTCTCTAATAATATGATCAATAATTTCCTCAAAATTAATCACAGATCAACATCTAATTGAATCAATGCTTCAGATCAATAAATTTAAGCTCAGAATAATTTGAAGCGAGAGATCAGACCTCCAAAATTTTTTGAATTAATTCCTCGAATAGTTGGCTATAAACTTAGAGGAATGGATCTAAATTAATCCCCTATAAAATCTTAAATGTGATATTAACCATCAATGACAATCAGAGTTCACTATCCGACCTCCTGCCAAAAATTTATCACTCAATTCTCAAGCACAAGTATGTCAAAATAAGCCTGCAAAAAGTCAGTGATGATCCTCAAATAATAATTGACAGTAAACAAATTCAGATCTGATCACAAGCTATGCTAAATGATAGAACATGAAATTAGCTTCGAAATGACATATTATATGCTAAAATCGGAGTCCGTATGATAAAGATATGATGAAATGAATTCCAGGGACCAAAATGTAAATAAAAATAAAGTTTTCTTTGCAAAAAGGTCCCTGGGTGGACTTATCTGTAATTAACGAAAACTTGAGGGGCCTTTCAGAAATTTTCCCCATGGCGGGGGTATTTTCGCAATTTATAAAAACGCCAGGGGCTCCGATGCAATTTTCCCAGCACGCACGTGCGAGGCACATGCGCCTGGTGGCTTGGATGCGGAGCTGGAGGGTCGGGCGGCCGAGGCTAAGGCTCGGGGGCCCAAGGCGGAGGCTCGGTGACGTGGCAGAGACTTGGATCCGGACTTGAGGCTCAACGGGGAGGTCGGAGGTTCAGGCGCCCCAAGCCTCGAGGCTGGGGCCGAGGCTCGGGGGGGGGGGGGGGGGGGGTTGCGTGGCAGCCCCTGGGCCGTTGGATCTAGGGCCTATGCCCGATCCAACGGCAGCTGTACGCTGCTAGGGAGAGCCGCGGCGGGCGGAGGAGCTGATGCCGAGGCTGGCGACGCCGCACCTCGGCCGACACACGGCGCGAGGGGCGGCGCTGGGGGCGGAGGGGCTCAGCCGCTGTAGCGGCGGTGGCCGAGCGGTGGAGGAGGAGGTGCCGTGCGAGCGGCTGCGAGGCGGAGGTGCTGCGGCGGGCTTGCTCGAGAAGACGATGAGATACCTGCAAGGGGTTAAAAAAAACAAAAAAACGAAGGGGAGGTGCGGTGGAGGTGATCGGAGAAGATGGAGGGAGCACGGCCTGTGCGAGGCCGGCAGCGAACGGAGGGAAGGTCGATGGCGTTCGGAGTCGCCGAAGGGGCGCTACCTGAGAGAGAGGCGGAGCTCAACGTAGCTCAGCTACTCGTTGAGAGAAGCAACAAGGAGGAACACCTCCTTGGATCACGCCGTAGAACGGCCGCTGTCACCGGCTTTAGGCTAAGGGTGGATGGCGATGGCGGTCGTGGCGGAGAGGGCTTTATAGGACGCCCTCGTAACGGCCAGCGGAGAGGAGGAGGCGGCGGTTACAAGGGAGGATGGGTAACGGCGGAGGTGGGGGGGCGGGCGTTTGAGGAAGAAACGGCTGAGGAAGTAGATGGTCGGGTCACGTGCTGGGCACGTGACCTGGGGGAGCGGCCTGGAGAGAGAGTGTATGGCGGGGTGCCACGTGGCACGCCCTGAAGCTGCCACGTGGCACCAAAAAATTTCAGAATTTTGAAGGGGAAAAAGAGATAGAAGATGACCTCGAATCGAAAAGTTTTCTTCACGAAAGTTGTTCGTCTCGACGAGATCTACAACTTTTGTGAAGGGCTCAGGAGCAAAAGAGGTCACCTGTGCAAAGTGGTATTTTTGGTGGCTTTCCTTGTGTACGAAAAACCGCATTTTTGAGATTTGTAATTTTTTTGGTGGTTTTAGAGGGGATAAAAATTCTAGAAAGAATACGATAAAATAGAAGAAAATTATTTACACATTAATCTAATTTTTTTGGATTTTTAAAGGATAAGAAATTAGGAAAATAAAATAAAAGTAAGAAACGCTCAACTTTTGCACAGACCGACAACGGACACTTGTACTTGGTCAATTTCTTTGATCTCAGTTTTAATCTGGATTTGAATTTTCGCATTTCTTATTAAAACTTTCATCAAAGGACACAAATGAAAAAGAAATAAAATTAAAAGAGTTAACTAAGCACATAAAATCTCAGGTCTAAATTAGCAAGAAGTTAAAATGCGCAAAAGAGGCCCAGAACCCAACTTTCACATATGAGCTCCGAATTTTATGAAATTGGTCTTGTTTTGAAGGTATTTGAAAATGGAGTACTTTAAAAGTGAGTAGACCAAAATCGGACACTGTATGTAGGAGATATGCTCATTTTAGTCTGTGAGATGTGAAATTTTACTTTGGGATTATTTGACACTTATTGGGGTTAGTAATTTTTTTGTATTTTTTATTTAATAAGGTTAGTAATATCTACATAATGAAGGTGGTTTTGGGTCAATCGGAGTTAGGATGAATTAATTAAAAATAGGAGAAGTTAGCGGCTTTTTGGGCTAATTTACACTGGGGATTTTAAATGCAATTTATGCATGATGAAATGCAGATATTATTCACACATGTATGAATGCTAATAATGCTCTATTAATGATTAATTACAAATAGATGATGGGGGACAGAGCCTAAATGACCAAATTTAGCATGATGAATACGAGATTCATCATACCCCTATACTTAGACCATGCTCGTCCCCGAGCATGAATGAATGACTTAGTTGAGTACATCCCTGACTGTGCATGTGAATTTTCAAGGCTTAATTCAGAGAGGACCCTTAATTTGAGTGATCCTAAAATTCTAGGCTCAACCAAGCTTTAATCAAAAGGAATCCAACTTCTCTAATTTTCCAGACTCGCTGTTTGTACATATAAATATAAGGATATGAACTTAAGTGTACTGCATTTCCTGAGAGTCGAGTCGGGGCATCACTCAAAGTTCCAGTCCCACAGATCCTCCTCTAGACCTAATTCTCAACACTAGAAAATAAGTCTATTCTTGCTTCAGTCAACCGTCTCATTAGTTTGTCAGACTTGAAAGTGTAGATGGACGGCCAGATGATGGAGGGCATAGGATTGTGTCTAATTTTCTCTCCCTCACATTGGAACAAGGTGCCTCTCGAGTGCCTTATTACTCAACACAAGTATATTTTATTTTGTTGATCAATGTGTCCGTCAAGAGACTTGGGAGTCGTCTGCACTTGTTTTCTGGGAGTACACCGGGGTGTGTCTCTTTTGAGTATCTAAGATACCTTCGACACCCAGACTTGTATCGCTTACGATGCAGAGCCCTTTTATGGTGTCAGCCCGACTCTTTGGTCCTAATTAGCGCTTGGTCCAAGTGGACACTTTGAAAATGTTTGGGAGCGCTCGCCATTGGTGGAAGCTCATTTGGAATTTGACTTTGGATGATAGAGCTTTTCTTTGACATTTCCTTTTTTTGGCTAGCTCCACTGCTTTTACCAAGAGTTGGCGCACACTGATCAACAGTTTTTCATTAAGTTTCATCACACCCTGGCACTTAGGTCAATATCAAAAAGATAGCATATGAATCTTGTTCACATACTGGCTAGTGTTTTGCTGACACTCAGGTTTTCTGAAGCCTTCATTAACTTTATCCCATCCTCAAATATCATCAAATCGGGTCTAAACTCAAATCTCTAGTCCTAGTTCCTTAAGTGATATCTCAACTCATCTCATCAATCATGCAGTTGTGGAAGTGATTGTGCTGATCATATTCTTTTTGAATGGTAGAGATAAAGAGTGCAATATAGCGCTCAAATCTTTCAAACTAGGGAAGTGTAGATTATTAAGTTCTAAAAACCCTAATGACTAAGGCAGGCTAACTCAGAATCTCAAGATTTCAGAAATCAAGTGTCCTCAAAAATCCTCAAGCCTTGAGTGATAGTGAATATGTCAGGAATAAATCAACCAAGAATGCATGAAATGCTTGATGAAATGCAAGACCATGAGTGATGCTATTTTTTTTAATGCATTTTTTTTTCAAAAAGTTTTGTTTTTTGGTGTGTTTTTTTTTGAAAAACAGGTATTATACACACTACTTGTACCCATCCCCGATGTTAGATAAAACGATTAAAGTACGGGCTATGGATAACTTAGATAAAATAAATGCAAATACACCCCCTATACTTAGCTTGTGCTATGTCCCCATGGCACAAAGTGAAATGTTGACATAGCTCGTACTAAATATAGAGAGACTAAAAACAAAAGAAGAGAAGTGATGTATAAACAATGGTAGCGGTCCCCCTATACTTAGGCTCAGGTCAGCCTAAGTATAATCGGATAATTACATATGGGGAACCGGGAAGAATTTCGGATGTACAAGAGAGTGTAGGTTCCGGAGAGGTGTGCTATCTGGGCAGATCAAATTTTTCATCAAAATTTATGCCCTGAGTGAAGGAGATTTGTTCAACTTGTACTAATTGCTCATTGGATTCGACAAAATGTTTAAGCAGCTGACCGTTGACTATAGATGTTTGCGCGCTATCTGCGGTCTCTAAGATCTCAACACTCCCATTATTGTGTACCTCTCTTACAATGAAGGGTCCCGTCCATTTTGATTTCAATTTTCCTTGGAAAATTTTCAACTTTGCATTAAATAGCCAAACTTTCTGCCCTAGGACAAAGATCTTTGTTCGAATGTTCTTGTCATGCCATCTTTTTACTTTTTCTTTGTAGATGGTGCTGTTTTCGTAAGCATGATTTCGGATTTCAGACAGTTCATTCAAATTCATGTCTCGGTTCTTCTTTCCTTGGTGACAGTTCCAATTAATCTTTTTGATTGCCCATTCTGATTTATGTACGAGTTCTGCGGGCAAATGGCATGGTTTTCCATATACCATTCTAAACGGGGAGGTGCCCAATGGGGTCTTATAAGCCGTTCGGTAAGCCCATAGAACTTGGTCCAGGAGTTGGGACCAGTTCTTCCTATCAGGGCGAACGAGCTTCTGTAAAATTCCTTTAACCTCCATGTTTGACACCTCGGCCATGCCATTGGATTGTGGGTGGTAAGGAGTAGCGACACGGTGCTCGATGCGGTATTCCTTAGTCAACTTCTTTACCTCCCGGTTGACAAAGTGGCTTCCCCCATCAGATATTAAAACTTTTGGAATTCCAAACCTCGAAATAATATGATCTTTTAAAAACCTACAAACAGTTTTGCTATCTGCAGCTCGAGTAGGGATAGCCTCCACCCATCTAGATAAATAATCTACCGCGAGAAGAATATATTCAAATCCTTGACTATTGGGGAATGGGCCCTTAAAGTCAATGCCCCATGCATCGAATATGTCACAGATGATCACTGGTTGCATAGGCATGGCATCTTTGGAACCAATGGTTCCTCCCAATCTCTGACAGACGGGGCACGACCTCACAAAATTATAAGCCTCCTTAAACAAGGTCGGCCAGTAAAATCCACATTGCAATATCTTCTCAGCGGTCCTCTTCCCAGAGTGATGTCCTCCCGCCTCCAAGGTGTGGCATAGATTGAGGATACTTTGATATTCCTCTTGAGGAATACATCTTCGCCATATGCAATCCGGTCCTTCAAAGAAAAGGAAAGGATCTTCCCAATGATAGTGTCTCGCTTCAGATATGAGTCGATCGATTTTGTTTCTGGGCCAACCTTGAGGAACTTCATTGGTGACGAGATAATTCACCATGTCTGCATACCAAGGGAGTGAGTCAATAGCAGAAATTGACTCGTCTGGGAAGGTTTCACGGATGGATTCAGATTCTGGAATTGTGTTATGTTCAAGCCGTGATAAATGATTAGCCACGACATTCTTAACGCCCGGTTTATCCTTAATCTCCAAATCAAATTCTTGAAGCAGTAGAATCCATCTCAGAAGTCGTGCTTTTGCATCCTTTTTGGCCATTAAATAGCGAATGGCAGAATGGTCTGTGTAAACTGTCACCTTAGATCCTAGCAGTATTGATCGATATTTTTCCAAGGCAAAAACCACAGCAAGCATTTCTTTTTCGGTCACAGTGTAATTTTTCTGAGCAGGGTCTAAAACTTTGCTTGCGTAGTGAATAGCATACGGGATTCCATCTTTTCGTTGTCCTAATACAGCCCCTACAGCAAAATCGGATGCGTCTGTCATGATCTCGAAGGGAAGAGACCAGTCGGGTGCTTGTAGGACAGGAGTCTCAATGATCCTTCTCTTGAGTAATTCGAATGCTTCTAGACACTTATGATCGACCACGAATTCGGTGTCTTTCCCAAGAAGGTCAGTTAGCGGTCGGGAAATTTTTGAAAAATCTTTAATGAATCTCCTGTAAAATCCGACATGCCCTAGAAAAGACCGTATTTGTTTCACATTTGTAGGTGGCTCAAGCTTTTTGATCACATCAACTTTGGCAGGGTCAACCTCCATTCCTTTCCTGGAGATGACATGCCCTAATACAATGCCCTCTTTCACCATGAAATGGCTTTTCTCCCAAGAGAGCACCAGATTCACTTCCCTGCACTTTTGGAGGACTCGATCCAGGTGCGCTAGACAATCATCGAATGAATCACCATGAACCGAGAAGTCATCCATGAAAACCTCCAGGAAATCCCCAACCATGTCGGCAAAAATCACAATCATGCATCGTTAAAAGATGCCTGGGGCATTGCAAAGCCCAAAAGGCATTCGCTTGAATGCGTATGTGCCGAAGGGACATGTAAAAGTAGTCTTCTCCTGGTCCTCGGGGGCGATGGCTACCTGATTGTAGCCCGAGTACCCGTCTAAGAAATAGAAGTATTCTCTCCTTGCCAATCTCTCCAGGATTTGATCAATAAAAGGCAGCGGAAAGTGATCCTTCTTCGTTGCGGCATTCAGGCGCCTGTAATCCACACAGACACGCCACGACGTAGGTACCCTTGTCGTAATCTCTTCTCCCTCCTCGTTGGTGATAATCTGGAGTCCTGACTTTTTCGGGACTACATGCAAAGGTGACACCCATTTGGAGTCGGAGATGGGATATATGAACCCAGCTTTACACCATTTTTCGATCTCAGTCTTAACCACTTCCCGTAAGTTTGGATTCAATCTACGTTGGCATTCACGGGAGGGTTTAGCATTATCTTCCAAGTAAATATGGTGTGAGCACAAGGCTGGGTTAATCCCTGGAAGATCAGACAATCTCCAGCCTATAGCCTTGCGGTTTTTCTCCAAAACATTAAGCAGGCGGATCTCCTGCTCTTCGGTCAGTTGTGAGCTGATAATGACCGGAAATTGTCCTTTTTGTCCTGCAAGGAAGGCATACTTAAGTGTAGGGGGAAATGGTTTGAGTTCAGGTAAGTCAATGATATTTCTCGAATCTGGTTCTGTCTGTGATGTTTGTTTTTGTGATGTGGACGCTTGTAGTGTATCAATGTTGGCCACCATCTTGGTTGTATCAGGGCTCAGATCGCTAATGTTGGAATGAGGTGTCGCAATCGCCATGTCTGATCTGTGTACCTTACTCAAGGATTGTCCATAAGGAGAATGGACTGACAGGTCCAGAGTGGCCTCTGAGTCTCCTAGAGTATAGGTAGATGCATGAATGAGCTGGCAGACTAAGTCATCAACAATTTCCTCACCAGATGAGGTTGATTTTATCATTGCGGTTGGGTTTTGTCTCCAGGACCCAACTGTTGGTTCTGCAATTTCAGTCTCAGTTTCTGATTTTTCAGAGTCGGTGCTCGACTCAGTGTCAGGTCTTTGGAACCTAGTTTGCTGCATTTTAAGTTCAATTTTTCCAAACTGGATTCTCCCGGATGTGTAATCAAATATAGCTCCTGTGGTCCTAAGGAAGGGTCGTCCTAGTATCATCTGGGAATCTTTCCAATTTCTAGGGACATCCATGTCAAGAATTGTAAAATTCACTGGGTAGTTTTGTCCCTCTATGTTGATGACAATGTTTCGAATCTCGCCCCTAGGTCTCTTAGTTGATGTATCTGCGAATTGAAGTACAGCTGCAGATTGTTTAAGAGGACCTAGATTTAGATGCTCATATAGGGTTGTGGGCATGAGATTGATGGATGATCCATTGTCTAACAATGTTCTTGCAAACTTGATTTCCTTAATGTAGCTAGTGACAAAGTGAGCACCCATGTCTCTCTTCTTTCTTGGCAGCTCATTTTTTTATAAGACGAGATGTGGCTACTGAGAGAATGTGTTTCTTTGTTTGGCTAGGAGTTTGTTTGCTGGCCCTAGTTGGTGTGCATCTCACCTTCAGGTATTTTCGAAAAGCCGAGTCTCTTTCTATCATCTCGTCTAGGGACAGAGTGACCTTAATATTTTCCTTACATATGCGGGCCATCTCTTCATCGTTTTTTTGGTTTTTTATGTTTTTCTTCTTCCCCGCCGTAAGAACACGGGGGAAAGGAATAGATTTGTTGTGATCAACATCATCACTTTTATTGAATAAAAAAGTTCGTACAGGACTTTGACTCGGACTAAAAATAGGGAAATTTGAGGTTAGAGGTTGGTGTCTTGGTGGCATATCTTTGTCTGACTCAGACTCAGACTCTCCATTATATCCGGGTGGTGTGGGTGGGACTTGTTCTTTCTCCTCCTGTCTTCCTTTGTCAATTCCCCCAGGGTTGTGTGAATTGGTGGACACTGGGGCTATGTCTTCGTGTTCCTTTGCTCGATCAGGCATGGTTACGGTCCTTCTGCTCCTAAGAGAGATATGATAAGAGTCATTATTTGAGGAGGGCTTAAGCTCAGGTATGGAATAGTCAGAGATTAATACCTGATTGTGTCCAAGGCTATTTGGGTTAGCCTGGACTTGAGCTGGAATCACGGTCTGGGGTGCTGTCACCTCATCTCTCCAACGAGAGAGTCGATTTATGTCGACTCTCATGTCATGAAGCTCATCCAGCACTCGCTGGAGTTCTGGAGAGATAGCATAAGAGGAGGAGGACCCTTGGCCCTGCCTGGCCTGAGGTCGCTGATATTGCCCTTGTTGGCTTTGGCGTTGGTTCTGCTGTGGCTGAGGTTGCGGGTTCTGATAACCCGTGCGATATTGCTGCCTCTGTTGTAGTTGAGGCTGGTAGGTGGGCTAGGCTTGCGGTGGACGAGGGTTTGGAGTAGAGTTTTGGCCTGAGCGATTGACTGGTTCCAAATTGTACCAGACTCTGTTTATCTCCATGACCTGTGGAGGTTCCTCAAAATCAGTTTGAGCGGAGGTTTCATCAGTTTGAGAGGACAAGACTTGGTCTCCACCCCAATGGCTATGTTGCCCTACCCCTTGACCTTGAATGTAGTGAATTTGGTGTATGGGTGTGGGGGGTGCAATCTTTGATACTCTGTCAGCCAATTCCTCCATTTGTTTAGGAAATTTGGCTAATTTCTCCATATCAGATGATTTATGGATCTCATCCACCTTTTTATAAATCTGCTCAACCATAGTTAGCTTATCAGCTATTATTCCCATGTCAGCATTGTGATCGGTCGTCAGATTATTCACCATCTTTTTTGAGCCGGCTATGTAAGCCCGACTGGTGGTTTGTGCACGACTGGATTCAGCAAGTCTCTCAAACACCCTGTAGACTGTGTCCTCGTGGCACCCCATGTAGCTTCCTCCGCAGGATGCACTAACTAACCCTTGAGTCTCAAGGTTCAGCTCGCTCACAAGACTTTGGACCAGCATCATTTTACTTATCCCGTGTCCTGGGCATTTCTGTACTAAGTCTGTGAATCTTTCCCAGATTTCATGAAATGGTTCATTCGGGTGTTGGGTGAAACTCGTGAGCTTTATCCTCATTTGATTAATTCTACTAACTGGGTAGAATTTCTTTAAGAACAGAATCTTGAATGTGACCCATGTCGTGACTATTTCCCCTAGATTTTTTAGCTAGTAAGACGCCTTATCAGTCAAGGCGAAGGGGACAGCTCTCAACCATATGTAGTCCTGGCTAACCTTAGGGTGGCAGAGGTTAGCACAGACTAACTCGAAGTCGCGGAGGAAGATATATGGTTCTTCATGGTTATTTCCTCCGAACTTTGGCAATAGTGCCAGGAAATGCGGTTTGTGTTCGAACGCATCCTCAGGGGGGACAGGTCTCAACCAATTATAATCTTCATCTAATTCTGGGAGATACGTGTCTTCCATAGCAGCCTCGCCTTGTTGTATTATTGCCAACTGCGTCCTAAGTAGTTCATTGGTTTGTTCGGCAGCGGTTATCCTAGCCAAGAGGGCATGGATGGGGTCATTGTTGTTCTCATCGTCACCAGGGTTCTTTTTTGGAGGCATTGTGATTCACCTTCAGAAATGAAGAGTTAAGTGTTAAGTGCCGGAATTGAATGAGGTTTTTGATAAGGATAAGAGATTCCTTAGCAAAGGAGTGAAAAGAACAAGACAAGGAGGATGGAGAGAATCTTTACGAGGAAGCAGACACAAAGCAAACACAAGCCAATTTTTAAGTTCACCACTCAACACAGATGAAGGCACGTCAGGGTTCGGCCGCTTATCTTTTCAGTTTTAATTTAATGACAAGACAATCTTACAAATTAAGCGGAGCTGTTAGGTGCCGAAATATTTCATAAAGACTGTCCCGAGTTCATACAACTAGTTGCACCCACTTTCAGCCAGTATAGGTGTAAGTACGGACCGTTTAAACGGCTACCCGTGTTACTTGAGGACGGTGCCTTCCGCGGTGTCCTCTAAACCACCTACTCTGCTAAGGGAAGTCGGACCGTAAACGGCTACCCGAGACCCTCACTGAAAAGTAGCTAATTGTTTTTAAAATCAGTAGTCTGAATGAAGTATTTCGGTTTTTGGCTCTAGCCTAAGGTGTGTGATCTTGTCCTTAAACAAACAATGAGTGGGTTTCTCTCCACCAAACAAGAGTTAATTTTAGGTCAGTTTATTTGCAGTCACCTTGATTAGTAGTCCCAATTTTAGATTAAGGTGATCACTGTAGTTTATGTGAGCATAAAAATTCACGCCTAACGAGCAGTCCCAATTCCGTTAATTCCTAAGTTGTAAAACTCGAGGAGGGAGAATCGAAAAAGCCAATGCAAGCGTAAATCAATGATGCATGCTTAAGAGAAGGACTTACAGTGAATCCTCACGTTCTTCATGCGGGATGCAAGACAAGGAATTTTAAATTTACACTAAATGATATGCACAGATGAAAAACGCCCTAAACAGATAGTTCTTATTAGCGGGAAGAATTGATTTACACAGATGAAAAAGTGTGACCTAGAGATTACGAGCACAAACAAATAATAAATCAGCAAGCGTTTATGTGCCTAAGTCCTACGCCACTCAAGTCGGGTCCCAACCACACAGATGGGGTTGAAACAGACCCGACACACCACAAAAGTGTTTAGTCTGAATTATTACAAGGGTTCAAAGAGAGGGACCCTCGGAATATTGCGGAAAATTAAATCTATGTTACTCTCTCTCACAAAATTAAAATCCAGTCTTCATCGCAGATCCTTGATTTAATATCAAAATCCATCTCCCAGAAGTCTGCGAAGAGAGAATTTGTGGTTAGTAGCAGAAGTAAGAGAGAAATGCAAAAATAATAAAAAAATGGCACAAAAATTAATTTTCACAAAAATCAATTACAAAAGTAATTTAAAACCCTAAAAATTCGCCGCTCCCCGGCAACGGCGCCATTTGATGAACGCGAAATCCACCTCTTTAATAATGAGGAATTGTAGTATAGGAAGCGGATTTCGGTCGTCAAAATACCACAATCTTTGAATGTTGTGGAATATTTTACTTGGCAAGTTTACCAAGGTCGAACACAGGGAACAGAGATTTTTAGTTGCGTGATTTTTAAATCAAAATAAATAATTAATAAATGCTCGATTAATTCCTGTATGGGGAAAAATATAATACAAATGCGAAGAAAATGCAATGCAAGAATAATAAACAGAATTTATGCCCAGGATCTGTGATTCGGATCGTTCTAATTCTCTAATAATATGATCAATAATTTCCTCAAAATTAATCACAGATCAACATGTAATTGAATCAATGCTTCAGATTAATAAATTTAAGCTCAGAATATTTTGAAGCGAGAGATCAGACCTCCAAATATTTTTGAATAAATTCCTCGAGCAGTTGGCTATAAAATTAGAGGAATGGATCTAAATTAATCCCCTATGAAATCTTAAATGTGATATTAACCATCAATGACAATCAGAGTTCACTATCCAACCTCCTGCAAAAATTTATCACTCAATTCTCAAGCACAAGTATGTCAAAATAAGCCTGCAAAAAGTCAGTGATGATCCTCAAATAATAATTGACAGTAAACAAACTCAGATCTGATCACAAGCTATGCTAAATGATAGAACATGAAATTAGCTTCGAAATGACATATTATATGCTAAAATCAGAGTCCGTGGGACAAAGATATGATGAAATGAAATTCCAGGGACTAAAATGTAAATAAAATAAAGTTTTCTTTGCAAAAAGGACCCTGGGAGGACTTATCTGTAATTAACAAAAACTTGAGGGAGCTTTCAGAAATTTTCCCCTGGCGGGGGTATTTTCGCAATTTATAAAAATGCCAGGGGCTCCGATGCAATTTTCCCAGCGCGCAAGTGCGAGGCACATGCGCCTGGAGGCTTGGATGCGGAGCTGGAGGGTCAGGCGGCCGAGGCTAAGGCTCGGGGGCCCGAGGCGGAGGCTCGGTGACGTGGCAGAGACTTGGATCCGGACCTGAGGCTCGGCGGGGAGGTCGGAGGTTCGGGCGCCCCAAGCCTCGAGGCTGGGGCCGAGGCTCGGGGGGGTTGCGTGGCAGCCCCTGGGCCGTTGGATCTAGGGCCTATGCCCGATACAACGGTTGTTGTACGCTGCTAGGGAGAGCCGCGGCGGGCGGAGGAGCTGATGCCGAGGCTGGCGACGCCGCACCTCGGCCGACACACGGCGCGAGGGGCGGCGTTGGGGGCGGAGGGGCTCAGCCGCTGTAGCGGCGGTGGCCGAGCGGTGGAGGAGGAGGTGCTGCGCGAGCGGCTGCGAGGCGGAGGTGCTGCGGCGGCTTGCTCGAGGAAGACGATGAGATACCTGCAAGGGGTTAAAAAAACAAAAAAAACGAAGGGGAGGTGCGGTGGAGGTGATCGGAGAAGATGGAGGGAGCACGACCTGTGCGAGGCCGGCAGCGAACGGAGGGAAGGTCGATGGCGTTCGGAGTCGCCGAAGGGGCGCTACCTGAGAGAGAGGCGGAGCTCGATGTAGCTCAGCTACTCGTTGAGAGCAGCAACAAGGAGGAACACCTCCTTGGATCACGCCGTAGAACGGCCGCTGTCACCGGCTTTAGGCTAAGGGCGGATGGCGATGGCGGTCGTGGCGGAGAGGGCTTTATAGGACGCCCTCGTAATGGCCAGCGGAGAGGAGGAAGCGGCGGTTACGAGGGAGGATGGGTAACGGCGGAGGTGGGGGGGGCGGGCGTTTGAGGAAGAAACGGCTGAGGAAGAAGATGGTCGGGTCACGTGCTGGGCACGTGACCTGGGGGAGCGGCCTGGAGAGAGAGTGTATGGCGGGGTGCCACGTGGCACGCCCTGGAGCTGCCACGTGGCACCAAAAAAATTTCAGAATTTTGAAGGGGGAAAAGAGATAGAAGAAGACCTCGGATCGAAAAGTTTTGTTCACGAAAGTTGTTCGTCTTGACGAGATCTACAACTTTTATGAAGGGCCCAGGAGCAAAAGAGGTCACTGTGCAATGTGTACGAAAAATCGCATTTTTGAGATTTGTAATTTTTTTGGTGGTTTTAGAGGGGATAAAAATTCTAGAAAAAATACGATAAAATAGAAGAAAATTATTTACACATTAATCTAATTTTTTTGGATTTTTAAAAGATAAGAAATTAGGAAAATAAAATAAAAGTAAGAAACGCTCAACTTTTGCACAGACCGACAACGGATACTTGTACTTGGTCAACTTCTTTGATCTCAGTTTTAATCTGGATTTGAATTTTTGCATTTCTTATTAAAACTTTCATCAAAGGACACAAATGAAAAAGAAATGAAATTAAAAGAGTTAATTAAGCACATAAAATCTCAGGTCAAAATTAGCAAGAAGTTAAAATGCGCAAAAGAGGCCTAAAACCCAACTTTCACATATAAGCTCCGAATTTTATGAAATTGGTCTTGTTTTGAAGGTATTTGAAAATGGAGTACTTTAAAAGTGCGTAGATCAAAATCGTACACTGTATGTAGGAGATATGCTCATTTTAGTCTGTGAGATGTGAAATTTGACTTTGGGATTATTTGACACTTATTGGGGTTAGTAATTTTTTTGTATTTTTTATTTAATAAGGTTAGTAATATCTACATAATGGAGGTAGTTTTGGGTCAATCAGAGTTAGGATGAATTAATTAAAAATAGGAGAAGTTAGCGGCTTTTTGGGCTAATTTACACTGGGGATTTTAAATGCAATTTATGCATGATGAAATGCAGATATTATTCACACATGTATGAATGCTAATAATGCTCTATTAATGATTAATTACAAATAGATGATGGGGGACAGGGCCTAAATGACCAAATTTAACATGATGAATACGAGATTCATCATTGCATGAATGCTAATTATGAAGAATAAATGAAGAAATGCCAATGATTCTTAGGAATTTGAGCTTAATTAATGACTTTTAGAGTGATGAATCTGAGATTCATCATGGGGGTACTCTGTCGTTCGGCAGAGGATGCTTTAGATGCGGCTCCCTTAGACATTGGGCGAGGCAATATAAAGAACCAATCAGATGCTTCAAGTGCTGGGGATTTGTGCATCGAAGCAGGAACTACGGAACGAGAGGATAGTCGAGCCAGTTCAAAACCGCATCTGCAGCGGCGACACGCATTATGATGGGGGAAGGTGGAGGCGATGGAGCCATGCCAGGAGGACCCTGGACATTGGGATGGCTTTGGGGGGGGTGTTCAAAGTAGACGAGGATGCCTTGTCATAGTGGAGGGTTTTCGTTTGAGGCTTGACCGAAGGCGACGTGGTTGCTCTCCTAGCTCTTTCACATGCAGGGAAATCGCTTCTCAGGTGGACGCAGGTACGGGCTGACGATGGGGTCTTAGCGCAACGGAGCCTGAGTTTGGTAAGAATGAAGGGAATCACGATTCTATGGCGGAACCTACATCGTATACGGTAACGTTTGAGTGGTATCGCAGTGGTCGAGGTCATGATAACCACGGGATATTCTCTGGGTGAGGGCATGGAGCCACTGATTTGGGTCTTTCGTCTTCACCCTTAGAATCTGGGGTGGTGGACGGTACTCATGGAGGGCCAATGCCTACACTTGGAGATTGCATCAGCCTGTTTGGGGGCATGGGAGGAGAGTCGAGTGCAACAGTTTGGAGGAGCGGCACCGTGGTCACGAGGTGGGTCTGCTGAGCCTCCGACGATGCAGGAAACAGTTACAGAGAATCCTGGTGTTTCCGCGCCTCTTCACCTCCCGCATTAAATTCCAGAGATTGCGGCAAAACATGGGAATACCACAATCAAGTTTGGGTCCGTGCCTCTTTGCCTCTTGCATTCAATTCCAGAGATTGTGACAAAAGCATGAGAATTACGCAATCAATCTTTCCAACGAGCCTCTTTGCCTCCCTCATTCAATTCCAGTGATTGGGACAAAACATGGGAATTCCACACTACATGACGTTAGTTATGAGAGGCATGTGAATACCAAACATGGAAATTTATTCGCAATGAATATTGGGACCCACACTGCGAGGTGGAAGTTATTGGGGTCCATCATTTCGTGTTTGTCAAGCACCGACAGGAAGAGGGAGTCCTCCAAACCCAGAAGCATGTCGTGATGGTAAGGCGGTGCAAGCCCCTTTGGGTGTGCCAGAACCAGTACGCGAGGAGGAAGAGAAGGACGTTCAAGAAGGGCGCATCAACCTGGTAGTGGAACTGCGCCAAGCCGCGGTTACGGGGCTATTGTTAGAACCGGAGTGGGGGATACTCCATGGGGTAGAGCGGATGGAGGATGAGGCCATGGAGGCCGCAGGGTCGTCGGTGGTTTTCTTTGTGGGGGAGCAGATGGTGAGGCTCGAAGGGGTAGAGTCAGCACGGGGTGTGTTCGATAGGGCATTAGTAGGTGATGCGGATGCGCTCATGTTTGGAGCCTCCGATGTTGAGGGGGTTAAGTTGTTTCCTGGGAGGGGGAGGGGGAACCCCGAGGGGGAGTTCTATGCTTATCAAGAGTTAGGAAGTATGCAAGGGATGGCAGGGGGTGTTGAATGGAACAGGGAGTGGAAGATAAGGGCAAGGACTTACATGGGTTGGAGGTGATGCAGCATGAAGCATTGAGAGATGTGCAGGGAACTGTTGTGGGAAGGTCTGGATGGTTTTTTTGAAAGGAGGATGCGAGGGTGGGGGAAGAAGAGATTGTTGTTTAAGTCATGGCGGGGACGAGGAGAAGCGGCATGTATGTGCTCGGATGTTGAGGTAGGATTGTGGTCGCCTATCAGGAGACCGAGCTTCTTCAGTATGCTTGATAGGAGTTTCGCGGAAAGCTTGGGCATGGTGATGCCCCGCGGGAAGTCAAAAACTATCTCTCAATGAAGATGCTATCATGGAATGTAAGAAGGTTGGGCCGCCCTGAAAAATGGGTGGTGATTTAAAAGCTATTTTGGAGTCTCATGCAGATATTGTGCTTCTACAATAGACGAAGGTTTCTAGGTCTGTGGGGGAAATGTGGCGAGACCTGAGAGGTGGCTCTATTTTTGAATTCGCTGAGGTCGAGGCTCGCGGAGCGGCTGGTGGGCTACTGTCTTGTTGGGGGACAAATGATTTCGAGAAGCTGGCGGAGAGGAGATCCATGTTCTCCTTATCAGTGTGTTTGAGGCAGAGGCCAGACGGGGTCATATTTACAGTGACCAATGTCTATGGACCTATGGGGTCACTTCTGGGTTCTTTGGCTTCAGACCTTTCGAAGGTGGGAGCAGTCAAAGAAGATGACATATGTCTAATTGGTGGTGACCTAAATGTGACGTTGTTTCTGGAGGACCGGCTATTGCGAGTAAGAGGACACGATGCAGGTTCCGAGGACCTCAGGAACTGGGTGCACACCTTGGTACTGATGGTTATTGATGTTGTAGAATGCACCTACACTTGGTGGAATAAGAGGTCTTGATCTCGGCTGGATAGATTTCTACTTTTGCCTGAGGGGATGGATACTTTCCCTCTTTGTCGAGCATGGGTGTTGTTACATGTTAATTCAGATCATACGCCGATCATTTGGTCATCTGAGGAACAGAAGCAGTCCAGATCTTATTTCAAATTCAAACGTGCCTGGCTGCCGGAAGAGGGGTTTAGGGAGGAGGTGACAACGTGGTGGACTGGGTGGTAGGGGCAGGTTGAAGGCTCGGTAGTGACATGTATGGCATCCAAGCTAGGACTGATTAAAAAGTTCCTACTTG
Organism: Ottelia alismoides; assembly: GCA_037367405.1. Classification (NCBI taxonomy): domain Eukaryota; kingdom Viridiplantae; phylum Streptophyta; class Magnoliopsida; order Alismatales; family Hydrocharitaceae; genus Ottelia; species Ottelia alismoides. Next base: position 187,677 of record JAZKJV010008504.1, read on the forward strand.
AATTTGGACATGGAGTGAGGGCTCGAAGAAGGGAGCGATAAGATGAGGCTCAATAGGGGGTCATCCGTCTTGATGGGTTAGATGACAAGAGGGGCCTCGATCAAGATGAAGTGTTGGAGCGAGCAAGACTGCTAGATGTTAGCTTCTAGAGGACAGGAAAAAGGAAGTGGAATGGAGGCAGATGTCTAGGCAAAAATGGCTACAGGAAGGGGGACATGAACACGAGGTTCTTCCATTCAATGGCATCAGGCAGAAGGAGGAACTTTATACAGAGCCTTTAGGTGGGAGGGGAAAGGGTGGGGGGAGAAGTTTTGCTGGGGCGGGCTCTCCGGGACCACTTTGTGGTGGTGTCGAGTAGAGAGCAAGGGGAAGGGTGGGGGTGGCATGGAACAGGGGTGGAGGCTTTATAGGAGGATCAGGCATGGGGGCTTCAAGCATCTTTTACTGAGGAGGAGGAGGCAAAAAATACTGTATGGGGGCTGAACGCGGATGGGGCCCTAGGACCGGATGGCTTCTCGGTCTCTTTCTACAGCGAGTTTTGGGATTCGTTGAAGGAAGATGTGATGGCAATCCTCAATGAGTTCAGAGGTGGCAATAGGAGCTTAGAGAAGGTTAATCGGGCGCAGGTATTTCTCCTCCCCAAGAAGGAGCATCCGATACGGGTGGAAGATTATAAACTGATTGTGTTGTCTAATGCAATCTACATGATCATTGTCAAGGTATTGGCAAATAGGTTGAGAAGGGTGATGGATACGATAATACTGCAAAATCAGACTACCTTTATCCCCGATCGTTAGATGGCTAATGGGCTAGTTTTGACGTCTGAGATTTGCCTTCATTGGCGGTGAGAAAATAAGAAGGGTTTGTTGTGGAAGATTGTCTTTGAGAAGGCATATGACTGTGTGGATTGGAATTTCTTGTGGGCATCCTCTTCGGCACCGTGGATTCACTGATCTCTAGATAACGTGGATGAAGAGGTGCATCACGACGTCATCTTATACAATTCTTGTGAATGGAAGGCCTGGGGGGGGTTTCTTACAACCGCAGGGGGTGTACGTTAGGGATGCCCACTAGGACTGATGCTTTTTACTTTGGTGGCAGATGCTTTAGCGGTAATGTCCAGGAGAGTGGTCGACGAAGGGTGGCGTGAAGGGTTCCGCGCAGGGTCCATCTCAGTTCCACTATTGCAGTACACAGATGACACGATGATCTTCTTGGGCGGCACGGAGGAAATGCACAGAAGAATGAGGAAATTGGTCGACATCTTCAGCATCATCTCAGGTCTCAAGATAAATAGAAATAAGTCAGTGGTGATTAAGTTTGAGATGGATGAGGAGGAAAGCATCAAAAGGGCAGCGATATTGGATTTCCCCCTAGGCGAGTTACACATTTCTTACCTGGGGCTATGTTTAGTGGCAGGCAGACTCAGAAAAACAGTGTGGGACATGATACTTAGGAGGATGGAGCAGAGGCTAGCAGGATGGAAGGTCGTTACTCTATCAAAGGGTGGGAAATTAATTCTTTTGAAGCATGTGTTATCAACGATCATTGTATTCTTCTTCTCAACACGCTTGATGCCGTCACGGGTCAGAAAAAAGGTAGAGGTTACGATGAGAAGATTTTTTTAGTCTGACAGGAGGCAGAGTAGACCTAACATGCACCTTGTATGATGTGATGAACTCACACAGTAGAAAAACAAGGGTGGTCTGGGTATTCGAGATGTGTGCTGCATGAACAAAACACTCCTTGCAAAATGGGTGGTGTAGATCTGGGGTAACAATGATAGCTTGGCTACCAAGCTCTTACGCACCATTTATGACGTTAAGGGTCCTTGGACATAGGGAGAACATGGTTTGAGTCTTCCCTTTGGAGTGGGGTGCAGGATATCTTACTGCAGATAAGGCCGAAATTGACGTCGAAGGTAGGAGCCGGTGCGTTTTTCGGTTTTGGCAGGATAATTGGACGGGAGATGGAGCCCTTTCTGATAGGTTCCCCAGGCTATTTACTTTAGCATCCAATAGGAGTTGCTCCGTGGCTGATGTTTGTCCTTCGGGTCCGTCGGTCCCTCAACTTTTGTCCGGATTTTCGGATCAACGGAAGGAGGACTTAGATATATTGCTCGCCGAGTTACCCTCTCCTAGTTGCCTCTCTCAAGGAAGGGATCATTTTGTTTGGGAGTGGGGCAGATTCTTGGTGAAGAGGGCATACTAAGTGTTCAGAGGAAGCATAGAGGTTCTGGACATTGACTTGAATCAAGACATGAAGATAATTTCGGCAAGCAACATCTCTTGCATTGTAAAGGTCTTTCTGTGGTGCCTCAGAAGGGGTAGATTGTGCGAGAAAGCAAGAAGGGACATGTTGTTTGGAATTCCAGACACCCATTGTGATAGATGTGGTGCACAAATGGATGATGTAGAACACTTGTTACTTGCCCTTTGTCGGTGCAGGTTTGGAAGGAGGTAGGGGTGCCATGGGTCTCTCAGGCTGGAATGGCCGAATTTTGGGAACCTGTAATGTCGGTGGGGAATAATTCGAAGGATTATTGTGCACTTCTGTTTGCAGTTCTGTGGGCCATCTAGGGAGGAAAAAATGAGTTAATTTTTAAAAATCAAAGGTTCTATCTGGAAATTGTAATTTCCTTTTGTCTTTCCCTTTACCGATTCTGGTCCACAAAGTAATGTATCTTTTCTTTCCTTTATAAATACAAAGATTCTTGAGGTGAGTCCCAACATGGTATTTCACCCTCTTTCTCTTAAGAAAATATGGGTTTTTACGATAACCTTTTTATTTATATATGATTAAAAATATTAAATAAATGCAAGTTGGCTAAAGTGAAGAGGAGCATCTACTGTTCTCTACGATAAGAAAATTCCTTTGAAAATCAAAGGAAAGTTTTACAAAGCAACTGTGAGACCTACTATGCTCTATGGATAGGAATGTTGGCCTGTGAACCATAGACATGTGCATAGAACGACAGTAGCAGAAATGAAAATGCTAAGGTGGATGTGTAGACACACATGTAAAGATCGGATTCGGAATGATGCCATCAGAAGGAGAGTTGGTGTAGCTCCGATCGAGGATAAAATGCGAGAAAATCGCTTAAATTGGTCTGGTCATTTGCAAAAGAGGTCAACTGATGCACCAATGAGGAGATGCAAGTTTTTGAATGTTGAGCCAGCTAAAAGAGGGAGAGGGAGGCTCAAGAAGTGTTGGAATGAGACTATACTAAAGGATCTTTTTTTTTATCTAACCCCGAGAATGACTTAAGATAGATCTGAATGTAGGCAAAGAATCCATGTAGCCGTCCCTACTTAATGTGGGAAAAGTCTTTGTTGATGTTGTTGCATGGTTAAAAAATATTATACCAAAGAAAATGTATGGTCCATACAAGTAATCCCAACCCAAGAATGCAAGGATGGAGTTGGGGGTATCACAAGATACTTCAGGTTACCCTAGCAACTAACCAGGTCCAAAGAGTCCATTTGATTACCAGGTTACCCTGAAGTAACCAGATTTATCCCTCTACATTCCCGGGGTGAAATTTCATCATAAATTAACGTGATATCACATCACATTCTTTATTCTAACCTTCATAATCATCCAAACAAGTAATCACGTGAGGTTACCGAACTCATTCAATCCCATTAATCAAATAAACCCAAAGAGAGGTAGTTAAGACATGTAGATGGATCGAAAAGACAACTCGTCGATCGAGGAATTGCTCTTGCAATTCTCAAGGATTTGACATCAAGGATTTTGTATATCCGGAACTCTTGTATCACTCTCCCGATAATGTTCAAAAGAGGGAACAACGGGGGTTTACGGGTGATACGATGGTGTGTGTGTGTGTGTCATAGGGATGTGTGTTTGCATGGGCGTGGGGAGTGGATGGGGTTGTCGTTACAAGCCACCATGATATGATTTGGGAAAAGTGACAATGACTGGGGTCCAGCTGGGGTTTGAGGGGACTCGAAGGCCAAGAATGGTTAGACCAATTCTGCCCGAGGGTAGGGATAGCCCACTAAATTTTGAGATAGATTTGATGTAAACTGAACACAAAACTCATGAGAGCAAAACATTTTACCGTAAAATATTAATTTATAAGAATATAGTAACATGTAACATAAAAAATCCCTCGATAAAACAAAAATAAATTATTGATATTATGTGATCTCTTTGAAAATGAGATAAATAATGGTTCTATATTAACATATTTGAATTAACAAAATGAGCATTGGATCATTGATAAAATATATAGCAATGGCAATGAATATCTTAGTAGTATTGCCTATTAGAAATGAAAAATTGAGAATAAATTCTTGACTCATGTGCAGTAGTAAAACGTCAAGCTCTCAAATTCTCTCCATGTATTAAGATGACGACTCGAGTTTAGTCAAGGTCCATGAACTCCTCGGATCTTGTCTAGGGTCTTCTCGACCTTGGTTAAGGTGTTCGACCTTTCGAGGGTCGAGACTCCATAGAGGTCCATGGATCTTGAGATATGAAATATCAGAGGTTCGCAACTCATGTTCGAGGTTTGCTTGTGCCTCAATCTTCGAAGGGATCAACTACTATCCCAATGCCCTAATGATAAGGTTTATTCTCCTAAGGTCTTGAGGTCCAACCCATTGATGAATCTGCATTTCATCATCTTTATTCATTTATTTTACCTTAAAATCCCTTATAAAACACATGTATATAACATTAACTCCATATTCTTACTAACTTGTATATGTGTGTATATATTGTACACTTCTTACCATTTTAACCTAAAATAAATAAAGAAAGAAAGAACGGGAAAATAAGGCAAAAAAAGTAGATTGTATATATGTAATAGATAGAAGCTGACCCGAACCCCGAGAGGTCAAGACTTGACCTAATCGACCAGGAATAAAGTATCAGAAAATTCAAAAAAAATGTGTGATGTGTATATTTGTATACTACGTTATTTTATTTGTACATAAATTGATCTCAAACAAAATAATTTTCAAAACAAAACTTGTAAATAAAATGTTTCCTAATTAATAAAAATAATTGCACAATCAAATCATGTATAGAATAAAAGCAATCACACTTGGAAAACCCACTAAGTAATAATTGAAAGACCAATTCAGGCTCTATATAAATTCAAATTGAACCAACTCATTTTCATTATATTCTAAATTCAGTTATCTTTAAAAAGGCTGTGATTTCATAGTTTTTGGAGTTACGAGTGAAAAGTTGGTTTTCTGGAGTGGTTTGTGCAATTTCACCATTTATTTGTACATATTGTATTTTGTAAATATTTTTAATAATTATTTAAAACAAAAAAATAAAAATTTTAAAACAAAAAAAACTAATTTTCTTATTTACCTATTTATATAATGTATCATATGTATATAGTATATGTATATAGTTGCTATTCTTAAATAACCACCACAAAAAATAAAAAAAAATATTTTTTATTCAATTTAACTAAATGATGAAAATACAAAAAAACTAAATTTTTAAAATAATTTTAACATTTATCTCTTTCTTATCTCTATCTCATTTAAATTTTTTCCTTATCTCTTTATCTCATTTCAAATTTTTGAATTTCAAATTCTTATCTTTTCTATTTATATGGCTCTTTCTCCCTCGTTCCAACTTGAACAATTTTTGGTGAGAGGAGCCCGATCTTCGAGTGTCTTCTTGTTGCAGAAGGGTGCCTAGCCTCGGAGCCATCCGGTGACAGCGAGTAGGACTTCATCGAGGTGATTAAGGTCTTTTCCGCTCCTAAGGTGAGATCCACATTTTTATTCTCTTATTTTTATCTTAGGTTAATCATAGTTTTATTTTCTCGCATTTTATTCTTCGTTATTTTTTTCTAGATCTTACAATACATCACGATTTGATCCGCCACCAACTTGATTTTTCATTTTACCTCTCAATTTATTCATATTCTTTTCTACCTCACACGATCTGTAAAGCCTTGAACTTGGCATCCCTCGGATCCTATATCATAAGATCCGACTCATCAACAGAAAATCAATGGAATTTGATTCGTGTGAATCAGACTTCGTTTCGATTTGTTATGATTTTCAGAAGAAAGAGAAGTAAGGAGGGTTAAGAAGTCATTAACTCATAATGACTGTCATTAAGACTAATTAAGTGTGATTAAAGAAACTAATGACGGATTGAAAACCGCTAATGATCATTAGCAAACACTAATCAATAGTTAGCAGAAGATAAGCATAAGCTATGAAAGTTAAATCGCAATTAGTGAAAGTTAATCACGATTAGTGTTAATTAAGCGTCATTAGCGAATCTAGAATCATCTAGAATTTTCTGACTTAAGCCCCAAGTTTGAGATAGGCTTTGGCCAAAACCATGGGTTGCTAAACCATGATTAAGGTCTAAACCATGGTTTTCTAACCATGATTAGTGGTTTTCTGGAGCTTATAAATACCACCCCCACCCATTCATTCTCTACGATTTCCACTACCACCACCACCCAAGGGCTAGGGTTGAGAGGTCGGGAGGAGGAGTGGGAGGCGGGGAAAGAGAGCTAGCGAAGCGCTGCTGGGAGAACGAGGAGGAGGAAGGTATGATCCTCTCTTAGTTTGCTTCGTAAGCTATGCTTTCAATTCATCCTCTTTTCTTCCAAGTTTTGTTCTTGATTCATCTTTCTTTCCGATACGTTTTCTGTTGTGGTTCGAGGAGAAATCTGTGTAACACCCTACTTAGGTGCGGGCGGCTATGCACGTCAGTGAACCCTGTGATTCGTCACACATTCACTGATCTAAGAGGCGTGGTGTCTACCGATTCTCCATCCCTTATGTTTCTATTCTTTCAATTATGCTTTTATAGTTATTTTGATGGAGAAATCTGTGTAATACCCTACTTAGGTGCGGGCGGCTATGCATGTCAGTGAACCCTGTGATTCATCATACATTCACTCACCTAAGATGTGTGGTGTCTACCGATTCTTCATCTCTTGTTGTTCTTTCAGTTTTGTTGTTGTTTTTCCTCACGATTGATTTTATAGAGGAAGTTCTTTTCGTTTTTATTTTGAAATATGTCCCGATATAAGGGGAAACACTGCCGAAATTTTCCGAGAAATATGTCCCGATATAAGGGGAAACTCTGCTAAAATTTTCCTAGAAATATCACCCCGTATAAGGGGAAGCTCTGCCGAAATTTCAAGAGAAAATATGTTCTTGGCGTTCTTCTGTTCTTCGTGTTCTTCGCGTTCTTCGTATTCTTCGTTCGTTCTTCGTGTTCTTGACACGTTCTTAGTGTTTTTGATAAAAAATGAAATTCGATCTTTTCAAGAGCTTTTTCTAAAAATGAAATACGATAAAGACTTGCATACGCGAGAGAGAGCTCGATTAGGTAACGAAATCCTTCCTTTTGCTGTTGGGTTTTCAAACGAGATTATTGAAAATCTTGATTTTATGTTCTGTGCTATAAAGAACACTAATTTTGGCTATTTTTGATAAAGTGTGAACAGTTGCTTTATGATTCCCCCTAAAATAAGGTTTAAGCATCAAATCGATGCGGTGGCTTTGAAAGTTAGGGTTTGGGAGTTAAAACAGGCATAAATACGAGTATATATGCCTATGAATAACATATATGTGAGTCTATACTAAGTATTGCTGATTATGCAAATCGAAGACTTAACAAAAGAATTACATCATGGGAATTGATGTGGTTTGAGTTGGATCTTGAAAAGTATCATGTGTCACGATAAGGATGACTGGGAGTAGAACTACAGGTCGGGCATGCAACCTGTAGGTTTGTCTGAAGGAACCTGTATTGGCGTTTCCCTACCTAGGTGGTACACGGTTGCCCTGTTATGATAAGTGTGCACGAAATGAATGTTTTGCAACACATTGTACCAGGAGCCAATATCTTCGGGTTGAATGACGGAAGATGTAGTCGTGCCATGTGGAGGCACGGGTGGTTCAATAGCGGCTAGGTCACGATAATATGTATATAATGCTGCTAGGTTATATGATTAATTGTTAGCCTGAGGTTTTAAGCAACCGAGTACTCGAGGACGGTGTGCTCATTTGTTTTCCAGACTGAGGGTTTGAGATCCTGTTTAATAAAATAAAAGAAAATTGTCAAGGTAGTATTGGAGGATTGGTTGAGGCGACGTACGGCGACATAAGCTTACCAAGATCAATGCAATCTCCAATCCCGAAGTGTCCATAGCTGCGGAGTCCTTATAGTGGTGAGGTAATTCCCTGGACTAATCCCTGACGTGGAATAGAAAGGAATAGGACTTAAATTAATGAGAAGGAATGAAACTTTTCGTGATAGCAAGTTTTAAAAAATTACCAATTTGTTTTCTTTTCTCTTCTTCGTTATTTAGCATTCGCTAATTTTTATCCTATGATTTATGGAAAACCCAACAGGTGTCGGTGAGCTATCGCAAGGACTTTAAAAATCCATCCAGCTTACATACTAGACATCCAGCCCGCTACAATAGCTTTACTTTTGTAAGGTAGTTAGTAATCTTTTGTATATTTTCCTTTCAAGCTGATGTACATGTAAATAGTTATAGTGGGACAATGTATCATCTGAACTTTATTTTGTGAATGGAAAAGTGTTGAAATACTTTCTTCTGAATGTACTTTATTTGCAGTCTTTTTCTGAATGTTAGTTGTGATTGCTGAATAAATTATTGCTGAGTAACTAGATCCGGTTATAGGCGGATCTGACGACCCGGAATTGGGGTCGCGACAGATTGGTATCAGAGCTTGGTTACTAGTAATTTTTTTAGTAATTAACAACTATGAACGGTATTCAGAAACTAAGGTTATTTTAAGATCCTTTGATCTTGATAATTGACTGCAATACCATTCACAAGTCATTGTCCCTTACGTACATCATGCTAAGACATATAGGATCTGACCTTTGATCTTGACTCATCCCAGGATCATGGCAGACCCAGACGTGTCTAGACAATTAGCGACTATGATGGCAATGCTCCAAGACATGGGGCAAAGGCAACAAGCATTGGAGGAGAGGCTCAATGCACAGGCTGAGAGACCCGAGGCATCTAAGCCTGCAGATGCTAGGATTGAAGGTTCTATCCATCTTTCTGAGGAAGAATCTAGTTACCATCCTACAACTGAGTCTGCTCCTACCCCGACTGAAGGAGCAATGGAGAAGGCCCTTCTTAGACACCAAACTTTACTAGATAATTACCGAAAGGGAAAAATTCCTCGATTCAAAGGTGTAGAGATACCTGCCGAGGCTGAGTTATGGCTTGATGATGTTACTAGGATGTTGAGGATAATCCATGCACCAGTTGACATCTGAGTGCACTTTGTTGATTACTCCCTAGCAGATTACGCACGACGATGTTGGAGAGCAATTTCCAAGAAATTAGCATATCATGTTCCATGGGATATCTTTGAAGAGAGGTTTCGAGCTCACTTCTATCCCTCTCATTTGGAAGAATTAAAGAGGAGAGAGTTGGCTTCTCTGAATCAAGGTTCTAAGACCGTACGAGATTATCATATCCACTTTATAGAGCTACTACGTTACTCACCACCTCTAGAAGCTTCACCACAAGAGTGTCTTACCAAATTCGTTAGCGGTCTTCAGGGAGATCTACGAGAAAAGCTTGCTGGTTTTAGAGCTACAACCGTAGATGAAGCAATGGACATCGCCTCTCGTATTGAGATGGAGAGGGATGAAAACCGCCAAAGAAGAAGTTTCCACTTTAATGGTGGACCATCCAAAATCAAGGCACATTATAACCGTAGAGATCGTCGTTATCATCCAGCTGGTTCCAATATAAGCTCACCACAGAACTTGGGTCAGGAATTATCAGGAAGAGGGGGTTTCTCTAGACCTCCACTATAACTCCGTAACTCAGCACCAGGAACTAGTACCTTTATGATTGTGCCTTCTGCTCAGACAGGAACACATGTATGTTATCACTGTCATCAAGAAGGTCACATTAGGAAAGACTGTCCGCAGATGAGAGGTTTAGGGTTTAAACCAACTCCGATTAACAGTATAACATCCACCCCGAGCAATGGAGCAACACGCGGAGGAAGACATGGTAGAGTTCGTGGCTCACAAGAAACATCTCCTACACAACAACCACCACAAAGTGTTGCGGGTTCTAGCTTTCCTATTCCTAATGACCAGCTAAATGTAATCACTGAAGAACAAGCCTACAATTCAGGCACAGTCGTATGAGGTACCGTTACTATTCATGGATTTTTAGTACATGCCTTATTTGATTCTGGTGCTTCACATTCATTTATTGCTCGACGGTTAGTACCCACTTTGGGTAAGATACCAGTAGAAGTACAACAATCCTATCTGATCAAGGGACTAGGAGGATAAGTATTTGTAATCCGAAAAATCCTGGATAAGTGTATAGTAGTGATAGCGGGACATCAGTTACCTGTTTCACTACTACTAATAGAAATGGAGGACTTTGATCTTATAATAGGAATGGATTTGCTAGAATGGCATCATGCATGTATTGACTGTTTTCAGAAGACAGTAACTTTTCACATTCCTAACTCGATAGAGTTCCAATTTATTGGAAAGACATACAGTGATGATGTCAAGTACATATCTACTTTAAAGGCTCAACAACTGTTAGAACAAGGGTGCCAAGGCTATTTAGCTTATGTATCCACTGCATCAGGGTCAGAAAGAATGATAGAAGATGTGCCTATAGTGTGCAAATTTCTGGATGTATTTCCAGAGGAACTACGTGGATTATCACATGAGCGAGAGATTGAATTTGAAATCTCTCTTATACCTGATACTCAACCTATCTCTATCCCTCCATATAGGATGGCACCAGCTGAGTTACGAGAGTTAAAGGCACAGTTGCAAGAACTATTAGATAAAGGATCCGTTCGTCCTAATACTTCACCATGGGGAGCACCTATCTTATTTGTCAGGAAAAAGGATGGGTCAATGCGATTGTGCATTGACTATAGACAACTAAATAAGAAGACCATAAAGAACAAGTATCCTTTGCCAAGAATAGATGATCTCTTTGATCAGTTACAGGGTTCAACTGTGTATTCCAAGATTGACTTAAGATCTGGATACCATCAGTTGAAGATAAAAGATGCGGATATCCCCAAGACAGCCTTTCGAACTAGATATGGACATTATGAATTCTTAGTTATGCCTTTTGGACTGACAAATGCCCCAGCAGCTTTCATGGATCTCATGAATAGAGTATTCAAGGAGTTCTTAGATCACTTTGTAGTAGTCTTTATTGATGATGTGCTTATTTACTCCAAGGATAAATACCTGCATGAACATCATCTCAAGCAAGCACTTGAAACTCTAAGGAAGAACAAACTATATGCTAAATATATCAAATGTGACTTCCGGCTATCTGAAGTATCTTTCTTAGGCCATGTTATTTCTGGGGAAGGTATATCAGTTGATCCTACAAAGGTTAGTGCGGTGATGAGTTGGGAACGCCCGAAGATTGTCACAGAAATACAATCTTTTCTGGGATTAGCTGGATATTATAGAAGATTTGTGAAGGACTTTTCATGAATAGCATTGCCAATGACTAGGTTGACCCAGAAGGAAGTTCCATTCATATGGTCAGATGCAAGCGAAACTAGTTTAAAAACACTAAAAGAATGCCTAACATCTGCACCCATCCTTACTCTACCCTCCGGGAGTGAAGGATTTACACTATACACTGATGCATCTAAAGAAGGACTTGGGGCAGTTCTTATGCAACATAGTAACGTAGTTGCGTTTGCATCACGACAGCTCAGGACACATGAAAAGAACTACCCAACACATGACCTTGAATCAGCTGTTGTAGTTTTTGCTTTAAAGATATAGAGACATTACCTCTATGGTATTACTTTTGAAATCTTCACTGATCATAAAAGCTTGAAATATCTATTTGATCAGAAGGAACTGAATATGAGACAGAGACGGTGACTAGAGATGTTGAAAGACTACGATTGCACTATCTCCTACCATCCTGGTAAGGGGAACGTCGTAGCAGATGCCCTTAGCAGAAGACCTTATTCACCTGGGTTGGTGAGTGCTATCCACTTCTGGGGTTTACTATCAACGATAAGTAAATGGAAACATTTGATAGTTGTGCCGATACTATAACTATTCCTCACCGATACAAATCGGAGATCTGGGATAGAATAAAGAAAGGACAGGAGGATGATCCAATCCTTAAAGACTTAAGACAACAACTTGAGAAGAATGAGATAGAGGGATTCCATATACAAGATGGATTACTATATAACCATCACAGAGCTTGTGTAACAGACATACCTGAACTGAGGAAAGACATTTTAAATGAAGCTCCTTGTTCTAGATTATCTATTCATCCAGGAATTACAAAGATGTATAAGGATCTTCATTCATACTTTTAATGGCCAGGAATGAAGAAAGATGTTGCTGAGTTTTTGAATGCATGTTTCACTTTCCAACAAGTAAAGGCTTCACACCAAAAGCCACCAGGATTATTGCAACCCCTCCCTATACCTGAATGGAAATGGGAAAGCATTTCCATGGACTTCGTTACTGGCTTACTTAAGACGACTGTTAGTAAAGATAGTATCTGGGTTATAATAGATCGTCTGACAAAGGTAGCACACTTTATTCCGATAAGCTTATCATTCACTCCAGACCATCTTGCTGAGTTATATATTACACATGTGATTCGCGTGCATGGTATTCCGAATGAAGTAGTTTCTGATCGAGATTCATGATTCACCTCACACTATTGAGAGAACTTCCTGAAAGCCTTAGGTACACAACTATGCTTGAGTATAGCATATCGTCCACAAACATATGGTCAGTCAGAACGTACGATTCATACACTAGAGGATATGCTACGAGCGTGTGCCTTAGAATGGAAGGGATCATGGATTAATCATTTATCTCTTGCAGAATTCACATACAACAACAGCTACCATACAAGTATTGGCATGGCACCATTTGAAGCACTTTATGGACGTAAGTGTAATACTCCTTTGTTTTGGCAAGAGGTCGGGATAAAGAACCTTTATGATTCAGATACATTGCAAGAGACACGGGAAGCTGTAGAGCTTGCTCGAAAGACTATTGACTGCTCAAAGATGCCAGAAAAGCTATAGTGATACCAGACGAAGAGACCTTGTATTTGAGGTAGGTGACTTTGTATTTTTCAAAGTATCACCTATGAAGGGTGTTCAGAGGTTTGGCTTGCGTGGAAAGTTAGCACCCAGGTTCGTGGGTCCCTTTGAAATTATTCAGTAGATTGGAAAAGTTGCCTATAGACTTGCGCTTCCTCCACATCTTTCGGCAATACATGATGTTTTGCATGTATCAAATATGAGAAAGTACGTTAAGGATCCAGAGCATAAGATAAGTTATGATGATTTACATGTTGAGCCAGACTTGACATACCAAGAGTTACCTGTGCAAATACTTGACAGGGATATCAAGAAGTTGAGAAACAAAGAGGTGCCTCTAGTTAAAATATTATGGCGGAATCAAGAGTTTGAAGAAGTCACATTGGGAACCTGAGGCGAAAATGAGAGAGAAATACCCCTACTTGTTCGAGTAATAACACTATGTATTGTATATCTTCTTTATAAATGAAATGGCGTTCGATCTCTTTAAGGTTGTTATGGTTTCAATCCTCTTTAAGGTTATTATGCCTACATTTCTAGTCTCGAGGACGAGACTTTCTTTAAGGTTGTTATAATTGTAAAGCCTTGAACTTGGCATCCCTCGGATCCTATATCATAAGATCCGACTCATCAAGAGAAAACCAATGGAATTTGTTTCGTGTGAATCAGACTTCATTTCGATTTGTTATGATTTTCGGAAGAAAGAGAAGCAAGGAGGGTTAAGAAGTCATTAACCCATAATGATCGTCATTAAGACTAATTAAGTGTGATTAAAGAAACTAATGACGGATTGAAAACCGCTAATGATCATTGGCAAACATTAATCAATAGCTAGCAAAAGATAAGCATAAGCTGTGAAAGTTAAACGCGATTAGTGAAAGTTAATCACGATTATTGTTAATTAAGTGTCATTAGCGAATCTAGAATCATCTGGAATGTTCTGACTTAAGCCCCAAGTTTGAGATAGCTTTGGCCAAAACCATGGGCCAAAACCATGGGTTGCTAAACCATGATTAAGGTCTAAACAATGGTTTTCTAACCATGATTAGTGGTTTTCTGGAGCTTATAAATACCCCCCTACCCATTCATTCTCTACGATTTCCACTACCACCACCACCCAAGGGCTAGGGTTGAGAGGTTGGGAGGAGGAGTGGGAGGCGGGGAAAGATCGCTAGTGAAGCGCTGCCGGGAGAACGAGGAGGAAGGTATGGTCCTCTCTTAGTTTGCTTCGTAAGCTACGCTTTCAATTCATCCTCTTTTCTTTCAAGTTTTGTTCTTGATTCATCTTTCTTTCCGATTCGTTTTCTATTGTGGTTCAAGGAGAAATCTGTGTAACACCCTACTTAGGTGCGGGCGGTTATGCACGTCAGTGAACCCTGTGATTCGTCACACATTCACTCATCTAAGACATGTGGTGTCTACCGATTCTGCATCGCTTATATTTCTATTCTTTCAATTATGCTTTTATAGTTATTTTGATGGAGAAATCTGTGTAATACCCTACTTAGGTGCGAGCGGCTATGTACGTCAGTGAACCCTGTGATTCGTCATACATTCACTCACCTAAGATGCGTGGTGTCTACCGATTCTTCATCTCTTGTTGTTCTTTCAATTTTGTTATTGTTTTTCCTCACGATTGATTTTATAGAGGAAACTCTTTTCGTTTTTATTTTGAAATATGTCCCGATATAAGGGGAAACTCTGCCGAAATTTTCCGAGAAATATGTCCCGATATAAGGGAAAACTCTGCTTAAATTTTCCTAGAAATATCATCCCGTGTAAGGGGAAGCTCTGCCGAAATTTCAAGAGAAAATATGTTCTTGGCACTCTTCGTGTTCTTCGTGTTCTTCGCATTCTTCGTGTTCTTCTATTTTCTTTGCGTTCTTGACATGTTCTTAGCGTTTTTGATACAAAAATGAAATTCGATCTTTTCAGGAGCTTTAAAACATCCTTTCTAAAAACAAAATACGACAAAGCCTTGCATACACGAGAGAGAGCTTGATTAGGTAACGAAATCCTTCCTTTTGCTGTTGGGTTTTCAAACGAGATTATTGAAATTCTTGATTTTATGTTCTGTGCTATAAAGCACCCTAATTTTGGCTATTTTTGATAAAGTCTGATTATGCAAATCGAAGACTTAACAAAAGAATTACATCATGGGAATTGATGTGATTTGAGTTGGATCCTGAAAAGGATCATGTGTCACGATAAGGATGACTGGGAGTAGAACTACAGGTCGGGCATGCAACCTATAGGTTTGTCTGAAGGAACCCATATTGGCGTTTCCCTACCTAGGTGGTACATGGTTGCCCTGTTATGATAAGTGCGCACGAAATGAATGTTTTGTACGCGTAGTACCGGGAGCCAATATCTTCGGGTTGAACGACGGAAGATGTGGTCATGCCATGTGAAGGAAAGGGTGGTTTAATAGCGGCTGGGTCACGATAATAAGTATTTAAAGCCGCTAGGTTATATGATTAAACGTTAGCCTGAGGTTTTAAGCAACCGAGTTTCGAGGACGGTGTGCTCATTTGTTTTCCGGGCTGAGGGTTTGAGATCATGTTTAATAAAATAAAAGAAAATTGTCAGGGTACTATTGGAGGATTGGTTGAGGCGACGTGCGGCAGCATAAGCTTACCAAAATCAACGCAATCTCCAATCCCGAAGTGTCCACAGCTTCAGAGTCCTTATAGTGGTGAAGTAATTCCCTGGACTAATCCTTGACGTGGAATAGAAAGGAATAGGATTTAAATTAATGAGAAGGAATGAAACTTTTCGTGATAGCAAGTTTTGAAAAATTACCAATTTGTTTGCTTTTCTCTTCTTCGTTACTTAGCATTCGCTAATTTTTATCCTATGATTTATGGAAAAGCCAACAGGTGTCGGTGAGCCATCGCAAGGACTTTAAAAATCCATCCAGCTTACATACTAGACATCCAGCTTAGTACAATAGCTTTACTTTTGTAAGGTAGTTAGTAATCTTTTGTATATTTTCCTTTCAAGCTGATGTACATATAAATGGTTATAGTGGGACAATGTATCATCTGAACTTTATTTTGTGAATGGAAAAGTGTTGAAATACATTCTTCTGAATATACTTTATTTGCAGTATGTTTCTGAATGTTAGTTGTGATTGCTGAATAAATTATTGCTGAGTAACCAGATCCGATTATGGGAGGATACGATGACCCGGAATTGGGGTCGCGACACGATCTCTCACCTCCGACCACACACAGTGGTCGAAGATCTGGTTCCATCCTCAATTTTCCTCGGAACCGCACTCATTCACATCTTCCATATTGATTTTGGGATCGGTCATCATGCTCGTGTCCTAAATTATTTATAAAAAATTATAAATATTATTAAAAAAACAAAAAAAATATTGTCTTTTTTTCTAACATTTGTTTTACAGGAAATTGAAAAGAAAAAAATTAAAAATTTTAAAAAATTAAAAAAACAATTGTTATTTCTATTTTGTCTGAAAAAATATAAAAAAATGTTTTTTTATTATTTTTCATTTCTGATTTATAAAAAATAAAAAAAATAAAAAAAACATCAAGCTGCAGGCATCGCCTCTCAGTCGCCGACGATGCCCGCGGCCACTCCACCCATATCCATAGATATTGACGTTACCGTCCGTCCACCTCGGTCCCGCGACAATCACAGCCACCTGTGGTGCTCCATAGAAGCCACCCCACTACATCATGGCTGCTCTGTCACACCCGACCCACGCGGAGGAGATCACCTCCATCGCCACCGTGCACCACTGGCAGCAGGACCACTGCCTACAGCGAGGCACCGCCGATGCGCCACCATCCAGTCACCTGGAGCAGCGCCCCATGCTCCCCTTTACCTCCATCGGCACGAAGACGATGCCTAGCGCTGACCGTAAGCCTGGAGCCCCCTTGTTGGTCGTCCCCTTCCGCCGCGACCGTCGTCCGTGAAGGTCGCCACCCATGATGCCAAAAGAGAGAGAAGAGGGAGGATGGCAGCACAAGCCCCGCTTTTGCTGGTTGAAGATCAAAGAACATGAAAAGGGAGCCCTATGGTTTTTAATAAAAAATTGGAGAATTTACAATCACCCTCGGAAATTTTGAAAATTACAGAGAAGTCCTGCTCTAGCAAGTCACCACGCGTTTTCATTAGGTAATTTGCATTTTTAACCCTTCAGTTTATTCTTGTTATTTATTAATACAAAAACATTAGTAATTTACATTTCAGTCATGTTTCTAGACTTTAAATTTGCATGATCTTTTTATTGAAATAAATGTTTTCATTGCTCTAAAAATTCTACAAAAATTTATGCATATTCATGATGTGTGTCTCTTCCAAGCATTAAAATTTCGTTGCATTTTATTTTCCTTTGTTGTTATTAAAAATTAAAAAATAGTGTCTTTTTCCCTTTCTGAAATTCAAAACTTTATAAAAATTCGAATATTACTTAAAAAAATTCCAAAAAAATTTATATTAGTCTTATTTCATTGTCTTTTGATTTTTGTGCAAATTTTGTGCATTAACTCTTTTCAAAAATAAAAAAAACTGAAAAATATCAAAAATCTTTGAAAAATCATAGAAAATTCTACAAAAATCCAAAAATTGTCATTTTACTTCCTCTTTGTAGATATCTGTATATAGTTTAGCAAAAAATAATTTCCAAAGTGTCTAAAATATTTTTAAGTTGTAAATTACTCCAGGATGTGCAATGTTTATCATCTTTGCTACTGTTTGATTTATTAAAAAAATAAAAAACATCTGGAAATTCTGCAAAAATTTCCAAAAATATTTCTAAACCTTTAAAACCAAAAAATATTTTCTCTGCAATTTTCTGAGCATTTCTAACTATTTTGAAAAAACAAAAAAAGTGTGGTGTGCGTATTTCTTAGCTTAAGCATATTGTTCTTTAATTTTGAAAATAAAAATTTGCAAAAATCAGAATTATTAAAAATTTGAAAATTAGAAAATAAAAAATTAGAATTAAAAAAATTTGAATTTTTTTAAAAGACAAAAATCCAAAAAAAAAGCCAAGATAGTTTGCATTTGAGATTCCCTTTTTCTTTTAATTGTTTTTTTGTTCATTTGAATAATTCTCGGGAATTGTAGCCTCCGTGAGTTCGATCATGTCCGCTATACAGGTAAATAAGTAGCAAAATATTTCTCTCGCTCCACATTATTTTCTATAATTATTTCAGCTTGAGAAAGAAAAAAATTATTTGTTTCTTCTGGGAATTTTGGAGATCACAACGATGACGTCATATCCATTAATAATTATCAATCCTCGAAGGTTATGTATCAACACCCATATCATATCCATGCATTCAAGCTGGATCCGAGTTAATAAGTCTCAAAGGCTCTTATCAGATTCAGTTCTATATGAGTCGACATGAACATCCTGAGCCTGCTATATTTTCTTCCCCGTGACTCTGGACTCTTCTTCCCCGGCCGTTTGATTTTCATATAAATTTGGATTGTTTCTATGTAAAATCCGGTTGTTGTAGAAACGTGGAGTAAGAGCTAAACTAGAAGGATGAGTTCTTGTTTTTTACCTCGTCATTCTTATTTTGATGTGCTTGAGGCAAAAAAGAGACATAAAAGTCCACTTATACTAGTAAATTGTAACGGGAAACAAAAGCAAGCAATTATAAATCGAGGAAGATGTTCAGGAAACTCCAACAAAGAAGATAGGTATTTCCTTCAAGTTCATACCTAGATGCCAGACTATTGCTGCAGCTGAACCGCTCCCTTCAAGCGATTTCTCTATGCTCCCTTCAAGCGATTTCTCTATAGAAAACTTGACATTATCTCCCATTGCCAGCATCAAATCTCTCAGTAGATTCTCCACAGCCTGAAATTTCAGTCACAGTTATAGTAGCAACGTTTTTTTGCTACATATTTCAAATGAAAAATCATATTTATAGCTAGCAGTCATACAAAATTAATGTATGCGAGGGATTAATGATAAGCCGAACTCGCCGTCTGTGTTCTTAAAGGACCACTAGAACTGGAGCTCAGAAAACGAAGGTATCCCAATTTAGGTCGAATTCATCTTCTAAAATGGAGGTTAACTACCACACCATTTTGTCAATATATTTTCTTCACATACGCTTCTATATTAAGTTATTAACTACCGTTCTACGGGTCATAATTACTTGTAAATATATATTACTCGTCATTTTTACATAAATATTATTAGAATTTTGACTTTTCTATTTTAGAAAAACTAATTAGAATGCATGTAATATTTAAAGATGAAATGATTATATTTCATCTAATTAATCTGGTGAGGATCTTGATTAATTGTGATCTAATTGTTATATAATTACTTTTATACTTGTGCTCCTCATGTTTTCTACAAATACACATGTACTTATTTATTTATTCAACAACACTAGTATCTCTATATTTGTTTCATTTGTACTCTTATGTTACATTAACGGAAGAGAAATACAATGGATTTTATAAGAATATATGGGCACAATTGTTATTGCAAAACAAGTAGGGTATAATTAAGTATATTTACATGAACTCGAAGGAACACAAGTGTAATAATCCCATAATAGTATGTTGAGTGTATGTGACACAGATATACATATATTGGCCGAATAAGCAACTATATATTTATATATGGGTACATATAACATATGTACACACAAATATATGGGAAAATGGAACTACCAACGGGATAGCCAACTAGCTATTCCCACATTTTGTAATATTCTTTGCAAATATTATTTTGAAATGAAACTTTAGGTTTTTAGATCGCATGCTATTAGCATGTTGCCATTCAAGTCTCAACCAATCTGAGATCCCTATCACCTCCACCAAGACCCTTGTTTTTTGAGAATATGATTGTCACGAATGTTGATGTAAATGAAATTTGTGTCACTGTTTTTTATCATTAATTAGTTAATGTAAATCCATTAATGTGTATACCATGGGCGGAACTACGTTGACGAGTGGGGGGGGGGGGGGGGGGGGTCACGGCCCCTGCTGCATTTTTGAATCTATGTATAAATGTCAGGGAATTACATTAGTTAGCCCCTCCTTTTAATTACTTTGAGGTAAAAATCAATAATGGTGAAGATCGTGACTAGTTTTTTTTGTTGGTCACATTCTATTATCATTTAAATTAATCATATGATTTGCCCATAATTATAAATTTGGAAGTAAATGGATATATATATATATATATATCTGATCTGCCATCATATCCATTTTTATATAGATTTTGACAATCCTATATTTTATACGTTTTAAAATGGATACATATAAAGATATCACTTTGATATCTTTACACATGTGTATCCGTATCTGTATATTTGTATTCATAAAAATATAGCTGTAGATTTAGTTTTTTACCATATATGCCACTATTTTAGACATTTTTTCACCATCTTAGTTATGATGATATAAGCACAATTAGTATATCTATGTCATGTCTATTTCCTCCAATACATATAGTCAAGTTATATAGAACTTCTAGTATTAATTTTATATGATCACTATCCTTTTACATTCTATCCGTTTTAGAGATACTGGTAATGTAGTTTTCATAACTATCAATATCCATATATGCAACTGTATTCGTATTTAAAAATGAATAAGGATATGATAACACCAATGAATTTGTATGTTTGCATCCTCAATTGTAGATATTTGATAATCAATATATTTAATGTAATGGAAATTTTACTCTATATATATCTACCTTTTGAAATATAACTCATTTATATTATCCTTCAAAATATAATATTATTTTATACTATGAATTTCGTGATTATGATTGTGCATTACCTTTTGCAGCGTTATGGGCCATTTGGGGGGGGGATGATTTAGTTTTTAACAATAAAAGATTTTATTCAGAAAATGTAATAGCCTTATACCTCTCCCTTTACCGTTTTTGGTCTGCGAGATAATGTATCGCTTTGATTTGATATTAATATAATCTTTTTGCGGTGGGTCCCACCTTGGGACTTCATCCTCTTTCTTCTAAAAAAAAGAGAAAGATATTAGGCTATGATTCTATTATTTATTTATCGTATTTTTCCTTGAATGTTAATTAACTTATTTAATTAAAACATTATCACTAACGTTGTTCGATAATAAGATCTAGAAAGGGTCGACTATGTTGAAATTTATATAAGGTGAAAAAAATTCAGACTGCACACAATAATTATAATCATAAAGAAAGAGTACATGGTAATGTAATAATTAGAAGATGAAATGATTCATGTTGACCTTACAAATTGAAGGTTAAAACAATACTTTCATTTTGATTATATAGATGTATACCTACCACAACAAAATGATTAATTTCTTTTAAAAAAATGACGCTATATTATCCATTGTTGAATATATAGATGTTTTTATTCATTGTGTGGTTATTTTTTGTATTTGAAATTATCGACGAATGTCATATCGGTTGCTAATATCATTAGTGATAAACTATATGTCGAACACTTATATGCTATTTTCTAAAATTTTAACTAGTTGTGGCTAAATTTTAAACAAAAAAAATTGGTGATGATTAGCTATTTTTTTTTGAAAAAATAAGGGATAAGCGTTGCTACAAGCACCGTTGCTAATGATACAACTTGTATAAAATTTGTCAGTAATTTCAAGTCTAAAAAATAATTTCACAACAAATAATATCATCATTATATATTTAACAATGGACGAAAAAGTAATGACTTTTTTTAAAAAATATCATAATAGATTCATGTTGCTATAGTGATACTTTGTCGACCCTTCCTCATTGTAATTCCTGGTTTCGCCCCTGGTGTATACGTACATGCACATGGGAAGCAGATCCGTTGTAGAGGGTTCTACAATATGGCCAGGTGTAGCTCATTTTTTTTGTTTTGCAAAAATAGTTTAAAAAATCCAATAGTATGGACGAAAACTGTATTTATTGTTCTACATATCCAGCAAGTTTTGTTTGGATTTTATCACAGATGTCAATGGAGAATTCAAATATAAACAACTTAAATTCCATTTAAAAAAGAATCGAACTTTAAACTATTACAACAAAATATCAAATGGACTCGAATTGGAGTGAAATTCAGAGGATACGTAAAACATTAATCTAAGATTCAATCTATAAAATTATATTTCGGGATCAAAATCGAGAAGAAATGGATTACAACACCTCTATTGTAACTAACAGCAGAAGATCCTCTTCCGCAAGTACATACACGACTGTGTCTCAAGCCATGGCACAATAAAAGCAAAAGAGAAACAAATAAATATCATTACTGCATGGATGAAGTAATATCAAACTAAAAGATTTTAGGAGATCCTAATAAACAAAAACGGTACTGTCCGGAAGGTCCGATACATCGAAATATTTATCATGTATTGTAAAAAGAGATTTAGCTATCTGACCTTAGCACCTTGGAATGGCTTATGGAAAGCGCAATCCTCGAGCTCACAGTCCTTAGCGATCACTCGGCTCAGACCATTCTCGTCCTTGCCGTTAATGCGAGTGTAGAACTGTCGTGCGACCTCCGACGGTGACTCCACTCCATTACCCATGTCCGAGAAGGATTCGCTGTCAAGGCCGAAAGCTCTCACAGTCATCCGGTGCAAAGAAGGTCGCAGCCCTCTCTGAATGGAAATGCTTGTGGTGCTCGCGGGGCGATTGTAGGTCAGGAGATTTCTGTAATGAAGAGTTGGGAAACTTTTGAGGGCTCGGGGTGGCGAGGTGAGTAGTGCAACTGGCGGTGGCGATCTGTTGGTGGTCCGCATCGTCACGTATGCAATGCTACAGTTTGAGATGGGTGAATAATGGATGGGAAGGGTCAAATGGGAAGATGTAGCAATGCTGGTTGTATACATTAGATAGGAAGCAAGGGATCAAAGGAGAAGTCAATCCCAAGTGTGGGACTTGGTTGCTTGCAGCTACGGTCAAGAATATGATCCCATGTGAGAGGAAGGTTGAGGTTGGAGGGATGGAACAAACATGCAAAGGAAGGGATGCCTATATTATTACCCTCAGGTTGTTTCCATCGTATATGTGCACACACACCTGCATATACACACACAACACACCCACACGAAAATACTTCAAATGAGGTTAGGTCTTTCGTGTTGTCATGAAATCTTCCATCACCTCATTTCATATATTAATAAAGAAATATTGATATTTCTTATTTTATTGTGTAGAAACCTATTTTTGTCATTTCAGCACACTACAAATTTAAATCTAACCTACAGGCTTATATTTTTCCAGCACATTCTCAGTTCCGCCTACGTATAAATATCATCTTCTCTGTACGAGGAGTTCATTCACACCATCTTTTCCGAACACCTTGACGTAAGGAATCCACCCAGAGAGAAACAGATCCACGCACAGACGAAGCTAGACTTTTATATATAAGGGTGGTAAATTAGATCGAATCAATATACTTGTTATACAATGTCATTTCTTTTAATTTTCTTAAAATGTCTCAGAAAATACTTGAACTTCATAAGATGGAAAAACTACATTTAACTAATTTTGTTGTGAAAATATTTTTTTGAATAATAATAAAAGTCATTGAGTATATATATTTCAGAAATTACTTAAATCATGCTTGCCAAAACTTCAAACCGAATTCATTAATAATTGATCTTTCCAAGATATTATTTTTATTTAGTCATGTAGTTCATTTTCCTATAAATAGTAATACTTGTGATTAGTTTCAAAAAAGTGAAATGTGGCTATATAAGTAATATTGAATGATGAATACAACGACCCAATGATGATATCTTTAGCGGTTCAAATTAGATCCTATATATCTAAACTTATACATGATCGTAACAAAAAAATAAAATAGAGAAAACAAAGGATTTCATATCAACAAATATATAATTTTTTCCAGCTGGTGAGTGAATAGTACACAAGTTTGGAAGAAAAGGGAGTTTTGATGGTGATGTCTATGATTATTTGAACGCTACAAGACATGATTCTAGATAACGATTCTACATCTTAGCAATTGTTGAAGTATCTGGTTATTCATCGTATGGATGCAATGATATATGGAGGAGGGGACATTCAGAAGGATGCGATAATATACGGTCAAATGTGGCGTTAAAGTTTTTAAATGCTATATGTATGAATTAGGAAGACTCATCATTATAATAGGAAAGTACAAAAGATTCTATTTTAGTTTTTATCCACATCCAGTCCCCCAGTTGTACAAATTTAACATGCTATTCTTTCAAATTTTCTCTACACATCCCTCCTCTCAATTATATATCCACGTATGCTCTCTTTTCTCACCTGTCAATTTCCCTATATTTTGGTGATCACAAATGACTCCCTGATGACACAGATTTCGAGAGGGTCTAAATAATATCCTCACTGAATGGCAAAGAGAAAATGCCGTTGAGGCGTTCGCTCACAAAATCACGTGGTCAATCAACAATTAACCCACACAATGTATATAAAATCAATGCAAGAAGTGAGAATCAAAATTTATTATACCCTACAATAGATTGTATAGTCGACAAGAATAGTGGGGGTCGAACAAATGAAATAACAGAGGACAGACAATCAAAATTGGCTAAAAGAAGACAATAAATGATTTTGAGGTTTTTTTAGAGAATTTTAATTTTTTATGGGTTTTTTATTATGTCTTTTTTTGGAGTTTCTGTTTTTATATATATTTTTTAAATTTTAAATTTTATATTTCTTTTTATAATTTCTTGATTTTATTTTTTTTCTTTTTATAAATAATTTAGCTATTTATATAACTATTTAGAGATACATATGCAATATAAGAAAATAAAATTATAAATATAATTAAAAATTAAAAAATTACAGAATATAATGTTTTTGTGTTTTATATATTTTTCTACTATTTTTGTGATTTTTAAAATTTTTTGCTAATTTTAGGTGATTTTAAAGTCCAAAATATCTCAAAATAGGTATTAAATAAATAGGTCAAATGGATTTAAAGAATGAAAATATAAAAAGAGTCAAAATATCTTTAAGTCAATTTTAATAAATAATATATCAAATAAAGAAAATTTAGAGATAGAAATAATTATTTTTTTGATTTTTTGAAGATTTTTATAGTTTGTATAAGGATTTTAGAGATTTTAATTTTTAACATTTTTCTTTTTGTATCTTTAGTGGTTTTGGTCTGGAGGCACAAAATACAATAATAAAATAATACTATTATTTGGAAATTTTAGTAACTTTTTTATATTTTTATAGATTTTTTACTGTCAAATGGAAAAAAACGTGATTTTTTTATTTGTAAAAAATAGAAAAATTGCCTAAAATGCAAAACTAAAAATATAACTGAAAGAGCATGTCAACATGCACTAACCTTATTTTTTTCATAATTTTTGGGGCATGTTTGAAATTTTTAAAAATTAGAAAACAAGCACAAAAATAAATTAACCGACAAAGGTATATTTGTAATTAAAATAAAAGTCAGAGGCTACAATGTAAATTAACCAAATGTCTTCAATTAAATTGTACATTTTAAATATTAAAGGACCATTACGAAAAGTCATGAGGGCCCTTTCTACAAAATGCCCAGTTCATGTAGGACAACAATGAGCTGAGCTAGACTAGACCAAAGTGTCAATCACCAAAACACAGGGGTCTTTTGGGCAAAAATTACAAAAATATAAAATGTCTTAAATACTTTACATGAATAAATAAAAATGCACAATAATAGGGGAAAGGATCTGAAATTTATCCCCCAAACTATGCTCGAACGGACGGCTTTGGAGGGATCACTTGATACGTGTCATGCCCTCAACACACGATGATGGTTTGTAGCCAATGTCTGAGATTAGATCTCATGAAGGAGACCAGAGGATGTGGATCCTCAAATGAGATGGTAACTGCTCAATCTGGAGAAGGCTCTTAATCAGATAGATGACAATGGTGGTCGAAGAACAAGCAAAGAACTTTCCTCTGGCGAGCTTCGATATGGTGTGTAGTGCGTCTCCGGCCACCAGGGAGTCCTTTGATGGTCTCTAAACGCTCTTGTTGCCTTTGTGCATCTCCATGATGGTCCAAAGGTGTCCGGGTGTGATTAATATGTGATTCATCACTTCTAAAGTTGAAAATAGAGCCTTGTTCCCGAGTATTTAGCAGCATATTTCCCTCTATCTTGCATAAATAGCATTCATGCACGCATTCACAATACATGCATTTTAGCATCCATATTTGCATTAAAATTGGAAGCCTATTTCACATGTAAAATACTCACCAATAATTCACCTAATTATCTGTATTTTATTACCCCCTCTAAAGTTAAGAAAATCTTCCTTATACTGTGTATATTATTAGTTAAGGAAAATTGCCAAAAATTCTTAGCCTGTAAATTACCCAATAAAAATCTCAGACCTAGTCGGAGACCCCAGATCTTAGAATGCCAATATCTACTTCATACAACCTCCGAATTAGGTCTACTCACCTTCAGATTAATACACACTGAGAGACCTTTAAAATGAGACCAATTTCATTCAATTCAGAGCTTGTATGCAAAACTTGGGTTTTTGGGCCCCTTTGTATACTATAGATATGTATATTCGTACTCTTGTATCAACTTTCATGTTTTGAGTTTTTCCAAATTCGGAATCCTTCTCTCTCTAGCTCATATTTTTTATCAGCCATTCAGAGCAGGCCACGTGGCGCCCTCTGATTGCGCCACACGGGCCGCTCCTTTGCGCGTCACGTGCCTTCCATCTTTGCCGTCTGATCGCCCACCCTCTCTCTTGATCTGGGCCATCCAAATCCTCAACGCTTCTCAGCCTTTCGATCAAGCTCTGGATCCAATCCTAGCCGTTCGCCAGCGCCGCGCCCTCCTTGTGCCACGTGGCTGCACCCCCCGCGCCCTCCTTGCGCCACGTGGCTGCACCCTTACCCTTCGATGCTTCCGCTTCTCGCCTCATCTCCACCATATATCCCGGCCTTAATATCTACCATTCGATCAAATCCCAGGGCATCATCTCAGTCACATGTTAGCGCCTTTACCCATGCCCTCCACGTGGCTCCATCACGACCCTTCGATCACTTCCCTCTGATCTAATCACAATCGCACATCTGTGCCTCCATCTTTGCCCACCACGTGGTGCGCCCTGCACGCTTGATCTCGCCCCGCCAATCTAATCCTAACCCTCCTCTTCCGCCTTTCTCCTGACCGTTGGATCGCCCGATCCAACGGTCAAGACATCGTCTCCTACCTCCCGATTGGCCCGCGCCCCACGTCGCCCACCTCGTGCACGTGCCTCCCCCTTCCTATTTTGGGAGCCACTCCGACCACCCTCTCCGCCTCCTGTCACCACCGTTGCATACCCCACTCGTCCCTCATCCTCACTGAACCCCTTGAATGCCATGACCTCCACCTATGTCGCCCCACGACCTCCATAAACTCCACCACTTCATCACCTACGCCGCCACTTTCCACCTTTAAATACTCCACCATCTTCAACCTTCGACCCCATCCGCCATCACGGAGAGAATCCCCAAGCTCCGACCTTCATCTTGGTGACAACAATTCGGAGTGTCGTTGAGCGACGATCGAGTTTCATCTCTGACGAGATCTACGGTCGTTCCCGCCGTGCCGCAACCTCTTCGTGAGTTGCACGAGCTAAGGACCATCTACCGTCCTTCAAGCGACGACCAAGAGCATGACATTGAGCTCCATTTCCCAGGTAGACGCATCCATCGCCTCCCTGATCCTCGTCTTTTTTTTCTTGTGTTTTCTCATAATTTATTCACCGCCCTCGAGAAACTTCACGATTTTCTGACCATCCTCCGAGCTTCGTCTCGGAGCTGGCACCCTCGCGCACCCTTCCATCTTCTCAGACCATGCACTTCACCTCACACCAACGAGAGCTCCACCACCTTGTCAGAGCACCATCACCGGACCACCTTCATCGCTTCTCAGGCCTCTCCCCGCACTTATGTTCACCCCATGATCACTGTACACGCTTCGGTTATTCAACTAACCCCTGCAGGTACCCCATCTTTGATTGGTCGGACACCTCATCAAAGCTCCATCGAGCTTCGTCGCCACCGCTCTCCAGATCATCCCAGCCGCTCCCGAAACCTCTGGCGGATACCTGAAGCCTCCACGATTCTGCCCAGCTCCTTAACAGCTGCCGACGTGCTTCATTGACGATCAGAGGAGGAGGAGGAGCTAGAGCTTCGTCATCGGAGCACAGCCATCTCCGCCGCAGGAGGCGGTGTACCCTTTGAGCACGACGGCCAGCAGTCGTCTGATATCCTTTATCGGACGGTTTAGAGTGATCCACGTCACCTTCATTCTGCAGCCGTAGGATCAGGAGGATCCTACGCACCAGAGCATGCCACGTCGCCACCCGTTCCGCACTCTAGATGTCGTTGGATTCATCTTGATCCAACGGCCACTGCTCGTCCACGTATCCATTTTCATTGAGCTCCAGAGACCGCTGGATCGATCTTGATCCAACGGGTAGCAGCAGTGCCATGCATCAGTCTCCAGGAGCCATTGGATCTTCACCGGATCTAGCGGTCCAGCAGGCGCCACGTAGCCGCCTCTGAGCCTCTGCCCTGACCTTTAGGCTCGGAGCCCCCGAAGCTTCACCGAGCCAAGTCCGAGCCTCCGCCCGAGCCTCCGAAGTCAACTAAGCTTGGGACCTCACGTGTCTTTCACGTGTCGCCTAGGTATTTTGCACCGAGGCCTTTGGGAGTTTTGATATTTGCATTCCAGTCCCTGCTAGGAGCACTACGTGAGGCGCACGTGGTTTGTGGGCATTTTGCATACATGCCCCCCTCATTATAGATAATTGCATATTAGTCCCTGTCAGCATGTTTAATTTTTAGCAATTTTGTTTTCTGTAATTGCAGTTAGGCCCTTGTCTTTGCATGCATCTTTAGGCATTTATTTGACACCATTTTTCAAGTTTGAAAATTGCATTGTGTAGCTTAATTTGTACTCTTTCATATGTGACACTTGTCATATTTTTGTGATAGCAATGGAATTTATTATTAATTAATTGGTGGAATTTTGTCATATTTTGCCCATTTATGCCTTTTAATTTGTAGTAAATTCTCTGTTGCTCCAAAAATCCTCATAAATTCACATTAGACTTAGGATAAATAAGTTTACATTATGCCCAAAAATCAAATCATTTGTACGTATCCCGAGCCTGAATAAATCATTTTGTGATTTCCTTAATTAATTTTTAATAGGCCCATTTCACATAGAAATTTAGGTGTATTAATTTTCCTGGATTTTTCACACTTAGATCTATCTAGGATAATTTTTTATATTTGAAAATATTATGATTTGGTATTTATTAAAATTAATTTAGTCAAAATCACCTTGCATTCATTTTTATTCATAGTAAATTCGTCTAGTGTCAGAAAAATCTAAAAAAATTAGCCTAGCTTAATTTCATTGCATTCCACTATCTGGACAAGTTTCATAAATTTTGGAATTAATTTGACCACTTTTTCTGAATTAACTTGTAAACTGGGTCGAGTTTGCATGTGTCTTTTATTAATTGCATAAAAAATTGTTTAAAAAGACCAAAAATAATCTTTCGAAAATCTTAGCCCTTAAATTCACTTAAAATCTACCTAAGGATACAACTTCTTCCCTGAGTTTGACCTTGGGCTTGCTCAAGTAAAAAAATTTGCCGCTCAAAATTAATTGAACTTTAATTTAAAGTGTTTTTTGATTAGTCCGTATTACCTGACTGCAACGAACGATACAACATTATTTTGACCATTAATTTGATTAAATTAATAAGTGTAGTACGCGGCTCTTCAAAATGGCGCCGTTGCCGGGGAAAGACGGCTTAGGTTAATTTGTAGTTAATTTTTTAGTGTCTGATTTTCCATCCCCGGGTAATCTGACCCGGATTTTCTTGTGAATATTTTTTTGTCCTTTAATTTTTGTGTCGTTCTCTATCTAACCTCAATTTATTTTCGTACGAGGAACACGAGGAGCCAAAGACACTTCGAGGAACTTGTATTTTTGAACTTTTTGAGTGATTTGTGAGGAATTGTAATTTTTCCTTTTTCTTATTTTTGCATTATTTCCAGCGGTTCCTGTTTGGGTTCTCGCATGTGTAAACATACCGTGTGTTGTGTGGATTGAATTTTTAGACTAGACTTGCACTAGCGGCCCCTCAAGCCACTCTAGGAATTGCTTGTGCTCGTAATTCATTAGGACCACACATTACACTTAAAAGATGCACTTAGACCGCAGATCTAGTCAAATCTTCTTGTGCTTCACTCGCTAATAGAACTGCCTGTATAGGAGTGGATTTTGTCATCTGCATTTGCATGTAGTATAAAAGCTTTCAATTTTGTTTTGCATCCTGCATAAAAGCGAAGGGATCACTGTAAGTATTCTTCTATCAGCATAAGCATCATTGATTTTTCGTGCATCGTCTTTTCTCGATTTCTCTCTCTTGGTTTTTCAAACTTAAGTAAAAGGAAATTGAGACTGGACGATAGGCGTGCTGTGTGGATTGGACTTAATAAGTGATAACTTGACTTAAAATCGGGACTGCTAACATTATTGCGAAAAAAATCAATAAAATCGGAAATTCTGCTTGCAGGAGATTAATCCCTTACCTTGTTTTCAGGTTGAGTGAGGGTACTTGAGTGTGTGTGAACACCTTAAGGCATAGCCCAAATCTCCGCGTTCCATGTTGATGAATACTCATTCATCACTCTTTATTCTTATATTTTAGCTACAAAAACCTTTGCAAATGCATGTATATAGTTGTAAATAGAAATAATTACCAAAAGCATGCATTGTGTAAAAAGTAATAATTAGCATGTTTTTGTGCAAAAATAAAAGAATAAAGATCAAAAAGAAAAAGAGAGAAATATTTAGAATAAATATTGAGCAACCTAACCCAAGGGAGGGCTCAGCATGGGCCTGACCGCATAAAAGCCAAAGTAGAGGGAGATAGGGGCTCATGTGTGTAAATATATATGTAAATAAAATAAAAATATTTTTCCTCCCAAAAATAGACTCAAAAGGGCTTGTAAATACTTGTATATATTTATAAATATAAAAACAAGATAAAAATAGAAAAATTAAAAAGAAAACAAAAACATCACTCATGTACATAGTCCCCATGTATATAGTCCATTCACCTTGTATTTATTTAGCCATATAAATAAATAAAATTAATTTCCAAAAATCTTGTACATATTCTATGTCTTATGATGTAAATAAATAAAATAAATTAAAACAAAAACAAAATAAAAATAACAAAATTAAAAATAAAAAAATACTTTGTAAATATACCATGTATATATATGTATATATCTATTTATTTCACCTATGTATAAAAATAATAAAAATAAAATAAAAATATCTTTTTATTCCTTATTTTATGATATAAATAAATAAAATATAAAATGGGAATAAAATTGTATAAAAATAACAAATTAAAAATCAAAATTAAAAACCCTATATTGTATATATACCTATGTATAGTAGTACAATGTAAATACCCTATTTTTATTTTGAAAAATTAATAAAAAATCACTAAAAAATAGAAAAAAATAAAATAAACATTTTTCATTTTGTGAGTTTTTTTCGAAATTCGTGCATTTTCTATTTATTATCTAATTAATAAAATCTAAATAATTGGCGGGCTCTGATTGGTCCACGGGGGATTGTTGACCCCCGGTCAACTCTCCCCCCAAGGACCACCATAGCCGGGTTTGTCTTGACCGACCCGTTTTCGATATTTTCTCCAGAGCCGACCCGATCGCCAATGACCTTAACCCCGGGCTCCGATTTATCCTGGAACATCCATGACCCTCGCCCGGGGTGCATCTTAGGGATCCGAGTCGCATGCAACTTGCCCGATCCTTTCCTTCTCGGATCCTTGAGCTTATAAAATATCAGGTCCGGCGACCTATTCTTCCATCTTTGGACATCCCACTCGCAGCCAAGGAGCTCCTCCGGAGTGCCCGTGTGACAACCGCGTTCTTCTGAGTGGAAGCGAGGCACGAGGACCTCGGGAGACCTCTGATCCGGTGGCTCCGCCGCTGTGCGCCGCCGCGAGCGCGCCCAGACTCGGGGAGACGACGCCCCCTTGCAGGCCATGACCCAGGAGCTCCCCGAGCTCCAGCCCAGTCGACAGCACCCGCCAGGTAACCTCTTTAGGCCGTATAATAGCTTAGCTTAGGAATTTTCCGATTTCAGTAGAGTAGCTCCGCCACCTCCACCTGTCGTCTCCGGTCACCCATTCACCCATCCGACACCGCCACCACTTCCACCAGACCCCTCTCCACCTTCTCCGCCCTTCCACTCTCCCTGGCTCGCCCCGGAGCAGGGCTATCGGCTCTCACCCTCCGCCGCTCGTCGGAGAGCCTCCATCTCACTTCATCTTCCATCGTTTTCATGCGTTGAAGGGTCGAGGCAGTTTGCCCTTGACCCAGCTTGCTTCCTGTGCAGGTCACGATGTCAGGAGTGCCTCATCTGGAGGCCAACAACTTGGGCGCAGGAGCTTCAGGACACCGCCATCGCGGGGCCATTCTGGTGGTTCTCCGACTCATCGGAGGCCGCCATCAGCTGCGGAGCTTCACGGCGGAACCTCTCCGCACCGTAGGAGCAGCAGGGGAGGATCTCAGCGCGTGTATCGGGCCGGCGAAGCTCGCCGGCCAAGTGTTCTTCCACCATCCTCCCCAGACGTTCGATCGGCCTCGACGCTCCAGATCATATCACGTCCGTCCGTTTGCGGAGCTGCAGCCACCGCCAGATCTGTGGAGGATCGATCGCAACCGTTGATTATCCGAGGGTTTAGACTCCCGAGCACCAGGACCATCAGATCTCCACGTGGAGGACCCTCGCCCGTCGATCCAACCAGCGTTTCGTGGGTAAAGGCGCCGATATTCTCATCCGTTGGATCAGCCACGCAACGCTACATAAGCCATCAGCATTTAATAAAGGGTAAATTCTTTGTAGGCCCTTAGCTTTTTAGTTATTTGTCTTTGGTCCTGTAAATATTTTAGATAGTTTATTTTAGCTTGGAACTTTTGCATTGAGGACCCTTCTATTCTTGATATTTGCTTGTAGACCCCTGTATTTAGTGGCCACGTGCTTCGCCACGTGTTTTGAGGGATATTTGTAGCTTTCCTCCTATATTTTCCGAGTGTTCATGATTGTATATTTTAAAATAGGAATGAAACCCCCAGGCCTGAGTCACGTGTATCGTGCGTGGCCCGAGGGACATTTTGCGCTTTTACCCCCAGCTTTTCCTACCGTGTTCTCCAGGGGGCCCAAGGTTTTAATAGAATTGCAGATAGGTCCCTGTGCACAGTAGCTTGCTTTTTATTTTTAATAAAATAGCAAATCTACTCCAAATCCAATGAAAATTGGTTACATGGCTCCTGCCATAGTGTAAAATTTTCTGGAATTTTTGGAGACATTTTTGTGTTGATTTGATATTTTTAAAAATTCAAAAACATCAAGTTTCATTACTCTTTTCCTTTAAAAATCACAAAAAAATATTAAAACCTATCTAAAAATTACAAAAAAATTAGCTACTGATTGTTTTGGCTTGCTTTATTTTCTAGCCAATTTTGGCTATTTTTCATTATATAAAACTCATAAAAATTGAAAAACACGTAAAAACTCCTAAAAATTCTAATAAATAAACTAAAAAACCAACAAAAATAATTTAGGTGCTCAAATTTTCCTTGTTTCTTTCTCTCTACAGGAAAATTACCTCCAGGCTTATTGGGGATTTCTAGATATTTTATCTAGGTCCCTTAAGCTTGGCTGGACAGTACCTTCTTTTTCTTACACTGTTTTATTTTTAGAAAATTAAATAAACATCAGAAAAATCCCAAAAATTCACTAAA
This sequence comes from Ottelia alismoides, assembly GCA_037367405.1. Lineage (NCBI taxonomy): Eukaryota > Viridiplantae > Streptophyta > Magnoliopsida > Alismatales > Hydrocharitaceae > Ottelia > Ottelia alismoides. The sequence goes on from JAZKJV010008504.1 coordinate 221,625, forward strand.
AACAGTAAAAATTATAAAATACACAAAAATATTTTTATTTGAATTTTTGGTTGACTTTTAGTGCATTAAATAAATAGTTGAATTGCCTTGTGTTCTTGTTTTCTTTAGTTTCTTGATTAATTAAAAATCCAAAAAAATATAAAAAGAATTAAAAACCACCAAAAATACCTTTTTCTTTTCTTTTGTTTTCTTTTTGACTACTTCGTAGGCCGCAAGGCCATCACGTGCTCCTTGTGATCGACCCTGGTCGCTATACCAGGTTAAAATAATAACAAGACCGTTATTGATTTCGATTTGATTTTATCTTCTATTGGTGGTCTCTTTTTCTTGATTGACACAACCGAGTGATTGAGGTCGCGACGACCATTTAGTACCTTTACCTTAGTTGCTCGATTTTCGTGTCATCAGAATGGCGCCGTTGTCGGGGAGCACGGCTTAGTAGTTTCCTTTTTATTTTCATTTTCTTTTTCGCGGCTTTCCGCGGCTCTTTCTGAGTCCGCGACTTTTCGCGGCTTTTTGTCTTTCTTTTATTTTTGTTTTATTTTGTTTTGCTTTATTTTCTCTTATTTTTGTTTTTGCTTTATTTTGAGTGTTTATTTTATTTTGCATTTTTGCACATATACCCTTTCTTTTATTTTCTTGCTATTATTTGCTTATTTTATTGGTCTGACACTTGTCTGTTTTCTTGCGAGGGCCCGAGGATCGAGGCGGCTGATTTCGAGAAGCCAATGCAACCGAGGAACTTGGAGGCGACTCCCTTCTGCACGGAGCCGCAGGAGAGCGTGAGAGAGTAGACGAGCGGGCGAGGATTAGCGTAGTTTTTATTTTTCATTTTATTTGATTATTTGTAATAATTCAGAGATACTCAGAGACCGTGGACTTGAACTATTTAGCGGGTCTGTTTTGCCGAGCACCGGTGTGCTCGGGGGATCCTTAGGTTTTTCGCGGTTTTTCTCGTGACTTTTGTTTTCTTCGCTGCCTTTTACGGTTTTCAGCGGTTTTTATCGAGCCCCTAGACTTAAGATTTTCTGCTTGATTGTGCCGTAATTAGTAGGGTCCCCACACCTAATTGCTTGCCTGTTCCTATAGTGTGATTAATTGGACCTACTAATAATTCACTAATAAAAATAACTGACTCATCCCCTTCGTAGCCTACGTGCCGTAGCCTGCCCTGCCAAGCGTTGCTCCTGAACCCGATGTGTCGGGAGGAGGAGGGGTAGACCGAGACCGGACCTTTGGCTTGAAGGACTGGTGACCAGTTAGACGGTTCTTCGAGTAGACTTGCTTGTTTAGGACTCGGTTTTCACCGCTGCACCATATAGGTAGTTTACTTTCTGCCTTTACATTTCTGCGCGGATCATTTTGCATGTAGAGTGCTGGAGACAGGTACACATTTCTGACTTTGCATGCATCATTGATTTATCGCGCATCGGCTTTTTCGACTTCTCCCCCTTGTTTTTGATTAAATAACCAGGTTAACCGAAAAATTTGTTAGGCGTTTCTTTTTATTGAAAAATACCTAAAAACAAAAACAATAAAATCGGGACTGCTAATCACACTTGACCTAAAAGACACTTCACTAAAAATCTGTCTTGGGAGAGCAACCCCCTCCTTGTTTGGTTTGAATGAGCGAGAGAGTGACCCGCACATTAGGATAGAGCCTCCGATCTTTCTTGACTGATTACCGGCTTTCAGTACGGGACAGTCGGTTGATAAATATCTGGATACCTATTTACCTCACGTAATCGCTCTGATAGACTGGATGAACACCTAAAATAAAATCGACAAGATAATTGACCGATCCCTTCGGTCTTCAGCTCTGTGTGTGTAGGTGAATTGGGGGTTTTCTTGTTCATCTTGTGTGTTTGCCAGATCCCTTCGATCTTTCCCCATCTTCCTCCATCTATTTCCCACCCTCCCTCCCTTCAGTCTTCCTCTTCTTCTCCTTTACCCCTGGATGATGGATCCCCCTTACTTCGAGCTGACTCTTACGGCTTATTCTCCATCTTCTAACCATCACTCCAGTCCACCTTCTAGGGAGGTCGAATCTTCGACCAACCTCCCGCTCCCTCCCTCCCTTTCATCTCACTACTCTGGGCATGCTGTGCGAGACATCCGAGGATACCAGATAGAGCAGTTGCGAGACCCGGACGATGCTGTTGATGAGTTGAGAGCGCACTCCGTTGGTGATCAGAGAGAGCAGTGGAGATCAGCAGACATATCCTATTCCGGAGGGATGGAGGAGCATATAGCACAGGGAGCTGAGCCAGCTTCTACACTAGGTCCATTCGTCTTGGATTTGGATTACATTCAGCGACTGCCGACATTTTCAGGAGAGGCACACGAGGAGCCTTATCTTCACCTGTCCGCTTTCGAGGAGTGTTGTAGAGCACAGAGATATTCAGACGTCACTGCAGAGGAGCTGATGAGCATGACCTTCCCATTCACGCTTCACGACAGAGCCATGAGATGGCACCGCCGATTGGGGAGGACATTCGAGACGTAGGGAGAGCTACGGCGAGAGTTTCTACAGAGATACTTCCCTCCACGTAGAGCAGATTTCATGCGGTCATTGATCACCGACTTCTCAGTAGACCCCCAGGAGCCATTGCACGAGGCATGGCCGAGGTTTCTTGACCTTTTGAGGAGATTTCCTGAGCACGGACTTCCACTTACAGACTTGATAGAGATCTCCATGTGGGGGATGACCGTAAAGCAGCTTGCACTGGTGATTACCACATGTGGCGGTTCACACCGCAGTTCCGACGTTCACTTCCTGGACAACGTCTCGAGTTTACTTTCACAGAGATCTTCTTCGCGAGATGCCATGGTCGGGACAACACATGCGGACGATGCGGTACCAGTGCGGTGTGTCACTTTACATGATGAGTCAGCTTCTACACACCAGCCCGAGGATTTGGATGAGGCAGCACCATTGATAGAGGAGATGACTGCAATAGCAGAGGTTCGGACCCAGAGTCTACTTGAGTTCCCGTTGGCCTTCCAGTTGGAGTTCGAGTCAGCCCCAGAGTTCCCAGTTGATGAGTCTTGGATATCAGATTTTCTGATAATCCAGGAGCCGGAGGAGCCCCAGCTTTTGCAGCCATTGATTCAGACACTTCAGATTCCAGTCCCAGAGGAGACAGTTTCCTTTCTGCAGAGATACTTCTTGGATATGGACAACTATCGGGACTCAGCCCAGCAGCTAAAGCTCGATGAGGGACACCACTTTGAGATTACAGACATAGAGAGTCCCGTCTTCGAGCCTTTTGTCCTCCACTTTGTTGAGACAGATACACTTGCTGAGGACCAGTTGGCAGCCAGCATAGCCACAGAGCGAGTATCAGTCGCAAACACTTTGCCAACTTCCGCGGTGTTGACTAGTACCTTCTCCTGTTTCCAGATTGCCGAGACCTACACTTCCGATGATGATGCAGCCCAGTACACCGAGTGGATACTTGATAGCAGTGCAGATGCCCATCTAGATCCTGATCCTCTTCTTCTCATTTTTGATCATGCATCTCTCCCCGAGGGTTATCTGCGGGAGGATGACGCACTCGATGAGTACTCGGTTTCACTTTCTGAGAGTATTTCCGATCTGGCGGAACACGAAACCGAGTCTTTAGATCATTCTGATTTTGAGTCTTCTCACCTCGACGACCCTCGCAAGGAGGAGCCCATTCTGGAGATATTCGATGATTTGCCTGATCTGATTCTATTTCATGCATCGGATATCAGTCTGCTTAGAGAGTCTCCTGATCTTGATTGTCCACACCTGCTTGAGACAATGATTGACGTGGAGGATTCTATTACTGATCCATCCTTCTCCACGTTTGATTTCTTCGGCTCTATACTTTCACTCCAGTCTGATCCAGAGCCGATGATTTCTTTTGTACTACCGGATCCCGATCACATCTTTCCATATCACTGGCCGGTAGCAGACACCCGCTTGATTGAATACATGGGTGTCTTTGTTTACACTGTTGACTTCGTCGCTGTTCTCATACCAAGACTGCGACGACAGTACGGCATTCGCCTTACCGATGTCGTACTGAACCTTGATACTGCGTTGTCCTAGCCTTTGCGCCCAGCTAGGGGCGTAAAATCTAGCGCTCGTTGAGAGGCACCTCAACATTGTACTTCTTTTGTACATACGTGTTTCGTCTTACTTTGATCTTTCTTTCTTCTGTTCTTGTTTTCACCCCAGGTCTCGCTTAGGATTATCTTTCCTATACTTAGGATATTGCTTATCCTAAGTATAGGGGGTGAAGACAGCGGGTAGTTCCTTCGTTCTATTCCATCACTTCTGTTGTTGCCTATACTTAAGGTTCTTCACCTTAAGTATAGGGGGAGTGATGTCCTCTCCTTCTTGTATATATTCATTCATTTTCTTCGTGTCTTCCTACCCCTGTTTTGATGCCTATACTTAGGGATATTTTACCCTAAGTATAGGGGGGGTAGACCCTGTACATTCTCCACTCGGATTTCCCTTAGTGTACAACCTGCTATACTTAGGATTACTTTTTCCTAAGTATAGGGGGAAGACCCGAGATCCTCTTGATTTTCTATTTCATCTATTCGTCTCTATATATAGCCTTCCTTTTCACTTCCCTATACCTAGCACGAGTTATGTCTTCTTCATCGCTCTTGACTCTGAGGACATCGTTCGAGCTAAGTATAGGGGTGTGTGTATATATTTCATATATACTTTAGCCATAACTCGTACTTTGTGTGAGTGTGTTAATAAATAAAATGGCTAAAAACCCTAAAAATCACAAAAATTAAAAATTTTTCATGTACATAAACATTCTTTTATTTGCACATAAATAGCTAGTGTACAAATTATTTTTGTAAAAATGATTTTAAAAATCTTTTGTGTAAAGCTTGTGTAAATATTTTCTTATCAAAATTATGTATATAGTACAAAATTTTTCCAAAATGTTTTGAAAATCAAAAGTTTGCAAAAATCTTGTGTAAATGTGTGTAAGTACTTTTTGCAAAACTTGCACTTCATACATCATCCATTCATGATTTCAAAACATTTTTCAAAAATTTTGCATGATTGTAAAATTTGTGTAAATAACATCTTTTGTACCTATGTATATAGTTTTTCTGGATGATAGTTGACATTTAAACTAGCCTGGAATCAAATTGAGAAATGGAGCTTGATTAAGATCTTAATCCACCTAATTTCTAAGAGGAACTTTATAGGGCTTAGGTTTAAGGCTTTTCAGGTCCATGGTGACTTAATTCTTTGAGTCCACTAGGCTATGATCACATGCCATCTCAATGAGCCTAAGTAGAACACTTAACAACAACACATGACTCATATAGACAATGGCTTTACTTGGACACCAGCACTTTGCACCGAGCTCTCTACGGATGAGGTGGTGAGGAGGCAGTCTTCCTTGACATGGGGTAGCATACGAGGGTAGTACTTCTAGGCGGAACCTCTCTTCTTCTTTTAGTGAAGGAAGTGTGTCTCAACTTGGTCTGGTTGCCATGAGGTCTAACGACGGGAGTTGTAGGTTGCAATAAAGCGTCAAAAGAGGGATAGTCTACTGGCTCAAGAGGAAAAACTCCTTGTATATATGCTGCACATGTATATGTTGTATAGATGCACTTGAAAAAAAATGCAAAAAGAAAATAACTCCAAAAAAGTGGTGGGTCTGATAGAAAATGATAATCCCACCGGAGTATGTATATAGAGTGCAATAAGCAAAGCTTGAGTTCGTGATTCACCTTATGTAGCTTGCAGCAGGGAGACTTGGCTACACTGGTCAAGCTCCCAAGGGTACATGGCTACACTGGCCTTGACCCATTCTCTTCTTCCTCCTCTTCTTGAGCCGGTTGAACTTGAACTTAGAAGGGAATACCCCGCTCATCGAGGAAAGAGTGGCCAGATTGAGGTCATAGAGTTACCTTGTTGGGGAGGGTTGTCGAGTTGCCATTTCTGAGGTGAAGAGCTTAGACCTCACATTCACAGGACAAGAAAAGATTCATGGTCTTCAGGGTTTGTGATTGATAACTTGTTCTGATCTGGAGCATTGAGGAGTCTTGGTTATAGATTAGTGGAACTTGGAGGCTGTTGAGTTTTAGGCTTAAGTCCAAATAAGGTTCCGACACATTAATAATCCAAAGATCTGATCGAGCTCCTTAATTTAATGAAGGCAAGTTTAATAATCAACCTTGATCCATGTACATTCTCTTTTTCTTTTTCTTTATTTCTATTTCACTTCTTTTTCAAATAAGTGTTTGCTAAGGGACTAGCAAAGTTAAGTATAGGGGGGTGATGAATACTCATTCATCACTCTTTATTCTTATATTTTAGCTACAAAAACCTTTGCAAATGCATGTATATAGTTGTAAATAGAAATAATTACCAAAAGCATGCATTGTGTAAAAAGTAATAATTAGCATGTTTTTGTGCAAAAATAAAAGAATAAAGATCAAAAAGAAGAAGAGGGAAATATTTAGAATAAGTATTGAGCAACCTAACCCAAGGGAGGGCTCAGCATGGGCCTGACCGCATAAAAGCCAAAGTAGAGGGAGATAGGGGCTCATGTGTGTAAATATATATGTAAATAAAATAAAAATATTTTTCCTCCCAAAAATAGACTCAAAAGGGATTTTAAATACTTGTATATATTTATAAACATAAAAACAAGATAAAAATAGAAAAATTAAAAAGAAAACAAAAACATCACTCATGTACATAGTCCCCATGTATATAGTCCATTCACCTTGTATTTATTTAGCCTTATAAATAAATAAAATTAATCTCCAAAAATCTTGTACATATTCTATGTCTTATGATGTAAATAAATAAAATAAATTAAAACAAAAACAAAATAAAAATAACAAAATTTAAAATAAAAAAAATACTTTGTAAATATACCATGTATATATATCTACATATCTATTTATTTCACCTATGTATAAAAATAATAAAAATAAAATAAAAATATCTTTTTATTCCTTATTTTATGATATAAATAAATAAAATATAAAATGGGAATAAAATTTTATAAAAATAACAAATTAAAAATCAAAATTAAAAACCCTATATTGTATATATACCTATGTATAGTACTACATTGTAAATACCCTATTTTTATTTTGAAAAATTAATTAAAAATCACTAAAAAATAGAAAAAAATAAAATAAACATTTTTCATTTTTTGAGTTTTTTTGAAATTCGTGCATTTTCTATTTATTATCTAATTAATAAAATCTAAATAATTGGCGGGCTCTGATTGGTCCACGGGGGATTATTGACCCCCGGTCAACTCTCCCCCCAGGACCACCAGAGCCGGGTTCGTCATGACCGACACGTTTTCGATATTTTCTCCACAGCCGACCCGATCGCCAATGACCTTAACCCCAGGCTCTGATTGATCCTGGAACATCAATGACCCTCACCCGGGGTGGATCTTAGGGATCCGAGTCGCATGCTACTTGCCCGATCCTTTCCTTCTCGGATCCCTGAGCTTATAAAATCTCAGCTCCGGCGACCTATTCTTCCATCTTTGGACATCCCACTCGCTGCCAAGGAGCTCCTCCGGAGTGCCCGTGTGACAGCCGCATTCTTCGGAGTGGAAGCGAGGCACGAGGACCTCGGGAGACCTCTGATTCGGTGGCTCCGCAGCCGTGCGCCGCCGCGAGCGCGCCCAGCCTCGGGGAGACAACGCCCCCTTGCAGGCCATGACCCAGGAGCTCCCCGAGCTCCAGCCCAGTCGACAGCACCCGCCAGGTAACCTCTTTAGGCCGTAGAGTAGCTTAGCTTAGGAATTTTCCGATTTCAGTAGAGTAGCTCCGCCACCTCCACCTGTTGTCTCCGGTCACCCATTCACCCATCCGACACCGCCACCACTTCCACCGGACCCCTCTCCACCTTCTCCGCCCTTCCACTCTCCCTGGCTCGCCCCGGAGCAGGGCTATCGGCTCTCACCCTCCGCCGCTCGCCGGAGAGCCTCCATCTCGCTTCATCTTCCATCGTTTTCGTGCGTTGAAGGGTCGAGGCAGTTTGACCTCGACCCAGCTTGCTTCCTGTGCAGGTCACGACGTCAAGAGCGCCTCATCTGGAGGCCAACAGCTTGGGCGCAGGAGCTTCAGGCCACCGCCGTCACGGGGCCATTCTGGTGGTTCTCCGACTCATCGGAGGCCGCCATCGGCTGCGGAGCTTCACGGCGGAACCTCTCCGCACCTCAGGAGCAGCAGGGGAGGATCTCAGCGCGTGTATCGGGCCGGCGAAGCTCGCCGGCCAAGTGTTCTTCCACCATCCTCCCCAGACGTTCGATCGGCCTCGACGCTCCAGATCATATCACGTCCGTCCGTTTGCGGAGCTGCAGCCACCACCAGATCTATGGAGGATCGATCGCAACCATTGATTATCCGAGGGTTTAGACCCCCGAGCACCAGGACCGTCAGATCTCCACGTGGAGGACCCTTGCCCATCGATCCAGCCAGCGTTTCGTGGGTAAAGGCGCCGATATTCTCATCCGTTGGATCAGCCACGCGGCGCTACATCAGCCGTCAGCATTTAATAAAGGGTAAATTCTTTGTAGGCCCTTAGCTTTTTAGTTATTTGTCTTTGGTCCTTTAAATATTTTAGATAGTTTATTTTAGCTTGGAACTTTTGCATTGAGGACCCTTCTGTTCTTGATATTTGCTTATAGACCCCTATATTTAGTGGCCACGTGCTTCGCCACGTGTTTTGAGGGATATTTGTAGCTTTCCTCCTATATTTTCCGAGTGTTCATGATTGCATATTTTAAAATAGGAATGACAGTTGGGTCCCCCCAGGCCTGAGTCACGTGTATCGTGCGTGGCCCGGGGGACATTTTGCGCTTTTACCCCCAGTTTTTCTTGTCGTGTTCTCCAGGGGCCCAAGGTTTTAATAGAATTGCAGATAGGTCCCTGTGCACAGTAGCTTGCTTTTTATTTTTAATAAAATAGCAAATCTACACCAAATCCAATGAAAATTGGACACATAGTTCTTGCCATAGTGTAAAATTTTTGGAGACATTTTTGTGTTGATTTGATATTTTTAAAAATTCAAAACATCAATTTTCGTTACTGTTTGCCTTTAAAAATCACAAAAAAATATTAAAACCTATCTAAAAATTACAAAAAAAATATCTACTGTTTGTTTTGGCTTGCTTTATTTTCTAGCCAATTTTGGCTATTTTTCATTATATAAAACTCATAAAAATTGAAAAACACCTAAAAACTCCTAAAAATTCTAATAAATAAACTAAAAAACAAAAAATAATAATTTAGGTGCTCAAATTTTCCTTGTTTCTTTCTCTCTACAGGAAAATTACCTCCAGGCTTATTGGGGATTTCTAGATATTTTATCTAGGTCCCTTAAGCTCGGCTGGACAGTACCTTCTTTTTCTTGCACTGTTTTATTTTTATAAAAATTAAATAAACATCAGAAAATCCCAAAAATTCACTAAAAACAGTAAAAATTACAAAATACACAAAAATATTTTTATTTGAATTTTTGGTTGATTTTTAGTGCATTAAATAAATAGTTGAATTGCCTTGTATTCTTGTTTTCTTTAGTTTCTTGATTAATTAAAAAATCCAAAAAAATATAAAAAGAATTAAAAACCACCAAAAAATACCTTTTTCTTTTCTTTTGTTTTCTTTTTTGACTACTTCGTAGGCCGCAAGACCATCACGTGCTCCTTGTGATCGACCCTGGTCGCTATACCAGGTTAAAATAATAGCAAGACCGCTATTGATTTCGATTTGATTTTATCTTCTATTGATGGTCTCTTTTTCTTGATTGACACAACCGAGTGATTGAGGTCGCGACGACCATTTAGTACCTTTACCTTAGTCGCTCGATTTTCGTGTCATCACATGTCACGTTCCAACTGATCCTAGCAAATATCACAAGTTGAATTAATCAGGTTCACTGAGTAGTACCAAGTAGCCTCTGCCTGTCTCAGGTAGAAAGGGGCGAAATTGCGGTACTTCACGACAAGTTGCCAGTAACCCCCCGGGGTGAAGTTCCGGCCTTGTCAACATCCGCCTGCTTGCAGGTAGACAGGGGCAGGTCTTTGAATCCATCAACTTGGGATAGGAGCGAAGAAAGGAAGGACCGAAGGTATCGTAGGCGACGGATTAAACAGGGAAGACACATCTGGCTTTGAGATGACTTCCCTATAGGTCGCGTAAATCCTTGCTATTTTGCTTGAAAATCATACTTAAAATCAACAAAATTAATTGGACCTTGTTTCGGGTCCTTCACCATGTTGAGTGTGAAAATACAAGTTTTGGATTTAATTGCTTGCTTCAGGTAGGAGAAAAATCATATCTTCACTTAGAACTCCCTATTCTTCTTGCTAATCCAAGATGACTGACTGGGGGAATATCGACTCCTTATTTGTCAATCTCTCTTTGAGCCCCCCACGAAACTCATCTTCACCGGCCCAAGCGCTACTTTGGACCACCCAGAACTCATGACCCTCTAGAGTTCTAGATCCCTCACACCTAGGGTGGTTACTCTCAAACCAACCCTTTCCTCTCCTCTGCGCTTACCGAGGAAGACCATCGCCTCGGTAAGAATCTCTTCCTTGATTTGTCCTCTAACCAAGACCATTTCCATTTCCCAGGGCTAGAAGACAAGATGCCACCTAAGAAACATTCGGTTGATGAGGAACACATAGAAGACCCATTACAGCAAATCTTGGCTCGCTTCGCCACTACCGAACAAGAGAATGCAGATCTCACGGCAAGGATGAGACAGATCATTGTGGCATGAGGAATCGACCGACCAATGGTTGATGCGTATAACCCAGTAGAAAATGAGATGCACAGTTGGTTGGCACCAGCGGTTCTCCCCGAAGCATTCGAGCTCAAGCCCCACTTTCTTAGCCTGCTACCGAAGTTTAATGGAAATGCAAACGAAGAACCATATGCCTTCCTCAGAGACGTTGAGCTGGTTTGCAACAACCTTAGTCACCCTAGGGTTGGGCAGGATTACATTCGACTGAAGGCCACCCCATTTACCTTAGGAGATAAGGCAGCACATTGGCTGAAAAATCTCGGGGTGATATGTACAACATGGATGCAGTTCAAAGGACCTTTTTCTGAAGAAGTTCTACCCACTCAGTAGAACTAACCAAATGAGAACGAAGATCGTGAGTTTCTCCCAGGGACCCATTGAACCTTTCCATGAAGCTTGGGATAGGTTTAATGACCTCATTCAGAAATGCTCGTGCCATGGCATTTCAAAGGCGATCTTAGTCCATACCTTGTTCTGTGGCATGACCCCAGAGATGCAAGAGTTAGTCAGTGTCGCCTGTGGAGGAAGTTATCTGAACAAGAATGAAAATACTGTATGGAAAATCATGGAGCAGATGGCAGAAACAGGCAGGTTGCAGGCCACCAGGGCCTATCAGTTGTCTCCTTCAATCCCATCCAACGTGACAATTAGGAGGACTGTAGTGGATCTGGCAGAGGACCTCATTCCTAGCATGGGGATGATAGCTGACAAGTTAACCATGGTCGAGAAGATTCACAAGAGGTTCACTGACCTTGAATCTCTCTCGATATTGCCGAAGCAAGTGGAGGAACTTATTGAGAGGGTAGCTAAGATAAAACTACCTGCCCCTTCTTCACCACCTGTACCTGTACACCGAGTCCATCTTGTACAGGAACATGCACCGGGGCTTCAGAGTGTTGGGTAGAGGAGTAGACTTACACTCAGCAGGACCTAGCATGCACCCCCACAAGTGGAGACAAGATACGAGGAGCCTCCGCAGTGTTCGAGATGAACGGGCTGTGGTACAACCATGACCCCATCGGCAGACAGCCGGGGATAGGGAATGGTAAGCCTCACTGACCTTCCCTAGCTTACTAGGAAACGGCTCCGTCCCCGCACCGCGCTTTGTTCAGTCCAGGCCCGAACGAGGGTACCAACCTCAGCAACACCACCAACAACAGCGCACATTCCACTTGGGCCAGTAGGCCCGTCACCATCCCATCAGCAGCAATAGTACCAGCATGGCCAGCAGGGCCAGTAAAGGACATCATCTTTAAGTCAGCATCACCCTGCCCAGCCCACCGAATTGGAGTCCCTCACCTTGGCAATCCAGACCCTGACTGATAGGGTCCAAGAGATCCAGAATGACTATATGGATATGGGAACCGATCTGAATCGTGTTTCTCGTACCCAGTACCAGCAGATGGTGCCAAAGACCTCAATTCCCATCCAGGTTTAGACCAACCCGAACAGCTTGAATCAAGGACAGAACAGACCACGAGATCAGGTATACTATTCAGATAAGTCTTCATCTGAACATGAGATCCTTTCATACGATAATGTAAACCATATGTACCTCAGGAGCGGAAAGACCATGATCGTACCTGATCGGGCACGGGCACCAGGAGAAGAAACCGCCAAGTCTCTACCTGAGGAGAACTTGGAAGCAGAGGAGCAACAGCACCACTATCACCACCACCGATAGAAGAAGAGGACTTCTAAGTCCTCAAAGAAGCAAGGGAACCGCACCAGTAGAGAGTCCACTGAAATCGATGAAGAGCACGCACCTCCATCTGAGGAGGACATTCCAACAGTCGTGGAGGATACATCACCGGTTTCGCAGCAGCATTTTTCTTTTTCATAGTCAGAGTCCGAGTCAGTCTCAGAGTCTGAGTCCTGTACAGAACTCAGTTCCCACTTTGAATGAAAATCTTTCAGTTTCAGAATCTGAGTTGGAGTCAATAATCCCTTTCCCCCGAGCTCTTAAGGGTGGAAAGAATAAAACTAAAAAAAATCCAAAAGATGACCCTGAGATGGCAGAGTTTTGTAACAAACATATCAAGGTCACAATCCCCTTTGACAAGTATGTGGAAATGACATCTGCATTTCAAAAATACCTTAAGATGAGATGCACACCTACTAGGGTTAGCAGGAGGACCAAAGCCGTGTTGAGAAACACGTTCTGTCAGTAGGCACGACTTGCGTAATAAAGAACTCGTTTCCAAGGAAATGAAGAGACATGGGTGCACATTATGTGGTGAGTCATGTTGATGACATTGCATTTGCAAGCACTCTCCTAGATAGCGAATCCTCCATCAACCTAATGCCTACAACCCTCTATGAGCGGCTTAATCTCGAACCTCTTAGGAAATCCAGAGCTCTCCTTAAGTTTGCAGACAAATAAACCAAGAGGTCCCAAGAAGAATTGAGGAATATTGTCATCAAAGTGGAGGGTCACGAATACATGGTGGACTTTACCGTCCTTGATATGAAGACCCCTCGTAATTGGAGAGATTCCCAGATCATACTAGGAAGGCCCTTCCTCAGAGCAGCAGGGGCCTTGTTTAATTATAAGATCGGGAAAATCCAGTTCCAAACTCCAGGCGGAGATGACAAACTTGAGATGAAGCAGACCAGATGGCAGAGACCGGATTCCGAATCCAGCACTGAGTACTCTTCATTTGAAGCAGACTGCGAGCATGTAGACACAGTTGGGCCATGGAGACAAAACCCAACCAGCACCGATGAGTCCCTCCCTTCCGGAGAAGATCCAGTGCATGAGTCAGCTGCGAGGTTCTTAGAAACGAGTACATATCAGAATTTGCATCCCCCCTACATCTTCGATGACTTAGAGGCTCAGTTGGACCTTCTTTAGGACAATTAGAAGATGAGGATGACGAGTCGGACGTGGCTTTTGCCGATTGCATGGAAACTTTTGATGATCCGACTCTAGAGCCGAATGACTTGGTGGCAGTAATTTTAGAGACAGATCCAGCCACTACCAGCACTAAACCAGATTTGACTGAGCCAGACTTCCTCGATGACCACACATTACTGAGCTCAGATTCTTACCCCACAACACCTAAATATGCCTTCCTTGTGGGACAAGAAAAGAAATATCCGGTCACCATCAGTTCGCGATTGACCGAGGAGCAAGAATCTCGCTTGTTAGAGATCCTAGAGAAAAACCGTAAGGCAATAGGCTGGAGCATTTCCGACCTCCACGAAATAAATCCAGCTCTGTGTTCGCACCATATCTACTTGGAGAAAAAAGCTAAACCTTCTCATGAATTCCAACGTTGTTTGAATCCAAATTTACGAGAGGTAGTGAAGAAGGAATAGAGAAATGGTGCAACGCGGGTTTCATTTATCCCATCTCCGACTCTAAATGGGTGGCCCCGATCCATATTGTCCCGAAAAAGTCGGGAATTCAGACGACCACCAACGAAGACGGAGAGGAGATCATGACGCGAGTGCCCACGTCGTGGCGTGTCTGTGTGGATTACAAACGCCTGAATGCTGCGACGAAGAAGGATCATTTCCCCTTACCATTCATTGATCAGATCCTAGAGAGACTAGCGGGGAAAGAATTCTTATGCTTCTTGGATGGGTTCTCGGGCTACAATCAAGTAGCCATAGTTCCGGAGGACCAGGAAAATACCACGTTCACATGCCCCTTTGGTACCTATGCTTTCAGGCGCATGCCCTTTGGGTTATGCAATGCTCCCGGTACTTTTCAAAGGAGCATGATTGTTGTATTTACCAAAATAGTCGGCGAATTCCTGGAAGTCTTCATGGACAACTTCTTGGTCCACGACGATTCCTTCGATTCCTGTTTTAGGAATTTCGACCGAGTCCTCAAAAGATATTGTGAGGTTAATCTGGTGCTCTCCTGGGAGAAAAGTCACTTCATGGTGACGGAGGGCATTGTGTTAGGGCATGTCATCTCCAACAGAGGAATGGAGGTTGACCCCGCCAAGGTGGATATGATCAGACGACTCTAGCCACCAACCAATGTTAAGCAGTTGCGGTCGTTCCTCGGGCATGTCGGATTCTATCGGAGATTCATCAAGGATTTTTCTAAGATTGCCCGACCGCTAACTGAGCTTTTAGGCAGTGACATGGAGTTTATTGTTGATCACAAATGTCTTGAGGCCTTTAAGCTATTGCAAGGAATGATCATGGATGCCCTGATCCTACAAGCCCCAGATTGGTCTCTACCTTTTAAGATCATGACAGACACATCAGATTTTGCTTTTGGGGCTGTGTTAGGATAGAGGAGGGATGACATCCCGTTTTCAATCCACTACGCAAGCAAAGTGCTTGATACCACTCAGCGTAACTATACAGTTACGAAAAATGAGATGCTTGTAGTAGTGTTTTCCTTGAACATGTTCAGATCTCATTTATCGGATCCAAGGTAATTGTGTTCACTGACCACACAGCACTACGATAGTTGATGGAAAAAAAGGATGCGAAGGCACGTCTTCTTCGGTGGATTTTGCTTATCCAGGAGTTTGATTTGGATATTCATGATAAACCTGGAAAGAAGAATGTAGTAGCTGATCATCTCTCCCGTCTCGAAGATCTTAATACTTCTGAGGATTCACCGATTCGAGACTCCTTCCCTGACGAGTCGATTTTGTTGTCGACTCACTCCCATGGTATGCCAATATCGTGAACTATCTTGTCTCCAAGAAGGTTCCCGAAGATTTTCCAAAGAGCCACATTGACTAACTGAAGTTGAATGCTAGACACTATCATTGGGAGGATCCAATCTTTTTCTTTGAAGGACCGGAGTGTGTCTGGAGACGGTGTATTCCTCAGGAGGAATACCAGAGTGTCCTTTCTTTATGCCACAGCTTGGAGGCAAGAGGATACCACTCCGGGAAGAGGATCACATGAAAGGTACTTCATTGTGGCTTTTACTGGCTGAATCTGTTTCGCGATGCCATCACCTTTGCGAAGTTGTGCCCAATATGCCAGAGAAAGGGAGGAACCGTTGGTTCCAAGGATGAGATGTCGATGCAGCCTGTCATTATTTGTGATATCTTTGACGCCTGGGGCATCGACTTCATGGGCCCATTCCCTGTTAGACACGGATTCGAGTATATCCTTCTTGCGGTAGACTACCTATCCAGGTGGGTGGAGGCTATCCCAACTTGAGCCGTAGATAGCATGACTGTTTGTAATATCATCGGAGAGCATATCATATTTAGGTTCGTGATCCCCAAAATGTTGATATCAGATGGAGGTAGCCACTTTGTAAATCGAGATGTGAAGAAACTCTTGAAAGACTACGGCATCGAACATCGTGTCGCTAGTCCTTACCACCCACAGACTAATGGTATGGCTGAGGTGTAGAATAGGGAGGTGAAAACTATATTACAGAAGCTTGTCCGCCCAGATAGGAATGACTAATCCCAGATCTTGGATCAAGTCCTGTGGGCTTATAGGACAACTTACAAGACACCGTTAGGAACCTCCCCATTCCAGATGGTATTCGGAAAGCCGTTCCATTTGCTGCAGAGTTAGTGAATAAATCAGAATGGGCAATCAAGAAGGTCAATTGGAACACACACCTAGGATAGAAGAAGAGAGAAATGGATCTCAATAAGCTTGTGGAAGTCAGAAATCGAGCATACGACAACAACGTAGTGTACAAGGACAAAGTCAAGCGTTGGCATGATAGATATATCAGACGAAAGACCTTTGTTCCTGGACAGAAGGTATGGTTGTTTAATGCAAGGCTGAAAGTCTTCCAAGGCAAGTTGAAGTCCAAATGGACGGGCCCATTCATTGTTAGTGCGGTGCATGATAGTCGATGTGTTGAGATCTCAGATCTCGCAGATGACGCACTGACATTCCTAGTGAATGGTCAACTGTTGAAACACTTCGTCGAACCCAATGAGCAGTTAGTCCATGTTGACGAGATTGTATTCATGCGCGAGACAGATTCAGCCGATACACATCGAGCCACACATGAGGCTTTATAACAGTGAGCTCTAACCATCAGCAGCATCTGGAAAGATTCAGTCTGCGATCCTTGTACATATCCATCTTTCTTGTACATTCTGCCCCTCCCTCTCGCAACTCTAATAACTCACCCCAACTTCATCTATCTCCATCCACGACTATACTTAGGATGAGCAGATCCTAAGTATAAGGGGGATGAGTCAACTGAGTCTATTCACTGTACATCCTCCTGATCACATCGGTCCTCATACTCACTCCAGTCCTATACTTAGGCTGACCTGAGCCTATGTATAGGGGGGACAAATGCCCACCTTGTATATATTCATCCACTTCTCCTCTTGACCTCGTCCGCCCCATTTTTGACCTTCTTCTACACTTAGGCTGCCAGAGCCTAAGTATAGGGGGTAGAATGACTTCTATACATTTTCGCTCCATTGGCTCTCTTACGCTTAGCACGAGCTATGTCTTTTTCCTCGCTTTACGTGCTTTGAGGACATAGCACACGCTAAGTATAGGGGGTGTTTATATATTACATATATACTTTACCCATAGCTCATACTTTCACGTATTTTTGTACATATTACGTAATAATTACGGGATGGGTAAAATTGGAGAAATTTATTTTTGTAAAATACACTTGTATAATCTATATAATACTCATAAAACCCTTGAGGTATACCAAATTCTTGAAAAAAATGGAAAAATTAAAGGCTTCTTATTTTACTCTTGCATATCATCTCTGCATCTGAAAAGAAAAGAAAGAAAAAGAGTCTTGCATTTTCAGTCGTCTACATAGCATGTCATCTACATCTCATCTACATATCTTGCATATGCAAGGTGAAAAGCTAGTGGGTTCGGAACCAAGTTATGAGTAGATATTGAGGATGGACTTGATTTGACCTTAATCCACCTAATTTCAGAGGAACCTTATAGGAACTTGAGTTAATATTTCTCAGATCAAGTGACTTAATTCTTTGAGTCCGCAAGTCTATTTTCACATGTCATCTTGATCAGTCTAAGTAGAGTATCTCGTGCACATGCATGATTCTTATAGACAGTGATCTAACTTGGACAAGCACCATGCATGTAGCTCTTCATTGATGAGGTGGTGAGGAGGTAGAATCCTTTAGCTTGGAGTAGCATACGGGTGGAAACATCCGTCCTCCTCTAGGGAGGGAAGTGTATCCCAACCTAGTCTGGTGGTGTTGACATCTAAGGACATGATGTTGTGGGTGGCAATAATGCTTCAAAAGAGGGATAGTCTACTGGCTCAAGAGGAAACATTCCTGATGTACATGTTTCACCTTGTATATAATTTGAAAAAAAACTATCGGAGTATGTATACTAGCAAAGAAATGCAGCTGGATGACTTGTCTACACTGGTCAGGCATCCCAGGATAGGTAGCTACACTGGCTACCGTCCATTCTTTTCTCTACCCCCTCCACTTGAGCTGGTCTCACTTGAACTTAGAAGGGAATACCCCGCTCCTCGAGGAAAGAGTTACTGGACCGGGTAATTAGAGTTACCTTGTTAGAGGAGGCTGGTTCTGAGCCATCTCACTTACACAGTACAAGTAAGAATGATAGTCATCAGAAATTTACGCTTGAGGATTTGTTTTGACCTGACTATTAAGGAGTCTTGAATAGAAGGCTTGTGGAACTTGAAGTCTGTTAGGTCTTAAACTCAGGTCCCAATGAGGTTCCGCCACACAATTAATCCAAAGGTCGAGTCAAGCCCCAGTTTCAACTTTTGTTCATGACCTTGGTATGGAACCCAAAATCATTTCACTCTTGCATTTCATTTAGTTGCTCGGGGACGACAAAGGTTTAAATATAGGGGGTTGATGAATCTGTGATTCATCACTTCTAAAGTTGAAAATAGAGCCTTGTTCTGGAGTATTTAGCATCATATTTCCCTCTATCTTGCATAAATAGCATTCATGAATGCATTCACAATACATGCATTTTAGCATCCATATTTGCATTAAAATTTGAAGCCTATTTCACTTGTAAAATCTCACCAATAAATCACCCAATTATCTGTATTTTATTACCCCCTCTAAATTCAAGAAAATCTTCCTTATACTATGTATATTATTAGTTAAGGAAAATTGCCAAAATTTCTTAGCCTGTAAATTACCCAATAAAAATCTCAGACCCAGTCGGAGACCCCAGATCTTAGAATGACAATATCTACTTCATACAACCTCCAAATTAGGTTTACTCACCTTTAGATTAATACACATTCAGAGACCTTTAAAATGATACCAATTTCATTCAATTCAGAGCTCGTATGCAAAACTTGGATTTTTGGGCCCCTTTATGTACTATACATATGTATATTTGTACTCTTGTATTTTTTGTATCATATTTGACCTCATCTCCGTTTTTGGTCAACATGAAACTTGTAGATCATCGAGATCTACATCTTTCATGTTTTGAGTTTTTCCAAATTCGGCCTCCTTCTCTCTTTAAGTTCACATTTTTTCTCAGCCATTAAGAGCAGACCACGTGGCGCCCTCTGATTGCACCACGCGGCCCGCTCCTTTGCGCGGCACGCGCATTCCATCTCCTCCATCCAATCGTCTGCCCTCTCGCTTGATCTGGGCTATCTAAAGCCTCAACGTTTCTCAGCCTTTCGATCAAGCCCTGGATCCAATCCTGGTCATTCGCCAGCGCCGCGCCCTCCTTGCGCCATGTGGCTGCACCCTTACCCTCCGATGCTTCCGCTTCTCGCCTCATATCCACCATCCATCCCGGCGTTAATCTCTACCATTTGATCAAATCCCAGGGCATCATCTCAGCTGCATGTTAGCGCCTTTACCCATGCCCTCCACACGGCTCCATCACGACCCTTCGATCACTTCCCTCTGATCTAATCACAACCGTACGTCTGCGCCTCCATCTCCTCCTGCCATGTGGTGCTCCCTGTGCCCTTGATCTCGCCCCGACGATCTAATCCTAACCCTCCTCTTCTGCCCTTCTCCTGACCGTTGGATCTCCCAATCCAACGGTAAAGACATCGTCTCCTACCTCCCGATTGGCCCGCACCCCACGTCGCCCACCTCGTGTGCGTGTCGCCCCCTTCCTATTTTAGGAGCCACTCCAGCCACCCTCTCTGCCTCCTGTCACCACCATTGCATACCCCACTCGTCCCTCATCCTCGCCGAACCCCTCGAACGCCTTGACCTCCACCTATGTCGCCCCACGACCTCCATCAACTCCACCACTTCGTCACCTACGCCGTCAATTTCCACCTTTAAATACTCCACCATCTTCAACCTTCGACCCTATCCGCCATCACAGAGAGAATCCCCGAGCTCTGACCTTCATCTTGGTGACAGCAATTCAGAGTGCCGTTGAGCGACGACCGAGTTTCATCTCCGGCGAGATCCACAGCCATCCTCACCATGTCGCAGCCTCCTCCGTGAGCTGCACGATCTCAGGACCATCTACTGTCCTTCGAGCGGCGGCCAAGAGCATGACTTAGAGCTCCATTTCCCAGGTAGATGCCACCATCACCTCCCCGATCCTCGTCTTTTTTTTTCTTTCGTTTTCTCATAATTTATTCACCTCCCTCGAGCACTTCACGATCTTCTGACAATCCTTTAAGCTTCGCCTCGGAGGTGGCGCCCTCGCGCACCCTTCCATCTTCTCAGACCACGCACTTCACCTCATGCCGACAAGAGCTCCGCCACCTTGGCGGAGCACCATCACCGGACCACCTTCATCGCTTCTCAGGCCTCTCCCTGCACTCACATTCACCCCACGATCACTATGCACGCTTCGGATATTCATCTAACCCCTGCAGGTACCACATCTTTGATTGGCCAGACACCTCATCGGAGCTCCTTCGAGCTTCGTCGCCACCGCTGTCCAGATCATCCAAGCCGCTCCTGAGACCTCCGACGGCTACCTGAAGCCTCCAAGATTCTTACCAGCTCCTTAGTAGCTGCCGGCGAGCTTCATCGACGATCAGAGGAGGAGGAGGGGCTAGAGCTTCGTCGCCGGAGCACAACCATCTCCACCGCAGGAGGCGGTGGACCCTTTGAGCACAACGGCCAACAGCCGTCCGATCTCCTTGATCGGACGGTTTAGAGTGATCTACGTCACCTTCATTCTGCAGTCGTAGGATCAGGAGGATCCTACGCACCAGAGCACGCCACGTCACCACCCGCCCTGCGCTCCAGATGCCGTTGGATTCATCTTGATCCAACGGCCGCTGCTCGTCCACATATCCATCTTCATCGGGCTCCAGAGACCGTTGGATAGATCTTGATCCAACGGGTAGCAGCAGCGCCACGCATCAGTCTCTAGGAGATGTTGGATCTTCATCGGATCTAGTGGTCCAGTAGGAACCACGTAGCCGTCTCCGAGCCTCCGCCCCTACCTTCAGGCTCAAAGCCCCCGAAGCTTCACCGAGCCAAGTCTGAGCCTTCAGAGTCCCCGAGCCTCCGAAGTCAACCGAGCCTAGGACCTCATGTGTCTTTCATGTGTGACCTAGGTTTTTTGCATCGAGGCCCTTGGGAGTTTTGATATTTGCATTCCAGTCCCTACCAGGAGCACTACGTGAGGCGCACATGTTTTGTGGGCATTTTGCATACATGTCCCCTTGTTATAGGTAATTGCATATTAGTCCCTGTCAGCATGTTTAATTTTTAGCAATTTTGTTTTCTATAATTGCAGTTAGGCCCCTGTCTTTGCATGCATCTTTAGGCATTCATTTGACATTATTTTTCAAGTTTGAAAATTGCATTGTGTAGCTTAGTTTTTCCTCTTTCATATGTGATATTGTCATATTTTTGTGATAGCAGTGGATTTTATTATTAAATAATTGGTGGAATTTTGTCATATTTTGCCCATTTATGCCTTTTAGTTTGTAGTAAATTATCTGTTGCTCTAAAAATCCTCATAAATTGATATTAGACTTAGGATAATTAAATTTGCTGTTTTTTCAAAAATCAAATCATTTACATGCATCTCGAGGCATGAATAAATCATTTTGGGATTTCCTTAATTAATTTTTAATAGGTCCCTTTCACATAAAAATTTAAGTTTATTAATTTTTCCAGATTCTTCATACTTAGATCTATCTAGGATAATTTTTCATATTTGAAAATATTGTGACTTGGTATTTATTAAAATTAATTTAGTCAAAATCACCTTGCATTCATTTTAATTCACAATAAATTCATCTCGTGTCAGAAAAATCTAAAAAAAATAGCCTAGCTTAATTACATTGCATTCCACTATCTAGCCAAGTTTCATAATTTTTGGAATTAATTTGACCATTTTTATGAATTAACTTAAACTGGCTCGAGTTTGCATGTGTGTTTTATTAATTGCATGTAAAATTGTTTAAAAAGACCAAAAACAATCTTCTGAAAATCCGAGCTCTTAAATTCACTAAAAATCTACCTAAGGAGACAGCTGCCTCCCTGAGTTCGACCTTGGGCTTTACCCAAGTAAAAGAAAATTACCGCTCGAAATTAATTGAACTTTAATTGAAAGTGGTTTTTGATTAGTCTGTATTACCTGACTGCAAAGAATGATACAACATTAATTTGATTAAACTAACAAGGGTAGTACGCGGTTCTTTAGGGGGCCACTGATTGGTCCCTAGAGCTCGAAGCTTATTTTTTCATACCTGGGAGGTGTGCTCCTGCCTCGATGACCCCAACAAAGAGGTCTATTCTCTTTGTTTCTTGTAGAAGCATGTTAGCGGACAAAAGGCGATCGCTTCGATGGTCGGAGCAGGGTGGATGGAGTGGAAGTAATGCATAGCGGTGTCTCAGATGAACGACATATAGGGAGGAATGGATCTCTAGATCCGTGCATGATCTAGGAGGATGAAGGTACGCGGGACATAGGACTGAGGATGGGGGAGATGATGGTGATGATCAGAATGGCGTATGTTGGCTGATGTGGTCGGAAACAAGCGATAGAGCCAAAGCTTCATCGACTTCAAATTTTTGGATTTTTCGAAAAACAAAGTGAAATCAAACGAAATAAAAGCTTATCCTATGCTTCTGTTATGCTAAGGAATAGAAAGAACGAAGAAAGAAGAAGCTTGCCATACATGGACCACTATTGACATGTGTATCGGAGCTACTAATAATGGTCTGACAAAATCAGACTCACTATTGTTGAGGCGACTGCTCGATACCCGTGATCAAACAACAATTAAACCACATGATAATTAAGCAATTAATTCGGTTGTGCTAAAATTTATTATACCCTACTAAAGATGTATAATGACAAATATATAGGGGTCAAACACAAGAAACAAAGATGTAGAGCAAATGAGATAGAAAATCAATACATGAATTTGTCTTTTAAACACGTAACTAATTTGTGATCTTTGAGGTTTTTTAATTTTGCATATTTTTATGGATTTTAATTTTATAAATTTGTAATTAATTTACTTTATAATTTTTTATTTTTTTATATTTTTTATTTCAGTTTCTTTTTTCTTTTAAATAGATAATATAAGAATATATAAAGTTATATTTTCAATATAATGTAATGTAATTATAAATACTATTAAAATACTCAAAATACATGAAATAAAATATTTTTGGATTTTAAAAGGTTTTCTATTGTTTTTGTGATTTTATAGATAATTTTGCTAATTCTAATAAAATTTTAAAGTAAAAAATATCCCAAAACAAGGATTAACTAAATAGGATGTATTTATTTGGAGATGAAAAATAGCAAAAAGTGTCCAAAATTTTCAAAATCAATTTTAATAAATAAATAAAAATATAAAGAAAACTATAAAGAAGAAATGAATATTTTTAGAGTTTTTGAGAATTTTTTTATATTTTTATAAAGCATTTTGGAGCTTTTTAATTTTTATGAGTTTTCTTTTTCTATCTTTAGGGATTTTTGGTCTAATGTTGTGAAATACAATAATAGAAAAAAAATTTTTGGAAATTTTTTAATATTTTTTATGTTGAGGGGCTTTTTACTACAAACAGGGAATAATAGCTTGGTTTTTGAATTTGTATAAATATAAAATAAAATCAAAATACCTTAAAAATATATGTGATATAAACATATGTCTGATATTTAGGGTAATTTCCACAATTGTTTATCGACCAGGAGCTATTTTCTACAAAATGAAAACTACGAAAAGAAAATACATTCTGCGGGGGCATTTTTTCAAAGATTTAAAGTTCTAGGACTAAATTCGAACACCTCAGAAAAAACCAAGGGGCAAACATATAAATTTTCCGAAAATCTTCAATAATATATACTAGGAGGGGTATTTTTGCAATTTAATACAAAGATAGAGTCCTAGATGCAATTATACCACTAAATATTACACTACTTATGCAAATTAGAGGACTAAAGCAAAATAACAAATACTTGAGGGTCCAAGTGCAAAATACCCTGTCCCCTCACACTCACAAGCATGCAAGGTGATGTGGATTGGACCAAAATGAAAATAGCAGAAAGATTGAGGGATCACATACAATTGAACCAAAAGTTTTAAACTACAAACATAACTTACATGACTAAATAAAATACAGAAACTGAGGGGTCTAAGATGCAATTACCCCCTAATCGTGCAGTATGGACGACTCTAAACTCTCTACTTCCATGCGTCGACAATCGAATGGTCGATACTGCTTGGACCTTCAACGGCTGAGATTAGATCCAAGGCGTGGATTGTATGGTGTTGGCGTCTCATGAATATCCATTTCATCACCTTTATTATTTCATTTTGGCCTTTCAACCCTAGCTGAATGCATGTATATCATTAATTTATCAAAATAAACATTCATTAGTCAATACCAAATACCGTATAAAATAATGTATGTTTATAGTATTTATTACAAAAATAAAAGAATAAAAGGAAAGAAAAGAAAACAAGTGAAGTTTCAAGGACACTGAAGTAACCCTTGCCCTCGAGACTCGGCCATCATGATGACTTAGTCAAAAAGGAATAAAATAGGGGGAGATAGTGGACTAATTGTATAGAAAATACCGAACAAATCACTCTATAAATATCCCATTAATTACTTTTTAGGTCCTATTTTATTCTTCATTATTTACACTTCAAATAATAAAACATTATACATGAAAAATGAAGATAAAAATATATAAAAACTACAAAATTCATTTCACGCAAAAATAATATGCAGTGTGTATTTCGTGCGCAAAATAAAATCCTTAAACCCAGACTTCACATATCCAAATCTCCCAAATAAAAGCTCAAAATATATCAAAATCATCTTTAATTGTATATAACTTTTAATAAGTTATTTAGTTATGGTGGTTTCATATTTTTTGGAGTTAAGGTGTGAAAGTTAGGTTTTAAACCCCTATTGTATAATTTACCCGATTAAAATAATCTTTTTATTTATTCTTTATTATCTTTGTACTTTTATATTTTTATAATTTTGTAAATATTACTTATAGTATATGTACATATTAAAATTAGACTAAAACCATTAATAAAATATCAAAATATGTATATAAAATACATAGAGGAAAATACAATAACTATACCTATATAATAAGTATACCTATTTATTTAAGTGTATATATTATATAAAAAATGTAATAAAAATATAATTAAAGCATCTAAAAATAAGTTACAATTTTATAAAATAAGATAATAAAATAATAAAATCAAAAATACAAAATAAAATAAAAAATACACAAAACATAGAAGAATATACCTATATATACCTTAAAAATTAACTTGTAAATAAACACCTCTAAAAAATAAATAAAAATATGCTCAAAATACTACAAAAAATTAGAAACATGTTTATATTTTATAACCTAAAAATAATAAAATCAAATACTATTTATTACCTTTTTTCAAAGGCATTTTTGCCTTGGAATTTCCTGGTTGGTCCACGTGGACTAACCAGGCGTGACATTTTATTGACCTCGATCAACTGTCCAACCTACCCTCTGACTTATATTAGAGCTTCACGAGGTCGCTAGTTCGCTGAATTCTCCACGCCTCCTTCTTCATCCATTCCTCTCGAGACTACCACCTTCCTGTAGCCAGTCCGTCCTAGATCCACACCCATCATCGAATCCCCACCAACCTCCCACCAATCTCAAGCAAAATCTCCTCGAAACCTCGCCTATAAAAATTCCACCCTTGCCATATTTTGCTTATTTATTCCTCTTTTTTGAGTTTTAGCCCCTCAAATCACCCCTATGAGCTTCTATATGGTGACAACAAGGTAGAGCTCATGGTTTGCAGCAAGGAGAGCAAGCGAAGGAGGTGAATCCACCCCACCACCGGAGCTCCTCTAGCTGGTTTTGCTCTGGAGCGCCAAGCTCTATTGAGCCCTTTTTTCCATCATTCTTAGGTAATATTGTAGTTTAATTTTCATTTTGCACCTTTAATTTGTAGTTCAATCAAGCGATTAGCGCTGAGATCAAAAAGCCCCAATTCCTAGAGCTCAGGCTCCAGGTCAAAATCACTACCATCCGACCTTTGATCCACCCCTACTTCCATTCCACCTCGCCCCCTTCACGTTCACCATCGATTCCCCTCATAACCCCCTTGAATCAAGCCCTGATTCAAGGAGTCAGAGCTCCTTCTGTTGCCCTCGCTGAAAATCCCCCTCTATTCAATATCCCCTATTATTTTGAGTAAACCTTGGGTCGAGGAGATAGCCCTCGCACCCAAGAATATTTTGGTTGCCACTTGCAGGACTTTCGTTGCCCCTGGGACCTCACTGATCACCTGGAGCTACTCCAGGTGACTCAACCTAGCCAGAGCGTCTATCTCCTTCTTGCCTTGCCTGGACCTTGCAGCCGCACACAGAGGAAGCTCAACTACCTGCTGGGCTCGTCGACGGAGAGAACGACCGCCAAAGCTCAAAGGAACGATGAATCAAAGCTACCAGAGATATCTTCTTTGATTCTTGTAGAGGCCCTCATTTTCGTTCGATCAAGAAGAACATTCTATATCTAATCTAGACTGTTGATTTCTCGTGAAGGGGTATGTGAAGAGGGCCACGCGATCAAACACGTGGCGACTTCTGGACGGCTTGATCTCAGGCGCATAAGTGGGTAAATTACATAGCCTCCCTCTACCTTTTTGTAATTAGTAAATGGTCCTATAAATATTTCAAGTAGTTTAAAAACTTTTGGATAAATTACATGTAGCCCCATGAACTTTCTGTATATTGCAATTTAGACCCTACTAAAGTCACGCACATGCACACATTTTATCTTGTAAAAATTGCATAGCGGCCCTCACGGGTTTATCTAATTATCTTTTAATATATACAATTTAATTATCAGTTTTAAATTTGGGTATAATTGCATTGGGATCCTCACCTTTATTTATAGTTGTAATTATACCCTTGCTAGGCCAACTATTTTTGTGCTTTGTTTTCTATTTATTAAAAATAGTTTTTGTGCCCTAAAAAATATCAAAAAATGGGAGTAGTACCTGGATGCATACTTGATTACGTTATAAATTTACATTTGCATTTTATTCCCTTCTCCTATTTTCTAAAAATCAAATAGTGCACGACTAGTCCCTATTTGCTTAAAAAAGCCAAAAATTTATAAAATCATTTTGAAAAATTCCCAAAACAATATAGTAGGCTTATTTATGTATTATTAACCTTCAAACCAAAAATCACTAAAAATAGAAAAAGAAAATTCTTAAAAATTAAAGACCTCGAAAACCTCTATAAAAATTTATAAAATTCCCAAAAATTTCAAAAATAGTGGTTTTTGTTTTATAATTTTCTTTATATTATTATCTTTATATTAAAATTAATTTGGAGAAATTTTGATACTATTTGATATTTTTCATCTCCACTTTGATTTCGGTCTATTATTTTATCCATGTTTTAAGGTATTTTTTACTTTAAAAATATATAAAAGTTGGCAAAATTATCT
Organism: Ottelia alismoides; assembly: GCA_037367405.1. Lineage (NCBI taxonomy): Eukaryota > Viridiplantae > Streptophyta > Magnoliopsida > Alismatales > Hydrocharitaceae > Ottelia > Ottelia alismoides. The sequence continues at coordinate 249,274 of JAZKJV010008504.1, forward strand.
AAAAAACAATAAAAAATCATTTCAAACCCAAAAATATTTAAGTCTGCAATTTTTGGTTATTTTAGTACTATTTATATCTATCTTATCTATTATTATATATATACTTCCATATATCTTGTATCATACATTGTAAAAGAAAAAGAAAATAAAAACATAATACATATATAAACATAAAATAAAAAAATTTAATCAATAAAATTAAAATTAATACCCACATTATTTGGACTAATACTGTGCATAGCTATATATACACATATACCTATATTATTTATTTAAAAATATTATAAAAGTGCTACATCGTGTGTTCCTTGTATTTGACACCCTACTCTGCTTGTCACTATACGACCATTTTGTATGGTTTATAATAAATTTTGATCCACACTATGTCTTTTTTGGCTGATTTTTATTTGTGGGTTGATTTTTTACTAACCAGGGTTTATTGAGCGGTCAACACATCGACTGTAGTTTCTTCTTGTGAAATCGTACGACACTCGAAATTCACTGTTTCATCAAATGACACCGTTGTCAGGGAGCAATGGATTGTAGCACATTTTTGTAGTTATAACTGTCGATTATTTATTTACACTTTTTTCTGCTATTTATTCTTTGATAATTATTTGCATGTTCTAATAAATTTTCCTATTAATCTTTCTTGCGAGGGACCGCTTGACGAGGGCTATCTCTTAGGAAGTGGGTGCACTCGAGGAGCGGAGGTCGGCTTTCTCTTTTTGAGCCGACCATGAGAGAGCAAGAGAGAAGAGCAGTGAAGGAGGAGAAGAGCAGCTATTAGCATATTTCCATTTTTTTAAGTGAGAGAAATTTATTTTTTTGCAAAATAATTTGTAATTAATTTGGACACTACTCTCTCCTCCACACGAGGTCCAGTGCCCGGGTGTCTGTTCACCTAGGGGCCTCGTATCGAATTTTTCGTGTTTTATCGCCTTTGTTTTATTTGTTTCATGTGATTTGAGCTTTCCTACTTTGTTTTTATTTGTTTTCTGTGAGTGAGCCCTTAGAGAGTAATTGTTTGACTCGATAACTAGGTCCAAATCCCTAATAACATTGCATGCATCTATAGTGATATGCGCTTGGACTTAGTCAGAATTAATTGTTGGTTATTTCGACTTGATATTGAGCGCTTGTTTAGGACACTTTCTTGCTTTTGCATATCATCATATAGTGTAATTATTTCAATTCTGCCTTGCATCCTAGATGGAGAAAGCTGGGAAGCACTATAAGTAATTCTATCTTTGCATGCATCATTAGCCACTAAGGCAAGATTTCCATCTTAGTGACAACTTACACAGCTTTTCCATCCTCTCTCCCTTGTGTTTATATAACTTAGGACATAGAGGAAAAATACAAACAAAATCGTTACGCGGCTTGCTCTAAAAAATACTCAAAAAAATTGAAAATCCAAAAATTTAAAAAGGGACTGCTAAATAAATTTGACCTTAATTAAAATTCATAACAAACCATTCATTGCTTGGGGTTCATAAAGCCCACATTATTTTCAGGTACACTCTAGACTGAGTGAGGTGCGACCCTTTAAGGATAAGAGCCCAAATCATAATCTGTGGCGCCTTGGTTATCACCTGGGTTGGCGAAGTATTGGCGCTTCTATCATACGTGACTGAGTAGGGCCTTGTCGAGCATAGTGTTCCCACCTTGTGTGGATCATCTGAGTTAGTCTGAAGTACTGAGATTAGGCCACGCCCTCATGGGTGTGTCTGTCTCATCAGTTTGCATCTAAGTAGGTCCTTACACGCTTACGGGTGATTCTGTTGCGAGTGAGGTCCAATGTATTGGTTTCGCCTATTGGCTTCCTTTCTCTATTTATTTGGTTAAGTAGCCGCCCAGGCACAAGATCAAGAACCTTTAAGCACACAGATGATAGGTTACAAAGGAGGTGGAACAAGTATTGGGCACTTGCCTATCAGTACACACGCTCCTATAGGGTTAGCGTACTTAAGTACTTGTTATAAGATTGAAAATAACAATAAAATTGAAAAGATAAAAATAGCCGAACTTTTATGGCTTCACATGTGTTGAGTGGGTGAACCTATCCTTGTTTTGTGTTTGTTTGAATTAGAATTAAGGTTCAAAAATCAATCATGCATAGTGTGTGCCTTTTCTCACTTTCTACTCATTGATTCCCTACTTGACACTCCTGCTCATTAAGAGTCTTCTACTGTTTTACACTCCCTTTATTTATTGTTTGACCTCCGTATCATTCTTCCAATCTCGATCTCCTCTTGACCTTCGAGATGGTGACACATGGATGGCTTAGTTGGGACCCTGCCGACACCAACATCGATTCCATATGCTCGTCACCTCCAATAATTCAGGGTGATTCCTGAGAACCCAGTTCAGAGTCCGTGAACTGATCTCCAAACTCCAGGTCTTCTCCAATAAACAGGGATCACTCTCATCCCGAAACCTGCCCATTTTTGGATGGCTATTGATTTTACTTCTTAAACACCACCATCCTTAATGAAAGTCTGTGTTGACCTTAACACTGATCGATTTGTTACTTTTGGTGCCTCCATACAAACTGATCAGGCCATTACTTCATTTATAGATCAAGAGCCCAATGTGGAGCCAGAAATTATGATAGAATCATACTCAGGATCGAGGATAAAGATGGCTCCTAAAAGAAAAGGGAAGGGACGACAATCACCACCTTAGCCAGATCAGAGCCAACCGTCAGACCGGAATGTAGTGAACACCAGATCCTTGCCTCTATTCAGGCAATCCAGCTGTAGCTCACGGATCAGGCCTTAGCACAGGTCGCCTTCCATGATATGATCAATGACTTGAGGAAACCAAGGAGGATTTGAAGAACTTGAAGGTGGATGAGGTAGAGGCCCAGACGATCCTATAGTAGAGCGGCCCAAGCCGACTCTCAAAGAAACATACAATCCTAGGGTGGGATAAGTTACTTAATGGGTCCAGATTCCTACAATTCATGCTCATTTTGAATTGAAGCCTCAGTTACTGGCGCTCCTACCCACCTTCCGAGGAAATGCCAAAGAAGAACCTTGCATTCATCTATAACAGTTTGGGCGCATCTGTAGCATAACTAACTGCCCAGGTATACCTATTGGGGTAGTCATGATAACGACATTTCCCTTCAGCCTTTAGGATAAGGCCCTTCATTGGATCAACCACTTGGGGAAGGTTGTCACCACCTGGGAAGAACTGAAGTCAACCCTTTTGCACAAATACTATCCTCTGCGGTGACTTAATCAGATGCACGCCTACATAGCAAACATCACCCAAGCCACTCACGAATCCATTTATGAGGCTTGGGAGACGTTTACTAAGTTGCAAGGGAAGTGTCCCCATCATGAGATTCCTAGGACCAACTGTTGAACCCAAACATCGAGCGGTTGTATGTTCCATACAAGGCGGGAACACAATACTCGAGGTGACCAACAAGAAATCTGGATAAAGACAACAATTAACCCACAATAAATAATCAAGCAATGGAAATAAATACAGAGTTATGTTTATTTTATTTAACTCTAAAAAATGTGTGTATAGTGAAAGTATGTAGAGTGTCGAACACAAGGAGCAAACAAGGATAGATCAGGCAATTTAATGCATAAAAATGTGATTGTGAAATATTTATCTATATGTCTTTTTTGTGGCTTTTCAATTTTTTATTTTTTATTTTATTTTTCATTTTATATTTTTGTATTTTGATTTTTAATTTTCTATTTTTATATTTTTTATATATTTATATATTCTCTATTTCCTTTTTCTTTAATATATACAATATAACAATATAATAGTATATATACAATATAGACTAATATTATAAGTATGCAAAATAAAGAAAATAAAATATTTTAGGGTTTCTAAATATTTTTTACTATTTTTCCGATTTTTAGGATTTTTTTGCTAATTTTATATATTTTTAAAGTCAAAGATACCCTAAACCAAGGTTTAGTTAAATAATTGAAATGATGTCAAAAAATTTCCAACTAAATTATAATATAAAGATAATAATATAAATAAAATTCAAAGATAGAAAATAAAAATTTTTGAATTTTTTTATTTTTTAGATTTTTAAGGGTTTTTATGTCTTTTTAATTTTTTACAATTTTCTTTTATAATTTTAAAGATTTTTGGTCTGGAGTTGTAAAACAACTACATATATATAAAATATATTTTTTGGAATTTTCCAAAAAGATTTCATATTTTTATCTATTTTGTTATGTAGGTTGGGATGAAATAGACTATTTTTTTATAAATAGAAAAGTCCTAAAATGCAAACTAAAATTAATAGCGTGAAAGCACAAGAATTTAGGGACTTAATCCTATTTTTGCATGATTTTAGGAGCAAAAATGCTAAATATAAAAATTACAAGACAAACACAAAAATTATTGAACTAGCAGGGACATGATTGCAATTAATAATAAACTTGAGGGCAAGATTGTAAATACAACAAAGTTATACAGCTAAAGTTCATATTTTAAGTACTAAAAATAAATAACTAAAGGACTAAGGGCCTCTCTACAATATACGTACACCTCACGTGACGACCACGTGACATGCGCTAACAAAGGACCAAATAGCAAATACAAGAAAATTTAGGGTACCTTTACGCACATGTTCCAAGATGTTTTTAACTAATCAAAATAGTTATAATACTAACTAATAAATACACAAAACATGGGGATACGGATGATATTTACCCCCAAAGAGGCACGATCGTGTAGTCGAGCGTCTCTCACTTATCCACGTGTCGGCCACTAGACGACTGATACCCCTTCGCGTCGGGCGGCTCTGATTAGATATCATGGAGTGATCGGAGGATGATGGCGTGATGAGATCCGATGGCGACTGTACAATGTCGGAGGCTAGCGAGCGGGTCAGAGGAGTTGACTGAGGTCAACTTGCCCCGCCACCTGGTTGGTCCACGTGGACCAACTAGGAAAAAGAAGCATGAAATAGATTGGAAATTCAATAATAAATAAAAAAGATTTTATTAATTTTAAGTGATGAAATAAAAAAAGTTTATTATTTTCTAAAGTCTTTCATTATGATTTTTTAAAGGTATATAATTACAAGTTACTTTTTAGGGTTAATATATAGGTATATTCATCTATATTTTAATATCTTTTATTTTTATTTTGTATTTTTTATTTTATTAATTTAGTTTATTATTTTATATAATTATTACTTATTTTTATAAAGTTAAATATATTTTTATTATATTTTCTTATATAATATAAATACTTAAATAAATAGGTCCATTGTTTATTTAGGTATAGCTATCGTACATTCATCTATGTATATATTTACTTATTTTATTTTAGTATTTTCTTTATGTTTCTATTCTAGTTTTATTGTGTACATATATTATAAATAATATTTTAAAAAATTAAAAAAATATAAAAATAATGAAAAATAAATAAAATGATTATTTTAGTCGGATGTACTATACAAAAGGGGTCAAAAACCTAACATTCACATCTTAACTCCAAAAAATATAAAACCACCTTCATTAAATAGATTATTAAAAAGTTATATACAATTAAAGGTGATTTGAGTTTTTATTTGAGAAATATGGGTCTAGGAAGTTGAGATTTTGGAATTTTATTCAGAGTACAACTTTTTCATGGTATGTTATTTTTGTATATAATAAATTTTGTATTTTTCTATATTTTATTATCTATAATTTTCATGTTAAAAGTTTCCTTATTTGAGTTATAAAAAGTGGAAAATGAAATAGTTCCCAAAATTGAATAATAAATGAATTAATAAATAGGATTTTATTGTACAATTTGCCCTTATCTCCCCCTACTCTATTCCTTGTCGACCTAGTCATCGAGATGCCTAGGTATCGGGGTTTAGGGTCAAAAAATATCTTTGATATTTTATTCTTTTTCTTTTCTTTTCTTTATTCTATAATTTTGACATTAAAAAAATATTTTATACACTATTTATGCAACAATGCATGAATGTTAATTTATGCAAATTATAGGTATTTACATGCATTTACTAGGGTTTTTAAGGCCAAAATGATAGAATAAAGGTGATGAAATGCAGATTCATCACCCCCTATACTTGCATTTGCTAGTATCTAGCAAACACTTACGCAATAAGTGCAGAAAAGAAAAACAAAGAAAAAAAAGAACAATGGATTAAGTTTAATTCTCAAACTTATCTTCACAAATTAAAGTTTGGAGCTTAAGTTGGACCACTGGAATTTGAGTGTGGGTGGAATCTTATTAGGAATCGGAATTGAAATCCAACAACCTTCGAGAATCCCAAAACTCTACTTAAGTCTCCTCAATAGCCAGCTCAGATACTTCAACTCATACGCAAACCCTCATGACTATGAATCTGACTCGTACATTGTAAGTGATAGTGGCTCTCCCCAACTGAAATGACAAAGAGACTGACTTCTCCAGCATGACAACCCAGATTCCCCAATCCAGCAACTCCTTCCTTGAGGAGGGGGGTATTCCCTTCTAAGTTCAAGTGACAACCAGCTCAAGAGAAGAGGGTGAAGAGAAGAATGGACAGTAGCCAGTTGAAGATGTGTCGTCTACCCTTGTTAAATTATCGATCAAATTAAAAAATAAGTTCATTGCAGTCAGGTAATCAAGACTTCATCGAAAACACCACTAAGACTTAATGAAGAATCAAAAGTTTGAGCGACAGATTTATTTTACTTGGGCAAGCCCAAGGTCAAACTCAGGGAGGCAGCTGTCTCCTTAGGTAATTTTTCAGTCAATTTTGAGATCAGATTTTCAAAGAATAATGTTGGCCTTTTTTAGGAAATTTTATGCAATTAAGGAAAAACAATGCAATTTCAGGCCAAATCTGCAAGTTAAATTAGAAATATGACCAAATGGAGTCCAAAAATAATGAGACTTGGCCAAATGATGGAATGCAATGAAACTAAGTGTCTACAATTTTTTTGAAAATTTTGGACTCTAGATGAATTAACTAAGAATAAAATATGAATGCAGGGCAGTTTTTACAAAATTAATTCTAATAAATACCAAAGACATTATTTCTAGATAGAAAAATTCTCTTAGATAGGTCTAAGTAAGATGAATCCAGGAAAATTATTAAACCTAAAAATCTATGTGAATTGGACCTATTACAAAATCAATAAAGCAAATTACTTTTGATTTATTCAAGCCTAGCAATGCGTGTAAATGCAATGATTTTTGGGCACAATGAAGAGTAATTTATCCTAGGTCTAATGTGATTTTATGGGAATTTTTGGAGCAACAAAGAATTTAATATTAATTAAAAGGCACACAATGGGCAAAGTATGTCAAATTTCAGTAAAATAATATTATTAAAATCAAGGTAGCTCACAAAAATAAGGCAGCTGTCGCATAAGATAGAGGACAAGTTAAACTACAACATGTAATTTTTAGAAATTAAATATGATGAAATATGGACACCTAATTATGCGTGCAAAGATAAGGGTCGAAATACAAATACAGAAAATGAAATTTCTTCAAAATAAAACGTGCTGACAGGGACTTAAATGCAATTACCTATAAAGCGGGGGGTGGATGCAAAATTCCCACAAAGACACGCGCTCCTCACGTGATGCGCTTGGCAGGGACCAACTTGCAATTTCAGAAATGTTCCGGGCCTCTGTGTAATTTGCCCAGCCCTCACGTAACGGATGCGTGAGGGGGCTAGGCTCGGACGGAGTTGGAGGCTCGGGCAGAGGCTCGGATAGCACCTGAGGCTCGGTCTAGCTTCAGATCAGCTTCGGATACTCTGAGCCAAAGGTCGAGAATGAGACTCGGAGCTCGCATCGTGGCGTGATGTAGGCCGCTGGATCAAGATGTATCCGATGGAGGCTGAAGCTGCTGTCATGGCGCATCGAGGGATTGTTAGATCAAGATAGATCTAACGGTGGCCGATGAAGTCGACGTGGCAGAGTGCTGGCCGTTGGATCCCCTTGATCCAATGGGGGCAGGAGGTGGATGATGTGGCTCGATCAGGACCATCCGATCAAGGGGATCATACAGTAGCCGTATGTCGTGTTCCTCCAGTCCGCCACCTCCTATGGCGGACATGGCAGGGCTCCAGTGAAGAGGGTCCTGCTCCGCCGCCTTCCCTTGTGCTCGATGAAGCTCGCCGATAGCTCCTGGTACGCTCGGATCGGTCGTGGAAGTGTCAGGGAGCTATCGGAGGTCCTTGAAGTAGCTAGGGAGGTCCTCATGCTGGAGACGTTGAAGCTCGAATGAAGCTCCGGCGAAGTTCCAATCAATGAAGAAGGTTGTACCTGCAGGGTTAGACTGTGCCAAAAGAACAAAAGCTCGTGCTCGTGGGAGTGCAAGGAATGTGATGAGAGGTCAGGAAGCAAAAATAGGCAGCCTATGGTCTTCCTCCGTCGTGGCAGCGGAGCATTGGTCAGAAGGGGGTGCGAGGTGTTGTCGGAGTGAATGGAGTAGCACGCGTAGATGGGAGCACCAAGGCGGAGCTCGGAGTATGGTAGGAGAAGCGTGAGGATGCGAGGCGAAGCAGAATAAATTCTGAGAAAAATCATGAGGAAAGAAGAAGGGTGATCGGAGGAGGATGGATGAGTCTACCTAGGGTTAGAAGCTCGGAGAGGAGCTCTTGGTCTTTGCTCAAGGGTCAGTAGCGGCCAGAGCTCGTGCAGCTCGTCGGAGGAGCTTCTATATGGCAGAGGTGCACCGCGGATCTTGCCAGAGGTAGTCCACCTTCTTCGCTCGATGTCGTGCCTAATCGCTGTCACCGAGGAGGAGAGGAGAGATCTGGGGTACCTTCTACTATAACGGATGGGGTTAAAAGAGGCCGGAGGTGCTGGATTGATAGAGAGAAGGTGGAGGTGTCAGTGATGAGAGGCGAGGTTTCATGGGAATTGTGGAGTGACGTGGGCGAGTTTCATGGAGGTCATGGAGGTCGGTGGGGAAGAGGGAAGCATGGGCTACGTCGTAGACGTGATAGAGGGAGGAGATGGTGACTGGAGTGGTGCCGGAAATAGAAAGGGGGCGGAGCCGTCGCGAGGTGGAAATCGTGGGAAAGAGAGATGGCTGAAGGTAGGAGACGATGCCCCAACCGTTGGATCTAGTGATCCAACGGTTAGGAGATGGGTGCGAGGAGACGATCCTGACCAGATTGGAGCGATGCGATCGGAGGGATGTGATGTAGCCACGTGGCAGCATGAGAGCGTGGCACTGAAGAAGGTGGGGATCAGATCTGGCGTGGGATCTAAGGGTTGTGATTGAGTGGGAGCGAGCAGATGAGATCTAATCATCTAGGCAACGATCCAATGGCCACGAGCGTGCCACGTGGAGAGCGGAGAATAAGGCACTGACGTGCGGTCTTGATGTGATATGTGGATGGATCGGATGGCTGAGGGATGATGCAGTATGGAGGGCTGAGATTTGAAGGCGGCGAGGACAATCTAATGACCCAGAGGCGAGGCGCGTGACGACCAATGGAGTGGGCTGCATGGCGCAACCAGAGGGTGCCACGTGGCGCCATCTGGTTGGTCGATAAAGAATGTGAGATAAGAGGGAGAAGATGATAGAATTTGGAAAAACTCAAAACATTAAAGTTGTAGATCTCGATGTGATATACAAGTTTCATGTTGACCAAAAATGGAAATGAGTCAATAAAAGTACTAAAATACAAGGGTACAATTATACATACATAAAGTATACAATGGATCCCAAAACCCAAGTTTTGCATACGAGCTCTGATTCAAATGAAATTAGTTTCATTTTGGAGGTCTCTGAATGTATATTAATTTAAAAGTGAGTAGACCTTGATCAAAGGCTATATGAGCGAGATATGTGCATTCTGAGGTCCATGACTTCCAACTGGGTTTGTGGTTTATTGGGCAATTATTCAAGTCAGCATTTTTTTGGTATTTTTCTTGTATTATTGTTAGTAATATATACACTATAGAGTTGCTTTTATTGGATTTGAAGTTAGTATAAAATATATACAAATAGGGTGAATTTTACAAGTGATTTGGGTTTCTCATTTAATGCAGATGCAAATGCTAAGATGCAGATGTTATCAATGCATGCATGAATGCTAATTATGCAATTTTTGTGGAAATATGCTGCTAATTACCGTAGAACAAGGCTCTATTTTCAACTTTTAGAGTGATGAATCACAGATTCATCAACTCCCTATACTTAAACCTTGCTCGTCCCCAAGCAACTAAAATGAAATGCAAAAGTGAAATGAAACTGGGTTCCATACTAAGGTCATGAACAAAAGTTGAAAATGGAGTTTGACTCGAACTTTGGATTAATTGTGTGGCGGAACCTTATTGGGACCTGAACTTAAGACCTAACAGACTTCAAGTTCCACAAGTCTTCTATTCAAGATGCCTTCATATTCAGGTCAGAACAAATCCTCAAAATCAAATTTGTAATGACTATGATTCTTACTTGTACTGTGTATAAATAGCTCTCCACATCGAAAATGGCTAAGAAGCAGCCTCCTCTAGTCAGGTAACTCCAAATACCCAGTCCGGTAACTCTTTCCTAGAGGAGCGGGGTATTCCCTTCTAAGTTCAAGTGCGACTAGCTCAAGAGGAGGGGGTGGAGAAAGAATGGACGATAGCTAGTGTAGCTACCTATCCCGGGATGCCTGGCCAGTGTAGCCAAGTCATCCAGCTGCAAACATCTTGCTAATATACATACTCCGACAGGTATTTTGTTTTCACTTTGGCCTGTCTTATTTTTTTGGAGTTTTTTCCATTTTTTTCGAACTATATACAAGATACAACATGTACATCATGAGTTTTTCCTCTTGAGCCAGTAGACTATCCCTCTTTTGAAGCATTATTGCAACCCGCAGCGTCCCGTCTTTAGACATCAACACCACCAGACTAGGTTGAGATGCAGTACCCTCCCTAGAGGAGGACGGATGTTTCCACCCTCGTGCTACTCTAGGCTAAAGGATTCTACCACCTCACCACCTCAACAATGAAGTGCTACGTGCATTGTGCTTGTCCACGTTAGGACATTATCTAAAAGAATCATGGGTGTGTACGAGATATTCTACTTAGACTAATTAAGATAACACGTGAACATAGACTTGTAGACTCAAAGAATTAAGTCACTTCACCTGAGAACCCAGTTCGTATAAGGTTCCTCTGAAATTAGGTAGATTAAGGTCAAATCAAATACATCCTCGACATCTACTCATAACTTGGTTCAGAACCCACTAGCTTTTCACCTTACATATGCAAGATATGCAAATGAGATGTAGATGACATGCTATGTAAATGCAATACTCTTTTTCTTTCTTTTCAGATGCAGATATGATATGCACTAGTAAATAAGAAGCCTTTGATTTTGATTTTTTTAACTTTTATGACAAAATATATAAGTATATTACAAATATCTGTATATTTTACAAAAAAAATCCTCCATTTTTACCCACCTCGTAATTACTGTATAGTCTATACAAAAATACATGAAAGTACGAGCTAAGGGTAAAGTATATATGTAATATATACACGCCCCCTATACTTAACGTGTGCTATGTCCTCAGAGCATGAAAAGTGAGGAAGAAAACATTGCTCATGCTAAGCGTAGGAGAGCAAAAGGAATGAAAATGTATAGAAGTCGTCCTGCCCCCCTATACATAGGCTCTGGCAACCTAAGTCTAGAAGAGAATCAAAAACGGGGCGTACAAGGTCAAGAGGGGAAGTGGATGAGTATACAAGATGGGCATCGGTCCCCCCTATACTTAGGCTCAGGTCAGCCTAAGTATAGGACGGGAGTGAGTATGAGGACCGATGTGATATGGAGGATGTACAGTGAATGGATTCAGGTGACTCTCCCCATACTTAGGATCTGGTTATCCTAAGTATAGTTGTAGATGAAATATATAGAGATGGGGCGAGTGATTAGAGTCACGGGAGGGAGACGAGAATATACAAGAATGGTGGGTATGTACAAGGATCGTGGTCTGAATCTTTCTTGATGCTGCTGATGGCGAGAGCTCATTGTTGAGAGATCTCATGCGTTGCTCTATGTGTATCTGTTGAGTCTGTCTTGCGCATGAATACAATCTCCTCAACATGGACTAACTGTTCATTGGGTTCGACGATGTGCTTCAGCAGTTGTCCATTGACTAGGAATGTCTGTGCTTCATCCTTGAGATCTGAGATCTCAACACATCCACTATCATGCACAACATAGACTATGAATGGGCCCGTCCACTTGGATTTCAGCTTGCCTTGGAAAACCTTCAGCCTTGCATTAAACAACCATACCTTCTGTCCAGGAACAAAGATCCTTCGTCTGACTTATCTTTCACGCTAATGCTTTACTTTGTCCTTGTACATCACACTGTTGTTGTATGCTCGATTTCTTACTTCCACAAGCTCATTCAGATCCATCTCTCTCTGTTTCTGCCCTAGGTGTGTGTTCCAGTTGACTTTCTTGTTTGTCTATTTTGATTTGTGCACTAATTCTGCGGTCAAATGGCACGTCTTCCCAAATACCATCCTGAATGGGGAGGTTCCTAATGGAGTCTTGTAAGTTATCCTATAAGCCCATAGGAATTGATCCAAGATCTAAGACTAGTCCTTCCTGTCTGGGCGGACGAGCTTCTGCAATATGGTTTTTACCTCCCTATTCGACACCTCAGCCATGCCACTAGTCTGTGGGTGGTAAGGACTAGTGACACGGTGTTCGATGCTGTAATCCTTCAAGAGCTTCTTCACATCTCTGTTCAAGAAGTGGCTACCCCCATCTGATATCAACACTTTGGGGATCCTGAACCTAGAGATGATGTGATCTCTAATGAATTTACATATAGTCCTGCTGTTTGTGGTTCAAGATGGGATAGCCTCCACCCACCTTGATAGATAATCTACCGCCAGAAGGATGTATTCGAATCCGTGGCTGACAGGGAATGGGCCCATGAAGTCTATGCCCCAGGCGTCAAAGACATCACAAATGATGACAGGCTGCAGCAACATCTCATCCTTGGAACCAACGATTCCTCCCATTCGCTGGCATACTGGGCACGACTTTGCAAAGTTGATCGTATCGCGAAACAGAGTCAGCCAGTATAAGCCACACTGAAGTACCTTCCATGCGGTCCTCTTCCCGGAGTGGTGTCCTCCTACCTCTAGATTGTGGCATAAAGTAAGGACACACTGATATTCCTCAAGAGGAATACACCATCTCCAGACACAATCCTGTCCTTCAAAGAAAAGGATCGGATCCTCCTAATGGTAATGTCTCGAATCCGACTTCAGTCGGTCTATGTGATTGTTGGGCCAATCTTCGGGAACCTTCGTGGAGACAAGATAGTTCATGATATTGGAGTACCATGGGAGTGAGTCAACAACAAAAATCGACTTGTCAGGGAAGGAGTCTCGAATTGGCATAACATCAGAAGCATTAAGATCCTCGAGATGAGAGAGGTGATCAGATACTATGTTCTTCTTTTCAGGTTTATCACGAATGTCCAAATCAAACTCCTGGATAAGCAGAATCCACCTAAGAAGACGTGCCTCCACGTCCTTTTTTCCATTAAATATCGTAGTGTTGTATGGTCCGTGAACACAACTACCTTGGATCCAATTAAGTGAGATATACACTTAATTAAGGAAAACACTACCACAAGCATCTCCTTTTCCGTAACTGCATAGTTACGCTGAGCAGTATCAAGCACTTTTCTTACGTAGTGTATGGAGAATGGGACATCATCCCTCCTTTATCACAACACAGCCCCAACAACAAAATTTGATGCGTCCATCATGATCTCAAAAGGCAGAGACCAATCTGGGGCTTGTAGGATTGGGGCGTCCATGATCATTCCTTGTAATTTCTTAAAAGCTTCAAGACATTTGTGATCAACAATGAAATCCATGTCCTTGCCTAAAAGCTCAGTTAGTGGTCGGGCAATCTTAGAGAAATCCTTGATAAATCTTCGATGAAATCCAACATGCCAGAGGAAGGACCGCAACTGTTTTACATTGGTTGGTGGTTGGAGTCGTCTGATCACATCCACCTTGGCATGGTGAACCTCCATTCCTCTCTAGGATATGACGTGCCCCAACACATTGCCCTCCGTCACCATAAAGTGACTTTTCTCCCAGGAGAGCACCAAATTGACCTCACAACATCGCTTGAGGACTCAGACCAGATTCCTAAGATAGGAATCAAAGGAATCACCGTGGACTGAGAAGTCATCCATGAAGACTTCCAGGAATTCACCGACCATTTCGGCGAATACAACAATCATGCACCTTTCAAAAGTACCAGGGGCATTGCATAACCCAAAGGGCATGCGCCTGAAAGCATAGGTACCAAAGGTGCATGTAAACGTAGTTTTCTCCTGGTCCTCAAGAGCTATGGCTACTTGATTGTAGCCCGAGACCCCGTCTAAAAAGTAGAAGAATTCTTTCCCCGCTAATCCCTCTGAGATCTGATCAATGAATGATAGGGGAAATGATCCTTCTTCATCGCGACATTCAGGCGTCTGTAATCCACACAGACGTGCCATGATGTGGGTACTCGTGTCACAATCTCCTCTCCATCCTCATTGGTGGTCGTCTGAATTCCTGACATTTTCGAGACAACATGGATTGGAGCCACCCATCTGGAGTCGAAGATGGGATAAATAAAACCCCCGTCACACCATTTCTTTGTCTCCTTCTTCACTACCTCTCGTAAATATGTATTCAACCGACATTGGAATTCACAAGACGGTTTAGCCTCATTCTCTAAGTAGATATGGTGCAAACACAGAGCGTAATTTATTCCTTGGAGATCGGAGATGCTCCGGCATATTGCCTTACGATTTTTCTCCAGGATCTCTAGGAATCGAGATTCCTTCTCCTTGGTCAATCGCGAGCTGATGATGACCATATATTTCTTCTCTTGTCCCGCAAAGAAGGCATATTTCAGTGTTGTGGATAAAGGCTTGAGCTCAGGTAAGGCGTGATCATCAAAGAAGTCTCGCTCAATCGAATATGGCTCTGTGATGGTAGTGGTTGGATCAGTCCTTGAAATTGCTGCCACCAATTCATTCGGCTCTGGAGTCGGATTGTCAAAGGTTTCTAAGCAATCAGCAAAAGCCACGTCTGACTCATCATCCTCATCTTCTTATTGTCCTAAAGAGGGAAGGACTGACATGCCCAACTGGGCCTCTAAGTCATCGAAAATGTAGGGGGATGCACATTCTACACTGTACTCATTTCTAAGGGTCTCACAAATTGACTCATGCACAAGATCGTCTCTGGAGGAGAGGGACTCATCAATGCTGGTTGGGTTTTGTCTCCATGGCCCAATGGTGTCTACATAAATACATTCTGCATCAGACGAAGAGTACTTGGTGCTGGATTCTGAATCTGACCTCTGCCACCTGATCTGCTTCATCTCAAGTTCCTCATCTCCGCATGGAGTTTGGAACTCGATCTTCCCGATCTTGTAATCAAATAAGGCCCCTGTTATTCTGAGGAAGGGCCTTCCTAATATGATTGGGAATCTCTCCAATTTCAAGGGGTCTCCATATCTAGGACTATAAAGTCCACCATATACTCCTGATCCACGAATTTGATGATGACGTTCCTCAATTCTCCTTGGGACCTCTTGGTTGATTTATCTGTAAATTGGAGTAAGGCTCTGGATTTCCTAAGAGGTCCGAGATTAAGCCGCTCATAGAGGGCTATAGGCATCAAGTTAATTGAGGATCCGTTGTCAAGGAGAGTGCGTGCAAACGCAGTGTCATCGACATGACTTACCACATAATGTGCACCCATGTCTCTTCGTTTCATTGGAAACACAATCTTTATTACGCAAGTAGTAGCTACTGACAGGATGCGTTTCTTGATGACCGAAAAACTCGAGCGACTAAGGCAGACAAAAACTCAGGTCATTGCAAGCTCAATCACTCAAAATCGGTCAACAAGAAAAAGAAAGAGGAACCACCAAATCAAGAGAAAATATAAATTCAATGAAAACCAAAATAGCGGTCCTGGCTATATTATTAACCTGGTATAGCACCCAGGGTCAGTCTCAGGGAGCACGAATTGGCCTCGCGACCTACGAAGTAGTCTAAAAATAAAATAAAAGAAACACAAGTTTTTTTGGTGGATTTTTAATTATTTTTATATTGTTTGGATTTTTAATAATTAGGGAAAATAGAAAAAAGGCAAAATCAAGCACACACAAAAATTTATTTAATCAACTAAGAATGCTCCAAAAATTCAAACAAAAATGTTTATATATATTTTAGGTTTTTTAATGTTTTTGGTGAATTTTTCAGATTTTTCTAATTTTTATATAATTTTCTAAAAATCAAGAAAGACCAAACCAGTAAGCTACTATCTAGCCAGACTTGAAAAATCCATTTAAAATATAAAATGGATCTGTAACAGTCTGGAGGTAATTTTTATAAAAAAAATAAACAAAAACTAAAATTCAAAAAAAGAGTTTATATTTTTTTGAGTTTTCCAGAATTTTTTAGAATTTTTATAAAATTTTTAGTTTTTTAATTTTTTAGGTATTTATATGTCCAAAAATCATTAAAATTGCATAGAAAATAAAACACAGTAAAACTAACTAATTCTAATTTTTTTTAGAATTTTTAAAATATTTTTATATATTTTTTAAGTTTTCTAAATCAGACAGTCACAGAAACCACTATTTTTAAATTATTAAAAATATCAAAAAGCCTCTAAAATGTACCAAATTTTTAGGGAAATTTTTAGTCACAGTGGCAGGAGCCACGTGTCCAAATTTCACGCAATTTGGATTTAATTTGCTATTTTATTTAATTAAAACAAAGGCTCACAGCGCACAAGGACCTAGATGTAAGAAAAAGTACTTTCAGGGACTTAATCGTAACACGTGCAAAAAAACTTCAGGAGGAGAAGCGCAAAATGTCCAACTATTCAGCACATGGTGAATAAAATCCATGCACATGGGTATAAATGCAAATATCAGAAAGTAATTTTCATTTCATAACACTACATAAACCCAAGCCCTAAACATGCAATTTGTCCAAATATCATGTGACAAAGCACGTGTCTCACACAGGCATGGACGAAAATGCAAATAATATAAACATCAGGATCCTAAGTGTAAAATGTCCAAGAGAGAAATTTTATTTAATAAACTAAACTATAACAACTGAAAGCTGTAGGGGTATGGGTGCAATTACCCAACCGAGGTGCGTGATGGCGCACGTGAGGCGCCAGGTGTCGAGGCATGGTTGGCTGCTGATGTGCGGTCCTGGTGCAGCCGCCTGGACGATCCAACGGTGGAGGCGCGTGGCGAACGTGGGTGGTGCGTGCCTGTCAGACCATGATCTGACGGTCTGACATCGCAGAGAGCGGATGGTGGAGATGCGAACTAGAGCGGCAGGGAGATCCGACGGCTGGCGATGGATGAGGAAGACCACCTCCCAGATGAGGTTCCACGGCACGCCGTAGACGATCCAGCAGGACGATGAACGATCGGGGAGAAGGGTCTTCCTCGCGATGACACTCCGCGTCGGGTGGCGGCCTCTAATCAAGCTTCCAATGGTCGGATCATCCGGCGAGGGACGAGCGACCGGGAGGAGCTCCGACGAAGGGGTGAAAGCGCGGCCAAGGGGGGTACCTTCTCTTTATTCACCAGCAAAACAAAGGGCTCGCTCGGAGGAGTGCTCCGGTGGGTTTATTCGCAAAAGGGGAAAAGAAGCGATGTGGGTGAGCGGATGAAGGCTCCGACGAAGGCGGCGGACGGAGCCCTGCTCGATCCTGGCTTTGGTGGCCAAAGTCGAGATGATCAGATCGTGAAAGAAGGGTGACGATGAGTCGGTGAGGGTATCGGTACGGGTAGGATGGGCTGGCAGAGCTCCGGCCACTAGGGCGGAGCTGAGAAGCGAAGGTCGAAAATGGACAATGAACGACGAGCTAACGAGTCTACCTGATGAAGGGAGTCGACTGGGGATGAGCTAAGGAAGATCTGGGGGGTCTTGGCCTCAAGGAACGTCGAAGTCTGAGGCTCAGCGCACCTCGCGGCGGCGCACGGCGACGAAGGTCGCCGGATCGATGGCTAGAGGCTCCTCCTCCTCTCTTCGACACCCTCCTCGCGCAACTGTCACTCTGGGGAAGAAGATGGAGGTCCTGGGACGAAGGGGTGTAGCCAAGGATGGCGGGGAAAGTGCGGCGGAGGTGGAGCTTTATATGGCTGCAGGTCCGAGAAGAAGGCGCCGGGTCCGACTTGGTGAAGCACAGACCCCTTGGCAAAGTATCGGGCGTGGGTCTCGGATGCATGAAGTGTGATTAGGACCCAGGGGTTTAGCCAAATGGTGGTCGAGTTAGATGGGGAAAAATAAGAGAAGTCGGGTCGGACGCGAGATCCACGGGGAAAATAGTCTAGGGGGGAAGTTGACCAGAGGTCAACATTCCCCGTGGACCAATCAGAGCTCGCCGTTTATTAATTATTTGTAAATTAAAAAAAAATAGTAAATGACTTTATTTTGAAAAACTTAAAACATGAAAATTATTTATTTATTTTCAAATTAATTTTTAGTGATTTTTATTTTTTTGAAATATAATTTATGTATTTACATTATATTATTATTATATATATGTATACACATATATGTATTTTTTATTTTTATTTAGTTATTTATTTTTATACATTTATTCCAATTTTTTATTTTATTTATTTATAACATAAAGTTTGGAATAAAAGGGTTATTTTATTTTTATTATTTATTTACATAGGTGAAATAAATACTTATATATACATATTTACGTGGTATATATAAGATAGAAATTGATTTTATTTATTTTTATTTTTATTTTATTTTTATTTTTATAATTTTTATTTTATCTATTTACATTATGAAATATGGGATATGGAAATATTTTTCTTGGATTTTAATTATTTATTGACAAGGAGAAAATAAATAGTTATGTTGTTGTATTTACAAGGTCTATATACACTGGTGAGAGAATTTTGTCTCTTTTTATTTTTCTTTAATTTTTACCATTTTTATTTTAGTTTTATTTTTAGAAATATGTACAAAATATTAAACACAAAATTCTATTATTATTAAGAGGAAAATAATTTTGTTTTATTTTCGTAGGTATAGGTACACATGATTGACCCTATCTCCTTCTACTTGGAATCTTCTGCGGTGTGGCCCATGCTGAGCCCTCCCTTGGGATTAGGTCACTCAATATTTATTCTAAATATCTCCCTCTTTTTCTTTTATTTCTTTATTCTTTTATTTATGTACAAAAACATGCTAATTATTGTAATTTACACAATGCATGCATGATGGTAATTTATGCTATTTACACATATCTACAAGGTGTTTTGCATAAGTTTTTAGCTAAAATAAAAGAATAAAGAGTGATGAATGGGTATTCATCACCCCCCTATACTTAACTTTGCTAGTCCCTTAGCAAACACTTATTTGAAAAAGAAGTGAAAAAGATAAGGAAAAAGAAAAAGAGGAGAAAATGCAAGGATCAATGTTGATTATTAAACTTGCCTTCATTAATTTGAAATATGGAGCTCGATCAGATCTTTGTATTATTAATGTGTCAGAACCTTATTTGGACTTAGGTTTAAAACTTAACAGCCTCTAAGATCCACTAATCTATAGTCAATACTCCTCAATAATCCAGATCAGAACAAGTCTACATACACAAACCCTGAAGACCATGAATCTTTCCTTGTACAGTGTAAGTGAGGTCTTGCTCTCCACCTCAGAAGTAGCAAAATGACAACCCTCCCCAACAAGGTAACTCTATGACCCTAGTCTGGCCATTCTTTCCTCGAGGAGCGGGGTATTCCCTTCTAGGTTCAAGTTCAACCGGCTCAAGAAGAGGGGGAAGAAGAGAATGGAGCATGGCCAGTGTAGCCATGTATCCTTAGGAGCTCAACCAGTGTAGCTAAGTCTCCCTGCTGCAAGCTACATAAGATGGAGCATGAGTCTCAAGCTTTGCTTATTGCACTATATACATACTCCGGTGGGATTATCATTTTCTCTCAGACCCACCACTTTTTTGGAGTTATTTTCTTTTTGCATTTTTTTTCAAGTGCATCTGTACAACATATTTACAAGGTGCATCATATATACATAAGGAGTTTTTCCTCTTGAGCCAGTAGACTATCCCTCTTTTGAAGCATTATTGCAACCCACAACTCCTATCATTAGACCTCATGGCAACCAGACCAAGTTGAGACGCATTTCATTCACTATATGAGGAAGAGAGGTTCCGCCTAGAAGTTTTACCCTCATATGCTACCCCAAGTCAAGGAAGATTGCCTCCTCACCATCTCATCCGTAGAGAGCTCAGTGTAAAGTGCGGGTCCAAGTCAAGCCATTGTCTATATGAGCCATGTGTGTGTTGTTAAGTGCTCTACATAGGCTCATTGAGATGACATATGATCATAGCCTAGTGGACTCAAATAATTAAGTCACCATGGACCTAAAAAGTCTCAACCCTAAGCCCTATAAGGTTCCTCTTATAATTAGGTGGATTAGGATCTTAACTAAGCTCCATTTCCCAATTTAATTCCAGGCTAGTTTAAATCTCAACTATAATCCAGGAAAAACTATACAATTATTTACAAAGATGCAATTTACAAACTATTTACAAATGTGCAAAATTTTTGAAAAATGTTTTGAAACCATGTATGTATGCATGAATGCAAGTTTTGCAAAATATGTACACAACTTTACACAAGGTTTTTGCAAACTTTTGATTTTCAAAACATTTTGGAAAAATTTTGTACTATATACATAATTTTGATATGAAAATATTTACACACTATTTACACAAAAAGTTTTTACAAACATTTTTACAAAAACAATTTGTACAACTAGCTATTTATGTGCAATAAAAGAATGTTATTTACAAGGAAAATTTTTTAATTTTTATGGATTTTTAGGTTTTTAGCCATTTTTAGCCATTTTTATTTATTAACACACTCACACAAAGTACGAGTTATGGCTAAAGTATATATGAAATATATACACTCCCCCCTATACTTAGCTCAAACGATGTCCTCAGAGTCAAGAGCGATGAAGAAGACATAACTCGTGCTTAGTATAGGGAAGTGAAAAGGAAGGCTATATACAAAGACGAATAAAAGAATAGAAATGCAAGAGGATCTCGACATGTCCCCCTATACTTAGGATCAACTAATCCTAAGTATAGCAGGCTGTACAAAAAGGGAAAGCCGAGTGAGAATGTACAGGGTCTACCCCCCTATACTTAGGGTAAAATATCCCTAAGTATAGGTAGCAAAACAGAAGTAGAAATGAATCAAAAGAATACCCGAGAGTTCTACATCCCCCTTATACTTAGGGTAAAGTACACCCTAAGTATAGCCTAATCATAAGATGAGAAAAGGGATGTGGGACTAAAGAATAGAATGATATGGACAACTGGATCTATACAAGTCGGAAGAGCTGTGATAATCAGGCGTGAGATGCAATAGATGTGAGTCAAGAGACCACATCTCACGCAAAGTGAATCGGGGCAACATCAACGACCCGCGACTCATGATCTAGAAATGTCTTGAGCTGCTGGCCGTTCACTCGAAAGGTACTCTCAGAAGACAACTCAGATATGTCGATACTCCCATTGTCGTGTACCTTTCTCACCAAATACGGTCCCTTCCATTTGCTCTGTAGCTTCCCTGGAAATAGATGAAGCCTAGCATCAAACAACCATACTCTCTGTCAAGGCTCAAAATGCTTGTGGCTGTATGAGAATCATGCCACTCCTTCACTCTCTCCTTGCACTGTAGGATGTTTGAAAAGGCGGTACCACGAAGCTCCTCCAAGGCTGCTAACTCTGCCCTCCTCTGATCTCCTACACTCTCTGGATCCAAGAGTATATCAGTGACATCCCAAAGTGAACTATGTCTCAGCTCATCAGGTAAATGGCATGGCTTGCCATAAACGAGGTGAAAGGGAGATGTACCCAAAGGAGTCTTGAAAGACGTCCTATATGCCCACAAGACCGAGTCCAAAAGCTGTGACCAATCCTTTCGATCAGGGCGGACGACTTTCTGCAATATAGTCTTGATCTCCCTGTTCGACACTTCAGCAAGACCATTCGTCTGAGGGTGGTATGGAGTGGCAACTCGATGGTCTATGCCGAACTCGCTAGCAAGGGCCTTCATCTTGTCGTTGATGAAATGAGACCCCCCATCGGATATCAACACTCTAGGTACCCCGAACCGTGAAATGATATGCTTCCTCAAAAATCGGCAAACAGTCCTAGCATCTGCGGTTCGGGCGAGGATCGCCTCAACCCAACGACTAACATAATCCACGGCCAACAGAATGTACTCGAATCCCTGACTCTTAGGGCATGTTTGGTTGCAGGGTTGGGTAGGGTTGGGGTTGGCTGGGTTGGGCTAGGTGAATAGTAATCTGTGAGGAGGAAGTACCCTTGTGAATAGTAACCAAGGTTGGGCTAACCCTGCCCAACCCTGCAACCAAACATGCCCTTAGGGAATAGACCCATGAAATCGATGCCCCATGCGTCACAAGCCTCACATAAGTGAATGGGTTGCATCAGCATCATATCACGCTATCCACAAGTGCCAATCCTCTGACAGTCAGTACACCTCTTCATGAACTCATCAGAGTCTTTGAAGAGTGTAGGCGACCATAGGACGGATTGGAGCACTTTCTGTGCCGTTCTTCTCCCAGAGTGATGTCCCCCTGCCATAAGCTTGTGGCAGTAAGTGAGGATGCTATGGTGCTCCTCTTGAGGAATGCACCTATGCCAGACGCTATCCCCTCCTTCATGGTAAAGGATGGGATCCTCCCAGTGGTAGAACTTGGCCTTCGTGAGGAAGGTCTCAAGTCTCTGCCTAGGCCAATCTTGTGGAACTTTCTTAGCAACAAGAAAGTTCACAATGTCGGCGTACCACGGGAGAGAGGCGATAGCAAGGATCGCCTCATCTGGGAAGGTCTCACAAATAGGCTCAGTCTATTCAGAGTCCTCAAGATGCTCTAATCGAGAGAGATGATCCGCCACCACATTCTTGACTCCAGGCTTATCCTTAATCTCTATGTTTAACTTCAGGAGTAGAAGGATCCATCAGGTCAATCTGGCTTTGGCATCCTTCTTTGCCATGAGGTACCTGATGGCGGTATGATCAGTGTATATGGTCACTCTAGATCCAATGATGTAAGATCTGAACTTATCTAGGGAAAAAACTACGGCCAGCATCTCCTTCTCAGTGACAGTGTAGTTCCGCTGCGCGACATCCAATGTACAGCTAGCGTAGTGAATGGAAAATGGGACTCCATCCCTCCTCTGTACCAGCACGGCCCCTACCGCAAAATCGGATGCATCCGTCATGATCTCGAATGGGAGAGACCAATCAGGGGGCTGGAGAACAGGAGCCTCTACAACACATCTCTTGAGAGTCTCAAACGATGATAGACACTTGTCATCGACAAGGAACTCGGTGTCTTTCGTCAGCAGATCAGTCAATGGTCGGGCAATCCTACTGAAATCATGAATGAAGCGTCGGTAGAAACCAACGTGCCCCAGAGAAGACCGTAACTGCCGCAGGTTGGATGGTGGAGCGAGTTTTCTAATGACATCTACCTTGGACGGATCAACCTCCATGCCCCTATTGGAGATGATATGGCCAAGCACTGTCCCCTGAGTCACCATGAAGTGACTCTTCTCCCAAGACAACACAAGGTGAACCTCAATATGCATCGCTAAAGGACCCGGTCTAGGCAGTCAAGACAGGAGTCGAATCCGTCGCCGTAGACCGAGAAATCATCCATGAAGACCTCCAAGCACTCCCCCACCATGTTCGAAAATATAGACGGCATGCTTCTCTGAAATGTCGCAAGGGCGTTGCATAGCCCAAATGGCATGCGTCTGAAGGCATGTGTCCCGAAGGGACAAGTGTAGGTGGTCTTGTCCTGGTCCTCGAGCGCGATGGCCACCTGATTGTAGCCGGAGTACCCATCCAAGAAACAGTAGTGGCTCTTCCCTGCCAGTCCCTCAATGATCTGATCTATAAAGGGCAGGGGGAAATGATCCTTCTTGGTGGCCTAGTTGAGTCGTCTGTAATCTACGCAAACCCGCCAAGAAGTGGGTACCCGGGTAGCGATCTCCTCTCCTGACTCACTGACAACTGTAGTGATGCCCGTCTTCTTGGGCACCACATGCAACGGACTGACCCACTTGGAGTCGGAGATGGGGTAGATAAAATCGATTCTCTACCATTTCGAGATCTCCTTCATGACAACCTCTCTCAGGTTGGGGTTCAGCCACCGCTGGAACTCACGCGACGGCTTTGCCTCATCCTTGAGATAGATATGGTGGGAGCACAGGGCCGGACTTATCCCCTGGAGATCGGCTACACTCCAACCTATCGCCTAGCGGTTCTTTTCAAGAACCCCTATTTGACGGGATTCCTGATCTCGAGTCAAATCAGCGGAGATAATGACTGGGTACATCTCATGCTCACCCGCAAGGAACCTATACTTCAACGACGCAGGAAGTGGCTTCAGCTCTGGACAAGTAGGTGCTTGCGGATCTGGCCTCTGAAAACTCTGAGTGAATGCTGCCAAATCTGCATGGGAGAACGGAAACTCTCGCTCACAATCAGTATCTGGAGAAGGCTGCTCTACTGGACTGTCTCTGCTCTGCATGGCATCAACCTCCTCCCAAGCTGTAGGCTCAGTGGAAGTCAGACATGGTATAAAATCATCAAACTCTGCCCAATCAACATCTGACTCCGAGGGATCTGTATCAGACTCACATACAAAATCAGTCTCGCGGTCGGGAACCGGCTCTGCTGCCTGAAAGGTATCCTGGATCAGGAATGCGCTCTCCAAGCTCCCTTTGTTGGCATCTCTACATCAGTGAACTCTAAAGGTGAGAGGATCGCCTGTGCGACTGGATCTGCCCAAACTGCCTCATCATCTGTAATCACAAAATCGCAGTCCTGTTGGATGTCTCACCATGCCTCTATCATCTGCTCTGAATATGTGGTCTGCTCCGAGCAATTTGACTCTCTGGCTCTGATGTCCTCGACCATCTCTATTTGTACACTCTCACCCTTGACGCGAAAGTATACCTTCCCGCCATCATGGTCAGTCTCTACCTTGGCTGTGGCCAAGAACGGGCGACCTAGAATGATGGGGGTATCGGTCACAGACTCAGGGATCTCCATGTCCAACACAACGAAGTCCACAGGGAATTTCAGGCCTTGAATCGTGACGACAGCGTCCCTCAGCAACCCCTTCGGCCTTTTGACAGATCGATCAGCAAACTGAAGGACTGTCCTGCTCTGTCGTAGAGTGCCCAACTCGAAGCGGTCGAGAAGGGCTGCCGGAAGTAGGTTGATCGAAGAACCGTTGTCTAATAGAGTGCGGTCGAACCTCTGCTCCTGGATATGGCATATACGGGACTCCTTAATCTAGCCTCTTGGCCGGCAGACGGTTCTGGATTGCGAAACAAGTGGCCCAAGTAAGCACATGGATCTCAGACTGATGGTTCCTCCTCTTCCTCCTAACTGTGGTCCTGTCTCTGAGTGATCTCTGGAGTAGAGGGATGTGCTCCAAGGCCTCCTGGAGAGTCAGTTGGATATGGAATCGGTCGATCATCTGCTGGCTGAACTCTACCTGCTGATTCTTTTTGGCATTTTCTTTTTTCTGCCCCTTACCTAAATGGAGTGCTCTAGGAAAGGGGACTACGGGGGCCTTCTCAGATGAAGGACTAGGAGAGGGTCTAGGCTGCTCAAGCACGACAGAATCCACACATACATCATCATGCACCGCAGGTGGATCAGAAGAAAATAAACACTTTCATTTATTTCCAGAAAAGTCCTGAGATACATGTACAATTGGAAAGACTACAGGACTAGAAGAAGTAGAAATGGTGGCATCAGCACCACCCTCAGCATGTCGGATCGCGGCATCAGCACCGCGCTCTGGCTCGGCAACTGTGGTGGCATCAGTACCACCTCCTCCATCTGGTGAAGCGACAGCCTCAGTACCGTCGGTGGGATCAGCATCCATGGTGGCATCAGTACCACCGTCATCATCTCTCGCAGCATCAGTACCGCGCTCCTCCTCGCCTGGCACTCTGGAAGTGTCGTGGGGACGTCGCTCAGACGATGCGCCGCCTGCTGGCATCCTACCACTCCTAAGTGTGACAAAATCAGTATCAAATAGATATGCAGACATATCACCAAATGAATCAATAGGAGTGGCATGCTCTGTGAAATCTACCTACTCAGACTTCCTCTTCATATTGTTCGGGTTTGGCTCACTCTGGGCAGGTATGATAGCCTTCCCTCTCACGATCTCCCGCATCTCGTGGCGGAACTCATCCATCTCCTGTCTTAAGATAGCCCGATGCTCTTTCATGAGGCGGGCTAGATCGTCTAAGGCATGGTTCTCATAGGTGGGTCCATGAGAACCTGATGGGTGGCCTCGCTGGAAATGAGGCTGCTGCTGTGGCTGGTGCGGGTGAGAAGGGTACTGCTGGGGATGATACTACTGCTGAGGCTGCTCTCGCCTCAGAGACTGTCCCTGCTGAAAGGAACGAGCACCATACTGCTGGTGCTGCTGGGATGACTGTTGCTGCTAGTGTACTGGGGGCTGGGGCTACTGGTGCTCTCGCTGATGGCCGTACTGGCCACCCTGAACTGGAGGTTGCTGCTGGGAACTGGCACCTCCGGCTGACCAACGGAATCCAGGATGGTCTCGTCGGATACCGGGCTGGGGTCGGTTGTACCAAATCCCATTAACATCCATCAACGGCTCGGGCTTGTAAGAGGGTGGAGAGAGTACTGCTAGGGGCTGATCCGGCTGGTAGACCACCATCTGAGTGTCTAGGGATGGTGGTGACTGGTAGTATGGCTGCGGTTGCTGGTATGGCTCCGCCTGTACAAGGTGGACTTGTCTAGGCTGACTAGAGCGCTGGGATTGGCTGCCACTGCCACTCGGATCTCCTCGTGACTGAAGAGGGGGCTGAGAAGCTGTCTGTGCCTCCTGGAGACACATGAGTTGTATCTTCAGGTCACTCAGCGTCTGTGGCATATGATCCATCTGAGATATCTCTGACACTACTTCTTCTCGATCTACTCGATCCGGTCCAGCTTCTCGCTGATGATCCCCATGTCTGCGGTTGTAGACTCAGACTGTACAGCTGCCGCAGATGAAGAAGAAGGACTGGCATCGACCCGTGCTATCCTCTGGTACTGCACGAACTGGGGCTGGGGGCGTCCCTGTGTGTAGAGTCGGGTCTGGGACATCACAGTATAGTTCTCGGCCATCTCCTCGTAGATGGCCCAGACCTGATCCTCATCCTTGGTGAAGTAGGAACCACCACAAGAAGCATTCACTAGGCCCTACAACTCTGGTGTCAAACCGCAGAAGAAGCTCTGAACTAGGATTGGCTTTGTGATATCGTGGTGCGGGCATCTATCGGTAAGCTCTCTAAACCTCTCCCATACCTCGTGAAAATGCTGGTTGGGGAGCATGGAGAAGTTGCTGATCAGGGCCCTTGCTGCGTTCGTCCACCCAAGTTGATAGTACTTGTTCAAGTACTTGGTGCGGAGCTGCTCCCAGGTGTACACAAACTTCCTCAAATGCTTCAGCTAGGTGGCTGCTCTATCTGCCAGTGAAAAGGGGAATGCGATCATCTGGATAGTGTCCTCGTCCACCTGACGATCGTGGACGGTGCTGCAGATCATCAGAAACTCCTGGAGATGTAGATGGGGCTCCTCAGTGGCGAGCCCATGGAAACGGGGTAGAAGCTGAAGTGTGTTCGGGGGGAACTTGAAGTCCCCCACGATCGCTGGTAGAACCACCCAACGATGAGTCAGTGTCGATCCGGGGTTGTGCAACTCCTGCATCAGTCTCGGCTGATCTAGTGCTGCTGCTGCAGCTGCTGCTGCTGCGGCTGAGGCTGCGGCGGCTGCTGTTGCTGCCTCCTCGTCGGTTCTCCGTGGTCCATCGCCGAGCCCGCGCTGGTCGCGGTCGGCTATCATCTGCTCCATCTCTCTCCTCATCTCAATCATAAATGCACCCTAATCCCTCAGCTACTGCTGCATCATCTCGAGGGAGGCGATCAGGGTGGTGTTGATCACACCCTGGTCTAGGACAAATGTCTGCTCTGAGCGGGGACCTCCGGTGCGGTCATCGCTGCTGCCGGCCATGGTCTCTGCAAAGGAAAAAGACCCAAACTCAGGTACCGATAAATCTGAATGTTGTCTCTCATCTGTTACTAGCATCTACGGTATGAAAAAAGGGTTGTTGAGGGGGAACAGGGTGGAATCGAACTCGAGTTCGGAGAGCGGGTCTCGGCTCTCACGAACCAACCTAGATGACCGGGCTGGAGTACTGAAAAGTGGTGCAGCAAGAGGCTTCCTAAGGGACCTCTTGCCCATCATCTTGATCTGGCGAGTCAGGCGGATGGGACCTAGAAACAACAAAGATGAGCAAACAAAACCCCAAATTCACCTACTCAACATGAGCTGAAGACCGTAAGAGTTTGATCAATTATCTTGTCAATTTTATTAGGTGATCATGTTAGGATAGCAGAGCGGTTATGTGATCTGTTGGGAATCCGACTCATTCAAGAGACTGTCCCAATCCCAAACTAGATCATTCCCAGCCAGTATAAGCCGCGGACCGTTTACCGGCTACCCAATCGGCTCGCTCTGTTAAGGATATCGCGGCCTGCTTTACCGTAGACCGGAGAGATCCTCACTGCAGAACGACTAGCCCAGAAGCAGTAGTATGAAAGGGGTTCAGATATGGCTCTATCCTAGGGTGCGGGTCACTCGCACATACAAACCAGACAATGAGGGGGTTGCTCTCCCCAAGACAGATTTTTATGGTGAAGTGTCTTTTAAGGTCAAGTTTGTTTAGCAGTCCCAATTTTATGGTTTTTGTTTTTAAGTATTTTTCAATGCAAACAACACCTAACGAATTTTTTGATTCTCTTGATTATTTTAAGTCTAAAAACGGGGGAAGAAGATGAAAAAACCGATACGCGGGAATCAATGATGCATGCAGAGTAAAAGATGCGTACCTGACTCCAGTAGTCTACATGCAGAGTGGTCCGCGCATAAAATAAAGAGAGAAAGGAAACTACCTATATGATGCACGGGAATAGGCCTTAAGCAGAGCAATTCTACATGACAAAACAAATGGCTAAGTGGTCAATAAGAGGGGTCGGTGTCCGGTCTCGGATGCCGATCGGTGCCCGCTACAACGGGTCCTACCAGCACTATATACGACCTCTAGCGGCTCAGGACCCCTCAAGTGACCAAATAGTATTTTCTTATTAATTTTATTGTTGGTTCAATTACGGTCTAATAGGAACCGACAAGTGATTAGGTTTTTGGACCCTAATTATTACATCGCAATCAGAGAAAATCCTAAGCTAAGGCCAAAATTGTGAAAACCAAATAAGCAGTAAATAAATGATAGAAAACCGCAAAAAGCCGCAAAAAATCCTTGAGGTCCCCCGAGCACACCGGTGCTCGGCGAAACAGACCCCGATAGTCTACCAAGGTTCAAGTCTCTGTCTGTCCCTGTATTATTACAATAATATAAATGTGCTGAAAATGTAAACTGAACTAATCTAGCTACTCCCGCACTCCTGCTAGTCTCCTCGCACTCTCCTGCGGCTCTATAGAGAAGAGAGATGCCTCCGACTCCCGCGGTTGCATCGGCTTCCAAAGAAGCCGCCTTGGTCCTCGGGCCCTCGCAAGAAAACAAGCAGAGTGTCACATACCAGATTATTATAAAATAAGAGATAAGCAAATATATGCAAAAAGAAAATAAACACACAAATAAAAACAAACACAAATAAAATAAAATAAAATAAAATAAAATAAAAACAAAAAGAAAATAAAAGAAAACAGAAAGCCGCGAAAAACTGCGGATGAAACAAAAATCCGCGGAAAACTACGAAAATCAAAACAAAACAAAAAGTCAAAAAACTACTACTGAGCCGTGCTCCCCGGCAACCGCGCCATTCTGATGATTGAAAAACTCGAGCGACTAAGGCAGATAAATAACTCAGGTCGTTGCGACCTCAATCACTCAAAAACGGTCAACAAGAAAAAGAAAGAGGAACTACCAAATCAAAGAGAAGATATAAAATCAATAAAAACCAAAATAGCAGTCATGGCTATATTATTAACCTGGTATAGCACCCAGGGTCGGTCTCAGGGAGCACGAATTGGCCTCGCGGCCTACGAAGTAGTCTAAAAATAAAATAAAATAAACACAAGTATTTTTGGTGGATTTTTAATTATTTTTCTATTTTTTTGGATTTTTAATAATGAGGGAAAATAAAAAAAGGCAAAATCAAGCACACACAATAATATTGTTAATCAACCAAGAATGCTCCAAAAATTCAAACAAAAATGTTTTTATTTTTTTTAGGTTTTTTAATGTTTTTGATGAATTTTTCAGATTTTTCTATTTTTTATATAATGTTCTAAAAATCAAGAAAGACCAAAACAGTAAGCTACTGTCCAGCCAGACTTGAAAAATCCATTTAAAATATAAAATGGATCTGTAACAGTCTGTAGGTAATTTTTATGAAAAATGTAAACAAAAACTAAAATTTAGAAAAAGAGTTTAATTTTTATGAGTTTTCTAGAATTTTGTAGAATTTTTATAAGATTTTTAAGTTTTTTTAATTTTTAAGATTTTTATATGTCCAAAACTCACCAAAATTGCAAAGAAAATAAAACACACTAAAACTAACTAATTCTAATTTTTTAGAATTTTTAAAATAGTTTTTATATTTTTTTAAGTTTTCTAAATTAGACAGTCACAAAAACCACTGTTTTTAAATTATTAAAAAAGCAAAATGCCTCTAAAATGTACCAAATTCTTAGGGAAATTTTGACACAGTGGCAGGAGCCACGTGTCCAAATTTCACACAATTTGGATTTAATTTGCTATTTTATTTAATTAAAATAAAGGCTCAGAGCGCACAAGGACCTAGATGTAGGAAAAAGTACTTTTAGGGACTTAATGATAACATGTGCAAAAAAACTTCAGGATAAAAGCGCAAAATGTCCAAATATTCAGCACATGTTGAATAAAATCCACACACATGGGCTTAAATGCAAATATCAGAAAGTAATTTTCATTTCATAACACTGCATAAACCCAAACCCTAAACATGCAATTTGTCCAAATATCACGTGATGAAGCACGCGTCAAACACAGGCAGGGACGAAAATGCAAATAACATAAACATCAGGGTCCTTAGTGTAAAATGTCCAAGAGAGAAATTTTATTTAATAAACTAAACTATAACAACTAAAAGCTGTAGGGGTATGGGTGCAATTACCCAGCTGAGGCGCGTGATGGCGCACATGAGGTGCCAGGTGTCGAGGCGTGGTTGGATGCTGATGTGCGGTCCAGGTGCAGCCGCCTGGACGATCCAACGATGGAGTCACGTGGCGAACGTGGGTGGCGCGTGCCCGTCAGACCATGATCTGACGGTCTGACATCGCAGAGAGCGGACGATGGAAATGTGAACTGGAGCGGCGGGGAGATCCGACGGTTGGCGATGGATGAGGAAGAACACCTCCCAGATGAAGTTCCCCGGCACGCCGGAGACGATCTAGCAGGCCGATGAACGATCGGGGGAGAAGGGTCTTCCTCGCGATGACACTCTACGTCGGGTGGCGGCCTCCGATGAAGCTTCCAACGGTCGGATCGTCCGGCGAGGGATGAACGACCTGGAGGAGCTCCGGTGAAGGGGTGAAAGCACGGCCAAGGGGGGTACCTGCTCTTTATTCACCTACAAAACAAAGGGCTTGCTCGGAGGAGTGCTCCGGCAGGGGTTATTCGCAAAAAGGGGAAAAGAAGCGACGTGGGTGAGCGGATGAAGGCTCCGATGAAGGTGGCGGATGGAGCCCAGCTCGATCCTGGCTTTGATGGCCAAAGTTGAGATGATCAGATCGTGAAAGAAGGGTGACGATTAGTCCACGAGGGTATCGGTACGGGTAGGATGAGCTGACGGAGCTCCGGCCACTAGGGAAGAGCTGGCGGAGCTGAGAAGCGAAGGTCGAAAATGGACAATGAACAACGAGCTAACGGGTCTACCTGATGAAGGGAGTCGACTGGGGATGAGATAAGGAAGCTATGGGGGGTCTTGGCCTCAAGGAACATCGAAGTCCGAGGCTCAGCGCACCTCGCAGCGGCGCACGGCGATGAAGGTCGCCGGATCGATGGCTGGAGGCTCCTCCTCCTCTCTTTGACACCCTCCTCGTGCATCTGTCACTCTAGGGAAGAAGATGGAGGTCCTAGGATGAAGGGGCGTAGCCAAGGATGACGGGGAAAGTGCGGCGGAGGTGGAGATTTATATGGCTGCAGGTCCGAGAAGAAGGCGCCAGGTCTGGCTTGGTGAAGCACGAACCCCTAGCCAAAGTATCAGGCGTGGGTCTCGGATGCATGAAGTGTGATTAGGACCCGAGGTTTAGGCAAATGGTGGTCGGGTTAGATGGGGAAAAATAGGAGAAGTCAGGTCGGACGTGAGATCCGCGGGGAAAAGTAGTCCAGGGGGGAAGTTGACCGGAGGTCAACATTCCCCGTAGACCAATCAGAGCTTGCCGTTTATTAATTATTTGTAAATTAAATAAAAAATAGTAAATGACTTTATTTCGAAAAACTTAAAACATGAAAAATGTTTATTTATTTTCAAATTAATTTTTAGTGATATATTTTTATTTTTTTGAAATACAATTTATGTATTTACATTATATTATTATTATATATAGGTATATACATATATGTATTTTTTTATTTTTATTTTTAATTATTTATTTTTATACATATTTTCCGATTTTATATTTTATTTATTTATAACATAAAATTTGGAATAAAATGGTATTTTTATTTTATTTTTATTCTTTATTTACATAGGTGAAATAAATACTTATATATGAAAAGGGACGCTGCTGCATGTAGCAGCCAACGTGGCTGCTACATGTGGCAGTTTCGCCAAATTTTCTTATTTTTTTTCAAAATTAAACCATGAATATTCATCTATATATCCCTCCTACATTGTATTAAAATTTCATCAAAAACAAAGACTCCTATGCCCTCCATCTAGACATGGTCGATTATAGCAAATTTTAAACCGGTAAAATTACATGTTCTAGATGGAGGTCATAGGAGTCTTTGTTTTTGACGAAATTTTAATACAATGTAGGAGGGGTATATAGATGAATATTCATGATTTAATTTTGAAAAAAAAATAAAAAAATTTGGGGAAACTACCACATGTAGCAGCCACGTTGGCTGCTACATGCAGCAGCGTCCCGGATCTCTACTTATATATACAATTTACATGGTATATATACAAGATAGAAATTAATTTTATTTCCTTTTCTTTTTATTTCATTTTTATTTTTCTGAATTTTATTTTATCTATTTACATTATGAAATATGGGATATGGAAATATTTTTCTTGGATTTTAAATATTTATTTACAAGGAGAAAATAAATAGTTATGTTGTTCTATGTACAAGGTCAATATACACTGGTGAGACAATTTTATCTCTTTTTATTTTCCTTTAATTTTTCCCACATTTATTTTAGTTTTATTTTTAGAAATATGTATAAAATATTAAACACATATTTTTATTTTGTTAAGAGGAAAAAAATTTATTTTATTTTCGTAGGTATATGTACACATGATTGACCCTATCTCCCTCTACTTGGAATCTTTTGCGGTCAGGCCCTTGCTGAGCCCTCCCTTGGGATTAGGTCACTCAATATTTATTCTAAATATCTCTCTCTTTTTCTTTTATTTCTTTATTCTTTTATTTATGCACAAAAACATGCTAATTATTGTAATTTACATAATGCATGCATGATGGTAATTTGTGCTATTTACACATATCTACAAGGTGTTTGCATATGTTTTTAGCTAAAATAAAAGAATAAAGAGTGATGAATGGGTATTCGTCATTTCTCAACATGGCTTTTGGTATTCCTACTGACCCTAGTAGGTGTGCATCTCACCTTAAGGTACTTATGGAATGCAGGTGTCATGTCCACAAACTTATCGAAGGGGATTGTGACCTTGATGTACTTGTTACAGAATTCTGCCATCTCAGGGTCATCGTTTTGTATTTTTTGGTTTTCTTCTTTCCACCCTTAAGAGCTCGGGGGAAGGGATTATAAAAGCTAACTCATATTCTAAAATCGAAAGATTTTCATTAAAATTAGGAATTGAGTTCTGTACAGGACTCTGACACTGACTCTGATTCTAACTCTGACTAAAAGAAAGTTTCTGCTGCGAAACCAGTGATGTGTCTTCCACGACTGCTGGGACATCCTCCTCAGATAGAGGTGCGGGCTCCTCATCGGTCTCTTCGAGCTCATTGCTAGTGTTGTTCTCCTTCTTCTTCAAGGACTTGGAAGTCCTCTTCTTATGTCAGTGGTGGTGGTGGTGATGCTCCTCTACCTCGAAGTTCTCCTCAGGAAGAGACTTAGCGGCATCTTCCTCCGGTGCCCATGCCCAATATGTACGATCACGATCTTTCCACATCTTAGGGACATATGATTATCGTATGAAAGGATCTCATGTTCAGATAAAAGAGTTATCTGAATAGTATACCTGATCTCACGGTCGGTTCTGGCCTTGATTCAGTCTATTTGCGTTGGCCTGAACTTGGGTAGGAATTGGGGTCTTTGGCGCCATCTGCTGGTCATGGGTACAAGAACACGATTCAAATCCGTTCTCATATCCAGGTAGTCATTCTGAATCTGTTGGACCCTATCAGTCAGGATCTGCATCGCCAAGGTGAGGGACTCCAATTCTCTTGTGGGCAGGGCTTGTTGCTGCAGACTCGAGGATGAGTTTCTATATTGGACCTATTGGCCATGCCGGTATTGCTGCTGATGGGAAGGTGGTGGAGGGCCCTGCTGGCCCGAGTGGAACGTGCGCTGCCACTGGTGCTGCTGAGGCTGGTACCCTTGTTTGGGCCTGGACTGTACGAAGCACGGCGCAGGTACGAAGCTATTTTCCTGATAAGCTAGGGAAGGTCGATGTGGATGACCGTTCCCTATCCCCGACTGTATGCTGACAGGGTTATGGTTGTACCACAGCCCGTTGATCTCAAACACCTACGGAGACTCCTCGTATCTTGTCTCTACTTGTGGGGGTATGTGATGCTCCTGATGAGCGTATTTCTGCTCCTCTACCCATCTACTCTGAGGCCCCAGAGCCTGTTCTGTACAAGATGAATTCGGTGTACAGGTACATGTGGTGCAGAAGGGGAACGTAGCCGTATTTTGGCTACCTTCTCAGTCAGTTCCTCCACTTGTTTCGGTAATCGCGAGAGTGTCTCAAGGTTAGTGACCCTCTTGTGAATATGCTCGACCATGGTTAACTTGTCAGCTATTATCCCCATGCTGGGGATGAGGTCGTCCGTCAGATCCGCTACAGTCCTCCTGGCTGTCTCGTTGGATAGGCTTAAGGGAGACAACTGATAGGCTCTGGTGTCCTGAGATCTGCCTATTTCTGCCATCTGCTCCAGGATCTTCCATACAACGTCTTCGTTCTTGTTCAGATAGCTTCCTCCATAGGAGACACTCACTAACCCCTGCATCTCTGAGGTCATGCCACTGAACAAGGTCTGGACTAAGATCGCTTTTGTAATGCCGTGGCAAGGGCATTTCTACGTTAAGTCATTGAATGTGTCCCAGGCTTCATTGAATGGTTCATTAGGTCCCTGGGAGAAAGTCGCGATCTTGGTTCTCATCTGATTAGTCCTACTGAGGGGTAGAACTTTTTCAGGAAAAGGTCCTAGAACTTCATCTAGGTCGTACATCTCACCCCGAGATTTTTCAACCAATGTGCGACCTTATCTCCTAAGGCAAACGAGGTGGCCTTTATCCTGATGTAGTCTTGCCCAACCCTAGGGTGACTAAGGTTGTTGCAAACCAGCTCGAAGTCTCTAAGGACATAAGGCTCTTCATTGGCATTTCCGTTGAACATTAGTAACAATCTCATAAAGTGGGGCTTCAGCTTGAATGCTTCAGGGGGAACCTCAGGTGCTAGCCAACTTTGTATTTCATTTTCTGCGGGATTGTATGCGGCTACCATGGGTCGGTCGATTCCTTCAGCCTCGATCACCTGTCCCATCCTGGCCATCAGTTCTGCATTCAATTGTTCTGCTCTATCTAGTCAGGCCAGGACTTGGAGCATAGGGTCTTCTCTGGGTTCTTCCTCGTCAGGGTTTTTCTTCAGCATTTTGTCCTCTTCTCCTGTGTAAAGAAGATGGTCTAGGTTAGAGGACATATCAAGGAAAGGATTCTTACCAAGGCGATGGTCTTCCTCGGTGAGATCAGATGAGAGAAAAGGGTTGATTTGAGAGTAACCACGCTGGGGTAGAGGGATCCTAAACTCAAGAGGGTCATGAGATTGGGTTGTCCCAAGTTGCGCTTGGGCCAGTGAAGATGAGCTTTGTGGGGGGTTCAAAGAAAGATTGGCGAATTGAGTGTAGATATCCCTCCAGTCAGTCATCTTGGATGGCGAGAAGAAGAATCGAGAGTTCTAAGTGTAAGATAGGATTTTACTCCTATATGAAGCAAGCAATTGAATCCAAACCCTATTTTTCACACTCAACACGGTGAAGGACTCGAAACCGAGTCAGTTAGTCTGGTTGATTTTAAGTGGGAATTTATCAGACAAGTAGCAAAGGTTACGCATCCTATATGGGAGTCGGCTAAAAGCCGGATGCATCTCCCATGTTTAACCTGTCGCCTAAGATACCAACGCCCTTCCTTTCTCCGCTCCTATCACCAGCCAAAAGTTCAAGGACCTGCCCCTATCTACCTACAGAGTAGGAAGAGGCTAACAAGGCTTTAACATCGCCCTTATCTACCTGCCGGAGCAGGAGGAGGCTACTAGCAACTTATCGCGGTGCACTACAATTTCACCCTATCTACCTACAGAGTAGGTGGAGGCTACTTGGCACTGGTCAGTTCAACTCAAAGCTCGGCTGGTGATATTTGCTCGGATCAGGGTATGCGATATGGAAGGCGAGGATTTTTGGCTCTACTCTAGTGTGCTCACCCACTCCAGTACCCTTACTCAGCCTGAAAACAAGGTCAGGGTTACTCTCCCGCAAACAGAATTTCCGATTTTTATTGATTTTTTGGTCAATTTTGTTTAGCAGTCCCAGTTTCAAGATAAGTGATCACTTGTTTAGTCCAACCACAGAGCGCGCCAATCGTCCAGTCCCAATTTACTTTTTATCCTAAGTTTGATAAAACCAAGTGGGAAGAGTCGAGAAAAACTGATGCAAGATAAAACAATGATGGTATGCAAAGTTGAGAAGACTTAAAGTGATCCTTTCGCTTTTATGCAGGATGCAAAAAATAATTGAAAACTTTATTCTATATGCAATGCAGACGATAAAATCCACTCCTAGATACGTAGTTCTATTAGCGAGTGAAGCACAGATTGAATATGGCTAGATCTACAGTCTAAGTGCGTCTTTTATGTGTGAAGTGTGGTCCTAAAATTTTACAAGCACAAGCAAGTCCTAAAGTAGCTCTAAGAGCCGTAAGTGCAAGCCTACTCTATGTAAAAGCAATCCACACAACACACGGGGACACATTTTCACTATCTTTACATGCGCGAGAACCCAAACGGGAACAACTGGAAAAATGCATAAATAATAAAAATGACAACAATTACAAGTCCTCACAAATCACTCAAATTATTTATGCAAGCTCCTCGGTTCGCCTGGCGAAGCACCTTTGACTCCTCATTTTCCTCACACGAAAATAACTTGAGGTCAGATAAAGGACGACACAAAACGAAAACAAATGACAGAGAAATATTAACAAGAAAAGCTGGGAATCAGACTACTCGGGGATGGATAATCAAAACTCAAAATTTTCTAAAAATTTAACCTAAGCCATGCCTCCTCGGCAACAGCGCCATTCTGAAGATACATCGTCTACCCTTATTAATTCAACCAAATTATCGATCAAATTAAAAAATAAGTTCGTTACAATCGGGTAATTAAGACTTCATCAAAAACACCGCTAAGACTTAATTAAGAATCAAGTTTAAGCGGCAGATTTATTTTACTTGGGCATGCCCAAGGTCGAACTCAGGGAGGCAGCAGTCTCCTTAGGTAAATTTTCAGTCAATTTTGAGATCAGTATTTCAGAAGAATATTTTTGGTCCTTTTTAGGAAATTTTATGCAATTATGGAAAAACAATGCAATTTCAAGCCAAATTTGCAAGTTAAATAAGAAAGATGATTAAATGGAGTTAAAAATTAATGAGACATGTCCAGATGATGAAATGCAATGAAACTAAGTGTCTACAATTTTTTTTGGAAATTTTGGACTCTAGATGAATTAACTAAGAATAAAATATGAATGCCTGGTAGTTTTTACAAAATTAATTATAATAAATACCAAAAGACATTATTTTTAGATATAAAAATTCTCCTAGATAGGTCCAAGTAAGATGAATCCAGGAAAATTATTAAACCTAAAAATCTATGTGAATTGCACTTATTAAGAATCAATTAGGTAAATTACTATTTGATTTATTCAGGCCTCATGATGAGTATAAATGCAACGATTTTTGGGCATAGTGAAGAGTAATTTATGCTAGGTCTAATGTGAGTTTATGGGAATTTTTGGAGCAACAAAGAATTTAATATTAATTAAAAGGCACACAATGGATAAAGTATGTCAAATTTCACCAAAATAATATTATTAAAATCAAGG
Source organism: Ottelia alismoides (assembly GCA_037367405.1). Taxonomy (NCBI): domain Eukaryota; kingdom Viridiplantae; phylum Streptophyta; class Magnoliopsida; order Alismatales; family Hydrocharitaceae; genus Ottelia; species Ottelia alismoides. The sequence goes on from JAZKJV010008504.1 coordinate 288,035, forward strand.
TAGCTCACAAAAATAAGACACATGTCACACAATATAGAGGACAAGTTAAACCACACCATGCAATTTTAAAATTAAATATGATGAAATAAGGATACCTAATTATGCATGCAAAGACAGGGGTCCAAATGCAAATACAGAAAATGAAATTTCATCAAAATAAATTGTGCTGACAGGGTCTTAAATGCAATTACCTATAATGCAGGGGATGGATACAAATTTCCCACAAAGACACGCGCTCCTCATGTGACGCGCTTGGCATGGACCAACTTGCAATTTTTGAAATGTTTCAGGGGCTCTGTGTAATTTGCCCAACCCTCACGTGACGGACGCGTGAGGGGGCTTGGCTCGGACGAAATTGGAGGCTCGGGCAGAGGCTCGGATAACACCTGATGCTTAGGCTAGCTTCGGATCAGCTTCGGATACTCCGAGCAAAGGTCAGGGATGAGGCTCAGTGCTCGTAACGTGGAGCGATGTAGGCCGCTAGATCAAGATGTGTCCGATGGAGGCTGGAGCTGTTGTCGTGGCACACCTAGGGATCGTTAGATCAAGATAGATCTAACAGTGGCTGATGAAGTCGACGTGACAGAGTGCTGGCCGTTGGATCCCACTGAACCAACGAGGGCAGAAGGTGGGTGACGTGGCTCGATCAGGACCGTCCGATCAAGGGGATCAGACGGTAGCTATATGTCATGTTCCTCCAGTCCTCTGCCTCCTGCGGCAGACTTGGCAGGGCTACAGTGAAGAGGGTCCTGCTCCATCACCCTCCCTTGTGCTCGATGAAGCTCGTCGATAGCTCATGGTACACTCAGATCGGTCGTGGAAGTGTTAGGGGCTACCGGAGGTCCTAGAAGTAGATGGGGAGGTCCTCAGGCTGGAGACGTTGAAGCTCGAATGAAGCTCCGATGAAGTTCCGATCAGTGAGGAGGGATGAACCTGCAGGGTTAGACTGTGCCTAAAGAACAAAAGCTCATGCTCGTGGGAGTGCAAGGAATGTGACGAGAGGCCTGGAAGCGAAAATGGGCAGCCAATGGTCTTCCTCCGTCGTGGCAGCGGAGCATTGGTCGGAAGAGGGTGCGAGGTGTTGTCGAAGTGAATGGAGTAGCGTGCGTAGATGGGAGCTCCAAGGCAGAGCTCGGTGGATGGTAGGAGAAGCATGAGGATGCGAGGCAAAGTGGAATAAATTCTGAGAAAAAACGTGAGGAAAGAAGAAAGGTGATCGGAGGAGGATGGAGGAGTCTACCTGGGATTAGAAGCTCAGAGAGGAGCTCCGTGTCTTCGCTCAAGGGTCGGTAGAAGCCTGATCTCGTGGAGCTCATCGGAGGAGCTGCTACACGGCAGAGGTGCGCCACGGATCTCGCCGGAGGTAGTCCACCTTCTTCACTCGATGTCGTGCCTAATCACTGTCACCGATGAGGAGAGGAGAGCTCTGGGGTACCTTTTGCTATGGAGGATGGGGTGGAAATAGGCTGAAGGTGGTGGATTTATAGAGAGAAGGTGGAGGTGGCAGTGATGAGAGGTGAGGTTTCGTGGGGTTTGTGGAGTGACGTGGGCGAGTTTCATGGAGGTCATCGAGGTCGGCGGGGAAGAGGGAAGCATGGGCTACGTTGTGTAGGTGATAGATGGAGGAGATGGTGACTGGAGTGGTGCCAGAAATAGAAAGGGGGCGAAGCTGTCACGAGGTGGAAATTGTGGGAAAGAGAGAGGGCCGGAGGTAGGAGACAACACCCCAACCGTTGGATCCAGTGATCCAACAGCTAGGAGATGGGAGCGAGGAGACGGTCCAAATCATATTGGAGCGATGCGATCGGAGGGATGTGATGTAGCCACGTGGCATCATGAGAGCGTGGCATTGGAGAACGGTGGGGATCCGATCTGGCATGGGATCAAAGGGTTGTGATTGAGAGGGAGCGAGCGGGTGAGATCTAATCATCAAGGCGACGATCCAATGACCACGAGCGTGCCACGTGGAGAGCGGAGAATAAGTCGCTGACGTGTGGTCTTGATGAGATCTGTTGATGGATCGGACTGCTGAGGGATGATGCGGTATGGAGGGCCGAGATCTGAAGGCGGTGAGTATGATCTGACGGCCCAGAGGCGAGGCGCGTGACGACCAATGGAGTGGGCCGCGTGGCACAACAAGAGGGCACCACGTGGCGCCATCTGGTTGGTCGATAAAGAATGTGAGATAAGAGGGAGAAGATGACCAAATTTGGAAAAACTCAAAAAATAAAAGTTGTAGACATCGATGCGATCTACAAATTTCATGTTGACCAAAAACGGAAATGAGGTCAAATAAGTATTAAAATGTAAGGGTATAATTATACATACATACATACAATATACAATGGGGTCCCAAAACCCAAGTTTTGCATGTGAGCTCTGATTCAAATGAAATTGGTTTCATTTTTGAGGTCTCTGAATATGTATTAATTTAAAAGTGAGTAGACCTAGATTGGGGGTTGTATGAGAGAGATATGTGCATTCTAAGGTCCATGACTTCCAACTGGGTTTGGGGTTTTATTGGGCAATTATTCAAGTCAGCAATTTTTTTAGTATTTTTCTTGTATTATTGTTAGTAATATATACACTATAGAGTTGCTTTTATTGGATTTGGAGTTACTATAAAATATATACAAATAGGGTGAATTTTACAAGTGATTTGGGCTTCTCATTTAATGTAGATGAAAATGCTAAGATGTAGATGTTATCAATGCATGCATGAATGCTAATTATGCAATTTTTGTGGGAATGTGCTCCTTATTACCTAGGAACAAGGCTCTATTTTTAACTTTTAGAGTGATGAATCACAAATTCATCACCAGTGTAGCTACCTATCCTATGATGCAAGACCAGTGTAGTCAAGTCATCCAGCTGCAGGCTGACATGATTTGACTTTGAAGCTTAAGCTTGCTTATTGACTAAACAAATATATACATTCTGGCATGAATTTTATTTTCAGTCAGACCTATCCACTTTTTTGGAGTTCTTGATTTTTGCTTTTTTTCTTTGAAATACTATGTACAACAACAATTACATAAGGAGTTTTACCTCTTTAGCCAGTAGACTATCCCTCTTTTGAAGCATTATTGCAACCCACACTTTTCTGTCTTTAGACATCTCTGCTACCAGACAGGTTGGGGTGCACTTCCCTCCCTAGAGGAGGACAAATGTTTCCCCTTGTGTGCATCTCATAATGGCAAATCCATTCCCCTCACCACTTCAACTGAGTTGAGCTAAGTGAAGGTGCAAGCATCCAAGTTAGGTTATTATCAATAGGATCCGTGCGTGTGCTCCAAAATACTTTACTTAGGTAGTCAGGAATCCAATGAACCAAGTCTCGCAATTCTCAAAGAATTAAGTAAACTAGACCTGAAGTACCTCAATTCCAGCTCCTATAATGTTCCTGTAATTAGGTAGATTTAAGGTCCAACCAAGATCTAATCTTCAGATTTTACTTAGACATGTTCAATTATCAAACTCAATCTAAAAAAATGTGAATGCTATGCAAATGCTATATACAATGCAAAAAATATTTTTGTGATGCAATTTTCAAAGATTTTGAACTTTTTATAGATTATTGAAAAGATGATGCATATGCATTTTTTTGGTATTTTTCAAAAAGATTTTGCAAATGTTTATGGTATTGTTGGTTTTGCAAATGTTTTTATTATTTTTGAAAACAAATGATTTTGGATAAAAGCTAGGTACAAATATTGAAACATGGATGCATATTATATTTACAAGAGTTGGGTTTTTAAGATTTTACAATGGGTAAGTGATCATTTGTATACTACATTGGTCGTGCATCCAAGGATAGGTAGCTACTTAGGTACCTTGTTGAGAGAGGCTGGTTCTTTGCTAATTTTGAGATGAGGTGCTATATTTCAATTACATCGTATAAGTAAAGATTCATAGTCATGAGAATTTGTGTATGTAGACTTGTTCTGACATGACTGTTGAGGCGATCTGAATAGGAGTCTTGTGGAACTTAAAGGCTGTTAGGTTTTAAATCCATTTCCCATTAAGGTTCCACCACACTAATAATCCAAAGATCTGACAGAGCTCTATACTACAACTATACGAAGATAAGTTTAATTCTCATGTCCTAATTTCTTTATTTTCCTTTCTTTTGTTATTCACTTTTCTTTTCAAATAAGTGTTTTCTAAGGGACAAGCAAAGTAAAGCATAGGGGGATGATTAATCTGCATTTCATCATCTTTATTCATTTATTTTAGTTTAAATTCCCTTATAAAACACATGTATATATTACTAAATCCATATTCTTACTAACCTACATCTGTGTGTAAATATTGTACATTTATTATTATTTTAACCTAAAATAATAAATAATGAAATAGAGGAAAAATAAAGAAAATAAAAGATTGTATATATGCAATAGATACAAGCTGACCCAAACCCTAAGAAAAGGTCAAGACATTACCTGATCGACCATGAATAAAGTAGGGAGAGATATGATCTTTAACCAGAAAATCCAAGAAAAAATATTTTGTAAATACTTTTCATTCTTTATTTTTGAATATATTCTATGTATATTTGTATAAAACTTACACTATATTATTTATCCTTAAATTGACCTCAAATTAAATAATTGCCTTAATGGAAGTTGTAAATAAAAATATTTTCTAAATAATAAAAATACTTGCAAAATAAAATCACGTATAGAATAAAAGTAATCACACTCAGAAAAAGAAGTAAAGCTATATTTTAAAGACCAATTCTGGCTCCATATGAACTCGAATTGAATCAAACCCACTTCCGTTGTATTTTAATTAAATTGTCTTTAAAATGGCAATCGTTTCATAATTTTTGGAGTTATGGTTGAAAGATGATTTTCTGGGATGGTTTTTGCAATTTTATCACTTATTTATTTTATTTATTTATTTATATTTTTTATCCATATCATATTTTTAAATAACTGTAAATATTTTTTTAAAATAAAAATAAAAGTAAAAATATAAAAATTATAAAATAACATATTTCCTTATTTAACTATATGTATAATGTACCATATATATAATATATGTACATAATCAATTTACTTAAATAGCCACCACAAAAATTAGATAACTAACATTTATTATTTAAATTAATAAAATGACGAAAATGTATTATTTTTTAATTAATTATGTAACTAGTATATCATATGTATATAATTTAATTAATTCCTTAATTGACCCACCATTAAGGCAACTCTTTAAGTTGTTGGTATTTATTATTATTATTTTAATTAATATAATTTCAAAAATTATTTTATTAATTCATTTAATTAATTTTATTCAACCATTAACATCTTTTCCATTATTCCCTCTCCATTAATACATTATTTGAATTTCAAATTTTATTTATTTATTTGGCTCCTCCTCCCTCATTTTAATTTGATCAACCCTTTGTGGTAGAAAGGTGTCTAGCCTCCGAGCCGTCCAGTGACAGCGAGGCGATCTTTGTCTAGGCCATCACGACATTCATCCACTCCCACAGTGAGATCCACACTCCATTAATTCTCAATTTTTCATATAGATAATTTTAGGCTTAATTTTAGTTTTATTTCATAGTAATTTTTTAGATCCGTAATCATAGTTAATTGATTCTAATCATTGTTTAAAGCAATTCGATCCACCTCTGATCCGATCCGATCATCCATGTCATCTTCGCGATCTCTACATTTCCATTCTCCCTCACGCAACCACGCACCTCTGACCATGCACGGTAGCCGGAGATCCGGATCCATTCATCCACCTCGTCGGATTTACATCCGCTCACATTTTCTCTATTTGATTTTTGTGGACCCAGCCGTCATGCTCGAGTCAGTCTTTGTCTAGAGCTCAACCCTTCCCCGCCTTCGCTCCGACGCTGCTCGCTGAGAGGAGCACTTCCACCATCAACGACCATAGCTACTGCTCCTGGAGCTTGGAGCCCCACCGTCCATCGATCATCATCGCCACCACCATCAAGGAGCTTGTCGCTCCACCGCTCGAAGAAGCACTAGATCTTGTCCTCTGCTAGTCGTGACACCTACTGCTGCTCGCGGAAAGGAGAACCTTCATCACCCCTCCACCAGGAGATCGACACCGCTCAACATCCTCCTACGCCTCGAGCACTCCCATCGTCTCCGCCATCGCAGGTTGATACGTCGCCACCGGGGGTATGTGTTGCCCTTCACCGCAAAGCCTCCTCATCGTTGAACCTCATCACCATCCTTTCACTTGCGAAACCGCATCACCAGCCACCAACGCCCAGACGCCATTGCCTGGAGAGGGTCCTCCGCTGACCTCCTAGAGCTACACCCTCCACTCCTGCTCGACGTCGCTCAACAACCGCCAGGAGAACCTCCATCGCTTCTTCGCCAAACGCAAGATTTGCCTTCACCGTTCCAGCCCTCCACCCACGCACCACCTCCTGGAGCAACCTACTCTACCTCGAGTATTCCCCCCGCCGATCGCCCCACCAACGAGCACCGACTGCCGCCTTAGTCCTCCGCCAGCCTCGCCCAACACTATCGTTTTGTCCTTAGCCCAAAGATCCATCGAGCTTCGGGCGAGCTGCTGACCATTGACACCTAAATTTCATAAATTAAATATTTTTAACACCTAAAAAATTACAAAACTCTAAAAATCTATAAAAATCATACAAAATTGTAGAAAGTTCTAAAAATTGTGATTTCACTTCATATTTTTAGATAGTTTCTTATAGTTTTTTGGAAATATATGTTTTATAATTTTTTATTTTATTTGATATTTTTAAATTGCAAAATATTCCTGCTTGTTCAATGTTTAACATTATTTTAAATTTTTTAATTTTATAAAATCCTTAAAAACTTGAAAAATATTTAAAAAATCATCAAAACATTATAAAAATTATAAAACACAGAACATTTTATTTTGACCTTTTTGATCATTTTTACTATATTTTATAATAGAAAAAAATCTCTTCTTTATTTTTGTATATAAACGTTTTTTGGAAATTATATTCTTGAGAACTAAAAATTTGCAATACTAAAAACCACTAAAAATTTAAAATTAGAAAATATAAAAAAAAGTATAAAATGAAAAAATGAAAAAATAAATTAAAAAGAAAACCAAGCATAGTCTACATTGAGATTCCTTATTATTGTCATTGAATGTTCAATTATTAAAATAACCTTTAGGATTTTTATCCTCCTTGAGTTCAATCCTATTTGTTGTACGGGTAAACTAAATATCAAAATTCTCTTTCTACATTTTTTGTATTTATTTCAGCTTAAAAATCAAATATTTTTTTGTTTGACACTTGATTGGGTTGCGAAGACACTTGTGTATAATACATCTAAATAAATACCCTAGAAGAGCGAGTCCAACATCTACCCACATGTCTATTCATGAAGCATGGGAGTGATTCAAGGATATGCTGGAGAAATATCCCCTCCATGATATACCAAAGACCAGTTTGGTCCAACATTTCTTTGGGGGTTTGACTACAGAGAGACATAGGCTTGTAGATGTCTCTTGTGGTGGATCCCATTTTAACATGGATGAAGATGTCTTCTGCTAAATATTTGAGGAAATGGTCGAAGGAGAGGCCACCCTCTCTTCATCCCGTACTTACGAAAAGCAACCCCAGATTCTCCACAAGCTTATCCACATGGCAGAGTCTTAGGAAGGGGACAGAGATGAAAGCTCCAACCTTAGTATCATCGGGGGCCATCTGTCCAAGGTAGACATCATTAGAAAACGATCACAACATTTAGAGAAACTAGCCGTGATCGAACAAAGAACTCAGAATCTAGACAAATAGGATCAAATAACCAAGCAACTGGAGTTGTTGGTGAGTACAATCAATGCTTTCTAGTGAACGACTCCACCTTCCGAGACTACAACTGAGAAGAAAGAAGTGTAGCCCACACGACATCAACCTCATCCCAGCCCACAACAGTCGACGGTCCAACACGTGTATTACGTGCAAACTCCCGACCAGGCTCCACAACAACAATAGTTGGTGGATACCAACCAGAACCCTAGTCTTCTTAAGATCCGTTCTCACCTCCATTACCTCTAATTCAAGAGGTGAATGGAGTTTGGTCTAATGATACACAGCTGGCTGATGAATACAAGACTTATTAACATTCTGTCTGCATTTTATCTTAAAATCCTTAATAAATACATTTAAATATTCATTAATTTCCATCTTTTATCAAAACCGCATTCATGAATAAAAATATACTTTTATGCATCCAAAACTTGTAAATAAATAAAAGAATAAAAATAAAGAAAAGAAAAGAAGGCAAATTGTAGATATGTATATTTGTACAATATGACTTATATAATATAAATATAGCTGAAAGATATATTTATATAACCTAGCACCGAGACCAATTCAGTAGGGATTGGCCGACAAATAAATAAGTAGTGGGAGATAAGTCGACAAATAAATATGTAGGTGGATATAAGGAAAAAACCATAAAAATAATTAATCATTCACTCCATACACTCTTCACTATGTATCAAATAATTATCAAATCTTCATTGATTTTTAATTAATTAATATGTACATATTTTTCACCAAACTCTTTTCTGAATTACTTCTAAAAATGTATAACAAATATAAAAATAAGTTAAAATAATTATCTTGTACATATGCCAAGAAGCCAACTTTTAAATGGTCAAATTCTCAACTTCCGAACATCACAACTTTCTTACAAACTCCAATTTCACTCTACTCACTTTAAAGTTCATAAAATAATATTATGTAATTAATGAAGGTGATCTCACTAAAGTTTGAGCCCGTTTGCAAAAAGTCGATTTTGGGACCTAATGATAACGGGGTTTTTGGGCTATTTATTTTATCTAGAATACATTATTTATAGTTTTATTAATTTTATAATTTTTAAATATTTTCATGATCTTATATTTTAGCCATGATTTATTTCAGAATTTTTATATACTATTTATCATTATAAATAAATCAAAACACTAGTTTATATATGAAATTGAACTGTAAACTATTTACCCAGATTTATTAATATCTTTAAATTAATTTATTAAAATACATAAAAATTCACAAATACTCTATCTATTTTCCTAATAATTAATAAAATATAAAAAAGATGTGTTATGTAGAAAATTATTGAATTAAAATCAAATACCTATTTAATAATTATACTGTATACTAATTAATTAATAAAACAGTTTTATTTCATTAAATATTAATTATTTATGAAAATAAATTACCCTATATAAAAGATAATTAAATTATTTACATATTTTATTTTTACACCTAATTTAAATAACATTATTTACTATTTACTAATGATTTTATAAGAATATTCAACATATGGCCAACTAGGTGCTGACACATGTCAACACCTAGTGCTTCTTCAAGAAGAGGTTGTTGACATTCTGTTGCAAGCAACCATCTTCATGGATTTATTCATGTGCCATTGTTCACCTATTCTCGCATCCTAAAATTCTATTACCCAGACCTAACAACCCTAATTCACACCTACCACGATCCTAAGCTAAACCTCCATCGATATTCCTATAAATCTCTCCAAATTGGCGCAAGTCAACTAACTCTCCGACTGCCAGAATCAACTGACTGAGCTCCTATCTTCTTCCTCTGATTCCGTCCAACCCAAGAGGTGACAGCTCCTCGTGCCTGACTCACATGGAAGAGAGTTCATAAGAGGGGTCTTCCAAGGCGTATGTTTGCCTTGCATCACATCAATCAACTAGCATTTGAGCTCGAACCACAATCAGATTCTCAAGCAACGACAGGAAGTCATATAATTCCATCCCCAAGTTACCTCCTTCACCACGTCATATTTCTCAATTTCACCACCTCTTTAGAGAAAGTAATCCTTGATTTAGTTAGAATAATCATTATCCTTATCTGAGCCATCAAAATCCGACAACAATTTGATTCAAATCCTGCTTAAAGTTGATATGATAAGACCTGTTCTGATCTACCTGTGTTGTGGTGCAAGAACCCATAATTTTCCTAGTCGATTAATCAAGAATCGAGCCCTATAACATCATTTGCAAGTCACTAACATCCCTTGGAGTTGCACTCAACTTATCCTGAAGTGAGGATGAGCCTCCTTCTGTGCTTCGATCACTTTCAAGAACTTAGCAACGAATTGGGAGATTCATCATTTTTACACTTGGAGCCCTAGCTGACCTTAAACCATCCTCACCGCCATCTTCTTCGACCTTTCCTCGCCGTAGGAGAGCTTCAAGGGGAATGAGTTCCCCTTCTGGCCCCCATCGACAGAGAGCGGGTGGAGGAAGACATCATCACTGCATGACATTTTTTTAGGGGAAGAACAAGCACAAGAACAGGCGGGGCACAAGCTTCTGATACGTAGCAGATCCGATGATCCAAATCATGCCTGCAAGATTTAATCACATGTGTCCTTTGGCGAAACGGAGACAATTTTGCTAAGCAAACCTTGCAGCTTTCCAGATTCATACCCGCATCCAGATGTTTCCACTATCAGATTTAGGTCCCTGACTAGGGACTTTAAGTGTAAAGATTCAGAATTTTGCTTTCATTCAGGTCTTGGGCCAAGGACTAATTTGCAGAAGACTCTTTTACTTATTTTACATCTGTATCCTTGTAGACTTTGTGAACTTTGGACACTTTGTGAACCTTATTTTTTGACGATTATTTTAGGGTAGTTAACCAACTACCCTAGTGAGGTTTCTTCATATTTTTCGTGTATTTTCTTCGCTTAGTCATTTTGTTTCGATTTTTCGAACTTCACATCCATTTTGAATTTTGTTTGAGTTTTTCTCTTCGAGCTCATTGCTCAAGTTCTTCGTGGATCTACTATATAGTATCATTTTACATATTTCTACCACATATTACTTTATTGTAGATCCCGTTTGTGTTGAAAAACTATCACTTTTGAAAATTAACTAAAAATTGGAAAGGATAAAAATAAAATAAAAATTTCAAAACTAATAACCGATAAAAAGATTTTCTCAATTTATCTCTTTCCTTCCGGAAGGAATAAAAATGACAAAAATAATGTTTTCCTTAAAAACACTAGTATTTATATTCTTCCTTCTTGTGTTCAACCCAAGCACACTTACCTGGATAAATATTAAAGTGTAGATAAAATAGGAGAGAGAAGCTGCTTCTTCACCTCACTCTCTTCTCTCCTGTTTTATTGATTTTTGTTTGATTAATTATAGTTTTTTTCGGAGTAATTTTCTACAACGACATTATTCACATTTTATCGCTCACAAAGGCCTAGTTATCAAAATGGCACCGTTGCCGGGGAGGCATTAGCCATACTATAGTTTTTTATCTTCATTTTGTGATTTCTTTTTATTCTTATTTATCGAGTCTTCTTATGCCTTTTTACATTTTTTTTCAAGTTTTCTCTATTTTCTTTTGAGTGTTTTAGGATTTTTACGGCTTTTTATTGTTTTTACGATTTTCTTTATTTTTCTTAGATTTTTCTCAATTTTTTTCGGTTTTCTCGAGTTTACGGTTTTTTGTATGAGTGCTAATGATCTTTGTAGGGACTGCATGACTTGCCAGTTTCTTAGGAAACTAACTCTGCTAGGAGCGCAGACATCAACTCCTTCTTTATGAGCCGGTTGGAGAGGCAGGGAGAGAAAGTAGTCGCAGTTGTTTCATTTGATCACTTTTCTTATTTCTTTAAGAGAGGGCACTTGCCCCCTTTTCTGTTTTTTGTGAGAGAGGGAGGGGCTCTTTCCTATTTTGATTTTTGTAGCAAGGGGTCTACTAAGGACATCACGATTGTACCCAAACTTTGACATTTCTTCGACGTCTGTTTCACCAGGTGCTGGTGCACTTGGGGGACCTCACCACAGGTTTTGATTTTTCATCGATTTTCTTTGTTTCATGTGGTTCGTGGAGCCTAGCGGTGTATGCTTGTTTGATTAGACAACTAAAAACCTATTTTCCTAATCCACACTTAGGTGTAATTCATTGATTTGAAAAATCAATCCATTCTTACGCTAGAGCTGCTGGTTTATGACTTGGTTTTTCTTGACTTTTCATGCATTAGACAAGGGTTTATAAATTTTGCGTAGATCATTTGCATGTATATTATTGGTGTCAGGTATGATCTCTATCTCTGCATGTATCATTGCTTTCCACCGCATTCCATGATTCTCCCTCTGTGGGACTTATTTTGAAAAATTAAAAAGAATCGACATCCCGTTAGATATTGTTGAAAATATCCAAAAGAAAGTAAAAAATATAAAAAAGTAAATAAAAAATTAAGAAAAACTTGACCAAAAATAAAAAATACCTAGACAAAAAAATGTATTCGGAGAGCAATCCCTTCATTGTTTATAGGTACTCTCTAGACAAAGCGAGGCACACACACATAAGGAATATATCCCAAATCCTTGGACTTGTGCCCTAAGCGCTTGGACTGACTCGAGGGTCATGTTACTGGCTGAAAGCACTTGCCTTAGACATTAGTAGAAGTAGTCATATTTAGGTTGGTGTGCACCACTGGATTAAACATGAACTACCTATGGAGACAACACCTGTGAGTTTGATAAAATAACTATTTTGTCACCTAACTTTAAAATTGAAAAGATAAAAGACCGAATTTTTACGGTCATCATTGTGTGAAGTTGTTGAACTTGGGGTTGCATTGTGTTTGTATGCGAGGTGTGTGTTATTTTGCATCTTATACGCATTCACACTCATGTTTTGACTTGACTTCGTGCTCTCTCTCGTATTCTTTTGACATCAAAGATAACGACTAGACAAATTTTACACTCATACTCCGTGAGCTTTCGACGATCCACCGTCCGTCATATGTCTTCATAGACTTGGGATGACCCTCTTCCCGAGTTGGTCTCATCTAGTCACGAGGAGAGCCAGACCCAAACTCCCTCGCTTCCCAACTCTTCAATAGAGGCTGACCCATGCCTTAAATTTTCATCTATTTCTCCTACACATTTTTACTGAGTTCTTGTGAGACTTTTTCCTTCCCAGAGGATTTGAAGACCATGGCTAGAGGGAAGGGACCAGTTGAGGACATAGCTATTGAGGATATACCGATTGAGGAGAGATATACATATGAGAGACCCGATCTAGCTTTAGATATTATTTCGGGGATCCTAGACACACTACAATAGATGAACCTACAAATTAGAGATCAGTGTAGAGTCTAGGATGAGTTGAGAATTGAGACCATTGCACTGAGAGCAGGAGCCAGGAACCCACCACCTGTCGTGGTTCCCTCAACTTTGAGAGATGAGTATGACCTATGAGATAGGATGCTACACCATTGGATTCAGTTACCACCGAATCAAGGGTCATACGAGCTGGTATTGTCCTCCATTTTTTTAATTCCCAAATACTATGGGAACACTACAAAGGAGGCGTTTACCTTTCTACAACAGTTCAAGATGATTTGTGGTATTTCTAGTTATCTAGGAGTTACGCAGGAGGTTGTTCGCCACAAGTCATTTCCCTTCTCCTTAGAATATAAGGCGCTTTACTGATTGAGTCACTTAGGGAGGGAGATTTCTACATAGAACAATTTGAAGTCCACAATCCTGCGTAAGTATTTTCCTCTAGGACAAGCGAACATGATGAGGAGCCAGATCTCCAATTTTACATAGTTACCGCATGAGTCAGTCCATGAGGCATGGGATAGATTCAAGGATTTGACAGAGACCGTTGGACATGCGAGCCCACGATGAGCCATTATGAAATAAACGTTATTGCAATTAACATTCCCAGATCTTAAATAAAGAATAAATAATTTGCATAATTGGTCCCTCAGTACAATTAGGGTTATGTACAATGCCCATCTTAATGATCATATAGTTGTTGATTTAATTATTGAATCAATGAGGCTGGTGCTTGTATGAATATCTAAAGAGTTAGATTGAGGACTCATCAAGTACCGTCAAATGATTATTAAGAGATGATCTCCAGCATGAGAAGCAGATGGTAATCCTTTCTCTGCAGGATCATATCTAACCGTCCTCTTGATGCAGGTCCTCCGCATAGGAATAGAGATTCCGACGTGTTCTATAAGTTACGTGAAAGAACTGACTTAACTAGATCGAGATAACCAAAGTCCTGTGTCGTATACTGTCAGGATATAGGCATACATCCTCTGACCGGAGACAGATGTGTTATTATATGTCTAAGTACGTACATTTGGCAAACCAATAGGTTGATGACCTAATCTAGGTCTATACACCGGTGCGCTGGTGTGCATGCAAGGGCATATGAGTAATATGATCTCTCAAAGTGATCATACAGGTTCATTACTGAACCGAAAGACATGAGCTCACTCATGAGATATTGGGAATTTAAATTCCGTGCATGGTCGTCTCGCTTTGGAAGCTTGACTGAATTTTTAGATTTGATATATGGTTTTGTAAAAGTATATGATCAAGACCTGGGTATGATATATGCTTTTGGAAAGCATATGATCGATACCAACTCCCAATGATCGAATGAGAAACTTGATGATAAAACTCCGAAGTAGACAGTGTAAAATTGATGTTAACTTCGGGTTTATTCTGGTTTTTTCAGTATTCAAGATGTACAAGTCTTAGGAATAGTTGAGGTGATGTGATCATAAATGATTGTATAACCATGACGCTTCCATTCCTAGGGAGTGATGAAACAGGTCTGGATTTTTAGTTACTCTTAGTAGAGAAGTGATCTAATCTTTGTCCAAGTGTTGGACAATGATCTGAATGTCATTCAGATGCAATGAGAAGAATGGATCTACGTCCTTGATTTAATCAAGCATCTATGGGAGGTCCGCAAGATCTGGATTTAAGCAATATCCAAGTCACTATACGTGGAAAAATACAATAACCCTGTCCTTATCTCCAAGTATCTAGGGAGAAAGCGTATTATCCTTGAAAGAGTTCATGGATAATGTCATTATTGATATATGTATCCGACCATTGAGAAAATGGATAATTAAATGTGATTCAATTATCATGAATAATATGAATTTAATTCTTATTATAAGTAGAGTAATCTAAGATAATTAAATATGACTTAATTATCAAAGATGTGAATAATGTGAATGTGATTCATATTATTTGGGCACATGAGAATAGAGATCCAAGATGATTAAATGTGATAGAATTATCATGGATATGAATAATGTGGATAGCACTATCTATATTAATTATATATATTCTAATGTGATTTATGATATATAAGAGAGAGCTATTTGTAATTTAGATTTGTTAATTAAATGTTGATGTCAATTGGATTCACATTGGACATTAAATTGAAAATGTAATTTACATTTTATTTTGAGTTGTGAATGTGATTCACAAATTTCCAATGGCATGATTACAATGTTTATAAAATAAATTAATTTTTTTGTGAAATAATGTACAACAATAGTTGTTGCAAATATTGGAGATACACATGAGATATGGTTTCTCATAAAATTGGAAGGAGACACTTTGCCATATGAAGATGGTGGTCGGCCACCCTCTCCTTATGGAATGTGTGGGACGTCCTCCTTATTCTTATGGAAGGAGGCTTGCCTCCTTCCTATTTCTCCAGTGAAGATTGATTTGATATAAATCAAATTATATACAATATATTTTTGATTTTATTAAATTAATTGTTATTGCAAATTTGCAACAAAATCATGGTCATTAAAAGAAACACAAATCAATGTGAGCCATTGGATTTGTGTTGTCCATGAATCCCAAAATATTATAAAAGGAGAGGCACCCCTTGCTCTTCTTGGTTACAACGCACAAGTTATGAGCAACAACTTCTCTCTTAATCTGTCATTGTGGCCGTCCCCCATTGAGCCCTAAAGAAAGTCTCCATCGTCGAAACGTCATCATTATGATGCCGGATCGTTTGCTCATGGATCTTCGTCTCCTTCATTGTGCCTCGCTCTTGAAGAAAACGTCGGATATCCGTGTGTCAAGATCAGGAGATTTACCGCTTGGATCATCAACGTGGATTGTGAGGAGCACAGGTTTCATCAACATGCTCGCAAGCGTCTCCTCCATCGGATCGGATTTGAGACAAGAGGTCTCTTCGTTTAGAGACTCGATCGCAACCATGCTTCAAGAGGAAACCATAATATTTGTTTATGGTTTAGTTGAAACAGTCCGAGAAGTGTTTTTGGGTCATGTGGTTTCATTGCATGAAAAAAAAATTAAATTCCGTTGCCTCGAGCGACTAGTGAGACTAGTCGCTCTCGATCACATACGATGCGATCTTCACGCTTCGTGATGCATTTAAGGATCTCACCATATCCTTCAAGTGGTATTAGAACCTTAGGACAGAGGTTTCAGATACGATCCATAAACCTAAGACGACTTGGGTTCATTAGGGTTTGTGAAAGTTTGATCGCATTTCATTTTCGCATCTCTGTTTAGTCAATAATTTTGGCCCTGTATAAAATGTTTAAACACGAAATAATGACTTGTACTATGTTCTCCATTAAATAAGGAAACTGTGGGATTTGAGTTTGCGTGATGTGGAATCCGTTTTGCTCAAGTTATGATCTTTTTAGTGAACATGTATCCACTATTTTGGGGACTGTGAATCTTGACATAATTTAGGTGTTAATTACTATTTTGAAATGCCTATAAATGCATGAAAATCACATAGGTTCTATTTTCAATCAAATTAGCAATCTTTGGAAACTTTTTTGCATGATCTGGATTTAAATTGATTGAGATATGTTAATTTTAGTAAGTGAGGGTCACTGCTGGAAATTACTTTCCTAATCAAGAACCTTGTTATTATCATTTAATCAATTAGTGAAACTAAATGGTTTAATTTCCTGGAATAATTATGGATAAATATTTGTGAAATATTTGATGATGACTATTTCCTTAAATAACATTGCCTTAACCAATAATTGATTAGATATGATCTAGATCACAATTGGTTACTCAATCTACTTTCCAACAAACAAAGTCTCTTGAATAGGATTGGGAATTCGTTTAGCAAATTTCCTTATAATCAAAATGATTTTGATTATTACTATACAGTATAACTTTGGTTGAAAACCCGATTATCATCTCAAGTACATAATGATCAATTTGGCATTATCCTAACTTGAGGAGGATGTGGTGTCTAGTCGGGGAGCGTTGGGGTCGCAGGTTGCACCATTTGCAGTCTGTCCCACTCCCGTCGGTACTGGCTATGACAATGTGTAGGGATCTGGAGAGATCATGATATAATTTTTCTAATTATTTAAAATTCAAAAATGATACGTATTTGAGATAATACGATAATTCAAGTAATAATAAAGAATGTTTGTTGGATATTAATTGGATTATTGATTTAATATGATTAGATTGATTGGAATCTAATTAAAATAACACTCTATTATGAATAGATGTGCAAATTCCTTTTGAAGAATTAATAGTAATGAATATGATTCATAATGATTAATTAGAGTTTGAACATGATATGGAGGATCACATAAGTGACATCCATGGTCTCCCGTCAAGGCAAAGGGTTTCGTCACTAGAGATTGTATGACGGAGACGCCTGTTCGAAGTGACAGCTCCTACATACAGGCCATTTGGATTGGGCTCTTACTTCTCGAAAGAGTAAGGGCGTATGCGTAGTGACCCCAATATCGATTCCTCATATTATTGGGGCAATATTAGATTTGTGCATAACAAGTTGTATTCCTATTGATGGTTGGTTCAATTAATGACGGGTCAACATCACCCTTAAGGGTGTGGGACCGGGTGTTAAAGACAAAATTGGGAAATGCAAGTTGGACTAGCAAGGCAGAATGTTTTCCCACTTCTTTTTATCCGAGTTAAGGTTTCTCATATTATTGGATGTCTGATCTAGTCACGAGGAGAGCTAGACCCAGACTCCCTCGCTTCGTAGCCCTTCAGTTGAGGCAAACCCATGCCTCAAAGTTTTCGTCTATTTCTCCTACACATTTCTCACTGAGTTCTTATGAGACTTTTCCTTCCTAGAGGATTTGAAGACCATGGCTAGAGGGAAGGGACCTGTTGAGGACATAGTTGTTGAAGAGAGACCGATTGAGGAGAGACATACATATGAGAGACCCGATCTAGCTTCAGATATTACTGCGGGGATCCTAAACACACTACAACAGATGAACCTATAAATTAGAGATCAGTGAGTATAGGATGAGTTGAGAACTGAGATCACTGTACTGAGAGCAGGAGCTAGGAACCCACCACCTGTCATGGTTCCAGCTACTTTAAGATATGAGTATGACCCGTGAGATAGGATGCTACACCATTGGATTCAGTTACAACCGAATCAAGGGTCATACAAGATGGGACCATCATTCATTTCCTTTAATTTACCAAGTACTATGGGAAGACCACAGAAGGAGCCGTTTACCTTTCTGCAGCAGTTTGAGATGATTTGTGGCATTGCTAATTATCTAGGAGTTACGCAGGAGGTTGTTCGCCTCAAGGCCTTTCCCTTCGCCTTAGGATATAGGGCGCTTTACTGGTTGAGTCACTTAGGGAGGGATATTTCTACATAGTACAATTGAATTCCACATTCTTGCGTAAGTATTTTCCTCTGGTACGGGCGACATGATGAGGAGCCAGATTCTCCAATTTTACACCGTTACCGCATGAGTTTATTCCATGAGGCATGGGATAGATTCAAGGATTTGACAGATAGTGTTGGACATGCGAGCCCACAGTGAGCCATTATGAATAAATGCTATTTGCAAATAGCATTCCTTGATCTGAAACAAAAGAATAAAATAATTTTCATAATAGGGTCCTCATTACAATTAGGGTTATATACCATGGCCATCTTAATGATCATGCAATTGTTTATTCAATTATTGAATCATAGAGGTTGGTGCTTGGATGAATATCAAAAGAGTTTGATTGAGGACTCATCAAGTACCGTCAGATGATTATTAAGAGATGACCTCAAGCATGAGAAAAGATGGCAATCCTTTCTTTGAGGGATGATATCTAATCGACCTCTTGATGGAAGTCCTCCGCATAGGAATAAAGATTCAGAGGTGTTCGATACGTTAGGTCAAAGAGTTGACTTAATAAAATCGATATAACCAAAGTGCTATGTCGTATACTATCACGATATAGGCACGCACCCTCTGACCAGAGATAGATGTGTTACTATATGTCTAAGTATGTACATTTGGCAAAACAATAGGTTGATGACCTAATCAAGGTCTATACACCGGCGCGTTGGTGTGCATGCAAGGGCATATGAGTAATATGATCTCTCAAAGTGATCATACAGGTTCACTACTGAACTGGAAGACATGAGACCACTCATGAGATATTGGGAAAAACCAAATTCCATGCACCGTCGTCTTGCTCTGGAAGATTGACTGAATTTGTATGTTTGATATATGCTTTTGGAAAAGTATATGATCAACACCTGGGTATGATATATGCTTTTGGAAAGCATATGATCGATACTGACTCCCTGTGATCAAATGAGAAACTTGATGATAAAACTCTGAAGTAAACAATGTATAATTGATCTTATACTTCGGGTTTATTCTGGTTTTTCTAGTATGCAGAATGTACAGGTATTAGGAATACCTGAGGGTGATGTGATCATAAATGATTGTATAACCATGACGCTTCCATTCCTAGGGAGTGATGAAACAGGTCCGGATTTTAGTTAGTCCTCTCAGTAGAGAAGTGATCAAATCTTGGTCCAAGTGTTGGACAGTGATCTGAATGTGATTCAGATGAAATGAGAAGATTGGATCTACGACCTTGATTTAATCAAGCATATTTGGGAGGTTTAAAAGATCTGGATTTGAGATGTGATCTCAATATCCAAGTCACTATATGTGGAACAATACAATCACCCTATCCTTACTCCAAGTATCTGCGGAGAAAGCGCATTATCCTTGAAAGAATTCGTGAATAATTTCATTGTTGATATATGTATTCGAGCATAGAGAAAATGGATAATTAAATGTGATTTAATTATCATGAATAATATGAATCTAATCCTTATTATAAGGAGAGTAATCTAATATAATTAAATGTGATTTAATTATCAAAGATGTGAATAATATGAGTGTGATTCATATTATTTGGGCACATGAGAATGGAGATCAAAGATGATTAAATGTGATTTAATTATCATGGATATGAATAATGTGGATTGCATTATACATATTAATCATATATATTATAAATGTGATTTATGATATATAACAGAGAGATATTTGTAATTTACATTTGTTAATTAAATGTTGATGTGAATTTGATTCACATTGGACATTAAATTGAAAATGTAATTTACAATTTATTTTGGGTTGTGAATGTGATTCACAAATTTCCAATTGCATGATTGCAATGTTCATAAAATAAATTGGATTTATTTTTGTGAAATAATTTGCAACAATAGTTGTTGCAAATATTGGAGATACACACGAGATATGGGTTCTCATGAAATTTGAAGGAGACACCTTGCCATATGAAGATGGTGGACGACCACCCTCTCCTTATGGAATGGGTGGGTCGTCCCCCTTGTTCTTATGGAAGGAGGCTTGCCTCCTTCCTATTTCTCCAATGAATATTGATTTGATATAAATCAAATTATGTACAATATATTTTTGATTTTATTAAATTATTTGTTGTTGTAAATTTACAACAAAATCATGGCCATTAAAAGAAAGACAAATCAATGTGAACCATGGGATTTGTAATGTCCATGGATCCAAAAATATTATAAAATGAGAGGCACCCCTTGCTCTTCTTGGTTACAACACACAAGTTGTGAGCAATAACTTCTCTCTTTCTCTCTCATTGTGGTTGTCCCCCATGGAGCCCTAAAGAGAGTCTCCATCGCCACAACTTCGTCGTTATGCTGCTGGATCGTTTACTCATGGATCTTCATCTCCTTTAGTGTGCCTCGCTCGTGAAGAAGACGTCGGATCTCGTATGTCAAGATCAGGAGATTTACTGCTTGGATCATCAACGTGGATTGCGAGGTGCACGGGTTTCATCAACATGCTCGCAAGCATCTCCTCCGTCGAATCAGAATTGAGACAAGAGGTCTCTTCATTTAGAGACTAGATCGCAACCACGCTTCAAGAGATAACTGTGATGCTTGTTTGTGGTTTAGATGAAATGAACCGAGAAATGTTCTTTGTTCATGTGGTTTCACCGCATGAAAAAAATTTTAAATTTCGCTACCTCGAGCAACTAGTGAGACTAGTCGCTCTCGATCGCATACGATGTGATCTTCACGCTTCCATGATGCACATAAGGATCTCACCATGTTCTTCAAGTGGTATTAGATCCATAGGTTGGATATTTCATATACGATCCATAAACCTAGGATGACTTGGGTTAATTAGGGTTTGCGAAAGTTTTATCGCATTTCTTTTTTTCATCTATGTTTAATGAATAATTTAAGCCCTGTATAAAATGTTTAAACACAAAATAATGACTTGTATTATGTTCCCCATTAAATAAGGAAACCGTGGGATCTGAGTTTGCGTGATGTGGAATCTGTTTTGCTCAAGTTATGATCATTTTAGTGAACATGTATCCACTGTTCCTGGGGCTGCAAATCTTGACGTAATTAAGGAGTTAATTAATGTTTTGAAATGCCTATTAATGTGTGAAAATCACTTAGGTTCTATTTAAATAAAAATATCAAACTTTGGAAACTTATTTTGCATGCTTTGGATTTAAATTGATTGAGATATGCCAATTTTAGTAAGTGAGGGTCACTGCTGGAAATTACGTTCCTAATCAGGAACCTTGTTATTGTCATTTTATCAATTAGTAAAATTCAATGGTTTAATTTCCTGGAATAATTATGTATAAATATTTGTTGAATAATTGATGATGATGATTTCCTTAAAAAACATTACCTTAACCAATAATTGATTAGATATGATCTAGATCACAATTGGTTACTCAATCTACTTTCCAACAAACAAAGTTGCTTGAATAGGATTGGGAATTGGTTTAGCAAATTTCCTTATAATCAAAATGATTTTGATTATTACTATATGGTATAACTTCGGTTGAAAAACCGATTATCATCTCAAGTACATAATGATCAATGTGGCATTATCTTAACTCGATGCAGATACGGTGTCTAGTCGGGGAGTGTTGGCATCGCAGGTTTGCACCGTATGCGGTCTGTCCCATGCCCGTTGGTACTGGCCATGACAGCGGATAGGGAAGGGATAATGCTAGAGATATCATGATATATTTTCTAATTATTAAAATACAATATAATACATATTTGAGAAAATACCATAATTCACATAACAATAAAGAATGTTTGTTGGATATTAATTGGATCATTGATTTAATATGATTAGATTGATTGGAATCCAATTAAAATTAAAACACTCTATTATGAATAGATGTGTAATTCCCTTGGAAGAATTAATAGTAATGAATATGATTCATAATGATTAATTAGAATTTGAAATGATATGGATGATCACATAAGTGACATCCATGGTCTCTTGTCAAGGCAAAGGGTTCCCTCACCAGAGATTGTATGTCGGAGACGCCTGTCCAAAGTGACAGCTCTTGCATACAGGCCATTTGTATCGAGTTCTTTGCTTCTCAAAAGAGTAAGGACTCATGCGTAGTGACTCCAATATCGGATTATCATATTATTGGGGTGATATCGAATTGTGCATAGGGAGTTGTATTGTTGTTGATGGTTGGTTCAATTAATGATGGGCCAACATCACCTTAGGGGTGGTAGGCCCGGGTGTTAAAGACTGAATTAGGAAATGCAAGTTGGACTTGCAAGGCGGAATGTGTTCCCTCTTCTTTTTATCTGAGTTACATTTTCTCATATTATTGGGATGTGACAAAGATAAGGAACGAAATCCCAGATCTTGCTTGAGATATAATGGAGAGTATATCTCTTACATTGAAAGTGATTAAGGGAATGAACTTTCAGTATTGAAAAGGCAAGACAACTTTGACACAAAAATTCCTAAATCAATGTAAAATATATGTATATATTATATACATTTATGAAAATTTCTTATTTCAGATAATCCGTCATTAAACCCACTCAATACAATACTCAATTATAACCAGTAAAATATCATGGATTGGATCCATCATCAAGATATTGTACTTGCAGTTGGACACATATTGTATATGGTTGCAATATGCAAGTTTCCTGATAATAATGAGGAATGACAATTAAATAGACAATAGGTCTACAGTCCTAGGTTTTGTATGTCTCTATAGTCTTGATCTCTCATTGAATGTACTTTAGAAGTGACATGTCGATGATGATCGCAATCGTTAAATAATACTTATAAAATCTAAGAAGATGTTCTGGAATACATATGTGCTTTCAACATTTAATCATGAATGGTGTGGTTCCCTGCATCATGCAGAATGGTGGCTCTATAATAGATGATGTATTCAAAATATTTGAGTACCTACCTGAACCTATATAATTGAACAATACAAAAAGAGTGTGTGTGCATATTGTGACTTGTGTGTTTATTTGAAAATTAAAAATTGAAAAAATAAAAACCACTAAAAAAACCTTTATTTTTGAAATTTGAGTACTGAGTTTTTCAATCGTGCTCCTTGTGTTCGACCCTATTCGCTATACCAAATAAATTAAATAGCGAAGACCGCTTATATTACTTTTCATTGATTGATTTCCTTTAAATTGGTTTTATAGATATTTTTCTCGTTGACCGAACTGATTGACTAGGTACAACGACTTCCTGACTTATTTTTCACCTTAGCTGATCGGATTTCCGTGTCATCAGAATGGCACCGTTGCTAGTGAATTTTTTAGAATTTTCTGTGTCACACCGTTGCTGGGAACCACAACTTAGTAGTCATTTTTCAATTTTACTTGTCTCTCTATATGTCTTTAAGAGTTAAAATGTATGTAGATATGTCGAGTGTCATCATTCTTCTATCTATACTCTATTCATTCATGAAACTTCATAATATTCTTATTGTATGAATTAAATGAAGCATGTATATATGTTGAAATACTCTTATATTAAAATCTTTTGAACTCAACATAAGAGATCCTTTGTCTTAAGCAATGGTTGTTTATAGATGAAAGAAGCACAATGGAAGCATGGGTCGGACCCAAGTAAGAAGGAAAGTCAAAGAGTTGATTGTACTTCTGTGACTTCCATATGACATCCAAAGAGTTGGATAAATGTTTATACTACAATAAGCCGATGTATTGATAGTGTGACTATGTAGTTTATCTGGGATCCTTAGAGAAGGGCTCAGATAGTGCATCGGGAAAATCTACATTTAATCATTGAAATAGACTTACTTATTTGATAAGATCAAAGTTTAATAATTGTATCTCATTCTTCTAATAACACTTGCAATTGGTTGCACAGTTTTTAGAAGACTAGAAATTTTGATCCTATGGTTTAATAGGCATCCACACGGATATTGATGCAAGTGTTGCAACAATCTCTAATGGATAGATAGACTTCAAAATTTCAATAGGAGAGCCATTAGTCTTAGAGAATGACTATATGACCTACATATTAGAATACATTCATTGTTTATTTCTAAATGTTAGAAATGAACATGAATTCTGGAATAAACCTATCATAAAGGTTATGATGGATATATTTCAGATAGTAATCTAATATCTAGGGGACTCTACTAAATTAGAAAATTAATGAATGGTTCATTAGCATTTCTAATACTAAAATTAAACCTTAAAAGATCAATAGGAGGATGAAGATCATTTGACAATGATCTGGCTTCAAGCTTTGGACATTTGTCTATTGATAAGATCAATGGACTAGTAAGAGATGAAACTTTAGATTGTCTGAAATTTCAAATCTTACATACTTGTGAATATTGTATTCAAAGTAAAAATTTGTCCAATCCACCATTTCTTGGGAATAGTGTAAGATGTCAAGGAATTCAAGATCTCATACATATTGATGTATGTGGATCATCTATATCATAATAAACATTGATGATATGTGATATCGTTTGATGATTATTTGTGATATGAGATTTCTTACCTTCACCTTAGAAACCTTTGAAATATTCAAAGATTTCATATTTTTTGTTTTGAACCAAAGTTTGAAGGGAGATGAAAATGAATTTGATCTAACCTAGGCAGTATGTACCTGTTAGATGAATTCAAGTAATACTTTATGGAGATATGTATATCATTCCTATCTCACTCCTCCTAATACACCTAAACTCAATAGAGTTGTAGGGAGATACAATTGAATCATGTGTGACATGATTTGATCAATGATGAATATTAGCATAATTACCTCTTAGTTTCCAAGGTTTATATGTAGTAGAGACTACAATGTATATCATTAATAAGGTTACATGCAAATTAGCTAGAATCTAGCACCAGAGAGTGCTCCTTCATTAGGAAAATAAAGGAAGGTATTGGATACCTACTTTATGACCTTGAGATTCTTAAAGGATTTCATCTCTAAGGATATAATTCTTAGATGATGACTCTCTTGAGAATCAAGATGAACATGAAGTGAAGGGACTCATTTAATCTTGAGAAGATAATGATTCTCCTAATCCAAAACTAAAGGACAAATAAAGATGAAAGATACCTACCTCTTCAAATGAGTTTGAGGATGGATTCCATGTATCAGAGAAATCCGACAATGATCTTACTTCATGTGATGAGCTTCTGAAGATCACGGCATGTTAGCAATAAAAGTCTAAAGTAGACTTCATATAAAAGTGTTGTATATGGACCCTCGAGGATCCACCTATATGGGTAAGACATGTTGAGGTATAAATGGATCTTCAAGAGAAAGAGGGAACCTGATGAGAAGGTAGAGACCTTAAAAGCACGGCTCGTAGCCATGAGCTACACACCGAAGAGAAGACATTGCTTGCAATAAGACTTGCTCTCCAATGACCACGCTTAAACACATCAGAACATTGCTAACTATAGCTACAAAACTTGACTATGACATATTCATGATGTGAGTCAAGATTGCATTCCTCCATGAATACCTCTCCAAGGATATTCGCATGAAGTAGCCCTAGGGCTTCATGGTTGAGGAAAGCAAGGTGTACATGCTAAGGAACTCCATCCATGTACTCAAATAAGCTTCTTGTAGTTGGAACATAAGATCTGATGAAATTATAAATGTTATGATTTCAGATTGAATCTTGATGAACCATGTGTTATTGGGATTACCATTGTGCTCGTCATGCTGAATGTAGAAGATATCCTAATCATTTGGAATGATATAAGGATAATAATAAGTATTTTATTCATTGGCTATTCCATACCTTGAGATATGATCTCAAGGACACCTCTTAAATCTTAGTTCTGAAGTTGTTCAGAAGCAAAGAGAAGGGGGTATTGGAACTGTTACATTAAGCGGGATACCTTGGTCATTCCATTCTCGAAAATTCCAAGAAAGGTTTCTTTCCCTCAAGATATGGTACTGACCTATCTAAAGGGATCACGCCTCAAGGAGTTGAGGAAGTAAATGCTACAATTGCTTGCCCTAGTGCATTAATTTTGAGAAGACAATGTATGCCAGATGTATAGAAAAGCCAGATGTCTGCCACGAAGTGGGAGTGGTAAACTGATACTAATCCTATTAAGGAAATAAAACACTTGATTGCAGTAATAACTATATCTTCAATGAGGACAAGACTTTTGATATAGCGATCTCTAAGTCTTATTATCAAGAACTTAAGACTTTATAGATAGTGATCTAAAAGGTCTTAATTGTAGATACCTTAAGATAAAGAGATCTCCAGGAATACATGTATTTTGATAAGGATAATAGAAATTATACACTGGTTATAATGATTATTGAGCTGTAGTGTCAAGTACACTATGACTGACATGATTGAGTATTGGTTGCATAAGATGCAACATTCGCATTGGATGCGAACACTGTTACTAGGAGATATGCAAGTATCATAAAAGGACTTGGCATAGTCTCTTAGAAACGGAGTGACTAATCAGCTTACCTGGCTATTTTCCTAAATAGACTATGATTGTCACATGAGTGTGGGTTTAAAGATTAGCCCATTAATGGCTCATTGGGCTAGTGGGAGATTGTTGGACATGCGAGCCCACGACGAGCCATTATGCAATAAATGTTATTGCAAATATCGTTCCCTGATCTAAAATAAACAATAAATAATTTGCATAATAGGTCCCTTAGTAAAATTAGGGTTATGTACCATAGCCATCTTATTGATCATATAGTTGTTGATTCAATTATTGAATCATAGAGGCTGGTGCTTGGATGAATATATAAAGAGTTAGATTGAGGACACATCAAGTACTGTCAAATGATTATTAAGAGATCATCTCCAGCCTGAGAAGGAGATGGCAATCTTTCTATGAAGGATAATATCCAACCGACCTTTTGATGCAGGTCCTTCGCATTGGAATAGATAATCTGAGGTGTTCAGTAAGTTAGGTCAAAGAGTTGACTTAACGAGATCGAGATAACCAAAGTCCTATGTTGTATACTGTCACAATATAGGCACACACCCTCTAACCGGAGATAGATGTGTTACTATATTTATAAGTATGTACATTTGACAGATGAATTGGTTGATGACCTAATCAAGGTCTATACCCCGGCACGCTAGTGTGCATGCAAGGACATATGAGTAATATGATCTCTCAAAGTGATCATACAGGTTCATTACTGAACCAGAAAACATGAGCTCACTCATGAGATATTGGGGAGAATTAAATTCCGTGCACGGACATCTCACTATGGAATCTTGACTGAATTCATAGGTTTGATATATGCTTTTGATTAACACCTGGGTATGATATATGCTTTTGGAAAGCATATGATCGATACCGACTACCATTGATCGAATGAGAAACTTGATGACAAAACTCTGAAGTAGACAATGTAAAATTGATCTTATACTTTGAGTTTATTCTGGTTTTTCTAGTATGTAGAATGTATAGGTATTAGGAATACCTGAGGGTGATATGATCATAAACGATTATATAAACATGATGCTTCCATTCCTAGGGAGTAATGAAACGATTTTAGTTACTCCTCTCAGCAGAGAAGTGATCTGATCTTGGTCTAAGTGTTGGACAGTGATCTAAAAGTGATTCAAATGTAATGAGAAGATTGGATCTACGACCTTGATTTAATCAA
Organism: Ottelia alismoides; assembly: GCA_037367405.1. NCBI lineage: Eukaryota > Viridiplantae > Streptophyta > Magnoliopsida > Alismatales > Hydrocharitaceae > Ottelia > Ottelia alismoides. The sequence continues at coordinate 316,144 of JAZKJV010008504.1, forward strand.
GCATCTATGGGAGGCCCGCAAGATCTGGATTTGAGATGTGATCTTAATATCCAAGTCACTATACGTGGAACAATACAATCACCCTGTCCTTATCTCCAAGTATCTGCGGAGAAAGTACATTATCTTCGAAAGAGTTCATGGATTATTTCATTGTTGATTAATGTATCTAAGCATTGAGAAAATGGATAATTAAATGTGATTTAATTATCATGAATAATATGAATTTAATTCTTATTATAAGGAGAGTAATCTAAGATCATTAAATGTGATTTAATTATCAAAGATTTGAATAATGTGAGGGTGATTCATATTATTTGGGCACATGAGAATAGAGAACCATGATGATTAAATGTGATTTAATTATCATCGATATGAATATGTGGATAGCACTATCCATATTAATTTTATATTTTTTAAATATGATTTATGATATATAAGAGAGAGCTATTTGTATTTTACATTTGTTAATTAAATGTTGATGTGAATTGGATTCACATTGGATATTATATTTAAAATGTATTTTACATTTTATTTTGGGTTGTGAATGTGATTCACAAATTTCCAATGGCATGATTACACTATTCACAAAATAAATTTGATTTATCTTTGTGAAATAATTTGCAACAATAGTTGTTGCAAATATTGGAGATACATATGAGATATGGGTTCTCATGAAATTGGAAGGAGACACCTTGCCATATGAAGAGGGTGGACGACTACCCTCTCCTTATGGAATGTGTGGGCCGTCCCCCTTGTTCTTATGGAAGGAGGCTTCCCTACTTCCTATTTCTCCAGTAAAGATTGATTTGATATAAATCATATTATATACAATATATATATATATTTGATTTTATTAAATTAAGTGTTGTTGTAAATTTACAACAAAATCATGGCCATTAAAAGAAACACAAATCAATGTGAGCCATTGGATTTGTGTTGTCCGTGGGTCCCAAAATATTATAAAAGGAGAGGCACCCCTTGCTCTTCTTGGTTACAACGCACAAGCTGTGAACAACAACTTCTCCCTCTCTCATTATCTACATACCCTCTCTCTCTCCCATTGTGACCATCCCCCATGGAGCCCTAGAGAGAGTCTCTATCATCACAGCATCGTAATTATGCTGTCGGATTGTTTGCTCATGGATCTCAGTCTACTTCAGTGTGCCTCGCTCGAGAAGAAGATGTCGGATCTCATGTGTCGATATCAAGAGATTTGCTGCTTGGATCATCAACGTGGATTGGGAGTAGCATGGGTTTCATCAACGTGCTCGCAAGCGTCTCCTCCATCGCATCGGACTTGAGATAGGAGGTCTCTTCGTTTAGATACTCGATTGCAACCACGCTTCAAGAGGTAACCCTAAGACTTGTTTGTGGTTTAGATGAAACGATCTGAGAAGTGTTCTTGGATCATGTGGTTTCATCGCATGAAAAAAAATTTAAATTCCGCTGCCTCGAGCAACTAGTGCGACTAGTCACTCTCGATCGCATACGATGCGATCTTTACGCTTCCGTGATGCGCTTAAGGATCTTACCATATCCTTCAGAGAGATGCCCACATCATGAGGTACCATCGAAGGTGCTAGTAATTACTTTGGAGGACTCCAACCAGATGTTCAGGGTCTAGTGAGCTCCACATGTGGCGACAGTTATCTGAATAGGGATGCTGAGTCAGTTTGGGCCATCTTTTAGTGGATGACAGAGAATTCATTCATTATCGATTCCACTCGAGCATTCCAAAAGGGCCCACATCAGAAGGTGGCACATGTTTCAGATTCTGAGTAATGATCCAACATGGGATTCATTAGTGAGAGAAGCTTACACTGGTCAATGTGATTCAAAAGCAAGTTCAAGATTTACAACAGCTGTGAGAGTTGGAGAAACTCTCACCACATCCTCATCAGTTGAGTGATTTCACAGAGAAGGTGCTCCCACCCGTCAGATACAGTTTTTTCAGAGCGAGATGGTTCAACCTACTGAGACTCCACATATTGATTGGCATGAGGATCCGTCCAATGCCGAGTTGAGTCAGATCACTAGCCCTGGAGATGTTGATGTTGATTGTCATGCCACTCTTCAGATCAATGGGATATGGTACACTCTTGTTTAACCTTCACCACATTTTACTCCTCAGAGTGTATACCAGTAACAACAACAATAGTATAGTCATCCACATAATGGACGTCCACATTTCCAACACCGCCAGCACTACACCCAACAGAAGTCTTACTATAACACATATCGAAGACCATGTTATTTTTAGTATTTGCTACACATAAACATACACATCATTACCAGCTGCATCAGCAGTCTTCCTTCACACCACAGAGATCTCCTCAGCCTTACACACCACAACAACACACTCCTAGGCATGAGAGAGTAGATGGAGATGATCACCATACTGAATTGGAGATGTCTTCACAGGCCCTGGCACGAAATCAGATCATGGACATGATGAGCACGCTCCAGACAGAAGACATGACAGCGATGTAGCGGGTTAACCATCGACTAGATGAGTTAACCGCACCCAAGACCACTCTCCCATCCTAGCCTCAAATGAATCCGAACAACAAGAGGAGGCACTTATGACAAGTAGATACCACTACAGGTATGATCACTTTTCCTGATTTTTTTATCTAACTTCATTCGTCTCGAAAGCGGCAGATCACCATGAGCACTTGATCGAGTGGAGGAGAGGGCACATGATGAGGATCGAGAGTTGATCCATGACGATACACATTTTGATGTTGAGGAGGAGGACCACCACGATGAGGACCATCATGATGTCCATCACAACGATTTTTAGAGAGAGGGGAGTGATGTAGAGATAGTTGACATGGACACTGGCGAGTCAGATGATGATATCACGCTAGACCATGCAGATACTCCCAATGCAGATTTTTCTTCCACCATTTTAGAGAGTTTTATACATACTTCTAAGACTCTTGATGTACATGTTGATACCACTTTAGATGAAAATAAAAAGAATTTTGTTGTTTCTGATATTGTTCCTTTTCCAGATGCTTTGTATGGAAAATGAAAGAAAAAAAATCCAAAAATAATATTGTAACTCTAGAAACTGGTCGTTTATTGAAAGATCATATTTTTTTGAAGATTCCAATCCATGATGCCTTGGATCATTTTCCTACGCTCAAGAATCAGTTGAGGAACAAATGCACAACATGTAAGAAAAAGAGATCACGAGTTAAGAAACATGTATTGACAAAGGCGACTTCATGTGCTATTCAGAATAAGGTACCTAAGAAGAAGAGAGATTCTGGAGCTCACTATGTCACATGTCAGATTGCAGATGTTGTATTCCTCGTACTCTCTTAGATAATGGTTCCTCAATTAATTTACTTCCATCTTCTTTACTTGATAAGCTCAAGCTGGGTCCTATGTATAATTCACAAGCGATACTTCTATTTGTTGATCGATCTGTGAAGAGACATAGAGGCGTGCTGAGGAACATTATTGTGACTGTTCATGGCTTACACTTTCCAATGGACTTTACTATCCTAGATATGATGTGCCCTATGCAGTTACACCTTTTCTAATCATTCTTGGGAGACCCTTCTTGCAGACAACGAGAGCAGTCTTTGATTATGATGCTGGGAGAGTATCATTCCGCACAAACAGTGGAGCGATACACATTGAGACGGTGAGAGGATGTAGCAGTCCCAGATCAATATTTTCATTTTCTTTAGGGGACACCAGTCTTGCAGATTGCCAGCACATAGATGAGACACAATCTCTTGATCTCGAGAGCATTTTTTTATACCCATGATATCCTACACAAGGATGGGGTAGATAAAATGGTACCTAGTTTTTCATATGACTGTTGACATACATATATGTAGTTCACATCAGATCCAAATGATTAGTCAGTTACAATAGACATATCAGTGCCGTAGATTGAGAGTGCGCATATTCCAACACGAGAGTCAATTCATTATATTTCACAGATCATACAATCTATTCAAAGTAGAGAGTAAGAAGGTGTGATGGTTACACATATAGACACCTTCTGTAGTCTGATTCCAGAGACACATATATCAGTAGAGGGATCTATGCCACATAAAGAGTTCACTTATAGAAGCAACTCCATTTGTTCAGCCAGGGATCGGTATGCACACGCACAACAGATGATTCAGTACAACCCAGGTTGAGATGATCAACTTTATACAAGATGCATGACTACTCTTCCACTTCATTTCATCCTATACATAGACATGTGAGCGTTTCAGTTTTTTGGAGTACACCACCTGTATATTCTTCGTAGTCTGCAATCGTCCTTGTTTTAAACTCGTCTTATATGCTTAATATACTAGATCTTAAGTATAGGTGGGATCTATTGCCTGTTGATTTGCGCCTTTCAATTTTGTTCTTTTTACTTTTATTTTGTTTTCCTTTCTTTTACACTAATCACTAGGTCCTAACTTTTGGTAACATTCTTTTCTATACTTAGGATACCGAAGCCAAAATATATGGGGGACTGAGTGACTTCATTGATTTCATTTCTTTTTCATTCTTTTGTTTCTTCATTTGTATATTCCTTTTCCTTAGTCACCTCATTTTTTGTCTTCCATTATACTTACGATGACCTGATCGTAAGTATAGGGGGGTTGAATGACTTCTATTCTTTTATTCTTTTTCACCCACTTTTACTTAGCACGAGTTATGTCCTCCTTTTTCTCTTTTGACACTATGAGGACATAGCGCAAGCTAAGTATAGGGGGTGCATATATATTGTATATATACTTGCATCCATAACTCATAATTTTATGTATTTTCTATATCTATAAAATCCATAAAAGTGGGTAAGGGTTAATTTAAAATCCATTTCTTTATTATTTATAAAATCTTATAAATAAGTAAAATATTCCTAACATTTTTATTTAAAATTAATAATTTAAAAAATATATTTAAAGTATGTATAATACTTTTTTAAAATCTTATTCATTAATATATGTGTAAAAATTCATTTAATCCTTGTAAAATTCTTTGTATATAAAATTTGTAAAATACATTAGTTATTTATTACAAACAAATTATGGGTAATTTATCTTGTAAAATTATTGTACATAGAATTTTTTATAAAGAAATCCATAAAAATACAAAGTCCTAAAATCCAAAAAAATTACAAAATCCTTATAATCCATAAAAATGAGTAAAATTCAGAAAATATACTTCACAAAAACATGGTTGCATTTGCAGTAGCATTTTTCAGAATAAGTTTGACTTCTAGAACTAAAGATTGGGAATAAGCTAAAGGATGGAGCTTGATTATGGCCTTTAACTCTCGTTGTAAGGAGCCTAGTTAGGAACTGGAATTTAGACTCTTCAGGTCTTTGACTTAAATCTTCGGGTTCCATAGGACCATATTTGGGAAATCAAATTAAACTTTCCTAAGTAGAACGCTTGGTGTAATCCTTTTAACTCTTCATTAGTGAACCAATTTTGGAAACATGCACTTTGCATTTAGCTCTACTTGCATGGGGTTGCGAAGGGCAGTTCATTTTAGTAGTGCAATTTCATCCTTGTCTAGTAGCACGGACGTATAAATATGGGAGTTGTGGGGTTGAAATAATATTTCAGATGAGGGAAGGATCTGCTGGAACAATTTTTCCAAAATCTTAAAAAAAGGACGGAATGAAAAGATGCTATATCTATCGAGGCACAAAAAGATTGATGCAGCGCATCATCATTACAAAGTAAATTTAAAGAAGAATCCACCAAATAAAAATATGACCTAAATGGTCCAAGCTTCCACTAAAAAGCCTGCACATCTTAGTGGAAACTTAGCTACACTAGCAGGGCTTCACAAGGAGATGCGTCTACACTGGTCGCACTCTAGCTCTCTTCTCATTCTTCTACTTTCTCTCTCTATTTAATGTGGACATAGCACGACCCGATCATAGAAGGGAATACACACCTCCTTGAGGAAAGAGTAGCTAGATAATGGCCCAATTGGAATGTATTATTAGGAGGGGCGGTTTCTTCAATTTTCTAAGCAGGAAGAGCTAACACAATTCACACAGTGCAGATTGAAGATTGATAGAGTTAGCGATATGGATAAGTTGATTTGAGATGGCTGTTGAGATGAACCTAAATAAGGATTTGTGGGACATGAGGACTATTGAGATTAAATTTCTAATCCTAGTTAACGCTCCGACAAAATGCTTGTTTTAGGCTCAACCGAGCTCTGTCCTTTATCTGTTCTCATGAATTGGTTTTAGGAAATCAAATTCATTCTAACTTTCTTTCTTTTTATCTTAATTTCAAATAAGTGTTTGCTAAGGGACTAGCAAAGTTTAAGTATAGGGGTTTGTTGACTCCATGATTCATTAACATTATGTCTAAATTTCATCTTAAAATCCTTAACAAATACATGTAAATATTCATTAATTTACATCTTTGATCAAATCAACATTGATGAATAAAAATGTACTTTTATGCATCCAAAACATGTAAATAAATAAAAGAATAAAAATAAATAAAAGAAAATAAGGCATATTGTAGATATGTATATATGTACAATATGACTTATATAATATAAATATAGCTAAAATATACATTTATATAACGTAAAGTCGAGACCAATTCAACATGGAAATGTTGGCAAATAAATAAGTAAGGGGAGATAATGAAAGAAAACTATAAAAGTAATTAATTATTCACTTCACACACTCTTCATTATTTATTAAATAATTCTCAATTTTTCATTGATTTTTAATCAATTCATATGTAAATATTTTTGACCAAACTCTTTTCTTTATTATTTCTAAAAATATATTGAAAAATATAAAAATAAATTAAAAATATTATCTTGTACTTATGCTAAGAAATCTAATTTTTAAATTGTCAAATTCTCAACTTCCGGACATCACAATTTTCTCGTACGAACTCTAATTTCACTGTACTAATTTAAAGTTCATAAAATAATATTATGTGATTAGTGAAGGTGAGTTCACTAAAATCGGAGTACGTTTGCAAAAAGTCGATTTTGGTACCTAGTGACAATGGGGTTTCTAGGCTATTTATTTTATCTAGAATACATTATTTAAAATTCCATTAATTTTATAATTTTTAATTGTTTTCACTATCTTCTAATTTAACCATGATTTATTTCATAATTTTTAGATACTATTTATTATTTTTAATAAATCAAAAACACTAATTTATATATGAGATTGAACTTTAAACTGATTACCCATATTTATAAATATATTTAAATTTATTTATTAAAATACATTAAAATTCATAAATAACCTATTTATTATTCTAATAATTAATAAACTATAAAAATGACGTGTTATGTACTAAATCATTGAATTTAAAATCAAATATATATAAGTATACTATATATTTATTTATATAATACTTATATTTCATTTAATATTAATTACTTATGAAAATAAATTACTCAATAATAAAGATAATTAACTTATTTACATATTTCATTTTACACATAGTTTAAATAACATTATTTACTATTTATTAAAGATTTTATAAGAATATTCAACATATGGCCAACCTGGCGTTGACACATGTCAACACCTGGTGCTTCTTCAAGAAGAAGTTGTTGACATTCTGTTGCAACCAGCCAACTTCATGGATTTATTCATGTGTCATTGTTCACCAATTCTTGCATCGTAACCCTCCATTACCTAGACCTAACAACCCTAATACACACCTACCATTGATCCTAACCTAAACCTCCATCGATCTTCCTATAAATCTCTCCAAAGTTGGTGCAAGCCAACTCACTCTCCAACTACCCGAATCAACTGACTGAGCTCCTATCTTCTTCCCCCTATTTCGGCCAACCTGGGAGGTGACATCTCCTTGTGACTGACTCGCATGGAAGAGAGTTCATACGTTCGCCTTGCATCGCCGTCAATTGACCTACGTTTGAGCTCGAACCACAATCGGGTTCTCAAGCGATGACTGGAGTCATAAACTCCCATCCCCAGGTTACCTCCTTCACCATCTTTTATTTCTCAATTTCACCACCTTTTTAGAGCAAGTAATCCTCGATTTAGTTAGGATAATCATTATCCTTATCTGAGCCATCAAAATCCAACTTCAATTTGATTCAAATCCCTCTTAATGTTGATCTTGTAATACCTGTTCTGAACTACCGGTGTTGTGATGCAAGAACCCATAATTTTCCTGGTCGATTAATTAAGAATCGAGCCCTATCACATCGTTTGCAAGGCATTACCATTTCTTGGAGTTGCACTCAAATTAATATGAAGTGAGGATGAGCCTCATTTTTACGTGCTTCGATCACTTTCATGAATAGAGCGATGAATTTGGAGCTTCATCATTTTTAGACTTGGAGCCCTAGCCGACCTTCAACCACCCTCACTGCCTCCTTCTCCGATCTTCCCTCGTCGTAGGAGATCTCGAAGGGCAAGGAGTTCCCATTCTGGCCCTACAGGAGTGCAGCACCGCTGTCCCATCGTTGGAGAGCGGGCTAAGGAAGATATTGCCATCGCATGACCTCCGTTTTGGGGAAGAACAAGCGCAAGAATAGGCGGGGCACATTCTGACACGTAGCATATTCGACGATCCAGATCACGCCCGCACAATTTAATCATAGCCATCCTTTTGCGAAATGGTGAAAATTTTGCTAAGCAAACCCTGCCGCTTTCCAGATTCATACACGCATCCAGATGTTTCCATTATTACATTTAGGCCCCTGACCAGGGACCTAAGTGTACAAATTTTGAATTTTTCTTTCATTCAGGTCCCGGGCCAAGGATCAATTGCAAAAGACTCTTCTATTTCTTTTACATTTGTATCTCTGTAGAGTTTGTGAACTTTGGACACTTTGTGGACCTTATTTTTTTATGATTCTTTTAGGGTAGTGAGCCAAATACCCTAGCTACCTTTCTTCATATTTTTCATGTATTTTCTTCGCTTTATTGTTGAGTTTTAATTTTTCGGACTTTGCATCTATTTTGAATTTTGTTTGAGTTTTCTCTTCGAGTTTGTTGCTCGAGTTCTTCGTGGATCTACTATATAGTATCCTTTTACATATTTCTACCAGATATTACTATATTGTAGATCACCTTTGTGTTGCAAAATTTTCACTTTTGAAAACTAAATAAAAATTAGAAAAGTTAAAAAAATAAAAATTTCTAAACTAAAAACCTGATAAAAAGATTTTCTTGATTTATTGGTTTCCTTCCAGAAGGTATAAAAATCACAAAAATATTCTATTCCTCAAAAACCCTAGTATTGTTATTCTGCCTCCTTGTGTTTGACTCAAGCACACTTACCTGGATATATATTCAAGTGTAGATAAAATAGGAGAGAAAACCCGCTTCTTCACTTCATTTTCTCTCTCTTTCTTTCCTATTTTATTGATTTTGTTGATTAATCATGGCTTTGTACAGAGTGATTTCTACGTCGACATTACTCACATTTTATCACTCACAAAACCTTAGTTATCACTGGCTCGTCTAGGCAGACCTCAGTAGGGCCATCATGTAAATTCTCGTCCATTCCCTCCGCATTAAGGAGGGTGATTTCCTAGTCCTCTCAACCTTTGTACCACCAATCTCCACGATATCATAATAATTAGAGACGAAACCAGAAATAACAACAACCATCGTATTGCCAGCACCACCCGTATCATTCGTATGCGACTGCACCTCAACAACAGTATCCCCCTCCTCACTTCTAGCAATATGGGCTTCCTTCACCTCAGCATCATTATCAGTCCAACCACCATCAACCACCACATAATAACCTAATGTGTGGTTTTCACACTAAACCATCTGAGGCAGTTCCTGTGAACCCGATCCTTGATTGCTTGGCCCAGTTGGTAAAGGGTTTAAAAGAGATAACACAGAAGTTGGTTGACCTAATGACCACTGAAATTCCAATTCCGACCTATGTCGAGCCAACCCTAATAACTTCAAGCAAAAAGAGCATGTAGAACATGACGTCTTGTCTGTGCTAGTGGAGTCAGATGATTGTGATTTTATTTTATCTAATGTTGTTACTCTCAGGAGTGGTTGGACTTTACAGTCGTCTGCCATCGTTAGAGGGAAGAATAAAACTTCATCTAGAGAATCATCATCTTCTGCATCAGCCATGCCAACCATTGGTCCGGATGAGGAAGAATAAGAAAGATGAGTCACATAAACCACTACCAGCTGCCATCCCTAGCAAAAAGAATAAACAAATAAGAAAAAGGGAAAAAGTCCAAAATGATCATCGCAGTCGAATTGAAGCCACACCAACCATTAAGGATCTAGCTCCAACGGTTGATCTAGTGCAAAGCAGTGACCGCAGTTTCTAGATGTCCACCCCATGCTCAAGATTTTTCACCTTTTTGCAATTCGGTTGTACTGGATGTTGTGGATATGAACACTGATGTAAATAAGAACAATACTTTTGATTTTAATTCTGTACGTTTTCCTTTTCCAAATGTAATTGAGAAATTCAAAAAAAATACAAAACGAAAAATTGCATTTATGATCCATGTGTTGTGGAAATAATTGAAAACCTGATTATAGAATTACCTTTAATGAAAGACATGGAGTATATGCCCATTGTTAGGATAAGATTGAATGATGCATGTACGAACAAGCATCGATCGAACCACAATAACCAACACAACTAGTTGAAAAGCACGTCCTCACCATGACTACATTCACAATAATCATGAATCTCCCAGAAAAGAAGCTAGACGAAGGAGCACCTCTAATTATATGTGATACTTTTGACCCAGTCTTCGAGCGAACTCTGCTTGACAGCAACTCTTCATTTAACCTCATTCCTGCCACATTGCTCACAAAATTTGGGTTGGGTCAACTCAAGTCAACACATATGATCCTTATGTTCACTGATCGATCGATCTAGCATTCCCCATGGCATTTGAAGGACATTGTAATAACAGTGCAAAACATGCAATTTTCTATTGATTTTGTAGTCCTCGATATGGACTCTCCTACATTACTCCAAACCCCGATTATTCTTGTCCAATCACTCCTGTGAACTATAGAGGTTGTGATTTACTAAGGGTTTGGGAAAATCATGTTTTACTAGAATAGAATAAAGTAACAGTGGATATGGTCAGTGAACCAACAGTCATGTCTGATGAAGGTCAAGCAGAACCTCTTGTAGCGGACGATGACATTATTGCATAAGTCAGAGATGTAGAAATTGCTTTGAATGACACATGGACCCAAGAAATCCTCTCTCCCAAGGAGGACCAGGAAGGCACAATCGTTACATGCTCTAACATTAACTAGGAAACAAATTCCAATTTGCTGACTTGCCTATTTTATTTAGAAGATTCGTACCAGTCCGAACATGATGTGTTGTTCAGCACATTGTCAGCTGAGCCATGAGTGACCGTTGTAAGCAGCACCTCAAAAATCTTGGCAGATTAAACACCTACCAGCATTATTTCTGAAGTGTTTGAGAAGCAAGATTGATCAGAACTTGAATTAAATTAGCTTCTAGTAGGCCTCTAGTATGATTTCCTTACAGGTGCAGAGAAGATGTATCCGGTCATCGTCAGTAGTAGGATGACCTCGGATCAAGAATCTCGACTACTTGAGGTTCTTGAGAAAAACTGCAAGGCACTTGGTTGGCACGTATTAGACCTCTGTAGGATAAATCCCGCTTTGTGTTCACACCACATCTATTTGGAAGATGATGCCAAGTCGTCCCAAGAATTTCAGGGAAGACTGAACCCTAACTTACAGGACGTCATCATGAAGGAAATCACAAAATGGTGTGACGCATGCTTCATTTATCCCATCTTCAACGCTAGATTGGTTAGTCCCTTGCATGTAGTTCCGAAGAAATCAGGGATCATCGTTGTCACCAACAAAAGAGGAGAGTATACTTCTACTAGGGTACCAACATCATGGTGTGTGTATGGATTACCATCGCATGAATACCGCAATGAAGAAGGACCACTTCTTCTTACCATTTATTGATCTAGTGTTAGAAAGATTGGCTGGTAATGAGTTGGTCTACATTCTTGATGGGTACTCCAGGTATAACCAAGTGGAAATCATCGTATAAGACTAAGAGAAAACCACCTTCACTTGTCCATTCAACACTTATGCTTTCAGGAGAATGCCCTTTGGTCTGTGTAATGCACTTGCCACATTCCAGAGGTACATGCTTGTTGTTTTCATCGATTTAGTTGGCAGTTTTCTTGAGGTGTTTATAGGCGACTTCTCCATCTATGGTGTCCGCTTTGATTCATATCTTGAGCACCTAGACAGAGTACTTCAGAAATGCCAAGAAGTCAATCTCGTACTATCTTGGGAAAAGAGCCACTTTATAGTCACAGAGGGAATTGTACTAGGCCATGTTGTTTCAAAGCATTGCATGGAAGCCGACCTGGCAAAGGTGGATGTTATTGCTAATATTGAGACACCTCAGAATGTTAGAAATGTGAGGTCATTCTTGAGGCATGTGGGTTTGTACAGATGACTCATCAAAGATGTCAGCCGCATCGCTCGAGCTTATTGTGCAAGGAGACTGAATTTAGTGTTGATCTTTATGTCTTTCTATATTTTAATCATATGAAGGAGCTGGTTACTCAAGTTCCCATCCTACAACCACCAGATTGGTCTCTACTTTTTGATATCATAACATATACGCTAGACTTTGCAGTTGGAGTTGTGTTTTGACAGATGGAATACAAAGTGCCCCATGTCGTTCACTATGGCAACAAGACATTATATGAAGCACAGAGAAACTATACTCTTACAAAGAAAGAGTTGCGGGATGTGGTTTTTACCCTTGAGAAGTTTAGATCATATTTGCTTGGATATAAAGTGACAACTTATACTGATCACTCTACTATCTGGTAGTTACAACAGAAGAAGGATGCTAAGCCAATATTTATTAGATGGATCCTTCTCCTCTAGGAATTCAATTTGGACATCATGGATAAGCCTAGAGTTCAGAACGTTGTAGCAGAATACCTCTCCAGAATTGAACATCAAGAACCTCACTAAGCATTGCACCCGTCACAAACACCTTTCCTGACGAGTCGATTCTTGCTGTGGATTACGTCCCTTTGTATGCTGATATTGTGAACTACCTTGTATCTGATGTAGTTCCATAAGATTGGGTAAAGATCAGAAAGTATAAGTTTTGTCCCAAATCAATTTCTAACAATGGGAAGACCCATTCTTATTCATGGAAGGAGCATACTACATTTGGCACCGATGTATCACTCAGGAGAAGCATCAATGTGTCCTCAAGCATTTCCACTCGCTTGAATATGGTGGACAACACTCTGGAGATAGAATGACAATGAAAGTACTATAATGTGGCCTATGATGTCCTACACTATTTAAGTATGCCGTAACTTATGTGAAGCGCTTCAATGACTGTCAGAGAATGGGAGGAACCCTTACAACCAAAGGCTCTATGCCCCTAAAATTCATTTAGATTTTAGAGTATTCAATGCTTGGGGCATTGATTTCATGGGGACCTTTCCCAACAGTCAAGGATTCGAGCACATCCTTTTTTCATTGATTACATGAGTCGATGGGTTGCATCTGTCCCATCCCGAACTGTTTATATCCATAGTGTGTGCTAATTTCTAAGAGAGAACATGATTTTGTGGTTCTGGATACCGAAGATTCTCATATCAAATGGGGGTAGTCACTTAATACATAAAGTAGTCAGAAAATTAATGAAGGTGTATGGCATCAATTACCGAGTAGCTTCTCCTTATCATCCTCAAACCCATGGCATGGCAAATCTATCAAACAGAGAGATAAAGACAATCTTGCAGAAGCTTGTGAGGCTGAGAGAAAGAACTAGTCCCAACTCTTGGGCTCCATCCTTTGGGTACATAGAACCACTTACAAGTCTCCCTTGGGTATGTCACCCTATCGTCTTGTGTATGGAAAGTTGTGCCATTTGCCCATCGAGCTAATTCATAAATCATTATGGGCAATCAACATTTGCTATATAGAGTCACACAAAGGTGGTCAATAAAGAAAAGTGGACCTAAACTTGGTCCTAGAATTCTGAGCTTATGCATATGATAATAGCTTGATGTATAAATGAAGGTTAAATGCTAGCAAAACTGGCAATTAGATGACAAACCTTTGAGACTAGGCAGAAAGTGTGGATATTCGATTCAAAGTTAAATATATTCCCGGGCAAATTATAGAGTAAATGGATAGCTCCATTCATGGTAAAATAAGTGTCTGACAATTAAAACATCTTAGTATAAGACTTGTCACCTGACGTACAACCTTTTGTTATCAACTGTCATTTGCTGAAGCCTTCTATCGAGCAGGATTCATTCTTGACCATTGTCGACTCAATTCAAGTGGTAATCAACGAAGAAGCTTACAGCCTCAGCAACATCAACAGATTCAGATAATGCTCCTCTAAAACTATTTCTTTAGTTTCCTTCTTTTCTTCTTTTCCTTTGTTATTTTCTTCTGTTCATTTTTCTTTTCATTCTTCCTTTCATCCATCTTCGTCATCACTGTTATACTTAGGATATGATTCATCCTAAGTATAAGGAGGATGAGTGGGTCCAACTTTTCATTCTTTGATCCCTCACCTATCTCCTCTCTTGTTGATATTCCTATCTATACTTAGGGATATTTTACCCAAAGTATAGGGGGAGACAGGATGAGTTACTGATCTGTTCATACCCACCCTTGACCCTCCCTGCATGAAGAATACAATCTGCTATACTTAGGAATAATTGATACTAAGTATGGGGGGAAGGTCGATTTCTTAGTGATTCATTTTTTATTCTTTAGTCGTTGTAGTATAGTCTCTTCTATACTTAGTTCCAGTTACGACTTTTCTTCTCTTCGATCTATGAGGACATAACTCAAGCTAAGTATAGGGGATTTGTATATACAGTGTATAAATTTTAGTCATAACTCATATTTTGTATTTTCAGTGCGTATGACTGAAATGCAATCAATTAATTGTAAAGAACACACTTGTATAAAATTCATTAAAAATTCCTTGTATATACTGATTAATAAATCAGGTAAAAATATTTTACAAAAAGTTTGAAAATCTCTTTGAATTTTTTTTGAAAACTGTTTGGGAAAATGTTTTGTAAGATGTTTTCAACCTTTGTAAATATGTTTTGTTTGTAAAAATTCCTTTTCATTGTTTGAAATAAAATATTTTGAAAGTCTATTTGCAAATGGTTTGGTAAATGGTTGCAAAAATATTTTGAAAAATCTAATGTATTGTTCATAAAATCTTTGCAAAATGATTTTCAATTTTTTGTAAATATTTGCAAAATTTTTTTCAATATTAGTTTACCAAATAAAGTTTTCAAAATGATTGTAGAAATCTTTTTAAATTATTTTGAGAACCATGTACATAATCAAACAAATAAAATTCTTTACAAACCCTGTATATACAAACCTGTAAAGTCCTAAATCCCAATTCTTGTAAATAACAAGTTGTACTACCATGTAACTATTTGTACACATTACTTTTCCTAATAACTTTTTGCTTGAAAATTCCCAAAAACATTTGCAAAATATGTTAAAAATTACATAAAATTTGCGAAACCTTTTCAAAAATCCATAGAAAGTTAAAAACTAGAAAATTTCATCAGAAAAATATTTCCTTGCATTGTGCATAGCATTTGCATTTTTTAGATTTAAAATGATTATTGGACTATTCTTAATAAAACCTGAAGATTGGAGCTTTGTTGGAACTTAATCTACTTAATCGCAAGAACTTTATAGGAATTGGAACTGAGATAGTTCAACTCTACTAGACTTAATTCATTGAGACCACGAGACTTGGTTCAATGCCGTCTTGAGTACCTATGTAGAATATTTCGAAACACATGCCTGACTCTTATCGATAATGGCCTAGCTTGCACACCTGCACTTTACACTTTGCTTACCTCAGTTGAAGTAGTAGAGAGTTGGATTTGCCGGCATGAGACACAAGCTAATGGAAACATTGGAAGTGCCACATCTATGGCCATTCTACCCCAAACCCGATCTAGTAGCGATGAGGTTTGGCAACAAAATGCTTTGGGTTGCAACAATGCTTCAAAACAGATATAGTTACTAGCTCAAGAGGAAAAAGTCCTTATGTAAATGTTGTTGTATATAGAATTAAAAATTGCAATATAAACTCCAAAAAAGTGGACATGCATGAATGAAAATAAAATGTTTGTCGGAGTTTGCATAAAGATGTATAGTCCAATATGCAAGCTTGAGCTTCAAAGTCATATTCATGTAAGCCTACAGCCAGATGACTTGGCTACCCTGGTTAAGCATCCTAGGATAAGTATCTACATTGGCTATCATCCATTCTTCTCTTGACCTCCTCTTCTTGAGCCGGTTGCACCTGAACTTAGAAGGGAATACCCTGCTTCTCGAGGAAAGTGTTGCTAGATTAGGGAATGTGTGTAAACATGTTGGAGAAGACTGACCTTTACCACTTTAATCGAGAGGAGCTACATATCACTGACACTGTACAAGATATACTCATAGTCACAAGGGATCGCATATGATGTTGAAGTGTTCTGACATGGCTTTTGAGGAGACTTGGGCAGAGTCTTGTGGGTCTTAAAGAATGTTGTGTTTCACGTCCGGTTCTTAATAAGGTTCCCACCAAACTAATAATCCAAAGGTCCGACTGAGCTCCAAACTTTGATTTTATGAGGACAAGTTTAAGAGTTAAAATCAATCCAAGTTGTTTCCTTTTCTTTTCTTTATTTTCTTTTCTACACTTATAGGCATAAGTGTTAGCTACGGACTATCAAAGGCAAGTATAGGGGGGAAAGGCAAGTATAGGGGGGTGATGAATCTCCATTTCATCACTTTTATTTTTTCATTTTGGCCTTCATTCCCAAGCTAAATGCATGTATATATCATTAAATTTTCAATGTAAAAACTGTATAAGTTGTACAAAAGACTGCATAAATTACTGTATAAATACTATAACTGATGCAAAAATAGAAGATTAAAGAAAAGAAAAGAAAAAGAATGAGGTGTCAAGGACACTAAATGACCCTAGCAAGACTCAGTCATCATGATGACTTGATAAGGAATAAAGTAGGAGAGATGAGGGTAAAAACTACAATAAAAACCATATTTATTTATTCTTCAATACTTCACTTTTGGGACCTATTTTATTCTTTATTATTTATACATCAAATCAATAAACTTTATACATAATAGTATTAAATAAAAATAAAAAATTATTTCTCACGAAAATAATATAAATTATAAATTCTATACTCATAATAAACAACAAAAACCCCAACTTCACAGACCCATATCTTTTCCATACGAACTCAAAATGTATCAAAATTACCTTTAATTGTATACAACTTATTATTAGCTATCTAATTAAGGTGGTTTCACTTAGTTTGGAGTTAAGATGCAAAAGTTAGATTTTGGACCCCTATTGTACATTATACCTGAATAAAATATTCATTTTATCGTTTGTACTTTTTTATGATTTTATATTTTATAATATTGTAAATATTATTTATAACATATGTCCATAATTACAATGAAAGAAAATCATCAAAAATACAATAATATAAGTAAATCTATTTCAATACATAGGTATATATTCTATGCATGTACCTATATAATAAATGCGCTTATTTATTTAAGTATTCATGTTATATGAGAAAAAATAATAAAAATATATTTATATGTCTCTAAATAAGTTATAATTATATAAAATCATGTAGGTTAAATAATAAATTTTTAAATAGACCATAGAAATTAAATACCCAATATATAGGTAAATATACCTAAAATATACTTTTAAATAATAACTTATAATAAATTAATTCAAAAAAAAAATAAAAATCGTATCAAAATACTAAATAAAATAATCAACATTTTTTATTTTGTAACAAAAAATCAATTAATTCATTTAATAATTATTGAATTTACAATAAAATTTAAAATATCTTCTTCCATGTTGATAAGGAATCCTAAGTATAGATAAGAATGCTGCTAAAAATTGGGGACCAGTGATTTGTGGAAAGGAAAGGATATACAAGAGAAAAATAAAAAGAACAAAATCAAAATCGCTAATCAACGAGCAATCAATCCCCCCTATACTTAGGATCTTGTATCCTTAGCATAAAACACGAGAAAAAAATGGGAACGATTGTGGTCTACGAAGAATGTACAGGTGGAATCAACAAATCGGCTCCTCCCCCTTTACTTAGGGTAAAGTATCTCTAAGTATGAAAAAGAATATTAATAGATGAGGGACGTGCAAGAGAACTGAAGGAACTAAGGCGAAAACAATCAAGATAAATCACAAATGTACAAAGTGAACAATGTTGAGGTGCCTCTCAACAAATGCTAGAGTTTACGCCCCTAGATGGGCGCAAAGTCTAGGACAAAGTAGTATCACAGTTCAAGACGACATCTGTAAGGCAAATGTCGTACTGTTGTTTTCGTCTCGATGTGAGAACAACAACGAAGTCAATAATGAATACGATAACACCCGAGTATTCAATCATGTGGGTGAATGTTACCGAGTAAATAGATGAGAAAATGAAGTCGCAAACCGGTAGCTCGAACGGTATCATCAACTCAAGATCCGAATAGAGTGAAATAGTAGAGCCAAGAAAGTCAAATGTGGAGAAAGAAGGATCAGTAAGAAATTCCTCCACATCAATCACCGTCTCAAACATGTATAGCAAGTCAAGATCGAGAGAATCTCTAAGAAAACTGATATCCGATGTATCTAATATAGATAAATCAGAAAAAAACATCGAATATCTCAAAAGACGGCTCATCCTTATGAGGGTCGTCAAGGTGAAAAAACTAAGACTCAAAATCAATATCAATATCAGAAGATTCGGTTTCGTAATCCGATAAATCGATTACACACTCATGAAATGAAACTGAGTACTCAGAACAAGGTGTTTCCTCCCTCAGATAACCCTCGAGGAAGAAATCAAACTCATCAGATAAGATAGAATAATTGAAGTCTAACATGGCATCTGTATCACTATCGATCACCCATTCCTCGCACCAAAGTGTCACATTGGCGAAAGACTATCTTTGAACAATCTGAAAACATGAAATGGTACTATCCCACCATGCGGCTGATGAATAAGTTTATGAAATCGATCCTCGATCTGTGCTAATGCTAGTAGATGTCTGGTCCTTAGAAAACATATCAATTTCATCAAACAAGATGACTAGTTTCTCAACTATGGGACTATCAATGTCTGGCGTGTCAAAACAATGTCCCTCATCTAACTCGGGCTGGTCTTGACATGGAACTAACTCGAGAAGTGTCATCCCAAATCTTTGAAGACGTACGATAGACAGTGGATCGTCGAAAGCTCACGGAGTCTGAGCGCAAAATCCGTCTAGTCATCATCTTCGATGTCAAAAGAATATGAGAGAGAATACGATATCAAGTCAAGAACACGAGTATGAAGGCGTATAAGACACGGAATAATGCACACCTTGCATTCAAACACAATGCAACCCCAAGTTCACCAACTGCACACGGTGAAGACCGTAAGAGAT
The DNA here is from genome assembly GCA_037367405.1 of Ottelia alismoides. Taxonomy (NCBI): domain Eukaryota; kingdom Viridiplantae; phylum Streptophyta; class Magnoliopsida; order Alismatales; family Hydrocharitaceae; genus Ottelia; species Ottelia alismoides. The sequence goes on from JAZKJV010008504.1 coordinate 335,670, forward strand.
CGGTCTTTTATCTTTTCAATTTTATTTTTGTTGATCAATCAGTTATTTTAGCAAGCTCATAGATATAGTCTCCTAGGGTAGTTCATGTTTAAGCCGGCGTTGCACACCAACCTAAACAAGACTACTTCTAACGTTTGAGGCAAGTGCTTGCAGCAAGTAACATGACCCGAAGATGAGTTCAAGCATTTAGGGCACAAGTCTAGGGATTTGGGCTCTATTCCTTAAGTGTACGTGCCTCACTCTGTTTGGAGAGTACCTGCAAACAATGAGGGGTTCGCTCTCCCAATATAAGTTAAGTCCACGTATTTTTTTATTTTTATCAAGTTTTTAGAAGAAAAAAACTTTTTTTATTTTTATGGTTTTCACTTTTTTAGATATTTTCAACAATATCTGACGGGATGTCGATTCTTTTTAAAGTTTCAAAATGTGTCTCAGAGAGGGAGAATCATGGAATGCGGCGGAAAACAATGATGCTTGCTGAGATAGAGATCATACCTGACGCCATCAAACTTTATAAACCCTAGTCTAATGCATGAAAAGTCAAGAAAAACCGAGTCCTAATCAGCAATTCTAGCGTAAGAATGAATTATTTTTCAAATCAGTGAATTACGCCTAAGTATGGATTAGGGAGTTAGGTTTTACTTTAGTCATCTAATCATACAATCATTCATACCCAGGGTCCACAAAATCACGTGAAACAAATAAAAATCAGTAGAAACAAAAACCCGTGGTGAGGTACCCCAAGTGCAACGACACCTGGTGAAACAGACCTCGAAGAAAGTCTAAGTCTGAGTACAGGTCGGGATTTCCTTAGTGGATCCCATCTACAAAAGTCAAAATGGGCAAAGGCCCTTCCTCTCTCCAAAAATACAATAAAATATTGCCAACTTGCTCTGCCCTCTGCAACTGACTCGTAGAGAAAGATTCGATCTCTGCACTCTCAACTGATTCGGCTTCCTAAGAAGCCGGCCGATCTTGCAAGCCCTACAAAACTAGCCAGCAGCTAAAAATACTAATCTAGAGAAGAATCAAGAAAATAGTAAAAAACCGTAGAAAACTCTAGAAAAAATGCGCGTAACAAGAAGAAAGAAAAAAATCACAATAGAAATAAAAAATCAAAGTATGGCTAACGCCTCCCCAGCAACGACGCCATTTTGATAACGAAGGTTTCTAGAGCGATAAGATGTCGATGTTAATGTAGAAAATCGCTCCGAACCAAAACCTTAGTTGATCAAACAAAAATCGATAAAATAGGAAAGAGAGAGAGAGAAAGTGAATTGAATAGGCTTCTCTCTCCTATTTTATCTTACACTAATTTATTTTACCAGGTAAGTGTGCCTTGGTCGAACTCATGGAGGCAAAATAGTAATACTAATACTTGGATTTTTGAGGAAAAGAGTATTTTTGTGATTTTTTTATTTCTTCTCAAAGAATGCGAGAAAAGCGAGAAATAATTTTAATTGATTTTTTATTTTTTCAATTTTTTTTATTTTTCAATGTGATATTTTTCAAATGATTTATCTACAATATAGTAGGTGAAAATACGTAATGAATAGGTGATACTATATAGTAGAGAGATCGCTTGAGCAACGAGCTTGAAAAGGCACTCAAATCCTAATCAAAACGGATGTGAAATGCGACAAGTCAGAACACAACGATGTTGCGACAAAAATACACAAAAATACAAAGAAACTTTGTTGGGGTAGTTGTAACTACCATAGAAAAATCGATGAAAAATGATTTGGAATATAGGTCCGAAGATACCCTACAGTTCAAGGGTATAACTGCAAAGAAAAGAGATAAAAAAGTCTGCAATTCAATCCTCGAAGGGACTAAAATGTGAAGAAAATAAAGATTATTACATTTAGGTCCCTACACAAGGACCTAAATGTCATATCTTTAAGTTTGGGAGCTGAATATGAAATTTGGAAACTTGTTGGGTTTATGAAGCAAAAGTTCCATCGTTTCACGATCAAGGGCTATGATTAGAAGGCACACACTATACATTATTTTTGAATAAAATCAATTTTTATTTTTTCTTCGTATTTTTATGTACAACTTCATATAGAGGGTTTTATTATTTGAGATGTAAAAAGAGGAAAATAAAATAGGCCCCAAAATGCATTGTATTGATAAAAAGAATTAGAGGGTTTAACCCGTTTTCTGTACAGTTGATTTGCCCTATCTCCCCATACTTTATTCCCTGTCGACCAGATCATTATGATGACTGGGTCTCAAGGTCTAGGGTCACTCAATGTCTTTGACACTTCATTTTTTCTTTTCTTCCTTTATTTTTTTATTTTGGAATTAAAAATCGTATTTTATACAATATTTATAAATCAATAATTGAGTGTTATTTTGTACAAATTTATGTTATATACATGCATTTAGCTAGGGATTTAAGGTCGAAATGAAAGAATAAAGGTGATGAAATGGAGATTCATTAGACCCATATACTTGGCTTTGCTAGTCCCTAGCAAACACTTATGCCAATAAGTGCAGAAACAGAAAATAACGAAAAGAAATAAATTAGATTGATTTTTAACTTTTTAACTTGTCTTCATAAAATCAAACTTTAGAGCTCAATAAAACCTTCGGAAAATTAAGTTTGGTTGGGACCTAATTGGGATGCAGACTTGAAACTCAACAGCCTCAAAGAACCACAATACTCTACCCAAGTCTCCTCAAAAGCCATGTCAGAACTAGTCTATGTCATACGAAGACCCTTATGTCTATGAGTCTATCTTGTATAGTTTAAGTGACGTGTAGCTACTCTCAGCTGAAGCAGTAAAGAGACAGTCTTCTCCAACATGGTGACCCTAATTCCCCAATCTAGCAACACTTCCCTAGAGAACGGGGTATTCCCTTCTAAGTTCAAGTGCAACCCACTCAAGAAGAGGGGGTGGAGAAGAGAATGGACGGTAGCTAGTGTAGCTACCTATCCTAGGACACTTGACCAGTGTGTCCAAGTCATCCAGCTTTTTGAAGCTCAAGCTTGCTTATTGAACACATATATACTCCAAGGGGAATTGATTTTTCTTTGAATTTTTCTCGTCTATTTTTTGGAGTTTTTTTATTTTGCATCTCTTTGAATACTATTTACATCAACATTTACATAAGTACCTTTTCCTCTTGAGCCAGTAGATTATCTCTCTTTTGAAGTATTATAGCAACCCACAACCTTCTGTCCTTGGACCTCATCACTATTGGATCGGGTTGGGGTACAATGGCTACATATTGTGACTCCGTAAGTTTCCATTTGCTTGTGTCTCATGCTGGCAAATCTGGTCGTCTACTACTTCAACTGAGTTGAACAAAGTTTATGGTGCATGTGTTTAGAAATATTCTAGTTATTGATAACACGGATTTGGCGAGGGTCAATGTACGTCTCGCACAAGGCGGAGACGACAGTGTCGCTGAGGTGACCGCTCACGAAACCCTTGTTAATCAGAGATTAACCCACAAAAAGAATACGTCAATTAAGTCCCAAAAATGTGAATTAAATTTATTAACTCTACCATAAAAGATGCACAGTGCGTAAGTATGTAAAGGTCGAACCACAGAGAGCAAAAACAGGTAGCCTACAATTATTCATGTACAAGTTAGTCATGTATGCATGCAAGTCTTTTTGTGGGTTTTTAATTTTCTTTTAATTTTCTTTTTTTGATTTTGTATTTTTTTATTTGATTTTGAATTTTCTTATTTTTTTATCTTCTTCTTATATTTTATAATTTTGAATTTTTCATTTTCTTTTAATAAATGCATAATATATATAAGGAATATATATATATACTAGATATAAGAGAGATAAAAATAGGAAAAAAATGCTCAAAATATAGTAAATAAATTATTTTTGTGATTTTCATAATTGTCTATTGTTTTTATGACTTTTCTAGATTTTTCCTAATTTTTTTGTTATTTTTAAAGTAAAAAATACTAGTAAATAGTGAAACAAATTGCTGGAAAAATTAAAATGAGGATGAAAAATATAAAATGGTGTCTAAAATTCCTCAAATTAATTTTAAAACATAGATAATAGAATATAGAAAATTCATAAATAGAGATTGTATTTTTATGATTTTTCTGGGATTTTTAATATTTTTATGAAGGTTTTTGTGGTTTTTGATTTTTAGAGTTTTGTTTATATTTTTTTAGTGATTTTTGGATAGAAAATCAAGCAAACTAAAAGGCACAACATATATTTTTTTGGGAATTTTTCAAGAAGTTTTTATATTTTTTGGGATTTTACGATGCAAATAGTAGCAAAAATGCATGTTTTTGAATTTTTATAAATATGAAAATGCAATAAAAATGCAAAATAAAAATATGGCGCAATAGTACAATGCAACAGGAACCTATGGTAATTTTTTTGGTAATTTTTGGAATTTTAGAGATGTATGCAATAAATATTGAAAGCAAAAAGAAATTCCAACACTAGCAAGGGTATCTTTGCAAATAAAATAAATCTTAGGGGGCTCTGTGCAATTTTACCATAAATTTTGAACGTTAACAAGAAGTTTCCGAACCAAATACATATTTTAAAAGCCGACAGGGGGCCCTTGCAATTTTTCCATCACGTGGGACTACACGTGACTAACACACATAGGGACCAAAATGCAATTTCAGAAAGCAATGGGGTTTGTGTGCAAATTTCACAAAAATATAACACTTTAAATTTTTATTTAATGGACCTTTTTAAAATACAAATTCATAAAAGGGCATCCACGAAATTTTCCCACACTCACGTGGGACCGCACATGAGCTCACGTGGATTGGACCTATATGTAAATACAAGAAACCTGGGGGTCCTTTTACAAAAATATCCACATTATTTTAAACATTACACAATATTTAATGGACTAAATAATAAATACAAAAAGGCAAGGGCTTAAGGTGCAAATTACCCCTTATTAGGCACAGACGGACGACGGATCCTCATTCACTTATACACGTGTCGCCCATCTGACGATCGCTGACGCTTCGTGGTTGGATGGTTGAGATCAGATCTCCTGATGAGATTGGACGATCACGAGTCTTGGCATCCAACGGCAGCTGCTACGCCTGAGGTCTTCGTCTTCATCGGACGGCTCTGGAGCGACGTGGAAGAACATGGACGAAGCTCGCGTGTGGCGAGCATCGATCGTGAATACCCGGTGCCTCCGGCCTTCTTCGTCACCTCCGATGGTCTCTACACGTGCCTAGAAGCTCCCCGCATCGACTGATGGGCTCTACATGGCCCCTGAAGATCCTAGACGTTCAAGCGAGCACGAAGAAGGGAGGGACCTCCAGGAACCACTTCCTGGAATCAATCATGTCCAAGAGGGCTCCTTGTAGGTCAAGACCTGCACAGGAAGAACCAGCGGCTCGAGGCGAAGCACCTCGAACTGTGGTTTGAAGTTTTAGCGCAAAAATGAAGGTGGGCGGCGAGGTTCCGATGAGCGGTGGAGGCGAACCTCGATTCACGGACCCACGAAGGATCCGGTTGATCAGGGGTGTTTGGATGATGGAGAAGGCGATAGGGAAAGATATGGGAGCGATACGAGCGTCGAAGGTTAACTGGAGGGCTCGGGAGTCGTCACCGGAGTGGAGCTCCGGCGAACTACGACTCGACCGATTCGAGGCGGTTCATTGAACTACAAGCTAAACTAAATGCGGGGAATAAATGCTGGAACGAAAACCTATCTAATAAAGTAATAAAAGGTGCTCTTATACCTGGTGGGGAACCAGGGAGCGTGGCGTCGCCGGAGCTCCGCCGTGGGTGCAGCTCCCACCTCCTCCGACCGATTCAAGGCACCAAAGGCCTCCTCCTGTCACGAGGGAACCTCTAGGACCGAATACGAGGAAGGGAGAAGACTCAAAACTGACCAAATTTGTGAAGGAGGTCGGAGCTTCTTATTTATAAACATCACAAGGCACCATTATTGACCGGCTAAAATCAAAGAATCCGATGTGTTTACGAGCAATCTAAGATGTTGGCGCGTTTGTACAATGATCCAGCAACAATTCTTGTGAAGGAAGCGAATTCGATCGATGGACGAGACGCCCATGAAAAACGCAAGAAAATCAGGGATTCACCAAGTTTGGCGGTTTAGAGACACGGATGGGACAGTTGACCAGAGGTCAACGGTCCGCGGCCCCTGATTGGTCCACATAGGGCGCTACAGGACAAAACAAGGATTTTTATTTGAAAATAATTAATTTAAAATAGTAAATGATTTTAATATTTTTCGAGTATAAAATAAAAAATGTTTATTATTTTATGTAGTATTTTAATATGATTTTTATTTATTTTTTGGCTTTATTTATTAGTAATTTATTTTTATGAGTGTATTTATAGGTATATTTACCTATGTTTTGTGTATTTTTATTTTTATTTTATTTATTTTTATTTTATTATTTCATTTTCTTATTTTATATATTTATAACTTATTTTTGTTAGTGTAATGTATTTTTATTTGATTTTTATGAGTTTATTTGCATATTTAAATAAATAGGTATATATAATATGTAGGTATACTTATAGATATTTTACATATATTTCATATACATTTTATTTATTTAATGAATTTATTTTGTTTTATTTTAGATTTACATTTTTAATGGAATATATATAATATTTATAATTTAATAAAAATATAAATGAATACAAGAATGAAATCCCCTTTTATATACAAGTCATACATATGTATTTTGCCTATGTAATTGCATAGACTTATTTTATTTGATGGTTTATTTTTGATTTTCTTTTAATTTTAATATGTACTTGTATTATGTATATTTTTTACAAGATTCTAAAAATAAAAATTTTTAAAAATAATGAATACTTAATATAATGAATATTTTAATCGATATAATGTACAATAGGGGTTCAAAACATATCTTTTGCACAGTAACTCCAAAAAATATAAAATCACAACCATTAAATAGCTCATGAAAAGTTATATACAATTAGAGGTGATTTTATAGATTTTTAGTTTTTATTTGGAAGATATGGGTCTGTGAAGTTTGGTTTCTACCTTTTTATTCTGGGTATAAACTGTACATTGTATATTATTTTTGTACAAACTCAATTTTTTATTTTTGTTTACATTATTATATACAACTTTTATGTACAAAGTTTCTTTATTTGATGAATAAATATTCAGATACAAAATAGGTGTAAAAAATGCACAAATCAAGAATGAATAAATGAAATATTTATTGTATTCTTGGCCCTTATCTCCCCCTACTTTATTCCTTGTCGACCAATTCCATTCTGGACTTGGTCTCGTGGTTGGGGTCATAAAATATTTGCAATATTTTATTCCTTTTTCTTTTCTTCTCTTTATTCTATATTTTTGGCATTAAAAACCTTATTTTATGTACAATAAATGCAATGAATAATGAATGCTATTATAGACAAATTAACGTTAATTTCATGCATCAACTAGGGTCTTCAAGGCCAAAATGATAGAATAAAGGTGATGAAATGGAGATTCATCACCCCCTATACTTGCCTTTGCTAGTCCCTAGCAAATACTTATGCAATAAGTACAAGAAAGAACAAAGAATAAGAAGAAAAGAAAAAGAAGATTGAAAAAGATAGAGTGTATAGGATTCCTTTAAGTGCAATATATTGTCCTTACAAAATAAGAATTTGGAGCTTCTGTTAGACCTTGAGTGTGGATGTGTGTAGAACCTGGCCGGGAACCAACTTTAAAATACAACAGCCTTCGAGAGTCACAAAACTCGGTTCAACCCACCTCAATAGCCTGGTCAGAACTGGCCTACACCATACGCAAACCCTTTTGACTATGAAGCTGACTTGTACAGTGTAAGTGATAGTGGCTCTCCCCAACTGAAATGACAAAGGAACTGACTTCTATAGAATGACAACCCAATGATTCCCCAATCCCGCCCTCTGTCGTCGAGGAGCGGGGTATTCCCTTCTAAGTTCAAGTGGCATCCGACTCAAGTGGAGGAGGGGAAGAAGAGAATGGACGGTAGCCAGTGTAGCTACCTATCCTGGTATGCAAGATCAGTGTAGTCAAGTCATCCAGCTGCAGGCTCACATGGTATAACTTTGATGCTCAAGTTTGCTTATTTTCTATACAACACATATACATACTTCGCAGGCACTTTTATTTTTATTTTCAAGCCTGTCCACTTTTTTTGGAGTTTTTTTTATTTGGAATACTATTCACAGCATCATTTACATTAGGACTTTTTCCTCTTGAGCCAGAAGACTATCCCTCTTATGAAGCTTTATCGCAACCCACACTCTCCTGTCAATCGACTTCATTGAAACTGGACCAGGTGGGGGTGCACTTCCCTCCCTAGACGAGGATGAATGTTTCCACCCGTGTGCGTCTCAGAATGGCAAATCCAACCCCCTCACCACTCCAACTGTTGAGACAAGTGAAAGGTGCAAGTGTCCAAGTTAGGTCACGGTCGACAAGAATCATGTGTGTGTCTCGAAAAGTTCTATTTAGTCAGTTGAGGTGACTTGAACCCAACCCTGATTTCTCAGAAAGTTCCAATGCAGTTAGGTGCGGTAGGGTCCAACCAAGCTCCAATTTTAGACTTTATTGGACTGACTCAATCATCAAGCTCACTCAAAAAGAATATGAATGATATGCACATGCTATGCATAATGAATGATGCAATTTTTCACAAAGCTTTAAAAATCAAAGAATCCTTTTTCACAAAGAATTTTTGCAAATAACAAAAATCTTGGCACGCAAAAAGTATATACAACTATTTACACGGGTGTGCCGCAAGAATTAAGAATTAAGAAGATTTACAAGTGTTAACCTGTTTGTTCTAGGTACATATATGTATACAATTTATAAAGACTTTTTATTTAACGGCTTTACAGATATGTCCATATATATTTTATTTGAAAAACATTTTCAAAACTATAGTACACAATAATTTTTGCAAGCATTTACAAACATTTGAAAACTATTTTGCAAAGATTTGTCACACTATGTATATCCATTTTCCACAATAGTTTTACAAACATTTTTCAAACCATTTGCACATAAGTTTTCAAATCCTTTATTTCACACAAGGAAAAGAATTATACAAACAAAACGAATTTACATAGGTTGAAAACATTTCACAAAAATTTTTCCAAATAGTTCACACTGTTTTTTCAAATCATTTTGCAAAGATATTTAACATGATTTATTAATCAGTATATACAAAGAGAAACTATATTTTATATACAAAAATTGTTTAGGCTCTTATAAGTTTTATTTGGAGTTATTGCTTGTTTTTACGTGAGAGATTCTTGTGTATACTCCTCAGACTTTTTTGAGAATTATTTTCAAAAGATTTTTGAAGACTATCGTCCAAAATATTTTTACAAACATGTACACGCATTTGAAAATCATTTTGCAAAGGTTTTCGAACATTATAGATAGATTTTTCAAAATAAATTTTACAACCATTTTTCCAACCATTTGCAAATCGTTTTTCAAACATTTTTGTTTCACTCAAAGGAAATAATTTTGCAAACAAAACTATTTACAAAGGTTGAACACTTTTTACAATATTTTTCACACCATTTTCAAAAGGTTTCTTCACAAGGAGAACATTTTGCACAAAGCATTTTTCCTGATTTATTAATCAGTATGGACAAAAAGAGTTTGAGGAGCTCACAATCATCTTTTATTATAGAAATACTTTTATCAATACTTTTAGCTCAGGTGGTATTATTATTATTATATATATTTTTTATTTATAGTACGAGTTATGGCTTATAGTATATACATAGTATATACGACCCCCCATACTTAGCTGGAGCTATGTCCTCATTGATCTATGAGGAAAGAAAAGACATAACCCGTACTGAGTATAGACAAGTCTAACGAATGAATAAATAAATATATAGGAAAGAATCAACAACTGAGAAGTTGACCGTCCCCCCATACCTAGGATCAAATAATCCTAAGTATAGCAGACTGTTCACAAAGCAGGGAGGGTCAATGGTGGGAATAAACAGTTCGTACTCCGATTGACTCCCCCTATACTTGGGGTAAAATATCCCTAAGTATAGACAAGAAGAGGAGACAACGAAGAGGATCGAAAAGAATGAAAAATCAGGGTGCACACCCTCTTATACTTAGGACAAAGTGCGTCCTAAGTATAGAGGTCTGTCAACAAGGGGCGGCACCTTTCTTGATAGAAAAAGAAGATAGAAAAGAAAAAGAAGAAAAGAAGAAAAGAAGAAAATCATATGAATAGTTTTTGAGGTGCAGCGTCTGAATCTTCTGATGCTGACAATGTTGTGGATATCTCATCAAAGCGTAGAAGCTGGATGGAGTCGACAACAGCCAAGAACGTATCAGGCTTGAGGTAAGGCTTCAGTAGTTGACCGTTGACGACGAATGGTTGTGCGTCAGGAGACAAGTCTGATATGACAATACTTCCATTGTCACGCACTTTACAAACTCGGAATGGCCCTGTCCACTTACTCTTTAATTTGCCCGGGAAGATCCGCAACTTTGCATCAAATAACCACACCTTCTGTCCGACTTTAAAGGTCTTTCGTCTGATGTGCCGGTCATGCCAGCATTTCACATTTTCCTTGTACATCAATGTGTTATCGTATGCATAGTCTTGGAACTCCAGGAGTCTGTTCAGATCATCTTTTCTTTTCTGACCACTTTTGCGTGAGTCCAAATTGCACATGTTGATTGCCCATAAAGACTTGTGAATTATTTCGACGGGCAAATGGCACGGCTTCCCATATACAAGACGATAGGGTGACATGCCCAAGGGAGACTTGTAGGCGGTTATGTAAGCCCAAAGGACTGAGTCCAAGAGTTGAGACCAGTTCTTTCTGTCCGGCCTAACAAGTTTCTAAATGATCGTCTTGATTTCTCTGTTCGACAATTCGGCCATGCCATTGGTCTGAGGATGATAAGGAGATGCGACTTGGTGATCGATGACGTACTACGTCGTTAATTTCTTGACCTCTTTGTTAATGAAATGGCTACCCCCATCTGATATGAGAATCTTCAGGATCCCGAACCGCACCATGATGTTATCTCTCAAGAATCGGCACACTGTCCGGTTGTCAACGGCTTGAGCGGGAATAGCTTCAACCCAATTACTCACGTAATCTACTGCAAGAAGGATGTGCTCAAAACCCTGACTGTTAGGGATAGGTCCCATGAAATCAATGCCCCATGCGTCGAAAACATCTGCTATCTGAATGATCTTCAGAGGCATCGAATCTTTTGCAGTGAGCGTACTCTTCAATCTCTGACAGTCAATGCATTGTTTGACAAATACTGCTGCACCCTTGAATAGCGTGGGCAACCAGAAGCCACACTGAAGTACTTTAGCTTCCGTAAGGTCTCTAGAGTGATGTCCACCAGATTCAAGCGAGTGATAGTGCTTGAGGATACTATAATGCTCCTCCTGAGGTATGCACCTGCGCAAATGCAATCCGCTCCTTCCCTGAATAAGAGAGGATCTTCCCATTGATAAAAACGGATGGTCGACATGAATTAGTTCTTCTCATTTTTTGTCCAATCCGATGGTGTTACGTCTCAGGCAAGGTAATTGACTATATCAGCATACCAAGGGAGGGAATCCACTGCTAAAATTGACTCATCTGGAAAGGTTTCGGTGATTGGTGCACTATTCAGTGGAGGCTCTTGTTGCTTAATTCTGGAGAGATGGTCTGCTACTACATTCTGACTCCAGCTTGTCCTTGATTTCCAAATCAAATTCCTGGAGGAGAAGGATCCATCTAATCATTCTAGGCTTGACATCCTTCTTCTGCTGTAAGTACCAGATAACAGAGTGGTCTGTAAAAATGTTAGCTTTTGATCCAAGCAAATAGGATCTGAACTTTTCCAGGGTGAAAACCACAGCCAGCGACTCTTTCTTTGTCGCAGTGTAATTTCTTTGCGCCTCATCTAATGTTTTACTGGTGTAGTGAATGGCATAGGGCGCTTTTACTTTTCTCTGTCCCAAAACAACCCCGACTGCAAAGTCTGACGCATCAGTCATGATCTCAAAAGGAAGAGACCAATCCGGCAACTGTAGGACTGAAGCTTGAGTGATAAGCTCCTTCAGTTGATTGAAAGCAAGGAGAACATGCTGATCGACATTGAACTCAGTTTCCTTGCATAGAAGTTCTGTTAAAGGTCGGGCGATGCGGCTAAAATCCCTGATGAATTGTCTGTAAAATCCCACATGCCCCAGGAATGACCTTATATTTTTCACTGACTGAGGTGGCTCTAAATTGGCAATAACATCCACCTTTGCTGGGTCGAATTCCATGCCACATTTAAAAATGACATGCCCCAGCACATATCCTTCGGTGACCATGAAGTGGCTCTTTTTCTATGAAATCACTAAATTGCCTTCACGACATTTCTGAAGCACTCTATCTAGATGCCCAAGACAAGAATCGAAACTGTCGCCATAGATAGAGAAGTCGTCCATGAACACCTCGAGAACACTGCCTACCATCTCGGCGAACACTGCTAGCATGCATCTCTGGAACGTCGCGGGTGCGTTGCACAATCCAAAGGGCATTCTATTGAAGGCGTAGGTGCCGAACAGGCAAGTGAAGGTAGTCTTCTCTTGATCTTCGAGAGCGATTGCCACCTGGTTATACCCAGAACACCCATCCAAAAAGCAGAAGAACTCCTTGCATGCTAGTCTTTCCAAAACTTGATCAATGAATGGCAAGGGGAAGTCGTCCTTCTTAGTTGCTGCATTAAGACAGCGGTAGTCAACACACACCCGGCAGGATGTTGGTACCTGAGTAGATATTTCCTCTCCTTTGTCATTGGTAACCGCGGTAAGCCCTGATTTCTTTGGAACTACATGCAGTGGGATTACCTATTTTGAATCGGAGATGGGATAGATGAAGCCTGCATCACACCATTTAGTGATCTCTTTCATGACGATGTCCCGGAGGTTTGGATTCAGTCTTCTTTGGAATTCGCGGGACGGCTTGGCATCTTCTTCCAGATAAATGTGGTGTGAACACAATGCTAGATTTATCCCTCGGAGATCTGATACGCACCAACCAAGTGCCTTGCGGTTCTTTTCTAGAACCTCGAGAAGTCAAGATTCTTGATCTGAGTTCAGCCGGCTGCTAATGATGACCGGATACATGTGTTGTTCACCCGCAAGGAAAGCATACTTCAGGCCTGCAAGAAGTGGCTTGAGTTATGGTCCTGATCTGTCCAACATGTTGGTCACTTCAGACACTATAATGGTGGTGGGACGTACTTTATTGATGGAGCTACCATCCTCAGTATACTGTTTAGATCCTGATGATGTGTCGAACGGTTCTGTACTAGGCTCATTGTGTTCGGGCTGGAGTGAATTCTCGAAATCACATAGTTGAGCCAGCATCTGAGGGTCTGTCTCCCAAAAATCATTGGAGCATAGGTCAACTGTGCTTTTCAAGTCCTCCTCGAGAGTGAGGATTTCTCGGATCCATGAATCATTCAATGAAAGTGATGAGTCCCTGATCTCCACAATAAAGTTATAGTCTGCTTCTGATACTGCATGGCTCTCATCAGTCGTGGCATTCGGCTCTCTGATCATGTCTATAGTGATCTTCTTACCGTCCGAGCGAAAAGTGATCTTGTTGGACCCGTAGTCAACCACGGCACCTGAGGTACGCAAGAATGGTCGGCCAAGGATAATAGGGGTATGGAGTAAGGGTACGGGTGAGTCCATATCGAGGACTACAAAATCAACAGGGAATTGCATCTCCCCCACCTTCACCACAATGTCTTCCATCAGACCTTTAGGTCGCTTGGTGGATCGGTCAGCCAACTGAAGGATCATCTGTGTTGGCTAGAGTGGACCTAGCCCAAATTCTTGCATTAGAGACGAGGGCAAAAGGTTGATAGAAGCTCCGCTGTCAAGGAGAGTATGCTCGAAGGCCTGATCAAATATCTCAAAACTGATAAGAGGTGCTCCTTTGAATTGTTTGTTCTGGGGGAGATTGCTGATAGCTGCGACAATGGCCATGGAAAGCACGTGCCTCTCGAACTGATTGCGTTTATTCTTGCATGCTGGATGACGCCTGCTGGTACATGCTTCTTTCAAACCTTTCTTCACAGCTGGCATATATTCCATGGCCTTCAGTAAGGGAATCTCAACAGTTAAGTTATCTATTATTTCCACAACTCCAAGATCAGGCAATGCACTTTTTCCTTTTGTAATATTTTTGGATTTTTTGATTGCATTAGGAAAAGAAATAGTTACATCACTGGAAGGCAAAATAGAGTTCTTATTTACATCAGAATTATCGCCCACATATTGTTGTAATCCGGACTACTGCAAAAAGGAGTAAAAGCTGAATCCTGCATTACTGGTGCTGATGGGGAAGCAAAAAGTAGGGCGTCTGCGCTGTCTGCTGACGAGGGATCGGCTGCAACTGGCTGCTCCTCTGAGGCTGGTGCGACTTTGCTTTGGCTGCAAAATTCTTTTTGTTCTTTTTGGTTTTTCTAATTTTTTGTAGTTTTAGCTGAGGAAGCTGGTGGTGGATGACTATTGGAATGGCTCCTCCTTCTTCTTCTTCCTCACCCATCCCTGTAGCTGGCACGACTAATGCAGAAGATGACGATTCACCTCATTCTTTATTCCCCCCATTCTTGATAGCAGACGGAGGCAAGGCCCTACCGCTCCTAAGAGTGACAGCATTAGAACAAACAATAATATTATGTTCCGACTCTAAAGACATAGACAGGACATCACATTCTACCTGCTCTTTCTTTTTAAAGCTATTGGGGTTGGCCTCAACCTGAGCTGGGATAGTGGTTTTGGTGGCAGTCAGGTCGTCGAGCCTCTTGATCATATCTACTAGCCCTTTGACGAGTTGGGCCAAGCAATCCATGGTCGGGTTCACAGGATTTGCCTCAGTAGGTTCAGCGTGCAGACCACACTATTGTTGCATGTGTAAGTGATGAGGTTGTTGTTGGTGGTGTTGGGGTGGTGCAGGAAGCTGAAGTTGCTGGTACGAGGAAGGGGGATACTGCTGGTAGTGCTGAGGTGGAGTGGCCGCGTACGGGTGGAAAGGTTGTGGCTGGCGGTACTACAGCTGCTGATAATGTTGATTCTGCCTCCATTGATTTGCATATGAGGGAGGCTATTGATACTGTGGCAGCGGCTGTGACGACTGCCCAAATCGACCACCCTAAGGTTGGTGGTATTGCCGGTTGGCTGGTAGCTGACCCTGAGGTTGTCCCATAGGACGGGTCGGTTGCGCTTCATTGCTCCAAACCCCGTTGACTTCTTGAATCAGGGGTGGTGGTGGGAACATTGGATCGGATCCTGATACAAACTCTGGTTGGTACACAACCATCTGCTGTTGCGGCTGGCCCTGATCGGGCGCTTGCACGTAGTACACGTGCTGGACTGTCGGTGGTTGCTGGCTTGGCTGAGGCTGATGTGGCAGTGGTTGCTCGTCCTTCCTCTCAGCTGGAGCTTCTGATGGTGCTGCTGACTGAACAGAGTTGATGGTGCCCACCAACAGTTCTAATTGTTTGGTGATCTGATCTAGCTTCTCAAGGTTTTAAGTCCTCTTCTCGATCACAGCAAGTTTCTCTAGATCCTGTGATCGCTTCTCGATGATATCAACCTTCGAGAGATGGCCCCCGATGATGCTTAGGTCGGAGCTCTCATCTCTCTCTGCCTCACGGGACGCTGCCATGTGTACTTGTTTCTGGAGGATCTGGGGCTGCTTTTGGTATGCTTTTGATGAAGAGAGGGCGGCCTCTCCTTCGGTCATTTCTTCGAAAATCTGTCATACTTCATCGTCATCCTTATTGAAGTGTGAACCCCCACATGTTGCGTCATCGAGCCTTTGGCTCTCGATGTTCAGGCCCCCAAAGAAGTGTTGGACCAAGCTGGTCTTCGGGATCTTATGATGGGGGCATTTCTCCTGCAGATCGGTGAATTTCTTCAAGGCTTCATGTATAGATTCATGGGCTCCCTAGGAGAAGTTGCTAATTTGTGCTCGCATCTGGTTGAGCCGACCGAGAGGGTAGAACTTATGAAGGAGAGCGGACTTCAGTTCCTCCCAGGTTGTCACAGCCTTCCTCAGATGGTTGACCCAATAAAGGGCCTTGTCTTGTCAGTTGAAGGGGAATGACATCATTTTGACCACGTCCAAAGGGACGTTGGGGTAGTGAGTAGTACGGCAGATGCATGAAAACTGCTGCAGGTGGATGTATGGTTCTTTACTGATGTTTCCATGGAAAGCTGGAAGAAGAGCGAGGAACTGGGCATCAGCTCAAAGTGAGAGTGCACGTGTGGAATGGGTATCTACTCGATCATCTGGCTGTCAGCTGGATTATAGGTTTGGGTCTCCCATTTTCTGGCTCTTCCTCGTCATCAGGAGGTTTACCACCTTCTCGTCGTCCTCCTCCTCCCTCGGCTCTGTTCATTACATCATTCAACATATCCTGAAAAGCGGTCTGTGCTAAGGCCTGCTCCGTCAGCTGCTGTTGGATGACCTGGATGGATGCCAACAGTTGTGCATTAACCTGATTCTGATCAGGCATCTGGCCTTCTGGTTGGGGTGGCTGCTGACCCTTGCCCTTTCCTTGAGGAGCCATGTCAGGATCTTAGTTTGAAGAAATGAATTCCGGAATAGAATCCAGGGCTTGGTCTGTCTTCTATCTACAGAATGAGAGAATCTTAATCAAACCACTTGTAATGTTATTCAGCCGTCATGATGAATCTGGAATTAAGTTCAACCCCAGCATGCTGTGAACGGAAAAAGATGTGGACTGTGATCGACTTCCATTCACAACAGTGAAAGTGGGACAAAAGTGATCTCGGTTTATTGGGCGGTCAAAAGAAAGGTAGAAGACGAGGAGTCTGGAGATCGATCTGCAAAATTCGGGTCGGGTTCTTGGGAATCGCCTCGAATTTTTTGGCGAAGTTGAGTCTATGAAATCGATGTGGGTGTCGACGGGATCCCGATGGAAACCATCCATAGATCGACTTCGCGAAGCACAACGAGGATTGTATGTTGGAAGAAGGATATGATGGTCAACGAGGAATGAAAAGGAGTGCAAAACAGTAGCAAGGCTCGACTGAGCGGGGGTCAAAGGAGAATGATACAACAAAACTTGCGCAAAGGCGCGGACTTGATCTTTGAACTTTAATATAGATCCATACAAACGCAATAAAAAATTGGGTTCATAAACTCACGCCATGTGAAGCCGTCAAGATTCGGGTACTTATTATCTTTTCAGTTTTAAAGTTGTTATTTCAGGCATATCTTTTAACAAGTCCTTAGCACACTAACCTTATAGGAGAGAGAGTACTGCCAGAAAAGAATCTCGTACTTGTCCTCCTCCTTTGTAACCTGTAGTCTGTACTTTTTGAGGTCCTTGTAACCCTTCCTGGATTCCTACTCAGCCAAGGAAATAGAGAGAGGAAGCCGATAGGCGAAACCAATACTTCGGTTCTCGCTCAGTATGGAATCACCCGTGAGCGTGCAAGAACCTACTCAGATGCAAACCGATGAGACAGACACCACCGTGAAGGCGTGTCCTATGCTCAGTACTTCAGACCATGTCGATGTTCCACACAAGGCGGGAACACCATCGCTGACATGGCCCTACTTGGTCACGTACGATAGAAGCACCATTACTTCGGAAATCTAGGCGATACAAAAGGTAGTTGCAGACTGGGTTTTTGGCACTATTCCTTATGGGACGTGCCTCGCTCATGGGAATAGGGTTTTGGTCCCCCTCTGAAGGTACCTGAAAACAATGAGGGCTTTATGAACCCAGTACAATGATAGTCCCTTACAAATTTTAATTAAGGTCAAAGTTTATTTAGTAGTCCCCTTGTTTTAGTTTTTTGGGTTTTCCCTTTTTTTGATTATGTTTTCATACCAGCGCCTAACGTTTTTTTGTAGATTCTCATATATGTCCTAGGTGCTCAAAATCAGAGGGAGATAGCGAAAAAGCCATGCAAGTTGGTTCCATGATGGAAATCTCACCATTGAACCGAATGATGCAGGCTGAGTTAGAGGACTTACAGTGCATCCCAGCTCTCTCCATGCGGTATGCAAAACAGAATTTTTAAACCTAACTACTTGACGGTGTGCAAGCGATAAAATCACCCTAAACATTAGCTACTATTAGTCGTGAAGAACCAATTTAATTTGACTAAATCAATACGCAAGTGACTATAAGAACATGCATTCTTATTAATGTGTGGACCTAGCTACCGAGTCAAGCAACCTAAGTCTAGGGGCTCCATGCACACAAAACAAAATAAAGAAAATGCGGAAAGCTTAAAACCGTGGGAAATAAAGAAAAGAAAGCGAGAAAACACGAAAAAACCGCGACGAGGCCCCCAGGTGAACAGACACCCGGGCACTGGACCTCATTGTGAAGAGTATAGTCCAAATTATTTACATGCCAAAATAGTCTCTCTCTCATAAAATTACATTTTTTTAACTAGATAAGATTTCTTCTTGCTTCCTTGGTACTTGCTCCAACTGGTCAAATAGACTTGACACTCCTTCATGCATGGCTGCACCGGCCTCCTAGAAGACCGTCCTCACATGGCGGACCCTCGCATCAAAGTTGCAAGAAAAAGGGTATTAGCACAAATAATCACAAAATATAAACAAAGGCAAAAAATATTTATAGGCAATTCATGAATATGAATAAACAATCATGTGAATATTTACAACATGACAAACTAAAGTAAGCTACGCTCATTGCTCCCTGGCAACAGTGCCATCTGATAACACAGATTTGGCGAGGGTCAAAGTACGTCTCGCACAAGGTGGAGACGACAGTGTCGCTGAGGCGACCGCTCACGAAACTTCTGTTAATCAGAGATTAACCCATAATAAAGAATAAGTCAATTAAGTCCCAAAAATGTGAATTAAAATTATTAACTCTACCATAAAAGATGCACAGTGCGTAAGTATGTAGAGGTTGAACCACATAGAGCAAAAACAGGTAGCCTACAATTCATCTACAAGTTAGTCATGTATGCATGCAAGTCTTTTTGTGGGTTTTTAATTTTCTTTTTATTTTATATTATTTTTGATTTTGTATTTTTAAATTTGATTTTTAATTTTCTGATTTTTTTATCTTCTTTTTATATTTTATAATTTTGTATTTTTCTTTTTCTTTTAATAAATGCATAATATATATAAGGAATATATATATATGTATATATATTAGATACAAGAGAGATAAAAATAGGAAAAAATGCTCAAAATACAGTAAATAAAGTATTTTTCTGATTTTCATAATTTTCTATTGTGTTTATGATTTTTCTAAATTTTTCTTAATTTTTTTGGTATTTTTAAAGTAAAAAATACCAGTAAATAGTGAAACAAATTGCTGGCCGAAATTAAAATAAGGATGAAAAATATCGAATGGTGTCCAAAATTCCTCAAATTATTTTAAAACAAAGTTAATAAAATATAGAAAATTCAGAAACATAGATTGTATTTTTATGATTTTCTGGGATTTTTAATATTTTTATGAAGATTTTTGAGGTTTTTTTGATTTGTAGGAGTTTTGTTTATATTTTTTTAATGATTTTTGGACAGAAAATGAAGCACACTAAAAGGAACAACATACATTTTTTGGGAATTTTTTAAGAAGTTTTATATTTTTTTGGGATTTTACGATGCAAATATTAGGAAAAATACATGTTTTTGAATTTTTATAAATATGAAAATGCAATTAAAATGTAAAATAAAAATAAGACGCAATAGACAATACAATAGGAACAAGTGGTAATTTTTTTGGTGATTTTTGGAATTTTAGAGATGCATGCAATAAATATTGAAAGCAAAAAGAAATTCCAACACTAGCAGGGGTATCTTTACAAATAAAATAAATCTCAGGGCGCTCTGTGCAATTTTACCATAAATTTTGAACGTTAACAAGAAGTTTCCGGACCAAGTACATATTTCAAAACCTGCCAGGGGCCCTTGCAATTTTCCCATCACGTGGGACTACACGTGACTCACACGCACAGGGACCAAAACGTAATTTCAAAGAGCACATGGGTCTGCATGCAAATTTCACAAAAAATGTTACACTTTAAATTTTTTTTAATGGACCTTTTTAAAATAGAAATTCATACAAGGGCATCCATGAAATTTTCCCACATTCACGTGCGACCGCACGTGAGCTGACGTAGATTGGACCTATATGTAAATACAAGAAACCTGGGGGACTTTTTACAAAATATCCACTTTATTTTAAACGTTACACAATATTTAATGGATTAAATAGTAAATACAAAAAGGCAAGGGCTTAAGGTGCAAATTACCCCTTATTAGCCGTGGATGGACGACGGATCCTCATTTACTTATACACGTGTCGCCCATCTGACGGTCGATGACGCTTCATGGTTGGATGGTTGAGATTAGATCTCCTGATGAGATCGGACGGTCATGTGTCTTGGCATCCAACGACAACTGCTACGCCTGAGGTCTTCATCTTAATCGGACGGCTCTGGATCAGCGTGGAAGAACAAGGACGAAGCTCGTACGCGACGAGCTTCGATCGTGAATACGCGGTGCCTCCGGCCTTCTTCGTCTCCTCCGATGGTCTCTACACGTGCCTGGAAGCTCCCTGCATCGGTTGATGGTCTCCGCTTGGCCCCTGGAGGTCCCAGATGTTCATGCGAGCTCGAGGAAGGGAGGGACCTCCAGGAACCACTTCCTGGAATCAATCAAGTCTAAGAGGGCTCCTTGTACGTCAAGATCTGCACAGGAAGAACCAGTGGCTCGAGGCGAAGCTCCTCGACCTGGGGTTTGATGTTTTAGTGCAAAAATGAAGGTGGGCAGCGAGGTTCCGGCGAGCGACAGAGGCCAACCTTGATTCGCGGACCCACAAAGGATCCGGTTGATCAGGGGTGTGTGGATGATGGAGGAAGCGATAGGGAACAATATGGGAGCGATACGAGCGTCGAAGGTTAACTGGAGGGCTCGGGAGTCGTCGCCAGAGCGGAGCTCCGACGAACTATGACTCGATCGATTCGAGGTGGTTCACTGAACTACAAGCTAAACTAAATGCGGGAAATAAATGCTAGAACGAAAACCTATCTAATAAAGCAATAAAAGGTGCTCTTATACCTGGTGGGGAACCAGGGAGCGTGGCGTTGTCGGAGCCCCGCCGTGGGTGCCGCTCCCACCTCCTCTGACCGATTTAAGACGCCAAAGGCCTCCTCCTGTCACGAGGGAACCTCCAGGACCGAATACGATGAAGGGAGAGGACTTAAATCTGACCAAATTTGCGAAGGAGGTCGGAGCTTCTTATTTATAAATAACACAAGGCACCCTTATTGACCGGCTAAAATCAAAGAATTCGATGTGTTTACGAGCAATCTAAGATGTTGGTGTGATCGTACAATGATCCAGCAATAATTCTTGTGAAGGAAGTGAATTCGGTCGATGGACGAGACGCCCATGAAAAATGCAACAAAATCGAGGATTCACCAGGTCTGACGATTCAGAGACGCGGATGGGAGAGTTGACCAAAGGTCAACGGTCCACGGCCCCTGATTGGTCCATGTAGGGTGCTACAGGACAAAACATGGATTTTTATTCGTAAATAATTAATTTAAAATAGTAAATGATTTTATTATTTTTCGAGTATAAAATAAAAAATGTTTATTATTTTATGTAGTATTTTAATATGATTTTTATTTATTTTTGGCTTTATTTATTAGTAATTTTTTTATGAATGTATTTATAGGTATATTTACCTATGCTTTGTGTATTTTATTTTTATTTTATTTTATTTTATTTTATTTAATTATTTCATTTTCTTATTTTATATATTTATAACTTATTTTTGTGAGTGTAAATATATTTTTATTTGATTTTTATGAGTTTATTTGCATATTTAAATAAATAGGTGTATATAATATGTAGGTATACATATAGGTATTTTACCTATATTTCATATATATTTTATTTATTTAATGAATTTTATTGGGTTTTATTTTGGATTTACATTTTTAATCGAATATAGATAATATTTATAATTTAATAAAAATATAAATGAATAAAAGAATGAAATCTCCTTTTATATACAAGTCATACATAGGTATTTTGCCTACGTAATTGCATAGACTTATTTTATTTGATGTTTTCTTTTTGGTTTTATTTTATTTTTAATATGTAATTATATTATGTATATTATTTACAAGATTCTAAAAATAGAAATTTTTAAAAATAATGAGTACTGAATATAATGAATATTTTAATCGGTATTATGTACAATATGGGTCCAAAACCTATCTTTTGCATAGTAACTCCAAAAAATATAAAACCACCACCATTAAATAGATCATGAAAAGTTATATACAATTAGGGTGATTTTGATAGATTTTGAGTTTTTATTTGGAAGATACGGGTCTGTGAAGTTTGGTTTCTGGCTTTTTATTCTGGGTATAAATTATACACTGTATATTATTTTTGTACAAACTCAATTTTGTATTTTTATTTACATATTATCTACAACTTTTATGTACAAAGTTTCTTTATTTGATGAATAAATAATTAGATACAAAATATGTGTCAAAAAAACACAAATCAAGAATGAATAAATGAAATATTTATTGTATTCTTGGCCCTTATCTCCCCCTACTTTATTCCTTGTCGACCAATTCCATTCTGGACTTGGTCTCGGGGTTGGGGTCATAAAATATTTGCAATATTTTATTCTTTTTTCTTTTCTTCTCTTTATTCTATAATTTTGGCATTAAAAATCTTATTTTATATACAATAAATGCAATGAATAATGAATGCTATTATAGACCAATTAATGTTAATTTCATGCATTAACTAGGGATTTCAAGTCCAAAATGATAGAATAAAGGTGATGAAATGGAGATTCATCACTTATGCAATCAAGATGACATCCAGACCTAGTCTCATGGTCTAAAAGAATTAAGTCTATCAGACCTGAAGTTCCTCAATTCCAGTTCTTATAGGGTGCGTTTGGTTGGGGGGTTACCCCCCACTTTGGGTGGGTAACCCCCCAAAACCCCCACTTTTAACCCACTAGTGGGGTCCACTCCCTTCCCATCAAAAAAATTATATATTATACCATCATATCATCTAAAAATCATAAAATACTCGACTTCGACTTACTATTCCAAACTTCAATACAATCACTTCACAACAACCACATACTTTTTCAAATTTCAATACAATCATATCATAATAACTACCAACTTTTTCAAATTCCAATACAATCACATCACACAAACCCTCCCAACCCTTAACCCACCAACCAAATACACAAACACAAAACCGGGTTATCCACCCCTGGATAACCCATGAACCAAACGCACCCATAAGGTTCCTGTGATTAAGTGGATTAAGGTCTAACAAAGCTCCAATCATCATATTTTATTTAGACAAGTTCAATTATAATTATAAATATGAAAAATGTAAATGTTATGTACTGAACAAAAAATCTTTTTGCTAAACAATTTTCTATATTTGAATTTTTTATGGTTTTTGAATTTTTTTTGCAAATTTTCATGCAATTTTTGAAAATATTTTGCAAAAGTTTGAATGTTTTTTGATTTTTTTTGAATTTTTTAGGGATTTTTAATAAGGGTTATGAAAGAAGTTTATACATATATTTACAAAGGAGTACAATATTTAAAGAGATTAGGTAAGGAGTTTATACTAAAGGAATTTACAGGTTAAATGTTAGTTATTATTTACATGTTTTTATATACAAGAATTATAAAGAATTTTTATTTGCTACACTAATGTGCAAGGTTCTCAACATATTTTGAAAAAATTTTCCCAAACATTTTAAAAACTTATTTTTCAAATGATTTTTACAAACCATTTTGCAATCATTTACAAAATGTGAAAATCATTTAGCAAAGATTTTTCAAATGATATATAGATTTTTCAGAATATTTTTATGACCATTTTCCAAATCATTTGCAAACCAATTTTCAAAAATTGTATTCAAGTAAATAAAACAAATCTTTTGCAAATATTTACAAAAGATTTTTATAAAGTTTGAAAACATTTTACAAAAGTGTTCCAATTGGTTTTCAAAAGATTTTTCAAGACATTTTCCAACTATTTTTCAAATCATTTTGCAAAACATTTTTTTAAATCAGATTACTAATCATATTTACATAGTATTTATAAAGATTTTATACATATTTAGACTGTACACTTTACATTTGATTAATTTGTATACGCTAACCCCTATAGTATTTTAGCCATATTATTTAAAAATACAAAAGTACAAGTTATGGCTAAAGTATATACAATGTATATATGACCCCCCTGTACATAGCTAGAGCTATATCCTCATAGCGATCAAAGAGAGAAAGGAAGACATAACTCATGCTGAGTATAGGAAAAAATATACTACAACGATTACAATAATAAGAAGTCGATCCTCCTCGCTATACCTAGGATCAACTAATCCTAAGTATAGTAGATTGTATATAAAAAGAGGGGAGGGTCAAGAATGGGAATGAACAAATCACCAGCTTGGCGTGTGTCCCTCTATACTTAGGGTAGGATATCCCTAAGTATAAAGAAGAACTATCAACAAGATAGGAGACAAACGAGGGGATCTAAATAAATAAAGAAAGAAAATAAGGTGAAAGATGAACAACATCACTCCCCCTAAACTTAGGGTAGGAAATCCCTAAGCATAAGCATTAATGGAGTGATGAACAGAGCAAAAAAAGAATAGACATCCCATTCACCTCCTCTATACTTAGGATAAAGCACATCCTAAGCAAGGTAAACACACAGATCGAGGTGGATGAGTAAAACAGAAGATGAAATTAAAGAAACAAAAGCGGATATATGAGGTGGTGAATGTATAATGATCAAGATGGTAGAAACTGTACTTTCTTGCACGGTCACTGAGGAATGGAGCGAACAAGGTGTAGGTAGATATTAGAGTCATCAACTGACACAATCCGATTAGGATCGACATGGTAAAGATCTTCAGTGGTCTGGAATGAACATGCACGATCTCATCAATGGAAGTAGCATGGTTAGGTCCGATCTAGGATGTCTCTCCTAAATTTGCCCTTCGTGATAAGGTATCTATGGTGTAAATGTTGCGGATATCATCAACACATCGTCACACACAAGAAGAGGGAACTCCAAGGTCTATGTTTTCCGAGTCTTCCTACTTGAAGAGGTTATCATCCATGGTAAAGCAAATATCTTTGATCTCAGTTGCTAGGTCATAGTGCTCGGGGTTAGCTGACACATGTAAACTCTCATCAGATGTGGGTTTTTGACCGATAGTGGGTGCAGTGATCGTCTCAATCAAAATTCTCTCGTTTTCAGAATGAAAGCATATCTCTCCAGATACATAATCAATAAATACCTTCGCATTAGCGAGAAAAGGTCGACCCGAGATGATTAGAATGCGCTCCACATAGGTAGAGGTCTCAATGGGCAATACAACAAAATCTACATGGTAGCTCATTCCCGGGATCTGAATGACAATATTTTAAAGAATACCTTTTGGCCTCTTTATTGATCCATTAACAAATTGACAAATTATCTTGGTTTTTGTGAGAGGTCTGAGATGAAGTGTCTCGACAAGTGAGGAGGGTATTATATTAATTGATGTGCCGCTGTCAAGAGAGTGTGATCAAAACAATAGTCAGAAAATGACATATCTAACGAAGGGTGTAACCATGTCCTCTTTCATATTGGGCAGATGATGAGTGAAGGCAAGGGCAGTTGCCATGGTAAGAATGTGGTGCTTGACTCTATGATATCTCTTTATTTTCTTTTGTGGGGGCACAAGCAAATGGTTCATGGCCTTTCGAAGTAGGGCATCAAAAATATCCTGAATAACTATTATCAGTTTAGGGTTGCTCAACATTTTTTAAATTTTCTATCTCTTCCATACAAGGGAAGAGATCAGAATCATCACGTATACAAAGATGACTAAGAGCAGTTTGTGCAGTGTCATCCTTAGGGGACTAAGGGGGTGGGAAATGTGGCGTATGTATGTGTGAGCAAGGGATGTGGCATGGGTTCCTTCTCCCCACAAGTTGGCCTGGTTAGGTGTCTCCCATTATTTTCTTTTTGGATTTTTTTGCTCATTTTTTGTAGTTTTAGTGATTGCAGTCTCTCATGGTCAGCCTCTCGTGAATCCATGTGTCCATAAGGTGAAGCTCCAAAGTGAATAGCATTGTTAGATATATCATTAATCCTCTGTTGTAATTGCTTCAGTACCTGGGTCACGTGTTCAAGAGTGGTGTCCATGAGAGGTGAATCCAACCACTTAGTATTAGGTGAGTGAGATGGTGGGCAATGTGGTGGTGTTGGGTAATAGTAAAAATCCGATGGCTGAAACTACAGATGTGGTGGATATGTACAAAAAGAAAAATCAGGAGCAAAGTCCTCTTGATAGAATAAAGGTGCACCGACTTAAGAAGAAGAAGCAGGATCATGAAGTTCAGATAAAAATAGCCAGTCTATCTTCTCCGAAATAGAAGATAAGGATCGGGAGATCACTCAAGTCAAGATCGAGTATGTACACAAAACAAATAAAAAATCAAAACAAAAATAACCCATAAATTCACCAACTCAGCACAATGAAGACCGTGAAAGATTGGTTTTTTATCTTTTCAAATTTAGAGTTAGATGAGAATACAGTTATTTACAAGCTCACAGATGCAATCACATAGAGTGGTTGTCCTAGTCGGCATAGCACGCCTACTAGAACACCAAAACCACTTCCTCTAAAGTCTGAGGCAAGTGCTTGTAGAAATAATAGGATTCAGGAGCCAACCCAAGTACTTAGGACACAAGTTCATGGATGGAGGCTCTATTCCTTATGTGCACGTGCCTCAGTCCGAAATGTTCCTGCGACAATGAGACGTTTGATTTTAGAGTCGAGTAGAATTAATAGTCCCAATTTTATTGCTTATCACTTTTTTTGGTCTTTTAGAGAATAGAAAACATCTAACGAATTTTTCGATTCCTTTTATTAACTATTTCAAAGAAAATAGGAGAATGATCTTGGAAAAGCCGATGCATGAAAAATCAAATGAATGCGGATGCTAGAGATGAGGATGCATACCTATTTCCAACAGTCTACGTGCAAGATGATCCATACATAAAAGAAAATTTAACCTATATGTGTGCAATCAAGAACCAACCTAGTAAGAACATTTACTTAGGAGTTACATGTTTATTATTTTTACTGTCCAACAATCTTGGTACATAATTCTTTTAGGTGTGTGGATCTAAGCCTACCTGACTCAACCAAATAAAATCCTAAAACTAGAAGCTGCAATCACACAAAACAAAGTAAAAGAAAGAAAAAAAGTAAAAACACGTGAAACAAAATAAAATAAAGGGAAATTAGGGAGAAACAAAAGTGAGAAGGCGAAGGAAACTACGAAAAATCCGATGAGGCCCCCAGGTGAACAATCACCCAGACAATGGACCTCGGAGAGTTCAAGTGTCTCTATGTTTTTGTCTTTTTTTATATAATAATAACTACAAAATTAAAAATGTCTCTCTCATAAAAAGGAAAATAAAAATTCAAATAATTGCTATGCTGGTATTATTTCTCTCATTGTCTTCTCCTTTGCTCTCTCCTACCCACTCGTGAAGAAAGAGCCGGTCTCCACTAAGCTTGGCTACCTCAACTTCCTAGAAAACTCTCCTTGCGTAGTGTGTCCTTCCAAAGAATTTAACAAATAAATTGGTCAGACACACATAAACACTTATTTGAAAAAGAAATAAAAGTAGGTAAATAAGATAACTAAAATATACAAAAGTCCTATCTGACGTTTCTCCCCGATAGCGACGCCATTTGTCAAATCGACTATTTAGAGGGGCCTAACATCCGGTTTTAGAGGATATGCGGTGACCAACAAGTCTGGTCTAGTAATCGATGTGTCGACCTCTCTCTGGCACTCAGCCCATGAATAATCAACCAAGACAACAATCAATCCACAATCTATGATAAATCACTTAAAATTGTGCAGGGTGAAATTTATTGTACCCTGCAGATAAATGTGTATAACATGCAAATTCGGGGTCGACCACTGAGAGCAAATAAGCATATAGGGGATTTATTGTCAGTTAATAAAATTAAACAACAAATGTTTTTTTACTTTTTTTATTTTTTATTTTTATGGGTTTGAAATTATATTTAATTTTTATGGATTTTTTATTTTAAATTTTTTATGTTTTGAATTTTTGCTTTCTTTTCAGATTTTTCTTATTTTTAATTTCTTCTTGTTTCTAAATAGATAATAAGTATATGTATCTATATATATATATATATTAATATCTATAATATAAATACTATATATGATATATATAATAAATATGAAAAGATACATAAAATACAAATAAGAATGGTACTTTATTTTTTTAAAGGTTTTAAATATATTTAAATTATTTATTTTAAATAATAATTATTATAAGTATATATAAGTAATAATATGTTTATGTGTACTATATAGGGTTGTATATTTATAAATACAGCTATTTATACTAAAAAATTTTAAATAAATTTTTTTTTGTTTTTTAATATTTTATCTATTAGTTTGATTTTCCTATGATTTTTTACTAATTTTTAGGTATTTTTAGTTGATTTGAAATACCAAAGTAGAAACTTATAATAATAGGTCAGATTGTTTTGGGTTTTAAAAATATATATATTCCGAAAATGCTCAAAACTATTTTAAATATATAGTATATAATATAAATAAAAATATACAATAGAAAGTTATTTTTTTCTATTTTTTAGAAGTTTCGAAAACTTTTATAGTGATAGAAAGATTTTTCAAATTTTATGGGCTTTCTTAAATATTCTTTTGATTTTGGTCTAGAGTTATATTATAAAGTAATATATAATAGATACTTTTATTGGATTTTTTAGAATAGGTTTTATATTTTTTGTAGTTTTATTGTTAAACATGGAATAAATAACTCCTAAATGATTTTTAATAAACGGTAAATGCATGTAAAATGTAAAAAAAAATAGGGCGTGGACAATCGTCATTTTGAGCATTTACCATGATTTTCCAAGATTTTACAAGCACATGGGCTATTTAATCAAAATAAAAGGACACAAAATAATTTACAATGCTAGCAAGGCATATTTGCAATAATAAATAAAGTCAGGGGATTGCATGCAATAAACCAAAAAGTTTACATTTTATTACATATTTAAAATACTAAATAGAAATAATAGAACCCGGGAGAGGTTGGCTGCAATTTACCCACCTCACGTGGGTCATCACGTGAGTTCTGCTGGCACTAGACTTAAATGCAATATCTAAAAACTTTTGGGAGATTCATGTAATGTTTACAGTACCTTTTAGACTAAACATAATATTTACAGGACTAATAAGTGACTACAAAAAATGTTGGGGTAATCTGAAAATTAGCCAATACAGCACGCCATCCAACGATGTTGAAGACCTCACTTGACATGTGTCTCCCATTGAACGGTGGATGCCGATTCATGGATAAGAAGTTAAGATTACATCCAATCGCTAGATCAGACGATCGTGTGTGGCTTCATCCAACGATATATGCACGCCTAGGGAGGAGTTCTTGATCTGACGGTTCCGAGGAAGTTTGGACGAATGGGAAGAATAACGGGACTGGGCTCCTTTGATCGCCGATATCTCACAACTCTAGTTGTCTACTTTGCCGCTCTGATGCTCTATGTGTTCCTACGAATGTTCTGTAATTGATGGTGGTGTCAAGGATGTTCAGGACCCATCGATGGGGTATTGGGAGTCAAATAAGTTAGACATCATTGGTGAGCTTTGTGCATATGCAAACAATGCCCAAATGGGCTCCTGGAAGAGCTTAACCTGCACGAAAATGATTAGAGGTCGAGGGTAAACTGACTTGACCTTGTTTGGAGTCAAAAAGAGGCGAGGCATATCTCACAGGCATAAGGCGGACGAAGGGGGCTTTATGGCTCGATCCAAATAGAATCGAGTGGACCTGGGTGGCTCGAAGGGTGGAGAAGCGAGAGCTAGTGAAGATGGGGTGGTCAGCTGGTCAGAAATAGGTTTCATGGTGGTCCAACAGAGGCCAGAGTTCTAGAGCTCCGACAAACTCTAAATATAAATTATACACTAAACTAAAAGATTAAAGCATTAACTAAAAGCAGGGAATAAAAATTACAATTAAAATCTACCTAGAAATGTAGGAAAAAGAGGCAGGTTATACATGTATATCAGGGAGTAGAAACCTCATTGGAGATGGTCCGATGAAGTATGGATCACTTCGTTTACACTCCTATCGTGATGCAAATCCGACAAGAAGCGAGTTACCACCAACCTCAACCTGTCATGATTGGATCCGAGGGTTCAAGATGCAAAGGAAGGATCAAAAAGCAAAAAATGGGGAGAGCTCTTATTTATACATAATATGAAGTTCCTCTAAAGACCTATGGTTTTTGAGAAGATTGATGCTCGGATGACTAAGGTAGGGGCTCAACGTGGAAGGTATATGTACAGAGATGACAACTCATGAAGGAATCAACTTGCCTAGGGAAGTGTGTCGATCTGGAAAAATCAAGGAAGTGGAGTGGTCCGCATCCAACAGACGCATACCAAGGGAGGGAGGACAGTTGACTCGAGGTCAACAATACTTATGCTCTCATTGGTCCATGTCAGCCAGCAAAGGCCAAAAAAGAAATAAAAAGAATAAATAATGAGAAATAAAATAGTAAATGAATCATTTAATTTTTAGTTGAAAAAAAAAAATTATTTATTAATTTATGTAGTATTTTACTATGATTTTTATTTATTTTTTTAAAGTGATTTATTAGATTTTAGTTTTACATATATAATTATAGGTTTGAATACCTATATATGATATATTTTATATTTGATTTTAGTTTTGATTTTATTTTTTTATTTACATAACTTCTATGTTTATAACTTATTTAATTACACATATACTTATTTTTATTGTATTTTTTAAGTTTAAGTATTTACTTAAAATAAATATGTGCATATATTGTATAAGTTTATTATATGTATAGTTTACCTATATATTAAATTACATTTATTTTAATGTGTTTCTAATGGTTTTATTTTATTTTATTTTTTACATATGTTTTGTATAACATTTACAAATATATAAAAATACAAAGAAGTGAAAAATATAAAGAATAATTATATTGAATATTGTATACATGTATATTACACAGTGAGGGCCAAATGCCAACTTTTTCATCTTAACTTTTAAATTAAATGAATCACCTTTATTACATAGATAATTTAATTTTATGAACAGTAAAGGTGAGTTTGATCAATTTTGAGCCAATATGGAGAAGATACATGTTTGTAAAGTTTTCTAAATTCAATAGTCAAAATAACACTTAGAAAAAAAATTATTTTTCAAATCTTTTGTTATACCCTCTACTTTAAAAAAATCCTAAACATAAAAAAATTGTATAATATACATATTATACAGAAAACATTTTCATACCCAGATTTTTGGTTTGAAAATAGTTGAAGTACGATATATGGGCAAAGAGGCAGAGGAAGGCCAAGCAGAGCAGAACATTTTTGAATGACTTTTCTTCTTTTCTTCTTTTCAGTCTCGTTTATCTTATTCTACTGACATGATGTCATCCCTTTCATCACTGCTACACTTAGTATGTACTTTATCCTAAGTGTAGGGGGGATGCACATCCCGAGTTGTTCATATCCACTTTCATCTCTTTTCTCCTTTTCTTCTTTTCTTCTTTTCCTTGTCTATTCTCTTTATCTATCAAAAGGTGTTGCCGCTTGTAGACAGTCGTCTATACTTAGGACGTACTTTGTCCTAAGTATAGGGGGTGTGCAGCCTGAGTTTCTCGATTCATTTCGATCCTCTCCACTGTCTCCTCTTCTTGTCTATATTAGGGCTATCTTACCCTAAGTATAGGGGGAGACAACATGAGTACGATCTGTTCATTCCCACCCTTGACCCTCCCTGCTTTGTGTACAATCTGCTATACTTAGGATTATTTGATCCTAAGTATAGGGGGGACGGTCAACTTCTCATTGCTTCATTCATTTCTTCATTCGTTTATTCTTTAGATTTTCCTATACTCAGTACGAGTTATGTCTTCTCTTTTCTCTCTGATTTATGAGGACATAGCTCAAGCTAAGTATAGGGGGGTCGTATATACTGCGTATATACTTTAGCCATAACTCGTACTTTCATATTTTCCTAATAATATGGTTATAATTATTTAAAATTCATTAAAAACCTTAATAAAAAGATGCTATTATTCCTCGAATTCTTTTTGTAACTACTGATTAATAAATCAAGTGATAATGTTTTTTGCAAGATGTTTGAAAAATAGTTTGAAAATCTTTGTGAAAAATCTTTTGAAAACTATTTTGAAAACGTTTTGTTACATGTTTTCAACCTTTGTAAAAATGTGTTGTTTGCAAAATTTTATTTTGTTTGTGTGAAATAAAATGTTTGAAAAATGATTTGCAAATGGTTTGAAAAATGGTTGCAAAAATATTTTGAAAAATCTATCTATACTGTTTGAAAACCTTTGCAAAATGATTTTTAAATATGGGTACATGTTTGTAAAACGTTTGTAAAAATTATTTTGGACTATAGTTTTCGAAAATTGTTTGTAAAATGATTGTCAAATAAGTTTGAGGAATACATACATCACACCAAAATCCATTATATAATATGTAATTTATAAAATCGATCACTTACCCTTGTAAATTCTTAAAATCCATTTCTTGTATATATAAGAAGCACTCCCGTGTAAATACTTTAACCTAGTTTTTAGCCAAAATCTTTTCTTTTCAAAAATCCCAAAAACATTTGCAAAATTAAAAATCCAAAAACATTTGAAAAATCTTTTTGAAAAATACAAAAAATACATGTGCATCATCATATTTTCAAAAACCCATAAAAAGTTCAAAATCTTTGAAAATTAAATCACAAAAATATTTTCTGCATAGCATTGCATAGCATGAGCATTTTTTGGATTGAGTTTGATAGTTGAGCAAGTCTCAGTAAAATCCGGAGATTAGAGCTTGATTGGACCTTAAAATCGACCTAATAACAGGAACCTTGTAGGAACTGAGTTTGAGGTACTTCAGGTCTAGTTGACTTAATTCTCTTAGGATCATGAGAATTGGCTCAATGGATTCTTGACTGCCTAAGTAGAGTATTTCGGAGCACACGCACGACTCTTGTTGATAATGACCTAACTTGGACACCTGCACCTTTTACATGGCTCAACTCAGTTGGAGTGGTGAGGGGATTGGATTTGCCGGTATGAGACACACACAAGTGGAAACAATTGCCCTCCTCTAGGGAGGGAAGTGCACCCCAACCCGTCCAGTGATGAGGATTTCTAAAGACAGGAGAGTCTGGGTTGCGATAAAGCATCAAAAGAGGGATAGTCTACTAGCTCAAGAGGAAAAACTCCCTATGTAAATGTTGTTGTATATAGTATTTCAAAAAGAGAGAGAGAGAAAAGACATGCTTGTACAAAAATAAAATGCCTGCAAAAGTATGAAAATTTGTTGTAAAGTCAATAAGCAAGCTTGAAATCCAAAGTCAAATATGTGAGCCTGCAGCTGGATGACTTGACTACACTGGTCTTGCATCCTAGGATAGGTAGCTACACTGGCTACCATCCATTCTTCTCTTCACCCCCTCCTCTTGAGCCGATTGCCACTTGAACTTAGAAGGGAATACCTCGCTACTCGAGGAAGGAGTCATTGGATTGGGAAATCATTGGGTTGTCATGCTGGAGAAGTCAGACTCTTTGTCAATCTAGTTGGGGAGAGCCCCTATCACTTACACTATACGAGTCAGATTCATAGTCGTAAGGGTTTGCGTATGAGTTGACATATTTCTGACCTAGCTATTGAGGAGACTTGGGTAGAGTTTTGGGATTCTCAAGGACTGTTGGATTTCAAATTCGGTTCTCATTAAGGTTCCGCCCGCACTAAAATTCCAAAGGTCCGACTTAAGCTCCAAACTTTGATTTTGTGAAGACAAGTTTGATAATTAAACTAAATCCAATTTCTTCCTTTTCTTTTCTTTGTTTTTCTTTTCTGCACTTGAGGCATAAGTGTTTGCTAGGGACTAGCAAATGCAAGTATAAGGGGATGATGAATCTACGTTTCATCATCTTTATTCTGACATTTTGGCCTTACATACTCTAGTAAATGCGTGTAAATAGGCCTAAATCATGCATTTTATCATCCATGCATTTGTGTAAAAATTGTGCATAAAATATTATTTTTAATGCCAAAATTATAGAATAAAGAGAAGAAAAGAAAAAGAATAAAATATTGTAAATATTTTATGACCCGAAACCCCGAGACAAAGGCATCTTGATGAATAGGTCGACAAGGAATAAAGTAGGGGGAGATAAGGGCCAAAATACAATAAAATCCCCTTTGATTTTATCCATTCTTTATTCATTTTGGGACCTATTTTTTGTTCCACTTTTTATACCTCAAATAAAGAAACTTTGTACATGAAAGATGTAGATAATTAAATAAATAAAAATACAAAATTAATTTCACTCAAAAATAATATATAGATAAAAAGTTATGGTCTGAATAAAATCCCAGAATCTCGAATTCCCAGACCTGTATCTCCCAAATAAAAACTCCAAAAATGCATCAAATTCACCTTTAATTGTATATAATTTAAAATAAGCTATTTAATGGCGATGGATTCGCATTTGGCGGAGCTACAGTTTGAAAGTTGAGTTTTGGACCCCTATTGTATACTTGTACAGATTAAAATATTCATTTTATTATTTATTCATTATTTTTATAATTTTATATTTTTATAATTTTATAATATTATTTATAATAAATATGTGTATTAAAATCAGAATAAAAACTCAAAGAAAACTCAAAATAAATTACTTGTATATAAAAGACATAGGTATAATACATGTATACATACCTACATAGAATCTATTTCTATTTTATTACATGTATGAAACACTTCAAAAAAATAAAAAAAATATATTTGAGTGTATAAAAATATTTTATAAATTTATAAAATACTAAAAAAAATAAATAAATACATAAAATAAAAATAAAATATTAAAATATATAGATATATACCTCTATAGCCTATAAATAGTAACTTGTATTTTTATACCTCATAAAAATAATTAAAAATCATAATAAAATACTTCATAAAAAATAAACATTTTTTAATTTATAATTAAAAATTAATAAATTCATTTACCATTTTAAATTGAATTTACAAGCCTTTTTTGCGGGATTTTTCCTGGTTGGTCCACGTGGACCAACCAGGTGGCTCTGATAGTTGACCTCCGGTCAACTGTCTCACCCCTCCTGTTCGGTCAGGGTTTTGGGTTTTTCGCCAATCTTCAAGGATTTTTCAAGAGTCCATCTTTCACCCTTTGTCCTCGATGTCTTCTTGACTTTTTTGTCCTCGAGGATTGGACTTTCACGCCTCAGGCTTACATCAATCTTAGAACCCGCAATTTGGTCGATCTTCCTCGTTCTTTGACGTCACTTCGTCAACCCTACAAAAAGATGTCCCCGACTTCCCTTCTCTCTTGATCCCTCTTCCTCCATTATTCGCCGATCATTAGTGTCGTCTTCGAGTTCCTGGTGATAGCAGCTACTCAGAGGACCAGGTCGAGTGAAGTTTGGCGTCGAATCGAGGTAGATCCACTCCCTCGCCGGAGCGCCACCCGAAGTCCTCACCTTCGTCTCCGGTGAGCCTCTTCCTCTTCTTTTTGTTTCATTTGATAGCTTAGGTCTAGTATAGGTTAGGGTAGTAACAGTTTCGCGTTTTATTTAGTTTACTGTCGTGATTTCATCAATCGAACCCACAGCGGAGCTGAGCTCCGCCCTCAGTTCTCGATCATTCCAAGCATCGAATCACCTGTTGTTCACCACCATCTCGATCCTCTCCGCTTTCTCTCACCCCGACGCACCTCCATACACCTCAATCTTACCCAAATCGAGCGACCCGAGCTCCCATCTCCGCCTTACGCCGGAGCTCTTCGCCGGACCCCCATTTCGCATCCATTCACCTCCAGTTTGCGTCGAACGCTTTGTTTCTTTGTTTCCGCTTCTAACCCTGCAGAGAGGAGCCCAAGAGGAGGCTCTATCGAGCCTCGACAATCCTGGGAAGCAGCCCCCAACGACCCCCCTCGTCCGAGCATCTCATGTCATCTCAGCTCCGGTTGAGAAGCTCACACGACGCGGACGAGTCCCAGGACCATTTTTTCGTCGATCCGGGACTGGGGGAGGTCGTGTGTCGGCCGGAATCAACGATCCAAGCGACCTCCAGGCGGTGTTCTTCGTCATCCTCTCCCTGCCTTCGGATTAGCCGCGTTCTTCCAGTCACTCAGCAGCCGTAGGGTCGGACCGCCTCGTAGCTATCCGATCGTCCTCTCACGATCTAATCCAGACAGCTGAGAGCGAAGGGGTACGGGCCGTCCGATTGACACCACGTGTCAAGTCGAGCCGCGTCAGCCGTCCATCAACGCCTCATCCTCGACCCTTGGATGCGACACGTGGATAAGTGACACGCCCTCAGCCGCACAATTATTTCCTGGGTATTTTGCACTTTAGACCCAGCGCTTTTTGTTAATTGCATATATGCCCCTGTGCGTAGATAATATAATATGTTTTGGGTAAATTTCACTCAGACCCTGCTAGTTTTTAATATTTACAGTTATACCCCTGTGAACAGCAGAACACGTGCGTTGCGCGTAACTTTTTGGTGAAATTGTTATTGTGCCCCTCAACTTTTGCCATATTTGCACAAATGCCCCTACCATCGTGATTTTTATTTATGTTTCTAGTATTTATTTCATGCATCTCTAAAGCTCCAAAAATCACAAAAAATTTACCATACGTCCCTATTGACTTGTGCTTCCACACTATATTTTTATTTTGCATTTTTATTGCATTTTCATAATTATTAAAAATCAAAAATATGTATTTTCAGTAGTGTTTGCATCAGAAAATCCATAAAAATTAGGAAAACTTATTGCAAAATTCCAAAAAAAATTCTATTTTGTGTGTTTCATTGTTTTTTTTGCTTCAGACCAAAAATCATTAAAAATTTCAAAACAAAAACCTTAAAAATTAGAAAACTCTAAAAATCTTCATAAAAATCTAAAAAATTCAAGAAAAATCTTAAAAATCCAACTTCAGTTTCTGATTTTTTTGATTTATTCTCTTTTTTTTAAAATTAATTTGAGGATTTTTTTACTCTGACTTTTATTTTTAATCCTCATTTTAATTTTGGCCATTAGCTTAATTCATTGTTTTCTTGTATTTTGTCTTTTTAAAATACCAAAAAAATTCAGAAAATATAGAAAAATCACAAAAACAGTAGAAAATATAGAAAAGCCAAAAAGATTTTATTTCCTGATTTTTGAGTATTTTTACCTATTTTTATAAATACTCTATTCCGCTCTCTCTTATATTGTATATATATTTTTTCTATTATTGAAAAAGAAAATATAAAAATATAAAATACAAAGAGAAAATATAAAATCAGAAAATTAAAAATCAAAATATAAAAATGTAAAATTAAAAATAAAAAAAATACAAAATCAAAAACCCACAAAAAATCCATCTTGGTTAAGTAGTTCACTAGACATAGGCCTTGACATTTTATCTGCTCACTCTAAACCTTTGTTTCCTGTGTTCGACCCCTACTTACTTGCCATTATACATTTTTAGTAGGGTATAATATATTTTAATCCTTGCTCTTGATTGCTTGATTAATTGTGTGGGTTAATTGTTGACGAACGTGAAGGCTTGAGTAGTTCCCCCGGCAACAGTGAGTCTGATTTGTCAGACCACTATTTAGCGGCTCTCGCATTATCGTTTTTCAGCGACCTGCTAACTCGAGTTAAGTTGATTAATTAAAACATAATTATTACCCAAATCAACCGAGTCGAAATAGATAAAATTAATTAACAACTAAATAAATCTAACAAATCAAGCAAGTGGTATATCTACTTTTATTAGCCTGTTATAGATACCAAGTTCGAACACAAGGAGCACAATTAAACCTAGGTAGTTATATCACAAAGATTCTCAGGATTTTTATTTTCTTTTTAGTGGTTTTTAATTTTGCAAGTTTTTATTTTATGAAATAGGGTAAGTAATGGCAATGAATAAAAATGGCAAACCCATACTATTTTTATATTTCCCAAATATAACAAAAATACTCATAAAAATCAACTAAAAATATTTTTGGGTTTTACTAATTTTATGTTGTTTTGGTGATTTCAAATGATTTTCAAATAAATCGAAGACTAAGAAAACAAGCAAATAGTGCACAATCAGGAGTATTCTTCAGTTTAAAAAAAGGAAATATGCTCAAAAATCTTGGAAACTAATTTAAAAAAACTAGAGGGAAACATCTATAAATAGAAACTAAGAACACAATTTTTGGATTTTTATTTGATTTTATATTAATTTTATCAGATTTTTAGAATTTTGCAAATTTTTGGGTTTTTATAAAAGCATATGCTATGAAAATTGGACAGAAATTAAAACAACTCAAAATAAAGCTACTCTAATTTTTTTAGAGTTTTAAGACATTTTTTGAATTTTTATGAATTTTATACCGTAAACATGACACTGTTTAAGGGTTTTTTATTTTTTAATAGTAACAAATAAAAGAAAATTAGCAAAGAAAAATCACCACAATTGAAACACAAAAGCAGGAGCTGCGTGTAATTTTTATGCAATTTTGGAGTGATTTTGTTGTTTATTGCATTCAATAAAAGAGAAAAATAGGTTGCTGCATATAGAGGACCAAAATGCAATTATTTCAAGTCACAAGACAAAATAATAACACGAAAAAAAGAGTAGTGATCCTTGATGCAAATAATCTAGAGCAATCTTGCGCTTCACGTGATTGAGCCTTCATAGGAGTATAAATGCAAATATGGAAAACTTCCTCTTTTTCATTAATCAATTAGAAGCGTAAGCATATGGTTGCAAAATACCCAAAAAAGCATCTGAGGACACATGTGAGTTCGACTCAACTGAACTAAAGTGCAAATAATATAAATATGAGGTCCAAACTGCAAATGTTTTCAACTACATGTTATATTTATTGGTCCAAATGGAAATAACGTAAATGCAAGGGTAAAAAGAAATATACCCCTTGCAAGCACTGACGAAGTATGGCTTTAGAAGGAATTTGATGACTCAGGGAATGTCAGGGACATGCGGTCAGATCATGGTCGGGTAAAGATCTGACGTCTCTAGCTAAAACGTGAATGTGCATTACAGATTTAATAAAGCTCTGATCAAACCGTTAGTGTTTAGGCATGGATGAATGGTCCGGATTCAATCTGGAGGAGCATCTCATCATCCAACAACAGTGAAGATGTTTCAAAAAACTGTAAAGAAGGGGCTGACTGGTGAACTTCGATTAGGTATAGCTCATGCTGTAGAGCTCAGATTAGCTGGCTGAGAGGTCCAACACCTTCCTGATGGTGGTCCGCATCAGGTAAAAGCCTCAGATGGCTCAGCGAAGGGATGGATATGGATTTAGAGGGTGGAGCACCTAGAGATTCTCTGGCGCTCAAGTAGGGCACGAATCGAGCTACACCCGCATACCTGAACATGCATGGAGTATCTTGGCTCGAAGATGAAGCCTTGGAAAGGGGTTATTGATAGAGAAAACAAAAGAAGCAGGGGTGGATGAGGTTTAACCTCCAGCGATGATGAGAGAAGGAGGTCCAGGCGTAAACTTGCACCGACGAGCAAGATTTAGGATGATCAGATTTTGTAAGAAGGTAAACGTGGTGATAGAGGAAATATTGGTGCGGATGGGTGTGGAAAATGGAGCTCCGACTCGA
The DNA here is from genome assembly GCA_037367405.1 of Ottelia alismoides. Classification (NCBI taxonomy): domain Eukaryota; kingdom Viridiplantae; phylum Streptophyta; class Magnoliopsida; order Alismatales; family Hydrocharitaceae; genus Ottelia; species Ottelia alismoides. The sequence continues at coordinate 375,533 of JAZKJV010008504.1, forward strand.
TGGTCAGAGCAGCTCTAGCAAACGATGGCTGATGGATCGATCGAATGAACTAAATGAAAAGGGAAGGGAAAGAGCGATACCTGAGGGTGCGTTTTGTGACCAGCGAAGAGAAATAGAGGTGGAGGCGAGGTCATGGCCTCAACTCTGATGCGGATGGCGGAGGATGCTAAACACAACGAAGTTTCTATGGCCACGTACGAGCTGCATTCTACCCAATTGTAATCCAAGCTCCAAAAATGTCTACCAAGTCCTATCACTACCATGGAGATGAAGGTGGAGAGAAACGGGGGCGAGGAATAGGGGTGCAAACGGACCGAACCTGAGCGAACCTATATTTTTTAGGTTCGGCTCGTTTATTTAATTGAGCCTCAACTTGTGTTCAGGTTCGGTTCATTTATTTTCGAACCGAATCCGAATCGAACCTCTTTTTAAACGAATCGAACCTAAGCGAATATCGAACTTATGAATTCTCTAATGGGAGTAAAAAGAAGAGAAATGGAAATATATATGTATGTTTACAATTAGAATAAATATTCATTTAGTTTTTTTCTTTATCTAACTCATCTTCATCTTTTGAAAAACATATATTAACAAGGATTCGTCTCTTTGAAAAAAGCATAATTATAATATATATTCATATATCTGTTCATATGGAGATAAGGAACTCGAATAATGTGGAGATATTCGATAAGTAAGGTTTATAGTTGTTCTGTTGATTTGAGGATAAAGAAGGGAAAAGTACTAGACACATAGATGGTGGATGTTGTAAACATGATGTGAATATTTATTTTTTGATAGTTTATACCAAGATAAAACCTACTTATCCCACAAATATTCAGTTATCTCTAGAAAAAGTTCACTTATCCTAGGATAAAATCACTTATCTCAAAATAAGGTCCACTTCTACGGATAAGGATTTGTAAATATGTATATGTGTATGTTTATCGAGCTTTTAACGAATCGAACCTGAGCGAACCTATGATTTTTAGGTTTGGTTCATTTATTTAATCGAGCCTAATCTTGTGTTTAGGTTCGGTTCGTTTATTTCCGATTCAAATCTGAATCGAACTTTTAGCGAGTCGAACCTGAGCGAATATCGAACTTGAGAATTTTCTTACACCCCTAGCGAGGAACGTGCTGCCTCTCAATGGAGGCAGAAGAAGACATTTTGTAGGCTCCCCAGGGGTCTAGAAGGATTAAAAGAGAATGCAAAACCCTAGGGGGATTCAGACCGACCTAGGGATCTGCGAGGATCGCAGATCATTAGGGAGTATGAGGGTATGTAATCCAAGGCTAAAATTGGTAGGATCTGGGTGCAATAATTGGAAGAAATGAGGTCCGGTGAAGGTTTGCCCCAATTGGATCTAGAAGAGGGAGGGTTGACCCAAGTCAACAAACCTGGGTTGACCAATCAATAATTAGGAGTATACAAAATCAAAGAATAATTAATTAAAAATAGCAAATGATTTTAAAATAAAAAGAGAATAAAAAATAAAATTTTGTTATTTTTCAAACTATTTTATGTGATTTTTATTTATTTATAATAATAAATATATGTGGTATATACAATATATGATATTCTGTACAAGTATAATATACAAATGTATTATATACATGTACTTTTATTTTATTTTTTTACAAAAAAATATTAATTTTATATTTTATTTATTTACAAAATATTTGAAAGTTTATAATAAAATTTTTATTTGATTTTTACAAATTTATTATGGTATTAAACAAATAGGTATTCTGCACAATATATACAATCTTGGCAATTTGTATAATGAAAAAGGATTTTATTTTTAATTTAATTTATGTTTTATAAATTTTATTTCAATATTATAAAATTATTAAGAATATATAGAAGTGTAAAAAAATATAATATAGGCATAAATTATTTATAAAAGAAATAAATAAATATATACAACTATATGTGTTGTGTAATTGTACACAATTCTTATTTTGCAATTATTTTTATTAGTTTTCTTTATATTTACAAATTGTATCAAGAAAATTGAATTATTTTTAGATTATTTTGTAAAAATAGGTGAAGGATATATACAAGATGAGTAGTGATGAATATATATACAGTGGATAAGGACCCTATCTCTCTCCCTACTTTATTCCTTATCGATTAGGCAAATATTTGGCCTTCTCTCGAGGTTCGGGCCAGTCTGCATTTATTGCATGAATACATCCTCATTTTCTTATTTTTCTTTTCTTATTTATTCTTTTATTTTGGTCAAAAAGAATGTTAATTACAGAATATTAAGAAAAGCATGCACAATGCTAATTTATTGTATTTGATATATATTTACAAATATTTTGTGTAGGGAATTTGGCTAAAATAAAAGAACAAAGGATGTGAATAATGGATTCATCATTCCCCTATACTTTATCTTTTCTTGTCCCCTAGCTAATAATTATTTGAAAAAAAAGTGAAAAAGACATAAAGAAAAGAAGAATTAAAGAATTTAGAACAATATTGATTATTAAGCTTATCCTCATAAAATTAGAGTATGAAGCTCAGTCAGACATTTGGATTATTAGTTCGGCGGAACCTTTTTCGGAAATGGACTAGAAACCTAACAAAATCTAAGTTCCACAAGACTCCTATTTACGTCTCCACCTCAGAAAAGACAAAGAAACATCCTCCCTCAACAAGATAACTCTAGTACCCTAGTCTAGCAACTCTTTCCTCGAGGAACGAGGTATTCCCTTCTAAGTTCAAGTGCAACCGGCTCAAGAAGAGGGGAAAGGAGAGAATGGACCATGGCCAATATATCCTCGTATCCCTTGGAGCTTGACCAGTGTAGCCTCCAGCTGCAAGCTTCACTGAGATGAGACAATGTATCACTTAAGCTTGCTTATTCAACTATATACACTCCGACAGGCATTATATTTTCAATCAGGCCTATCCCCTTTTTTGGAGTTTTGCATTTTTTTTAAGTGTAAATATATACAATAAATCTACAAGGTACAACATGTAGATAAGAAGTTTTTCCTCTTGAGCCAGTATACTATCCTCCTTTTAAAGCATTATCGTAATCCCACGACATCCTGTCGTTAGACCTCAATGCTACTAGACCGGGTCGAGATGCACTTCCCTCCCTAGAGGAAGATGGATGCTCCCACTAGTTGTTACACGCCTTATGCTACCCCAAGCCAAAGGATTCTGTCCCCTCATAACCTCATTCAAAAAGAGCTAAGTGTAGAGTGCTTGTCCAAGTTAAGGCCACTGTCTAGAAGAATCATGTGTGTATCATGAAATATTCTACTTAGACCAATCAAGATGACATGTGAGCATAGTCTTGTGGACTCAAAGAATTAAGTCGCTAGGACTTGAAAAGTCTCAACTCTGGTTCTTATAAGGTTCTTCTAAAATTAAATGGATTAAGGTCTTAACCAAGCTCCATTTTTCAATTTCATTCTAGAATATTGTAAATGTCAATATTATTCTGAAAAATTCGAATGCACATGCAGCAAATATTTACAAAACATTAGACTAGAAACAACGAAATGAAAGATAAAATCTTTTTGAGAAATTTTTCAAATAAATTTTGCAAATTTTTATATTATTTTTTATAAGAACAGAAAGAAAGTTTGTACAAATATTTATAATAATACGTACATAGTTACAAGGGTTTTATTTACATGTTTCGTATACAGTTTTTACAAGTGGATTTTCTCTATAATAATTTTATAAAGGGATTTTATATACAAGAGTTCTATAAATAAAGTTTACAAAAAAGTATAGGTTTTATTTACAAAGAATTCACAACACATATATACAACTACTTGGCATATCTAAAATTTACTACCCATGCGACAAAATATTTTACAAAAATTTTCACAAATCATTTAACTTTTTTCAAAACATTTTCAAAACCCTTTTTTCAAAAGTAGTTTTACAAACTATTTTACAAATGACTTTACAAATAATTTTTTAAAAAGGTTTTTGCGGACATTTTATTTTCACACATTTTACAAACATTTATACCAAATACATAATTTTGATACACAAAATAATTTACAAATATTTTACAACCATTTTTACAAAAATTTTTTTAAAACCTTTTACAAAAAAAATTACATACATTTTCTACAAATATTTTTCAAAAATATTTTATATTGTTTTATAAATAATAGCTATGTTATCAACCCCAAAGTACGAGTTATGGATAATATATAATATATTCGACACCCCATATACTTAGCTCGAACAATGTCCTCATAGTGATCGGTGAGCGACAAAGGAAGACATAACTCGTGCTAAGTATTGAAAAGTAAAAAGAATCGTATACTACAACGACTCAAAGAATAAAAGAATGAATTGAATAGAAGTCGATGATCCCCCCTATACTTAGGATAAAATAATCCTAAGTATAGAGGATTGTACAAAGGAGGAAAATCGAGGAAAAGAATGTACATGAAATCAATGACTCGACCAATCCCCCTCATAACTAGGGTAAATATCCCTAAGTATAGAAGATAATATCAATAGTTGAGGCACAAGTGAGTCAGCAATAAAAGAAAAGAAAATAGATATTACCTCCCCTATACTTAGGGTCAATTGTCCTTGAGTATAGGCAACAAAACAAAGATAATAGGATGATCAGATATATGAACAACATAAGTTCTAAAACCCCCATACTTAGGATAAAGTGCATCCTAAGTATAGCATAATTCATAGGGTAAGGCATGGAGTGTTGAACAAAACGGATGAAAGAATGAATGAGTATAGACAACATGGATATACAAAGAGGTAGAAAGAAATGTAACACATGTATGATGTACATAAGATGAAAGTCAAAAGCACATCTCGTACAAAATGAATTAGGGCAACATCAACGATCAACGGGTCATGATCAAGAAAATGCTTCAGTCGTTAACCGTGGACTCGAAAGGTGGACTCAGAAGACAACTCAAATATATCAATAGTGTCGTTGTCATGCACCTTTCTAACCAAATAAGAACCTTTCCACTTGCTCTGTAATTTCCCTGGAAATAATCTCAGTCTAGCATCAAATAACCATGCTCTCTGATCAGGCTCAAATTGCTTATGGTTGATATGTGAATCATGCCATATCTTCACTCTATACTTATACTATAGGCTACTTGAAAAGGTTGTATCTCTAAGCTCCTCTAGGGTTGCCAACTCTGCTCTCCTCTGATCTCCTACACTCTCTAGATCCAATAATATCTCTATGATTGCCTGTAGTGACTTGTGCTTAATCTCTATAGGTAAGTGGCATGGCTTGCCATAAACAAGTCAGAAATGGAAATGTTGAAGGATATGGGAGATCCTCAAGCGCATCACGGAAGCGTATGGATCGTATCGAATGTGATCGGGAGCGACTAGTCGCACTAGTTGCTTCGGGCAATGGAATTTTGAAAAAATTAAATGATGAAACCACATTATCCAAGAACCTTTCTCGGATCATTTCATCTAAACCACAATTAGGTATAAGGTTTACCTCTTGAAGCGTGGTTGTGATCGAGTCTCTAAACTAAGAGACCTCCTGTCTCAAGTCCGATTAGACGGAGGAGACGCTTGCGAGAAGGTTGATGAGACGTGTCTTTCTCGCAATCCATGTTGATGATCCAAGTGATGAATCTCCTAATTTCGTCACACGAAATCCGATGTCTTCTTCACGAGTGAGGCACATCGAAGGAGATGGAGATCCACGAGCAAGAACTTCAGCAGTATTAACGGCGATGCTGGGACGATGACGACTCTCTTAATGGCTCCATGGTGGACGACCATAAGAGAGAGAGGCACATGACGTGTAGAGAGAGAGAGGAAGAGAGCATTTGTTGTTGTCGTAAAACGTGTCTAGAAGAGCAAGGGGTGCCTCTTGTTATATAGGATTTTGGGAGTCCATAGATCTCAATCCATGGACAACACACAATCAATGATTGATATTGATTTGTGTTTCTTGCAATGGCTAAGATGTCGTTGTAAAAACACAACAACAAATGATTTAGTTTAAATTAAATTATATTGATAAATCAACATAATTAGTTCCAAATTAAATCACCTTTGACTAGAGATGAGATAATGAGGAGACTAACCTCTTTCCGTACAAAAGGGGGATGGTTACCAATCATCTGATGAGATCTCATTATCTCCTGATATCTCATTATCTCATGATATCTCGTTATCTTATGATATCTCCAAGATTTAGAACAACAATTGTTGTTAATATTTTTCACAACATAATTCACAATTATCTTGTGAAAAACTTCAATCAAGCCATTGAAATTATGTGAATCTCATTCACAACTCAAAACAAAATGTAATTATATTTTCAATTAATCATTCAATGTGAATTCAATTCACATTAACAATTAATCAACAAATATAAATCATAATATGCTCTCTCTAATATATTATAAATCACATTTATAATATACCTGAATAATATGGATAGTGCTATCCACACTATTCTTATCCATGATAACTAAATCACATTTAATCATCTTGGATCTTAATTCTCATGTGCCCAACTAATATTAATCACATTCACATCATTCACATATTTGATAACTAAATCTCATTTAATTATCTTAGATAACTCTCCTTATAATATAAATCAAATTCATATTATTCATGATAATTAAATCACATTTAATTATCCATTTTTCTCAATGCTCAGATACATATATCGACAATGAAATTATCCATGAAATCTTTCAAGGATAATGCGCTTTCTTCACGGATACTTGGAGATAAGGATAGCGCGATTGTATAGTTCCACATATAGTGACTTGAATATTGAGATAACATCTCAAATCTAGATCTTGTAGACCTCCTATAGATGCTTGATTGAATCAAGACCGTAGATCTAATCTTTTAAGTACATCTGAATCACATTCAGATCAATGTCCAACATTTGTACTAAGATCAGATTACTTCTCTATGAGAGGAGTCAATAAATATAGACCTGTTTCATCACTCCCTTGGAATGGAACCGTCTTGGTTATACATGCGTTTATGATCACATCACCCTCAGGTATTCCTAATACCTATACATTATGCATACTGGAAGACCCAGAATAAACCCGAAGTATAAGATCAATTTTACACTGTCTACTTCATAGTTTTATCATCAAGTTTCTCATTCGATCATTGGGAGTCGGTATCGATCATATACTTTCCAAAAGCATATATCATACCTAGGTGTTGATCATATACTTTTTTAAAAGTATATATCAAACCTACTAATTCAGTCAAGCTTCCAAAGCGAGACGACCTTGCACGGAATTTGATTCTTCCCAATATTTCATGAGTGAGCTTATGTCTTCCGGTTCAGTGATGAACCTGCATGATCCCTTTGAGAGATCGTATTACTCATATGCCCTTATATGCACACCAGTGTGTCAGTGTATAGACCTTGATATTGGTCCTCCAAATGTGCATACTCAGACATATAGTAACACATCTGTCTCCAGTCATAGGATGCGTGCCTATATCATGACAGCATACGACATGTGACTTTGGTTATCTCGATCTCGTTAAGTCAACTTTTTGACCTAACTATTCTGACACCTCCTAATCTCTATTCCCATGCAGAAGGCCTCCATCAAGAGGTCAGTCAGATATCAGCCATGTGAGAAAGGATTGTCATCTCCTACTCAGGCTGAAGATCATCTCTTAACAATCATTTGACGGTACTTGATGAGTCCTCAATCTAACTCTTTAGATATTAATCCATGATCACACACATTCTGATGCTGAGGAGGAGGACCACCACGATGATGAGGACCACCAGGACGTACATCTTGATGAACAGATAGAGGGGAGCGATACAGAGACAGTTGACATGGACATGGGCGAGTCAGATGATGATATCACGCCAGACCATGCAGATACTCCCGATGATTCTATTTCTTTCTCTGTTTTAGATATTTTTGTACATAATTATGAAACTCTCGATGTACACGCTGATTCCACTTCTGATATAAATAAAAATATTGATTTTTTCATTCCTGAGATTGTTCCTTTTCTCGATGCCTTGTATGGAAAAGGAAAGAAAAATAAAAAAAGAACAGTGTTACTCCAGAGATCGAGCGATTATTTAAAGATCACATATTCCTGAAGATTCCAATTTACGATTACTTGGATCACTTTCCTATGCTTAAGAATCAGTTGAAAAATAGATGTACCATGCGTAGGAAGAATAAATAACGTACATATAAAATGTTTTGACCAAGGCCACCCTGTGCTATACAGAATAGATTGCCTAAGAAGAAGAAAGACTCATGAGCACATTACATTAGATGCAAGATTTCTCATGCAGCATTCGATCGCACTCTATTAGATAATGGTTCCTCAATCAATTTCTTACCATCTTGTTTACTCGACAAACTCGAGTTAGGTCCTCTTTACAAATCCCACGTGATCCTTCAGTTTGCTGATATTTCTGTAAAGAGACCCAGGGGCATATTGAGGAACGTTATCGTAACCGTGATGGGTCTGCAATTCCCAGTGGACTTTACTGTCCTGGACATGGATTGCCCTACACAGTTGCACCTTACCTCGATCATCCTCGGGAGTCCTTTTTTGGAGACCGCGAAGGCTCTCTTAGATTATGACACAGGGAAGGTATCTTTTCGCGCCAAGGGTGAGAAGTTACATATAGAGATGGCGAGAGAGTCACACACATCTAGTACCGCATCTACATCCAGTTCAGATATCTTGAGTTCTATAGCCACCTGTGATTACATGGATGAGGTTTGCCGTGACGAACTTGAGAAATATCGAGTAGAGACCCAGGATTTCCTAGCAAAGGATGGGTCCGAGACTACAGTTCGCAGTTCTTCTGATGGTATATTATATTTTTGCATGGATGATGAAGAGGAGATGGAGCAGATACTTGGTGTTTTTATTGCAAATATTTTACATTCAGAGAGTTTACACAATTCCTCCACTTTAGATTATTTAGAGACTAAGCTTCATTTAGCTAAGTTATTTTCCTCTAGTCATTTTGAGGATGAGCATAGTAGCAAGTCAGATGATGTTTTAAACATCTTCTGTAGTCTGACTTTGGAGCATATTGAGAAGGTGGATAACCATATTGCAGACATATCTACCACCAACACAGATTCCATTACACATAAAGATGAGGTTACAACAGAGCCAGATTCTACCTTACCAGAGCTGAAGACATTGCCACCAAACATGAAATATGCTTTCCTTGCAGGTCCACGTCGACGGTTTCCGGTCATTATCAGCTCATCCTTGATCGAAGATCAAGAATCTCGTTTGATGAAGATTCTTGAAAGAAACCGCAAGGCTATTGAGTGGATTGTATCCAATCTCTGAGGGATAAATCCTGCTTTGTATTCTCATCATATCTATATCGATCATGACAATAGACCTTCTAGAGAGTTTCAGCGTAGGCTGAATCCGGTTTTATGAGATGTTGTCAAGAAAGAGATTAAAAATGATGCGACGTAGGGTTTATTTATCCCATCTCCAACTCTAAATGGGTTAGCCCATTACATGTTGTCCCGAAGAAGTCGGGAATTCAAATGGTTAAAATGAGAGTGGAGAGGAGAATCCAAAGAGAGTAACCACGTCGTGGCAAGTGTGCATTGATTACAGGAAGTTGAATGCCGTGATGAAGAAGGACCACTTCCCTTTGTCGTTTATAGACCAGGTCATAGATAGGTTGGCAGGGAAGGAGTACTTTTGTTTCCTTGACGGTTATTCCGGATACAACCAGGTCACTGATGCTCCTGAAGACCAGGAGAAGACTACCTTCACATGTCTTTTCGGCATGTATGCTTTTAGACGGATGCCCTTTGCATTATGCAATGCCCCTGCTACTTTCCATAAGTGCATGCTTTCCATTTTTGCAGACATGGTGGGTGATTTTCTAGAGGTCTTTATGGATGATTTTTTGATATATGGTGAGTCCTTTGATGATTGTTTAGCACACCTAGACCAAGATCTTCAGAAAGGTTGTGAGCTAGATCTTGTTTTGTCATGGGAAAAGAGACATTTTATGGTTACTTATGGGATCGTGTTGGGGCATGTCATCTCCGGGTGAGGCATGGAGGTTGACCCTGCCAAGGTGGATGTCATCAAGCATCTCGAGACACCATCTAACATCAAGCAGTTATGGTCTTTTCTTGGGCATGTTGGCTTTTTACAGAAGATTCATTCAGGATTTTTCCAAGATTGCCCGACCGTTAACTGAACTATTAGGCAAAGACATCGAGTTTCTGTTAAATGACAAATGTCTTCATGCCTTCCTCACATTGAAAGATATGACTATCAGTGCTCCTGTCCTACAACCACCTGATTGGTCTCTTCCCTTTAAGATCATGACGGATGCTTCAGATTTTGCGGTTAGGGTTGTATTAGGACAGAGGAGGAATGGACTTCCCATTGCCATCCACTATGCCAGACTTTAGATGATGCTCAGCGCAATTTCAAAGTGATAGAGAAAGAGATGTTGACAGTGGTATTTGCATTAGACAAATTCAGATCATATCTTCTTAGCTCAAAGATTACAGTTTACACAGATCATTCAGCTATAAGATTTTTGATGGAGAAGAAGGATGCCAAAGCATGCCTTCTTATATGGATTCTCTTACTTCAGGAGTTTGATTTAGACATTAGAGATAAACCTGGGATAAAGAATGTGGTAGCAGATCACCTCTCCCAATTACAGATAGAGTAGCCTTCATATGAGTACCAGCCAGAGATTGCAGAGAGATTTCCAAAAGAGAGTATCATTGCAGTTACAGAGCTTCCATGGTATGCAGATATAGTGAACTTTCTAGTTACACAGAAGAGTCCATAGGGTTGGCCGAAGGACCGAGTCGATAGACTAGTTTCCGAGGCATGATACTATCATTGGGAGGATCCGATTCTTTTTCATGAGGGATTAGATTGTGTTTACAGGCGATGTATTCCTCAGGAGGAATACACTAGTGTCCTCACTATGTGCCATTCCTTAGAAGCAGGGGGAAATCATTCAGGGAAGAGGACATCACAGAAGGTACTTCAAATAAGATTTTGGTGGCCGACTCTTACTAGAGATGCTTGTACATTTGTGAAAAGTTGCCCGGATTGTCAGAGAGTAGTAGGGACAGTCAGTGCTATAGATGTGATGCCTATGCGACCCATTATTATTTGCAAGATCTTTGACACATGGGGAATAGATTTTATGGGACTGTTTCCTTCCAGCAGTGGCTTTGAGTACATTCTTCTCGCTGTAGATTATGTTAGTAGATGGGTGGAGGCTATACCTGCATGAACTGCAGACAGTAGGACAGTCTGCAAGTTCCTAAGGGAGCATATTATTTCACGATTCGGTATTCCATGTATTCTTATTTCATATGGAGGTATCCATTTCATTAATAAGGAGGTAAAAAAGCTAGTGAAGAACTATGGCATTGAGCATAGAGTAGCTTCTCCTTACCAACCACAGACGAACGGCATGGCTGAAGTTTCAAATATGGAGGTGAAATCCATTCTTCAGAAAATAGTACGACCGGATAGGAAGAACTGGACACAACTTCTAGACCAGGTTCTTTGGGTATATCATACTGCATATAAGACTCCCTTAGTTACTTCACCCTTCAGACTAGTTTATGGGAAGCCATGTCATTTTCCCGTAGAGATCATGCATAAATCCGAATGGGCTATCACAGAGATTTCACTTGATATGTAGAAAGCAAGAGCCAAGAGGAAGATGGATCTGAATGAGCTAGTAGAGATTCGAAATCATGCATAGGAGAACACCCTCATTTATAAGGACAAAGTGAAGAAATGGCATGATAGACATATCTGGCACAAGATCTTTGTTCCTGGGTAGAAAATATGGTTGTTCAATGCACGATAGAGAATTTTTCGTGGTAAATTAAAGAGCAAGTGGGAATGACTCTACAAAGTCAGAATGATGCATGACAATGGAATCATAGCTATATCAGATATGTCACCTGGTGCAGAGCCATTCATGGTGAATGAGCAGATGCTGAAGCACTTCGTGGAGACTACTGATCATCTAGCTCGTGTTGAAGTGATCTAGTTTGTATAGGACTCATGACGACTCTTCCACTTCATTTTGTTTAGTGCAGAGACCTTTGAGCTATTCAATTTTTGGAGTACACTACTACATGTACATTCTTCGTAGACCGCAATCGTCACCGATTTTTTGCTCGTCTTTTATGTTGAGGATACTAGATCCTAAGTATAGGGGGGACTAATTGCCTGTTGATTAGCATTTTCGATTTTGTTCCTTTTATTTTTCTCTTGTATATCCTTTCTTTTCCACGAATCACTGGTCCTCAATTTTTGGCCACATTCTTTTGTATACTTAGGATGCCTTATCCTAAGTATAAGGGGGACCAAGTGATTCCGTTGATCTCATTTCTATATTTCTCTTGTTCCTTCGTTATATATTTTTTCCTCAGTCACCTCATTTTTGTCTTCCATTATACTTACGATGACCTGATCATAAGTATAGTGGGGTCAACTAACTTATACTCTTTCATTCTTTTTCACCCACTTTTACTTAGTACGAGTTATGTCCTCCTTTTTCTCTTTTGACGCTATGAGGACATAGCACAAGCTAAATATATGGGGTGCGTATATTATATATATATACATATACATGCGTCCATAACTCGTACTTTTATGTATTTTCTATATCTATAAATTCCATAAAAAGTTGGTGAGGGTTAATTTAAAATTCATCTATTTATCTATTTATTTATCTAATATTTATAAAATCCTTGTAAATAAGTAAAATATGTCTAAAAAACCTTAGTTAAAATATTTAATTTAAAAGATTTATTTAAGATATGAATAATACTTATTAAAAATCCTATCTATTAAAAAAATGTGTAAAAATTATTTAATCCTTGTAAAATTCCATGTATATAAAATTTGTAAAATACATTAGTTCTTTAATTCAAAAAAATATGGGTAATATATCTTGTAAAATTCTTGTTTATAAAAATTGAAAAAAATCCATAAAAATACGAAGTCCTAAAATTCACAAAAATTACAAAATCCTTAAAATCCATAAAAATGAGTAAAATTTAGATAACATACTTCACAAAACATTGTTGCATTGGCATTAGCATTTTTCAGAATAAGTTTGATTTCTGAAACTAAAGATTGGGAATAGTATGGAGCTTGATTACGGCCTTTAACTTTCATTGTAAGGAGCCTAGTTAGGATCTGAAATTTAGACTCTTCAGGTCTTTGACTTAAATATTTAAGTTTCATAAGACCATATTTGGGAAATCAACTCATATGTGCCTAAGTAGAACATTGGTGTCATCCATACAACTCTGCATCAGTAAACCAATCTTGGACACATGCACTTTGCACTTAGCTCGACTTGCATGGGGTTGCGAAGGGCAATCCATCTTGGTAGTGTGTTTCTATCCTTGTCTTTGTAGCATGGACGTCTAAAGACGGGAGAAATTGGGGTTGCTATAGTTGCTTCGGATGAGGGAAGGATCTGTTGAGACATTTTTTCCAAGACCTCAAAAAAGGGACGGAATAAAAGATGATATATCCGTCGAGGCACAAAGAGATGAATGCAGTGTAAGAAAATTACAAAGTCAATTCAAAGGAGAAGTCACCAAATACAAATACGACCACAATGGTCCAAGCTTCCACCAAAAATGCATGTACATCTTAGTGGAGACTTAGCTACACCGGTTGGGCTTCACTAGGAGATGCGTCTACATTGGTCGCCCTCCAGTTCTTTTCTCATTCATCTATTTTCTCTCTATATTCGATTGTGGACATAGCACAGACTGACCTCAGAAGGGGATATCTCCCTCCCTGAGGAAAGAGTAGCTAGATGAGGAACCAATGGAAGTGTATAGCTAGGATGGACGGTTTCTTCGCTTCTTTAAGCAAGAAGAGCTAAAATAATTCACACACTATACAAATTGACTTCAAGGTTGATGGAGTTTACGATATGGATAAGTGAATCTGACATGGTTGTTGAGGCGAACTTAAATAAGGATTTGTGGAACTTGAGGACTGTTGAGGATAAAAGACTAATCCTAGTTAAGGCTCCGACAAAATGCTTGCTTCAGGCCTGATCGAGCTCTGTCCTTTGTCTGTTCTCATGAATTGGTTTAGGAAAACAAATTCATTCTAACTTTCTTTCTTTTTCACTTACTTTTCAAATAAGTGTTTGCTAACAGACTGGTAAAGTTTAAGTATAGGGAGTTGATGAATTCATTATTCATTAACATTTATGTCGTATTTTGTCTTAAAACCCTTAAAAAATACATGTAAATATCCATTAATTCTCATCTCTTATCAAAATCTAATTCATGAATAAAAATGCACTTTTATGCATCAAAAACATGTAAATAAATAAAAGAATAAAAACAAAGAAAAGAAAAGAAGGCAGATTGTTAATATGCACAATATGTCTTATAATATAAATATAGCTACAAGATATATTTACATAACCTAACCCTCGATACCAAGTCAGCATGGATTGGTCGATAAACAAACAAGTAGGAGGAGATAAGGAAAGAAAATCATAAAAATATTTAAATAATACACAACACACATTCTCCACTATTTATCAAATAAATATCAAATATTTAATGATTTTTAATTAATTCATATATGCTTATTTTTCACCAAACTCTTTTCCTAATTATTTCTAAAAATGTATATAAAAATAAGTTAAAAATATTATCTTGTATATATGCCAAGGAATCCGACTTTCAAATTGACAAATTCTCAACTTCCGAACATCATAACTTTCTGATACAAACTCCAATTCACTCTACTCACCTTTAAAGTTCATAAAATAATATTCTTGAAATAATGGAAGTGATTTCACTAAAATCGGAGTCCGTTTGCAAAAAGTCGATTTTGGGACCTAATGACAATGGGGTTTTGGGGATATTTATTTTATTTAGATCACACTATTTATAATTTTATTACTTTTATAATTGTTAATTATTTTCACGATCTTGTATTTTAACCATGATTTATTTCAGAATTTTTGGAGCTTATTTATTATTTTAATAAAATCCAAATTCTTAATTTATAGATGAAATTGAACTAAATAACTTATGCCCGTATTTATTAATATATCTAAACTAATTTATTAAAACCCACAAAAAGTCACAAAGATCTTAATTAGTATTTAAATAATTAAGAAAATATAAAATTTATATGTAATTATTTATTTATTAAATTAAAAATCCGAAACCTATTTATTAAGTATTATTTATACCTATTTATTAATACAAAATTTATATTTCATACAATATTTATTATTTACAAAAAGTAATAATACCATAAGATAGATAATTTAATTATTTATATTTTTCGTTTTTATACCTATTTAAAATAATGTTGTTTATTATTTATTACATAATTTACATTGTATTTTATCCTTTGGCCAACCAGGTGCTGACACGTGTCAGTAATTGGTGTCTTCTTCTCCAAGAAGCTTCTGTTCTACCAGCCAACATTTGACAAATTTTCCCGCTCCCATTCTAACCTCTTTCTTCGATCTTTACCCTCCATATTCTACTCCTAACTACCCTAATTCACGCACAACCTTCGATTCATCCTAACAACATGTAGATTCATCTATAAATAGCTTCCAAGTTGGCGCGAGCCAACCAACTCTCCTGAACTTCAAATTCCCAGAAACCAATTTGGTCATCATGCCCACTTTCTAGCCTTGCTCCGTCGTGATCTGGAGGTGACAGCTCCATCTGAAGCCCGAGCGTGGAAGAAGGTCGACCGGAGGAGAAGTTCCAAGGCTCCGCCGCCTTGCATCGCCGCCACCACGCCGCGTGGAGCTCCGGGAAGACCGCCCCATCGAGCGATGACCAGCAGCGATCAAACACCTCCAACCACATGTATTCTTCCATCTTGGCGATTTTATTTCTCAAATTTCGTGCCTTAATTAGCAACATTAAGCATGTAATTAGGTTCTTTAATCATTGTGATTAGACACACAATCAATTGACTCTCCAAAATTAAACTGCCTTCTCTTATAATCATCTCCTTTCTTCCACTATTTCACACTTTTATTATATTCTGGAAACAAATTATCATCTGCAAATCCTTGATTCCTTTGGTCAATTCATTCATGAATCGAGCAGATACCTTTTGATTGCAGGTCTATCTTTAATTTGGAGTATCAATTACTTGGCAGGAGCTAGAAATTTACGAAGAAAATTCGGATCAAGAGGATCCTCTACTAATTGACAGACATTGCCACACTGTCACCTTCATCGACATTTATCCGCCGTCAACTATCATCCTTGGAGGATCTCACCCGCAGGCGAGCTCGAAGAGAGAAGGAGTCTCCCTCTTGGCCCTACCGGAGGCCCAAGCTCAATGTCAGTGGTCGGAGGTAATTCAGAGAAGAACCGCCACCGCGACATAGCCAAAAAGGGTGAGGAACAACAAGAACTCCAGAGTCTACAGTCTTCATATACGTGACATCCACCGACGGTCCAGATCTCGCTGCTTTTAATCTCAGCCGTTACTTGAGCATCGGTGGAAATTTTGCTTCATAAGCATGCCAAAGTTTCAGATTTTTCGCAGAGCTCCATATTTTCTAGAAATTACATTTAGGTACCTGCATAGGGACCTAAATGTAATAACTTTAGTTTTCTTTGCATTTCACTCCCAGCGAGGGACCTTTTTGTAACAGAACAAAGAATTTTATTTTGCAGTTATACCCCTGGCTTCTAGGGGTTGTTTGGATCTTGATTTTGTCGTATTTTTCCGCGATTGTTTTAGGGCCGCTTAATAACTACTCAAGATAATTTTCTTGTATTTTTCCATGATTTTTCATCTTTTTGTTGTGTCACTTTGATTTTCACAATCGTGAGTTAGTTTTGAATCGATTTTGATTCTTTTTTTTATAAAATCAAGAATAAAGAGGATATTTCCGAGATTTCTTTCTTGTATCAAAAGCTGAGGTCTTAATATTCTGCTTCCTTGAGTTCAACCCAGGCACACTTACCTGGTAAAATAATTAATGTAGATGAAAATAGGAGAAAGAATCCTATTCATTTCACTTCTCTCTCTCCTATTTTCGTTGATTTTTGTTTGATCAACGCGGATCCCTCCTTGCGGTTTTCTACACCGACAACACCATTAACCATAGGTCGGAACTGCGTTATCAAGTACCCATCAAGAAAATAGAAGAACGTTTTCCCAACTAATCTCTCCAAAATCTGATCAATGAATGCTAATGGAAAGTAGCCTTTCTTGGGTGTGGCATTCAGGCACATGTAGTCGACAAAGACGTGCCACGACGTGGGTACTCATGTCACAATCTCTATCCCTTCCTCGTTGCTGACCATCTGAATTCCTGACTTCTTCGAGACAACATGGAGTGGGGCCACCTACTTGGAATCAGAAATGGGGTATAAAAATCCCACTTTACATCACTTCTCAATCTCGTCCTTAACTACTTCTTGCATATTTTGATTACGTATCCTCTGAAATTCACGTGATAGTCTCACATTATCATCAACATACAAGTGGTGTGACAAGAAAACGAGGTTAATACCCACGAGATCTGGCACTGTCCAACCAATCACTCGACGGTTCTGCTCTAAGACTTCTAAAATCCTAGACTCCTGCTCTAAGGTAAGGTCAGCACTAATTATCATAAGATATCTCCCTTTCGGTCCAGCAAGAAAGGCATATTTCAGTGTAGGAGGGAGAGGCTTCAACTTTGGTAATATCTTTTCATCAATCAAATATGGTTGAATCGCTCTATATCTGGCTAAGTGCTAAATGGTTATGGATCTATCTATCATGTACTCGCCACCAACAATGTTGTATCATGAGTATGATCGCCAAAGAAACACGGTAGTTCAGCCATACCCGTGTTCGACTCGTTATCTATGTCCTTGAATGTTCTGAAAGGGGTGGAACTGGCATATACAAAGTGATCTCTAAGTCATCAAGGGAATAGGTGATGAATTGACATTTATGCACATTTATTCATTTATTTTAGGTTTTAATCCCTAGATAAATGCATGTAAATACCAATAACACTCATGAATTAATACACGTATATCCATCTATATATCGTAAATAGATACATGTAATTAAGCCCTAAAATGAAGGCATAAATAAAATAAAAGAAAAATAAAGTAGGTATCATAGATATTGATTGACCCTGACCCCCAAGATTGTCATGCAGTGACTTGGTCGACAAGGAATAAAGTAGGGGGGGAGATAGGGCAGAGAAATCACACAAAAATCAAAGTTAAAGCTCTAATTCTTTTTTGTCAATATATGCATTTTGAGACACATTCTGTCATATTTTTATCCTCAACCAATAAGTTTTCAACATAAACATTGTATGTAATAATACAAAGAAAAATACAAAAAAATATTTCATTCAAAAGCACAGTGTGCCCGGGACGCACAAAATAAAAAGTCAGAATGAAAACTTCTCATACCTGTATCTTCTCCATACAGACTCAAAATTCACTAAAATCACATGTAATTATATATAACTTTTAATTTAATTTAGAGTTAAGATATAAAATTTAACTTTGGATCCTCATCGTGTAACATGCCTATAAAAAATATTTTAATTTATTTATTCTTTATATTTTTATGTTTCTTATATTTTGATAAATATGTAAATATTATTTGAAACATATGTACATAATTAAATTAAAATAAAATCATTAAAATACATTAAAAGAAATAATGTACTTAATTACATAGGTAAATATACCTATAAAGTACATATAATTTGTGTATAAATATATATTTATTTAAATACATAAATAAATTTAGGAAATTAAATAAAAATATGTACATGTGTAGTTAAATATATTGTAAATGTTAAAATTATTTATATAAATAATAAATTATATAACACAACATAAAATTAAAATAGGGAATATATAGGTATTTATACCTATAAATTACATGTAAATATCAAAACTTCATAAATAACGTGATAAAAATAGATAAAAATTACCAAAAATTAAATAAATATGTAACATATTTTATGTTTTAAGTTTATTTAAATAAAATTATTTACTATTTTTATTTTTATTTCTTTCGATTTTTTTATTTTTGCCATTTACATCTATGTAGCATTGACCTGGCCCAATCGTGGGCCTCGAACTGTTGACCTCACATCAACACCCCCTCCCCTCTGCTACCTGTTAGACTTGGTCAGGATGCCGACTTCTCCAACTTTTCTCGTGGCTTCCTTTACTTATTTGAGCATGATTTCTTTTTGAAAATCCCATATTGTATCATGCTCTCTCGCACGAACCATCTCGATCTGATCCTTATCGGTTGATTATGTCAAAACCCTAGTTCCCTTTTCCATCTTTTCCACACGGTTATAAATAAGATACCACCTTCTCCTTAAATCCATTGATCACTCATCGCCTCCCTAACCCCCTTGATCCCCTATTGCGCTCCTCCTTAGTGACAGGAAGATCGGACGACGACTCTTGGGCGAGGACGAAGGAGGATGACGTGCATCTACCCTTCTCTGAAATCACCTCTGGTGAAGATCTTCTCTCTGGTCACCGACGAGGTGAGATGCTCATTTTGCTTGCGTTTTGTTCCTTAGCGTAGAAGTAACTTAGATCTACTTCCAGTTCGTTTGATTTTGCTTATATCTATCTAAGATCCAGCACATATTACCACTCATTCACGTTCTCTCCTTCTTCCACCCTGCCTCCATTAGCTTCCCCTTAACTTCTTCTTATCCCAAATCACTTCAGCTACCTCGATCTCGTGTAGATCGGGTCCAGCGGGCCTCCCTCCGCCACCTCGCTGGAGACCTAGATGCCCGCTCCATTCACCACATCTCCCTGCTTATTTTTAGGCATGGAAGCTTTGCTTCCAGTTCCTATATCTAACTGTGCAGGTCCCAACTTGAGTGGACCCCATCTGAAGGGTCCCAAGTCCAACCGAAGTTCCTTTAGGTCCATGCTTCTTCTTCAACCTCCAGAACCCGTTCAGTGGGTCTTGGACTCTCATCCGACCATCAGCTAGTTCGATGTCATCCCAGAAAGCTTCTTAGCCCATCAACATAGCAGGAGGAGGCCCGAGTATCTCAGGAGCTTCGATCCAAGCTCACCACCTGGTTGTTCTTCAACTATTCTTCCATACGCATCAGCCGTTGTTTGATGTCCCAGATTGAATGTTCGTCGTCTGATCGGACTCATCATCTACCACATGCCCTCCATGAATAAGTATTAGGAACTCCATCATTACGTAAAAAATACACTTCTCTCCTCCATTCATCAATTGGCGTCGTTGCTCGGGAGCAACGATCGGGTAGATTAGTAGCCTTAGGCATATTAAGTTTGCTTGCTTTCTTGGATTTTTGCATATCTTTCCATATTACTTTGCTTACATTTTTCATAATAACTTATGACATCATCTCTTGATCCCTTTGTCGTGAGGGACTGCTTATCGAGGGAGGCCATCTTCGAATCACCTTCGCACCCACGAGAGGTGGAGCAGGTCATTCTTCCCCGGCCTGCAAGAGAGAGCACCAAAGGAGAAGGAGTAGATTGTTAAGGAGTAAAATTTTCCTTAGTAGTTATTTTATTTTTCTTTTTGAAAGAGATATTTATTTTGAACTTGTAAAAAAATAGATGCGCTTGGACACAGACTATTTGGGGTATGTTTCGTCAAGTGCCAGTGCACTTGGAGGACCTCACCGAGTTTTGACGATTTTGACGATTTTCTTCACTTTTCTTTCCTTATTTTTCATTTTTTTTGTTTCACATGATTTATATGTTTCTGCCTTTATTTATTTTGTTTTTTTGTGAATGAGCCTCTAGATATTAGGATTGCTTAATCAAGTAATATAGGTCCAAAGCTTAATATATTGTGTCCCTATAGTCACTATGCTTGGACATAGATTCAAATTAATCTAGTGCTTCACGTAATAGCAATTCATGTTATAGGACGATTTCACACTATTGCATGCATTTAGGG
This sequence comes from Ottelia alismoides, assembly GCA_037367405.1. NCBI lineage: Eukaryota > Viridiplantae > Streptophyta > Magnoliopsida > Alismatales > Hydrocharitaceae > Ottelia > Ottelia alismoides. Next base: position 396,513 of record JAZKJV010008504.1, read on the forward strand.
TAATTTCAATTCTGTCTAGCATCCTATATGGAGAGCTCTAGGAAACTAGTTGAGCCTTCTAACAGAGAATACATCATACAACACGATGATGAGTTTTCCAGCATCATGTTAACTTCCATTGCTTTTCTGTTCTCTCCACTATTTTTGTTAACTTGGGGAAAAATAAAAGAAATCGAAAAATCGTTAGACATGGAATCATAAAAATACTGAAAACAAGTGAAAACCCAAAAAAGGGACTACTAAAGAAAACTTGACCTAATTTTAAAATCCTTAACGAATTTCATTGTCTTGAGTTCATAAAGCCCTCCTTGAATTCATGTACCTTCCAGAAGAGTGAGATGAAACCCCTATGAATTAGAGTCAAAATTTTGTATGTGGTGCATTGATAATCACCTGTGACGGTGAAGTAATGGCACTTCTATCATATGTAGGAGAGCAGGGCCCTATCGATGATGGTGTTCCTGCTTTGTGTGGAACATCCAACTTGGTCTGAAGTATTGATCATAGGCCACAGGCTCACGGGGGTGTCTGTCTCATTGTCATGCGTCCGAGTACCTTACTTATGAGGGAAGAAGTGGTTTCACCTATCGGCTTCCCCTCTCTGATTCTTTGGCAGAGTAGCCCCTCGGGCATGAGATCAATGACCTTTAAGTACTCAGATCACAGGTTACAAAGGAGGTGGAACAAGTATAGGGCACTTTCCCGATAGTACACACTCCTATTGGGATAGCCCTCCATGGAAAAGTGAAAATATAATTGCCTGGAAATCACCAATAAAATTGAAAAGATAATTGTCGAACTCTTACGGCTTCATTGTGTTGAGTTGGTGAATCAACCCTTGTTTTGAGGTTTGTTTGGATCAAATCATAACAGGTCAAGATCAAAAAAATCGCACACTTTGCACCCTTTCATCTCTACTTCTCTTCTTCTACTTCTCATTCATCTCTCTCGCTTCGAGTCTTCTCTTCTCAATTACTCTTGAATTCTTCTTCTATCATGTCTTCTTAATCCATCATCATCTCTCACCTTTTTCCATTACGATGTCGCATCTTGGAGGGTTTTGTTTGGACTCCGTGAACACCTACATCAACTCTATTATGCTAACACCGTCACTTCGTCGGGGCAATCTCAAAGAGTTGTGTTCACCTTTTGCAAACCTCGTTCTAAGCTCCACAATCTTCACTCCACCTAAGGTTCAAGATGACTTTCTTACTAAACCTCTTCTTCCCCTATTCATATTTCACCAATAAATCCATTGTTCATGCTAAATCTCGAAATCTTTTTTATACTCCATTATTTCTTCAGATTGATCAGGGTTTGTTTCATGATGCATATCAAAAGCCCAAAATGGAGTCAGATAGAAGCATTGATTCATAAATGCCTCCTTAGAGACAGGGAAAGGGCCAAGGATTGGATCAAGATGTGGATCAGAATGATGTTAACTCCCAGATTCTCGCATAAATTCAGATCATACAGTAGTAGTTAACCGACCAGTCCAATGCCATGTGTGCTTTCCAAGAAATGCTCATGGAGATGAAGAGGAAACGTGAAAACTGAGTAGGTGGTGAGCATGGTGATGATCATCCAAGAGGTGCAAATGGAGGAGCGGGAGGAGATATAAGAGGAAACCATGGTGGATAAGCAGAGGAGAGAGAGGTCGAGCACAAACTGACTCTCAAAGAGACCTACAACCCTGGAGCAGGGCAAGTCACATACTGGATCCGCATTCTATAAATATATGGTCACTTTGAGATGAATCCACCACTACTACCTATTCTATCAACCATCCATAGAAATAACAATGAGGAGTCGTACATTCATATGCAGAAATTCAACTGCATCTATTGTACCATGCACTATCCAAACATACTACTTGAGGTGGTGAAGATGACTGCTTTCCACTTTAGCCTTCAAGACAAGGCTCTCTACTGGATTAATCATTTAGGGAAAATATTCACGACCCGGGAAGAGCCGAAATCTGCATTTCTACTAAGTACTATCCCCTAGGTCAACTCAACAAATGAGATCTCTCATTTCCAATTTCTCACAGTTGTCCCATGAGCCTTTCTATAAAGAATGGGAACGATTTAAGGATCTCCAGAGAAGTTCCCCCACCACGATTTGCCAAATACAAGCCTAGTGTAGAACTTCTTTGAGGGATAACATCAGGAGAGATAGAGGCTTGCGGATGCCGCTTATGGAGGTTCCCATTTCAATAAATATGAGAATGTGGTCTGACAAATTTTTGAAGAAATGGCCCAAGGATCGGCAGTATTGTTCTCATCTTGTGCCTTTCAAAATGCTCCACAGACTCCTCACAAGGTCGACATGATGGTAGAGCAGTATGAAGAAGAGAAGAAAGTTGAGAGTTCCAACTTGAGAATCATCGGGAACCATCTTTCCATGGTGGAAATAATATTAGAGATCACAAGATCTAGAAAAAGCCAATGTGACCGAACAAAAAACCAAGCATCTTGATAAGCGCGATCTGATCCACAGTAGTTGGGGCTTGTTTTCGACATTATCAATGTCATCCATGCTGTGAGCACAACCACCGAGATGCATGCAACTGAGCTGAAAGAATAGACACCATCCCCATCACAACAGTAACGGAGTACAACACAATAGTCAGCAGTCCAACATGTTTATTATGTGCAAGCTCCAGACTAGGGTTCGCACTCATTACAACACTCGCAGATGGTCTTCTACCAGCTAGAAGCTCCATCTTATGCCGAGCCATTTACTCCACCTCCACCCCCATAGATACATGAAGTAGATGCCATATGGGCAATCGAATAGGCTTCGCTCTATCTTGGAGGATAACAACAGGGGCAACCACAGGCCAATCGACCATTCCACCAGAACCAGGGTGGATGGAGTTTTCAGCAGCACCAGCAACAACCCCAATATTAGTCTCCACAACATACAAATTATAATTGGAGATAAAACTTCCAGCCGCCGGCATACCGCCAACTATTCTATCACCAGCAATCGACGGGCCAGTATCAACATTTCCCTCCTCCTTGATACTAGTATGAGTCATACCCTCTGCATCAGAACTTTCAACAGCAGCCTTATTTCTACTAGCATCAGCAACCTCATGTTGCTGAACCGTTTGAGGTCGCTCATGTGAATCCCACTCAGGATTGCCTAGCTCAATTGGTTAAAAATATGAATGGGATGAGCTAGAAGATTGATGACCTCACAGCTACAAAGACGATCATACCAGCGCATGTAGAGGCCAACCCAACAACTTCAAGTGTAGGAAGCAGTTTTTTTGTAGTGTCCCACCACCCCTCGAGTAAGCACACTTGATTTTATGTTATCTAATGTTGCGAATCTAAGAAGTGGTAGGAAACTACAGCCATCTGCATATGCAAAGGGTGGAAATAAAGATTTTTGGGTGATCTTCTACATCAGCAACCAAGCTAGCCCAGAGCCGTGGAGACGACGCACCTGGAGGAGCCAATTCTGAAGCAACAAAAATCCAAAAAAAATGAAGAAAAGCAAAATTCCAGCAATCAGCAGAAGTTGAGCCGATGCAGCCAAGGATATGTTAGTGCCAGCAGCTACTCCCGTGCATGCGATGACGCTGAATTTCCAGTTTTTACTTCTCCCCTATATTGGATGATTGTATCATTTCGCATTGTCCAGATGTACAAGCTAATTCCCTTAACTAAAAAATGTTGCTTTTGAAAATGTATTTGTACCATTTCCAGAAGCAATGAAGAACAAAATAGTGAGAAAATTGAAAGCAGTACTTTCTTATCATTCCATTATTGAGATTCTAAGGAATATCATGCTTGAGATGCCACTATTGCAAGCCATGGAATACATGCCAAATATTAAAAAGGGTCTAAAGGAGGCATGTACATCTAACCGCCAGCCCTGCAAGAACTGATACAGCTGAGCTGAGAAGCATATCCTCACCATGGCGATTGTTAGCATGATCAGCAACCTCCCACAAAATAAGAAAGACAAAGGAACCTCTCTGATCCAATGTGAGATATTCAATCATATATTTGATCGTGCTCTTCTTGATAGCAGTTCTTCGATCAACCTCCTGCCCACTTCCTTGGCTAAGGAATTTGAGCTTGGTCATCTCAAACCAACCAGAATGATCCTTTAGTTTTTGATCGATCTGTTTCGACCATGTGGAGTGTTGGAAGATGTTATCATAATGGTCCAAGGCATGAAATTCCCAATGGACTTCATTATCATGGACATGGATTCCTAGATGCCATTACTCCAGACATCGATCATACTTGTTCTATCATTCCTCAAAACGATAGAGGTGGTGGTTGCTGGAAAGATCACCTTTCACTCCCACAGTGACAAGGTAGAGCCGAAGAAAACAAATAGCACATCGGAGAAAAGGATGCATGTTCATGTAGCCAACTATGATACATTTGAGAAGATCAGAGACACAGATGCTTTGTGGAATGAAATCAAGACCGAGGAATTCCTCTGCCCAGATGAAGACCTTGAAAGCACGGTTAAATTGTGCTCCATTGCCACAGGAGGTAGAATTTGAAGTGTTGGTCCATCTATTTCAAGAGTATCCATGCCAGACTGAACAAGAGGAAATTATTGTAGATATGTTCGATGTCGTACTTTCTGAACCTGGAGAAACTACGGTGGTCCTAAATCACTTATACAGCATTCACCAGCAACAAGTACAATATCAAAATTAATTGATAAGTTAGATCTGATTCCACTCGAGCTAAAGCTACTTCTAGCAAATCTTAAGTATGCCTTCCTTACGAGTGTGCCAGAATAGTATCTGGTCATCATTAGTTTGTCATTGACCATTGATCAAGAATCTCTCTTACTAGAGGTTATAGATAAAAATAACAAGGCTCATGGTTGGAATATTTCAGATCTCCGAGTGATAAATCCGGCCATGTGCCTATCTACTTAGAGGATGACAGCAAGGCGTCCCGTGAGTTTCAGCGCAGGATAAATCCTAATCTTTGAGAAGTTTTCATGAAATAGATAATGAAATGGTGTGAGGCAGGCTTTATCTATCCCATCTCTGATTCTAAATGGGTTAGCCCATTGCATGTAATTCCTAATAAAGTTGGGATCACAGTGGTTATAAATGAGAAAGGAGAGGAGATCTCGACCCGAGTACATATAACCTAGCGTGTTTATGTAGATTACCGGTGCCTAAACTCTGTGACAAAGAAAGATCACTTTCCTCTACCCTTTATTGACCAGATCATCGAAAAACTGGCAAGGAAAGCATTCTGTTGTTTCTTGGATGGGTATTAGGGTATAACCAAGTGGCAGTCACTCTTGAGATCAAGAGAAGACTACATTTACTTACTCGTTTGGCACCTTCACCTTTTGAAGGATGCCCTTTGGATTGTGTAACGCTCCCGCTACATTCCAAAGGTGTAAGTCAGATGTGTTCGTCAACATGGGAGGTGATGAATCCATGATTCTCACTCTTTATTCTTTTATTTTAGCTCTTCTTCTTGGCAAAATACTAAATAAATATCTGTAAATATAATAATTTAGCATTTTGCATGCTTATGTTAATATTGCATATTTAGCATGAATTTTTGGCAAAAATAAAAGAATAAAAGGAAAAAATGATGTTTTAGAATAAATACATATTGAGCCCAAAACCTAAGAGAAGGTCAAGACTTGACCTGATCGCAAATAAAATAATTAGAGAGATGGGGTCTATTATGTATTGTATATATCACATACATTTGTACATATTATTTATTTATTTATTTTTCATAAAACAAAAATTATTTCATTCTTTTACACTCTTGTATATAGTGTTAATAATTTTATAAAAATAAAATAAAAATCAGAAAAATAAAAGAAAAATAAAATAAAATTACCAAACCTTTGAATAAAAGGCAAATGTACATATCACAACCATTATTTATACACTTAATAATTTATAAAAATAAAAAAAAATATTTTATGTTCTTAAAAATATGTCGTAAATAAATATAATATAAAATAAGTGTATTTAAGTAAAAATAATAAAATAAAAATACTTGTATATAACACATAGGTTTATTATACCAGTATATAATACTATAAATATACATTAATTTATTTTTCATAAAAATAATTAAACATCACAGAAAAATAGTTCTTAAAATGATGAACATTTTTTTATTTTATACACTTTTAAATTTAATTTATATTATTATTTTTAATTCATTTATCTTTATTTATCTTCATGTTTTCTCCTCTATCCTATTTTGTCGGTTTCCTAGCTCGTCTCTGATTGGTCCACTTCAGCCTTGTTGACCTCAATAAACTGCCCCCCCCCCTCATTTCTATCTCGTCAGATCAGGTCTGCTTTATTTCATCGATTTTTCCTGATTCGATCGAGTCCTTCTTCGATCAGCAGCCCCGATCAATGGGGGTGGATCCCTAATCCACGCCCGATCTTCATTCCTCAGATCCGTGCCTCGATTCGTGGGTTGTCACTTGATTCTTCTCGAAGCTGGGACACATATAAAACCCCTTTGCCCTCCTCCTTTTCACGCACCTTCGGTTGCTGCACCATTCGGTTATACCAGCCTTCCCCTTTTTTCAGAGTGACAACCGGGAGAGGGAGCGGGTGTGGGTGGTATTTGGAACGTAGAGCCCTAGGTATGACAACATCATCGTCCAGCTCTGCTGCGAGGATATCCTAGCATCTGGTCATGCCGCCCATCGAGGCCATCACCTTCGAAGACTTCATCATCCAACCCAGGCGTCAGCATCCACTTATAGGTACTCTACAAAGCTCCATCTCCTTTGCATTCTTTTCGTCACCCTAAATTCACATCTCGCATCGACATTCACCTGATATCATGTCTGCCACTCCGCTCTGCCCCTTGCACACACCACGCGACTCACGTCCGCTTCTCCGCCAAGCTCTGCACTTTGTCCCTCGATCCAACCATCGGGTTGGAATCGAACTTCAGGTCGACTCCTTCGCATATCACCGACCTGACCCATCCACCTCCCATGTTTATGATAAGTTTGCGCCCTAACCCTTTGTTGGAGTTCTATCTCTGATGAAGTGTGTAACTGCAGGTCTAGCATCCAAAGACCTCTGGTCAGGAGGATATCTCGTGCATGCACCCATGTATGAATGCTCCAGCTCGCCACGCCTCGCCTGGACCTTCTCAGTGTTCTTGGCCCCTTCTGAGTATCTCCACCACTGCGGACAGACTTCAGCCATTATTCGCCCATCTGAGCAGCTCCGGGGGTCGTCCACGTCGCGTGCATTTTCCGATTGAAACTCGTCAAAGGCGAGTTCTTCATCGATTCATCCAGGAGACCTCCCGATCGTTGGATCCAGCTCTCTACTAGTTCTGATCGCCATCATCCAAGATCAAGGGAGCCCAGATTGTTGGATCCACCTAAGGATCACGCCAGAGCCGTCCATCGTCGAAGGGGCATCTCTAAATCCTGGCCATCCATCCATAAGTGGAGCGCCCTCATCCGTTAGATAGCACCTTAATAACGGGTAAACTTCACTTAGGCCCTTTTCTATTTTGCATTTATTTTCTATTCTTGTAAATATTTGTCGTAGTTCATTTTACTTTGGATAATTTGCAGTTTGGACCTCTAGTTTTTACAAATTTGCAGTTTAGTCCCTCTCAGATTGTAGCATGTGCAGTCCTACGTTACTTTTGGGTTATTTGCACATTTTACCAAAAACTTTTATGTTGTTATGGAATGAATGTTATCTTTTGAAAATTGCATTTATACCCCTATGCGTCTAGTTTTGAGCATGTGAGTGAATTGAGTGGGATTTTTGCAGTATTGACCCCAGACTTTTAGATCATGTTACTGATTTGGTCTACGAACATAGAGTATTTACAAAGAGACCCTTGTGAACTATGAATAACTACTTGTCTTTTATTGGATTTATTAAATAAAAAATTAATTTGAAAAATCACCTAAAATTACCATTAACTCATGTTGGTGTGTAATGTCTACAGTGATTTTATTGGATTGATTTCTTTGCATTTTTTATTTTTAAAAATTCAAAAACCTTCAAAAATATCCTTGTTTGACATAGAAAAATCCTAAAAATTCGAAAAATGTTTTAAAAATTCCATAAAAATTCTTGTTAGTGTCCTTTAGTATCTTTTAACTTCTATATTAATTTTGTTTGAAAACACCTTATAAAAACCCTAAAAATTACAAAGCAATAAAATCTTATAAAAACCATAAAAAACTAAAGAGAAATTCAAATATTACAATTTCAATTTCTGTTTGTAGTATTTAATATCTTATTTATCATAAAATTGCTATCCATGACTTTAGGGCAATTTAAATGATTTTAACTTGCAATTTAGTCCTGATTGTGCATTGTTTGCATTTTTAGAACTTTTTTATTTTTATAAAATTATAAAAACATTTGAAAACCCCTAGAAAATTATCAAAAACATTTTAAAACCTTAAAAATCCAAAAATATTTTTATCTTAATTTTCTGAGTATTTTTAGCCTTATAGAAAAATACAAGAAGATTATTGTGTTCCTTTTTATTGTTTTTCATTATTTTGTTTTCTTATTATAAATTAAAATTTTGCAAAATTAAAAACCACTGAAAATTGCTTTGTTTTGAGAAGTTTGGCTACTTCGTAATATTTTTGTGCTCCTTGTGTTCGACCCTGGTGGCTATACCAAGTAAATAAAAATAGTGAACTGCTTACATGCTTTGATTTATTGATTCCTTCTAAGTGGTTTATTCTTCTTGATTGAGCCCGTCAGATTGATTGGGGTAGCAATGACCTAGGATTTTACTTAATACTTAACCCCAATCGATCGAACGTGTCATCAGAATGGCACCGTTGCTGGGGAGAACGGCTTATTAGTTATTTTTCACTTTTTCCCTGTTTGATATAAATGTTTTCCGACACTCTTTTGTTTCACTTTCTGTGTGAGGAACCGCCCGAGGATGCCTCTGCTTTCTTTTGGAGGAGACTTCACCTGAGGAGGAGCAAAGGAGTTGAGAAAGTAGTTATATTTTATAGATTAGTTTATTTTTTCTAAACCATTTTCATTATTGTAATAATTAGACTCTAGACTCTTGTGGACACTTAGACATTTCGGGGTATGTTTCGCCGAGTACCGATGTACTCGGGGGACCTCACTGTGGCTTTTTCGTGTTTTATTTTTATCGCCTTTCATTTTCTTTTGATTCTCAAGTATTTAGCCCCTAGACTTAGGATTTTTGTGGATTGTGAAGTAATTAGCTAAGACCATACACATAATTGCTTATATGTTCCCATAAATTGTAATTGGACCTAGCTAAAAATAAAATTTAACATATTGGATTAGAGTCTACGTGCCAAGAGAGGTCATATACAGCGTTGGCAGGACCCATTGTGGTGGGCACCAATTGGCATCAGAGACCGAACTCTGGACCCTCTTCTTGATAGTTAACTATTGTGCTTCACGGTTAATAGAAATTGCTCGTCTAAGGCCGATCTTCCTATTGCATCATTTAGGTAGTTTTATTTCTATCTTTACTTTTATGCGCAGATAGCCCTGCATGTAGAGTGCTGGAGTCAGGTACACATTTCTATCTTTGCATGCATCATAGTGTTTGATCGTGCATCGACTTTTCAACTTCCTCCCCCTGTTTTATTGGACTCAAAATAACCAAGGAAATCGACAAATTTGTTAGGCATTATTTTTATTTCATAAAATACCTAAAAAGTGAAAACAAAATAAAATTGGGGTTGCTAATGCAAACTTGACTCTAAAATACACTTCACACAAAAATCTTATATTGGGGAGAGTCACCCCCTCGTTTATTGATTTATTTGCAATGAGAGAGTGACCTGCACACTAGTCTAGAGCCACAACTGAAGACTACTTGTCTCGTAGCTAATTGTTCTCCGGTGAGGATTTCACCGGATAGCCGATAATCAGTCCGAGACTTCCTTAGCAGATTGGGCAGATCGGGTAGCTGGTAAACGATCTACATCCATATTGGTTGGAAAAATTAGTTGCAAGATTCAGGACAGTCTCTTGGGAGCATTTGATTCCAAATAGCTCGCTTAATCGACCTGATATCTTGATTTATAACCTAAATAAAAATTGACCAGATTAACGACCGATCTTTCACGGTCATCAGCTCGAGTGTTGAGTAGGTGAAGAAGGGGTTTGTCTTCTCATCTTGTTTGCATTCAGATCTCATCTTCATAAATCTCCACATCACAATGATGGGAAGGAGATCCCTTAGGTTGTCTTTGACAACACCACTTTCGAGCACTCCTTTTCATTCATCTGGAGCAATTTCAGAGAGCCCCGACCAGCTCTCCGAACCTGAGTTTGCTACAACCATGTTCCCCCTCGACCACCCTTCTTCGAATCCTGAGGTTCCAGAGTCGAGTCCAGCAGAGTTATATGTCCATTTGACGGCACTGAGTTGGGGTCTTTTGCCTTTGCAGAGACCTGAGAGATGGTCAGCAGTGAGGGACGCATCGATGAGCAGCCGCAGGGATCTGCATATGAACTTTACTAGGCCGCCATCAACAACACACTCTTAGCCTCCCTGAAGACGATGTAGCACCAGATCAGAGACCAAGAAGCATTTATGACAGAAGTGCACCGAGAGTTGATGGAGATGCGAGCCGATAAAGTAGAGCTGTAGAGACCAGCCGATGGAGAGATACTAGCAGCTGGAGGAGGAGACATACGTCTGGATGATCAGCCAGAGCTGAGGCCACCATGCATGATGAGGCAGTTGCACAACCATGGTGCAACCCTCACCTACTGTTGGATTCAGCTCCCTGAGATCTCGAGCGATTTCGAGCTTTGCCTCTAGACTATTCAATTATTTCCCAAGTTCCATGGGCTAGCCACCGAGGAGTCGCACCTACATATCCAGGAGTTTGAGATCATATGCAGCACTGTGCATGACAGATTCGTAGACGATGACATGATCAAGATGATCGCTTTCACGTTCTCTTTAGTTGACAGAGCAGCCTATTGGCTGAAGCATTTAGGAAGGTATGTCATCACCTGGGAGCAGCTCCAACCGAGTACTTAAATAAGTACTATACACTCGGCTAGACCAACGGAGCGCGAGCTATGATCAACAACTTCACCATAATCCCAAACAAGCAGTTTCATGAGGCTTGGGATCAATTCCGAGTGCTAATCGACCGGTGTCCACATCATGAGATATCCAAGCCTAACCTAGTCCAGAATTTCTTTTGTGGGATGACACCGGAGCTACAAGGGCTAGTGAACGCCTCATGTGGAGGGACATATTTTGCTAGGGATGAGGACCAAGTCTGGGCTATCTACAAGGAGATGGCAGAGAATTACACAGTGATGTCCCAGACTAGGGTTTACACTCTAGGGAAGCCCCTCCCTCAGGCGATCTCATATCAGAGGATTGCATGGGTCGATATTGGTCCTTCTATATCATCAGTAGTAACACATGCCAAGTCATCGGCCGCTGACATGGGGATCTTCAGAGAGAAGCTGGACCGCATCGAGATTATTGAGAAGAAGCAGTGCCAGGGCCTTACACAGATTGACCAGTTGGCACAGACATTGAGTGACCTGAAGACTCAGATCATGTGTCTATAGGAGGCACAGATGTCTCCACAAGCCCGTCTCAGGTTACAGGCAGATCCTAGCAGCAGCAGCTCCACCTAGCCATCTTCCACATACCGCAAGGTTCACCACATTTAGGCATAGCCAGTCCAGCAGCTGCAGCACTACCATCCACCACCATCTCATGACACTAAGATGGTGGTCTATCATCTGGATTAGACTCTAGTGGTTCTTCCCCCTTCACCTTTCGAGCCAGAGCCGTAGATGGAAGTCAACGGGATTTGGTACGACCGTAGAAACAACAGCCCATGATCTGTCGTGATCACCTAGGATTCCGATGGTCCACCTTGTCCCAGCAGCAGCCTCCACCTCAAGGTGGACTAAGCAGCAGCAGCAACAGCCCCACCACTCCCATCCATATCAGCAGCAGTACCAGCAGGGTCCTCGTCCCTCATACTAGGAACAACAATAGAGGCAACAACAGCAACAACCTCACCAGCAGTACTCCCAGCCTCCCCCTCATTACTAGTAGACTCAGCCTCATTTCCAGCGAGGCAACCTATCTGGAACTGTCTATGAGAACCCAACCCTTGACGACATCGCCCGCCTACTTTCTGACCAGCAGGCATCCTTCTGGTGAGATATGGACGAGTTCCGGTAGGAGACGAAGGATATCATCAAGGGAAAGGTTGACATACCAGCTCAGATCGAACCCAACCCAAACAACCTAAATAGGAAATCTGAGCTGGTACAGTTTACAAAGACTACCACTCCTAGTGATACTTTGCGTGATATATCTTCCTATGTGTTTGATGTTGATTTTGTGACACTTAGAGCGATATGATTCTAGTCGGCGGCACGTCGTCTGAGCGACGACTTCACAGATATTCTAGAGTGCTAGATGAGGAAAATAGTGGTGTTGATGTCGCACATGATGACGACGGTGGTGCTGAAGCCACCAAGGATGATGATCCAGTCGACGATACTGAGGTCGACGTAATTCCGGATGCAGAGAGACCAGGCCAGAGAGAGGTGTTGATGCTTCTAGATCAAATGTTATAGGTGGTATTGAGACAACCATTTTTTCTTCAGTTGTGTTACTGTCTCATGTATCTTAGGACAATTCCAAAAAAATACAAAAAATGGAAAAGTTGAAAAGAACAGAAATATGAAGAAAGGAGAGGTTTTGTATCTCCTTCGAGTCTGTATGTGTTGCATTATGATATTGGTATGGATTCTATCCCTTCACAAGCACAGGAGCCTATTCATGACCCTCATCTCTCTGGAGAGGGTCTAGCCATCCCCTTCCCTCAAGCACTCCGCTTAGCGAAGGGTAATAAACCAGAAAAGCAAAAAAAAATAACAACTAGAGTTCAATCAACATATGATAGATCAATTCCAGATACAACTGACTCTATAGGAGGCACTAGATCACATCCCTCTCTCCCAGAAGAATTTGAGAGATAAGACCACCATCCGTAGGAAGAGAAGGAACCATAATGCATAGATCCATGTGCTTACTCGTGCCACCTGCCTCACCATTCAGAACTGATTGCCAGCTAAGAGACCTGATGCAGTATCTCCATATGTCAAATGTCATATCCACGAGAAGCGGTTCGATCGTACCCTATTAGACAGCGGATCTTCAATTAATCTTCTTCCAGCAGCCTTACTTGATCGATTCGAGTTTGGCCCTCTTCGACAAAGCAGCATAGTCCTTCAGTTTGTTGATAGGTCTGTCAAGAGGACAAAGGGGTTATTGAAGGATGTGGTCATCACAATTCAGGGACTGAAATTCCCCTTGGACTTTGTTGTATTGGACATGGACATCCCTGAGTCTATGACAGATACCCCCATCATACTAGGATGCTTGGCCACGACCAAGGCAATGTCTGACCATGATAGTGGGAAGGTATACTTTCATGTCAAAGGCAAAAGTGTACAAATAGAGACGATCAGGGAGACCAGAGTGAGAGATTCAGCCTGCTCCGAGCAGTCGAGCGATGCAGAGCAGATGACAGATGCTGAGCAAGACGTCCACCAGGAGTGCGACTTTGTGATTACAGATGATGAGGCAGTTTGGTCTGATCCCGTATCGATCTTTTGTCATGCCATCAGACACTACAGATTTACAAATTTTAGCAGACGAGAGTTCGGAGAGCAAACTCTTGGCACCGAACACATTTAAGGCTGATGATCGTGGTCAGGATAGCAAAGTAGAATACATTTCATGTTATTCTGATTCAGATCCCTCATATTCATGCATTGATTGGGATGACTTTGATGATTATTTTCCAAGCATGATTCCCACAGAGCCGACAGCTAGGACGGAGAGTGAGCTAGCAAAGATAGATAAACCAGTAGGGCTATCTTCACCAAATTTTCCAATGCAGCAAGAGTTCTACCATGCAGATCTGGTAGCCTTTACTCAGACATTTCAAAAGCCAGATTTTCAAGCTCCTAGTTGTCCAGAACTGAAGCCTTTACCATAGTCGATGAAGTACAGATTCCTTGCGGGTGAGCCAGAGATGTTCCCAATCACTATCTTAGTGGATTCAACTGGAAATCAATAATCGCTTGATGGAGGTTCTTGAAAGAAACCACAAGGTGATAGGATGGAGTGCAGCTGATCTCCAAGGGATAAGTCCGGTGATGTGCTCCCACCATATTTATCTCGAAGAGGATGCTAAGCCCTCGCATGAGTTCTTGCGACAGTTGAACCTGAATCTTTAAGATGTGGTCATGAAGGAGATATCAAAATGGTGGAGCATCAATTTTATCTACCCATCTACGACTCCAAGTGGTTTAGTCCATTACATGTGGTGCCCAAAAAGATGGGCATCACTACAGTTGTGAGCGAGTCTGTAGAGAAGATAACTACCCGAGTACCCACTTCTTCGAGGGTTTGTGTGGACTGTAGATGACTGAATCAGGCCACCAAGAAGGATCATTTCCCATTGCCATTTAGTAATCGGATTATAGAGAGGATAAATAGGGAGAGTCACTACTGCTTTCTTGAAAGGTACTCTGGCTACAATCAGGTGGCCATAGCACCCAAAGACTAGAGAAAACGACATTCACCTCTCCGTTTGGGACATATGCTTTCAGACGGATGCCCTTTGGTTTATGTAATGCCCTGGCTACATTCCAAAGGTGCATGTTGTCCACATTTTCAAACATGGTGGGTGACTATTTAGAGGTCTTCATGGATGACTTTTCGGTCTACAGTGATGGGTTTGATGCTTGTCTTGACTACCAAGACCGGGTACTTCAACGTTGTATTGAGGTCCATCTTGTATTATCTTGGGAGAAGAGTCACTTGATGGTGACTAAGGGATGATGCTTGGCCATATCATCTCCAACAGGGGCATGGAGGTCGGTCCGGTCAAGGTGAATATCATCAGGAAAACTCAATCCACCATCCAACTTGCAGCAGTTGCGATCTTTTCTGGGCATGTCAGTTTCTACCGATGATTCATTCAGGATTTCAGTCTTATTGTCTGACCGCTTACTGATCTGCTGATGAAAGACACTGAGTTCATTGTATATGATAAGTATCTAGCATCATTCAAGACTCTCAAAGGATTAGTTGTCGAGGCTCATGCCTTCAGCCACCCGATTGGTCTCTCTCATTTGAGATCATGATGGACGCTTCTGATTTTGTCGTAGGGGATGTGCTAGGACATAGGAGAAATGGATTTCCGTATGCCATTCACTATGCTAGCCGGACTTTGGATGTCGCTCAGTGGAATTACTCTGTAACTTAGAAGGAGATGCTAGATGTAATCTTTTCTTTGGACAAGTTCAGATCGTATATTCTAGGATCTAGAGTGATGATATTTACATATCACACAGCCATCTGATACCTCATGACAAAGAAGTATGCAAAAGGCAGATTGACTAGATGGGTCCTTCTACTCCAGGAGTTTGATATTGAGATTAAGGATAAGCCTAGAGTTAAGAATGTGGTGGCAGATCACCTCTCTCATTTATAAAACCTTGAGGCTTCAGATCAGATTGCACCTATTACAGAGACCTTCCCAGATGAGGCGATCCTTGATATCGCCTCGCTCCCATGGTACATTGACATTGTGAACTATCTTGTAGCCAAGCTATGTTTTATATAGACTTATTTTATTTTATTTTTCTTTTTGGTTTATTTTAGTTTCAATATGGAAATATGTTATAAATAATAATTACATAATTATAAAAATGTAAAATTGTAAAAATAATATAGCATGAATAAATTGAATATTTTAATCGAGTCTTTTATAAAATAGGGGTCAAAAACCTAACTTTCACACAGTAACTCCAAAAAATATAAAACCACCACCATTAAATAGCTTGTGAAAAGTTATATAATTAGAGGTGATTTTGATATGTTTTGATTGAAAGATATGGTTATGGGAAGTTGGATTTTTGGCTTTTTATTTTGTGTATAAAATGAACACTGCGTATTATTTTTGTATAAACTCAGTTTTGTATTTTGATTCACATTATTATCTACAACTTTCATGTACAAACTTTGTTATTTGATGGATAAATAATAAAAAATAAAATAGGTGTCAAAAATGCATAAATAATGAATAAAACAATTGGATTTTATTGTATTCTTGGTCCTTATCTCCCCCGACTTTATTCCTTGTTGACCAACTCAATTCTTGACTTGGTCTTAAGGTTCAGGGTCATAAAATATCTTCGATATTTTATTCCTTTTTCTTTTCTTCTCTTTATTCTATAATTTTGGCATTAAAAAGAATATTATTTACACAATAAATGCAATAAATCATGAATGTTATTTTATACAAATTAATGCTATTTACATGCATTAGCTAGGGTTTTTAAGTCCTAAATAATAGAATAAAGGTGATGAAATGAAGATTCATCACCCCTTATACTTGCCTTTGCTAGTCCCTAGCAAACACTTATGCAATAAGTACAAAAAGAATAAAGAAGAAAAGAAAAAGAAAGAATAAATGGAATTGATTCTGATTGTTAAAATTATCTTTACAAATTCACTGTTTGGAGCTCAGGTTAGACCTTAATGTGAATTCGATTATTAAACTTGTCTTTACAAATTCACAGTTTGGAGCTCATGTTAGATCTTGATGTGAAAATGTGTGTGGAACCTGGTCGAGAACCAAATGTAAAACACAACAGCCTTCGAGAGTCACAGAAGTCGGTTCAAACCACCTCAATAGCCCAGTTAGAACTAGCCTACATCATATGCAAACCCTTATGACTATGACGCTGACTTGTACAGTGTAAGTGATAGTTGCTCTCCCCAAATGAAATGATAAAGGAACTGACTTCTCCAGAATGACAACCTAATGATTCCCCAATCCAGCACTTTGTCCTCGAGGAGCGGGGTATTCCCTTCTAAGTTCAAGTGGCATCCAACTAAAGAGGAGGAGGTGAAGAAAAGAATGGACGGTAGTCAGTGTAGCTACCTATCCTAGGATGCATGACTAGTATAGTCAAGTTATCCAGCTGCATGCTCACATGGTATAACTTTGGGGCTCAAGTTTGCTTATTGACTATACAACATATATACATACTCCGGCAGGAATTTTATTTTCAATCAGGCCTGTCCAATTTTTGGAGTTTTTTTTCAACATACTATTTACAGCAGCATTTTCATAAGGAGTTTTTCCTCTTGATCCAGAAGATTATCCCTCTTTTGAAGCATTATTGCAACCCACACTCTCCTGTCTTTAGACTTCATGGCAACTGGATCAGGTTGGGGTGTACTTCCCTCCCTAGACGAGGACAAATATTTCCACTTGTGTGCGTCTCAAATTGGAAAATCCCTTCCCCTCACCACTCCAACTGAGTTGATCCAAGTAAAAGGTGCAAGTGTCCAAGTTAGGTCGCGACTGACAAGAGTCATGTGTGCGTCTCGAAAAGTTCTAATTAGTCAATTGAGGTGACTTGAACCAGCCCTGTGTCTCAAAGAATTAAGTCCCAATGGACCTGAAGTACCTTAAACCTAGTTCCCACAAGGTTCCATTTCAATTACATGCAGTAAGGTCCAACCAAGCTCCAATCTTCATCTTTATTGGACTAGTTCAATCATCAAGCTCAATCCGAAAAGAATATGAATGCTATACAAATGCTATGTACAATGATGCAAAGAATAATGTAATTTTTCAAAGAATTTGAAAATAAAAAGAATTTTTGTAAATAAAAATAATTTTGGCACAATAGTAATATATGTACAGCTATTTACACTGGTGTGCCACTTTTTATTTATTAACATGAGTAAAGATCTTAAAGAATTTACATGTTCAAAAGTTTTTTTTATGGGTATATATGTAATTGGTAAAGAATTTTATTTATATTTTTATTTATTATTTTTATTTAATGATGCATTTATTCCTCAAATTTTTTTGCAAATAATTTTTGGAAAACTATAGTAAAAAATTTTTTGCAAATATTTACAAACATTTGAAAGCTATTTTGCAAAGATTTTTCAAGCAGTATACATAGATTTTTCAAATTATTTTTACAACCATTTTCACAATCATTTGAAAATAGGTTTTCAAATCCTTTTATTTCACACAACGAAAAGAATTTTTACAAATCAAGATATTTTTACAAAGGTTGAAAATATTTCACAAGAAGCTTTCCAAATGAGTACACCATTTTTCAAATCATTTTGCAAAAATATTTATTATTTTATTTATTAATCAGTATATACAAAAAGAATTTGAGGAATGCATGTTGTTATTAATTGATTTTAATGAATTATATATTTATATGTACAGTAATTTTAGCCATATTTATTATTATCAATACGAAGTACATGTTATGAATAAAGTATATACAGAGTATATACGACCCCCCTATACTTAGCATGAGCTATGTCCTGGTAGATCGAAGAGAAAAGAAAAGACATAACTCGTACTGAGTATAGAAAAACCTATACTACAATGATTGGATACGAATGAAAGAATGAAGAGAATGAATAAGAAGGTGATCGTCCCCCCCATACTTAGGAGCAAATAATCCTAAGTATAGCAAACTGTACACAAGCAGGGAGGGTCAAAGGTGGGAATAAATGGATCACATCTCGGTCTGTCTCCCCCTTGTACTTAGGGTGAGATATCCCTAAGTATAGTAGAGCATATCAACAAGAGAGGAGTCAGTGGAGGGGATCAGAGAATGAAAGAATCAGAGGTGCACACCCCCTATACTTAGGACAAAGTACGTCTTAAGTACAGAAGACTGACAAAAAGGGCGACACCT
Source organism: Ottelia alismoides (assembly GCA_037367405.1). Lineage (NCBI taxonomy): Eukaryota > Viridiplantae > Streptophyta > Magnoliopsida > Alismatales > Hydrocharitaceae > Ottelia > Ottelia alismoides. The sequence goes on from JAZKJV010008504.1 coordinate 415,312, forward strand.
TTTTTGTAGAAAATGAAAAACGAAAACAAAAAGAAGAAAAGACAGAGATATGCAGATAGATGAAAAAGATCGTGGAGAATATAGGCATCCCTCCCCCTATACTTATGGTGAACGATCCCTAAGTATAGGCAGCAATAAGAGTGATGAAATAGAACGGAGAAAGAACATCATGGTGTGTGACGAGTCCGAAATTCGATGTTTAAAAAGATGTAAATGTGTGTTTGTTGTTCGCTTAAAAAAATGATTTGTGTCATTTCGTTGTAGGCGGCAATCAGAATCGGTCAAGAAAATAACCACAAATATTTATTCAATTTTTAATCGGGTGGTTTTATGTTTATTTTACTTGTGCAAGTCCCAAGGTTGAACACAAGGAGGAAAAGGAACAACCTAGAATTATGTCTATCAAAATTCGTGTGCGGTTTTCAAGGCGGTCTTTTTTTGTAATCTTTTAATGCAATTAAAGATGCAAAGAGCAATTTTAGCCTATTTTAGGGACTAAAAATGTAATTATCAATCAAACGATGTCCGAAAAATATGAAACCTGGCAAAGATGCAATTTATGATGAAATGAATTCAGTGTAATTTTTTTGGAATTTTTGGATGCAATGTGAATTTTTTATGAATTTTTAAATGCAAATAAAATGAATTTCAATATATAATTATAATAAATATTATATCTAATTATTTCGAGGAATAAAATTATCTAAGATCTATTACTAAGTAATGGACCTTAGAAAAATCCTAGACCTCGAAAATACGAGATATAATACATATTAAACATCAAATATAAAAATATGCAAAATGATTTTTACAGGACAAACTATGCTTGCAAATGTAAATCTTTTTGGGCACAATATTCATCACAATTTATTCTACGATATATGATTTTTCGGGAATTTTTAGAGCAATGGTTAATTTAATGCCAAATTTAAGAGCACAAAATGGGCAAAATATGCAAGTTTCCACAGAACAATTATTATTAATTAACCAATGATCATAAAAATGTCCACGATATTTCAAATGTAGAGAATTAAATGAGGAACACATTGCTATTTTTGGATAAATAAAATATGCAATGTAGAGGTCTATAGTGAAGGGGAAAGACAGGGGTACGTATGCAATATTTAAATAATATAAAAATAAAGTGGGGGACATAGATATAATTACCGATAAAAGGGGGATTCTCTGCAATTTCGCCAGATGGTCATGTGCGAGGCACGTGACCTCTGGCTGGCGGGGACTGCTCTGCGAATACAAGGATCGCATGCAGGGCCTTTGCAATTTGCCCACGGGTCACGTGCACCGCACGTGACCCTGGGTGACGTTGGCTGATGTCCCCCCACGCATGTGCCTCGCACGTGGGGGGGGGGGGGTCTCGGGGCTGGACCCGACGGCGAGGAGCATTGATGGCTTGGCCAAGGCAGAGGGGCGTGCTCAGGTGGGACGCGTGGCGAAGTACGCAGTCCGGCAGGAGGCCACTGGCATTGGTCGGTGCTACGGAGGAGAGTACTGGGGCGGAGCAGCATCGGACGTCCTCTTGCCGACACACAGCCAAGACGGTTGCAGAGCTTGTCGGTGAAGAAGTTGCTGGGGGCGATGGGGATTGAAGTCGGAGATGAAGTTGCGTGGCATAGAATCGTTGATGGCGTTGTCGGTGGAGATCGTTGGTCGGAGTCGTTGTCGTAGTCGAAGACTTGACGGCCATTTGCCGGAGCTGGAGCAGCAAGGCTGGGGAGTGTTGTGATGGCGTTGATGGACGTCGGATCTTGCCGGAGGGAGGAACTTCGAGGCCTTGTCACCGCTAAGAGGAGGCTATTAGGTGCAGCCAGCGGATGAAATTTGTCGACGAGCGGCGTGGCTTTAAATAGGTTTTTTTGGGGCAGCCAGACATGGAAAGAGGTCTGGGAGGATTCGATCGAGGATGGCGTCAATTGAAGATGGAAGAGGGAGGAGATCGGAGGTTGATTTGATTTGGCGATCTGGGAGGATTCAATCGATGCTAATCACGGGATGGCGGCGGCGGAGAAATCAGAGGAGAACAATGAAGTTCGCGGGGCGACGGAGACGAATTGGGAAAGGCGGGAGGAAGACGAAGGTCCTGAGCCATCTGATTGGCCCATGATCGGATGGTTCGAAAGAAGACGCGTGGCAGCTTGGGGAGTGAGATGGGGCAGCACGTGCGTGGCACGTGCCTAGGTCACATGCTCCGTACGTGCGACCGCTCTTTAATTTTTTTTCCTTTTTTTCTTTTTTTATAAAAACTAATATATAAAATCCCCAAAAATGGCTGACACGTGGATGCTCTAGGAGCGGCCACGTGTCAGCACCATAAAATTCAAAGAATAAAATCTTTCAAAAATCCAAAACAAATAGTAAACGGCCTTGGATCAAAAAAGTTTCTTCACAAAAATTGATCATCTCGATGAGATCTACAACTTTCGAGACATCAAAACCAAAATCGATCAAATGCATAAAGAGATATTTTGGGGTATCCCATGTACATAGAATACCTTGATTTTTGGGTTTTATATTTTTTTGTCATTTCTAAACCAGATAAAAATCCGGAAAAATATGGTAAAATAAAAGATAATTATTTACATATTAATCTAATTTGTTTGGATTTTTATTAATTAAGAAAAAGAATAAAATAAAATAAAATATGAAAAAGACCAATTTTGTACAGTCGGTTAGTGACGACTCGGACTCAATTTGTTTCTTTGATTTTAAGCTCAATTTGGATTTGGATTTTTATGTATTTTAATAAAACTTTCATCAAAGAAGACAAATGAAAAAGAAATAAATTAAAATAGGTTAATTATGTACATAAAATAATAGGTCAAAATCAGCTAAAATACAAAATGTACAAAAGAGGCTCAAAATCCAACTTTCACATATGAGCTCTGAATCACTTGAATGTGATCTTCTTTTGAAGGTAGTTGAATGTAAATTAGTTCAAAAGTGAGTAGGATTAAAACGGACATTGGATGAGGAAGATATGAGATTTTTAGTTCGGAAACCCTGAAACTAGGGTTTGGGTTTTTGGTCCACTTACTTGGGTTAGTTATTTTTTTTATTTTTCATTTCATTCTTGTTAGTGATATGTACATAGTGGAAGTGGTTTTGGGTCATTTGGAATTAGCATGAATGAGTTAAAAATCCGAGAAGTTAGGCTATTTACAGGTTAATTTTGGCTAGGATTTTTGGCTTCTTATTTTGTGCAGAAATTAGTGCTAAAATACAATTCTTATGAAAACATGCATGAATGCTAATTATGTAGAATAAATGCATAAATGCTGGTGATTTTGAGGGATTTGATCTTAATAAATGAGATTTAGAGTGATGAATCTGAGATTCATCATCCCCTATACTTAAACCATGCTCATCCCTGAGCATCAAAAAGAAATGCCATGAGGTGAAATCAGATTGGGTTCCGTACCAAGACCATGAGCTGAAAATGAAAATGAAACTAGACTCGACCTTTGGATTAATATTTTGGCGAAACTTGTGTGAGACTTAGAATTTCAAAATCAACTACCTTCAAGTTCTACACATCATTGTCATGGTTTCGGCTTAGAAGTCATATTAGATCAATCCTCTTCTCAAAGTATACCCTATGAACATTGAACAATCGACTCATGTGTGTGAAAGGTTTTAGCTCTTTCCATTCAGAATGCCGGACTACCATGCTCATCTCCTCTCCAATAACTCGTCCTCGGGGAGTCAGGTGTTTCCTTCTAAGGTATGTTGCGCTGTGTTCACAATTGAATTGGGGGAGAAGTGAGAAGAAGGAGAAAAGAACTGGAGGGTGGCCAGTGTAGTCACCTCTCCTTGTGAAGCTGGCCAGTGTAGCCGAGTCTCCACCAAGATCTGCAGGTTTTCTTGATGCTTGGACCTGTTTGGTCAGATTTTATTTGGTAGTTGCTTCTTTGTAGTTGGAATTTTTGATGGTTCTGCTTGGATCTTGTTGTGCCCCTACGGATATAGAATCTTTTTGTTTCCGTACATTTTTTGGGTCTTAGAAAAATTGTGCCCAGCCGTCCATCCCTTTTTCGAAGCTTTATTTCAACATGTACTCCTATCTTTAAATTTACACGCTACCAGAAAAGAAACTCAGACAATCTTCCAACATCCCATCTGAGTTGAGCTAAGTGCATAGTGCGAGAGAACAAATTAATTCCCTATTCCATAGTTGTACCCAGAATGAAGAGACCAGGTTAGACACTAAGAGTCAAATGCTGCACATTGTCATGTGGAACTTAAAGAATTAAGTCAAAGACCTGAAGCTTCTAAAATCCTATTTCTCGGTGAAGTTCCTCTGATAATTAGGTGGATTAAGTCAAGTCCAGACCACTCTCGGTTTCTGCTCATAACTCAGTTCAGAACCCAAAGACTTTTCACAGATGCAAATGAGCGCAATGTTGGATGAAGTGCAGGTGTGTGAAAATGCAGACACAATTTTTTTGTGATTTTAAAAAAAAATGTTGTTGTTTTTTTAATTCTTATGCAAGGGATGTTTTTTGGTTTTTTATGCAAAAATGAAATAAGAAGCCATTTTTTTAAAAAAATTTTTGGTTAGTGTCAAAACTCTTTATCTTTTTCTTTTGTTTTGTAGTTTTTTTCAAATTATTTACCCACCCCATAAATACATATAGACTTACACGAAAGTACGAGATATGGGTAAAATATATACAAAGTATATATACAGACCCCCTATACTTAGCGAGTGCCATGTCCTCAGAGCACAAGAAGCGTAAAGAAGACATAACTCGGGCTAAGCGTAAGAGAGTGAAAAGAAGAAAAAGAAAAAAGATGGATCGAAATGCCCCCCTATACTTAGGTTGTGAACAGTCTAAGTATAGACGAAGAGTGAGAAAAAAATGAGGTGGTCGGGATATGTGGATGAAGAGAATATACAAATGGGCATTGGTTCCCCCTATACTAAGGCTCTGGTCAGCCTAAGTACAGAAGAAGGGTGGAAATCAGGCGATCGTGAGAAGGAGTGTAATGAGGGAAATGGTATATGCAGATGGCATCGGTCCTCCCCCTATACTTAGGCCTTGGCCTAAGTAGAGTAAGAACTTGTACAAGGAGACTGATGTGGTCGGGAGGGAGGGTGGGTAGCCGATGATTAAGGCGGTTCTCGGCTGATCTTTTTACGAGCCTGTGGTGGGAGATCGTAATGATGAGATGGATATGAAGCATATGATTCCCAACTATTATCAGTGTCATCCTCAGAAAAATCATGATGGATAGTGGATGAAGTGTTTGAGTCAGATGAAATATATCCATCATCGAAATTATCCTCAAAGGAATAGTATTTGAAAGTGGACTTACTCCAAATATTCTGGTCTTTTTGTTTCTTCAGTTGTTTCCTCAGAATTTGTTTCTTCTGGGGATCAAGTGGTTTGTCCTCGGATGAATACTCAGAAGCACCGGTCTCCGTCAGCTCATACAAGATAATTCCAGTGTATTTGAGGAGGGCAGGAGCGTCAGCTTTGGATGAATAGTAGTTAGGAATGGGAGTTGTCCAATGAGAATTGAATTTTGGATCATTGCGAAGATATGGTTTTAGAGTTGCCGAACAGACTTCACTCATATAGATTACCTTTTCTGGACCTGATGAGGGATCATCAGCTGATTCCTCTCCGAAAGGTCAAAGGTGACTTTCTTTTTCCTATTTCGTGAAGGTGTCGGTTTACTTGAGTATCCAGATGAATAACCATTGGAATTCTTCTCCTTGGTCGGTGTTCGTCCTGTGTGTTTGTTCTTAATCTTATGAATGTTTGTGCACTCGTGGTTTGGGATGATTTGGTCAAGCTATTCAGGTAGTTTCTCCAAGGTGCGAACATGCAAAAGTCTCAGGATCATATAAGAAGGATTTGTCTATTTTGAGATCCGCGAGAATTGAAATACTGGGAAGAGTCTCGGCATGTTCATTCTCAATTAATTTGACATTGGAGCATTCCTGTGTCAAGTTGATGCAATCCATGTAGTCAGAATAGGTTGACCCAGGGTGTGCCCATGCATGTCTCCCGGATCATATGATTCATATAATTGATTCTCCATGGTGAGAGCAGCTGGGAATGGAGCAGGGGAGATTCTCTAAACCAATAGTCTCATCAACAACCGCTATCTCAGGTGCAACAGCGGGTAGGGCTCTTCTATAACTTCACGGAATTACGTTACGGTTGTTGGGGACTTCGTGGGTTGCCTTAGAAAATCATGGATCCTCAAAGACTGGGTTAGATCGAAGTGCTTCCAATGCTGTAAAATGGATTTCCCGTGTCTCACAATCAATAATTGCCTTAGCTAATGCTAAGAATGGCTTTTCAAGAATAATTAGAGACTGGGTGAATTCTCCCTGATGCTCAATATCAGTGATCGTGAATTCTACTTTGAGCGGAGCACCTTGGAATATTATGATGACAGAAATGATTCCTTTCGACCGCTTTATCGATCGGTCCACCAATTGAACAATCTCTCGTATCTTCTTGATCGGTCCAAGTTTGAGTTCGTGAAATACAGAGGTTGGGAGGATATTGATTGGTGAATCGTCATCAATTTGAGCATGGGTGAAAATTGTGTCTTTGATTATGGAGTCAAATCTGGGCAACCTCTTTACTATGCGGCTCTTGGTTTTTCTTCTCAACACCAAGGAGGAGACCATTGACAAGATATGTCTTTCAGTCTTTGTCCGTATCCTGCCCGACTTTTTGATCATTAATTTGTCCATTACAAATTCTTTAAGGTCGGGAAAGTGTTCAATGGTCTTTATAAAGGGAAGTTCAAAATCAATCGTTTCTCATTGCTTTCCCATAAAGCAGGATCCAAATTCTTGAAATCTTCTTCAGTCTCAATTTTTATGAAATTGTCTGGATTTTCGATTTTTTGGTGTTTTTGAATATTCCCATTTTTTGGTATTTTCTGTGTGGTGTGGTGATCTGGTGTGTTCCTCAGATGAGAAGGGGTTTTGATGTTCAGAGTACGAGTCAGAAGCATAATCATTTCTAGGGGAATAATATGCAGAAGTGCTGCTGTCAGAATCATCCCTAGGTTCCTGAAGATCCTCAAAATTTTCAATCTTAGATCAAATCATTTCCTCATTCCTTTTAATGTTCAAGCCACCATAGACTAAAATTAATTGATCGGTGAATTTTTGAAATCTATCCTCCATAAAATCAACTTTCTTATTTATCCTCGATATATCATCCTTTAATATTTTCATGACCCATCATAGGAGCAGTCGAGGTGAGTTTTGTATTTGAGATTCAATAATTTCCTCTTCCATTTTCATGTATCCAAAATATGACCGTTATTTTCTGCAAATTTCTCCTCAAAAATTATGGAAGGAGAATGCTCATGTGATCCAGGCCTGTGGAGTTGGTCTGAGTAGAATTTAATCCTTTGATCATGATTGGTTAGACCTTGATATTGTGGAGTTAGCATACAGGGTTTATGTGTTTTTATGTGGTCGTCCAGTCTTCTGTATGAGTATCATGTCTGAAGAGAGGGTTGTCATGGTCAATCCAAGATAACAGTTGTTCATTGGTGTTCAAGGATGGGAATGATGGAAGATATGAAGAAGTGTTGAGTTTGATCATGTGGTTATAATCTCCCATGAATGACGGATTGACATTTACCGAATAAGTAGGATGAATTGTATGATCGGAGTAGAGTGGATTGATATATGAAGAAGTGGAGACCTCAGTAGGTTGTTGGTTTGTCTGATCCGAATACAAAGGGTTGTCATTCATGAAGCAGATCGGATTTGTAGAGGATCTTGGATCTATTGGTGATTGAGAGTCTCTTGTGGAAGTTGGAGGAGGTGTTTTGGGTCTAACCGATACGAATTCATTTTCATAGTATAGCTCTGATGGATTCTCGGATAAATGTTCGACCATTTTTGAAAGAGCTAAAATGAATGACGGATCGGATTTATTTGAGATGAATTGATTTTCATGATCTGGATCTAGAGAGTTCTTGGACAAAGGTTCCATGATGAGGTTTAAATCAAGAAAGGAGAGAGATGATTACGCAGGATAGTCAAAGGAAATTTTATCAAATGTGCGGCTTTTGATCTTCGATATCGGTTCGCGCACACCAATGCAAACACAAATCAAACCCCGGGTTTACCAACTCACACAATGAAGCCGTAAGAGTTCGGCTATTATCTTTTCAATTTTAATTGGTGATAAGACAATCTTGGAAAGAATTTAGCGAGCTGTTAGGTGCTGGAAACTTTCGTAATGACTGGCCCGAATTCTTACAACTAGTTGCACTACTTTCAGCCAGTATGGAGTAAGTACGGATCGTAGAATGGCTACCCGTTACTTGAGGATGGAGCCTTACGTAGTGTCCTCTAAACCACCCACTCTGCTAAGGAAATCCGGGCCGTTTATCGGCTACCTGTAGATCCTCACTGAGAAGTAGCTAATCATTTTTGGTAGAATCAGTATTCAGTATGAAAATCCGGGTTTGAGCTCTAGCCTTAAGTGTCGTCTCTCGCTCACTTAAAAAAATAAAAACATCCAAGGTCGAGGTTGCTCTCTTGTATAAATTCTTGATTTTATGAGTTATTTAAAATCAGCTATATTTAGCAGTCCCAATTTTAATTAGGCGATCACTGAAGAATTAAATGAGAACAAATGCACGTCTACCGTCCAGTCCTAATTTCCTTTAAAATTATGTGATAAATCAGGAGGGACAAATTCGAGAAAAGATGATGCATGCGAAAACAATAATGTATGCTCAGTTAGAAGACCTACAGTGAATCCTCGCAATCTCCATATGGGATGCAATATAGAAATTGGAAATTTAATCTAGATGAATGCAAGACGATGAAAAACCGCACCTAGCAGAAAGTTCTATTAGCAAGGAAGAATTGAGTTGAATTTTGGCTAAATTGAACGATCTAATGTGTGTTCTCAATTAATAGTGAAATGTGGCCTAATTCCTATGAGAACAATCAAAAATTAAAATGCTCTAAGAGCCGTGTGTGCAGGTCTATCCTAATCGTCACTCAAGTCGGGCCCCACCCTCACCGGAGAGTGAAACAGGCCACGACACACCACAGAAAAAGTTCAGAGTCTTTTACACATGCGAGAGTTCAAACGGACATCGCTATAAATGAGCAATTAATTATAGGAAAAAAATTACAGAAATTAAAAATCTAGACTCTACGCTCTCTCACGACTTGATTCGATCTTAATTTATTTGTGGCTTTTTCGGAAGTCGGTGAAGATGCGTCGGTTCCTGAAAAACTGCTCCATGTACGACAGGTACCTCACAAAAAAATAAGAGAGACTTGTGTAAGAGAGTGACTTACAAATAAATCAAAAATAAAATAAGAAGAATAAATATTGAAAATAAAATAAAATAAATGCAGGAAACAATGGAATTTACAATGAGAAATTAGGGGGTCAGACTACCCGAATGCGGAAAATCGAATAAAAAATTTAAGACAAAAATATAAGTCGTTTGCCTCCCCGGCAACGGTGTCATCTGACGAGTCCGAAATTCGTTGTTTAAAAAGATGTAAATGTGTGTTTGTTGTTCGCTTAAAAAAATGATTTGTGTTGTTTCGTTGTAGGCGGCACTCGGAATCAATCAAGAAAATAACCACAAATATTTATTCAATTTTTAATCATGTGGTTTTATGTTTATTTTACTTGGGCAAGTCCCAAGATCAAACACAAGGAGGCAAAGGAACAACCTAAAATTATGTCTATCAAAATTCATGTGCGATTTTCAAGGCGGTCTTTTTTTGTAATTTTTTAATGCAATTAAAGATGCAAAGTGCAATTTTGGCCTATTTTAGGGACTAAAAATGTAATTGTCAATCAAACAATGTCCGAAAAATCAAAAACTTGTCCAAGATGCAATTTATGATGAAATGAATGCACTGTAATTTTTTTAGAATTTTTGGATGCAATATGAATTTTTTATGAATTTTTAAATGCAAACAAAATGAATTTCAATATTTAATTATAATAAATAATAAATCTAATTATTTTCGAGGAATAAAATTATCTAAGATCTATTATTAAGTAATGGACCTCAGAAAAATTCTAGACCTCGAAAATGCGAGATATAATACCTATTAAAAATCAAATATTAAAATATGCAAAATGATTTTTACAGGACAAACTATGCATGCAAATGTAAATCTTTTTGGGCACAATGTTCATCACAATTAATTCTACTGTATGTGATTTTCCTGGAAATTTTAGAGTAATGGTTAATTAATGGCAAATTTAAGAGCACAAAATAGGCAACATATGCAAGTTTCCACAGAATAATTAATTATTAATTACCCAATGATCATAAAAATGTCCACAATATGTCAAAATGTAGAGAATTAAATGAGGAACACAATGCTATTTGTGGATAAATAAAATATGCAATGTAGAGGTCTATAGTGAAGGGGAAAGACATGGGTACATATGCAATATTAAAATAATATAAAAATAAAGTGGGGGACCCAGATATAATTACCAATAAAGGGGGGGTCTCTGCAATTTCGCAAGAAGGTCACGTGCGAGGAACATGACCTCTGGCTGGCGGGGACTGCTCCGCGAATATAAGGATCGCCAGGGGGCCTTTGCAATTTGCCCACGGGTCACGTGCACCGCACGTGACCCTGGGTGACGTTGGCTGACGTCACCCCACGCACGTGCCCGGCAGCGAGAAGCGTCGATGGCATGGCCAAGGCAGAGGGGCGTGCTCAGGTGGGATGCATGGAGAGAGGGTATGCAGTCCGACAGGGGGCCTCTGGCGTTGGCCGGTGCTGCGGAGGAGAGGACCGGGGCGGAGCGATGTCGTCCGTCTTCTTGCCGACACAGGGCCAAGATGATTGCGGAGCTTGTCGGTGAAGAAGTTGCTGGGGGCGATGGGGATTGAAGTCGGAGATGAAGTTGCGTGGCGTAGCGTCATTGATGGCATTGTCGGTGGAGATCGTTGGTCGGAGTCGTTGTCGTAGTCGAGGGCTAGACAGCCGTTAGCCGGAGCTAGAGCAGCAAGGTTGGGGAGCGTTGCGACGGCATTGATGGATGCGGGATCACGCCGGAGGGAGGAACTTCGAGGCGTTGTAACCGCCAAGAGGAGGCTATTAAGTGCAGCTGGTGGATGAAATTTGTCGACGAACGGCGTGGCTTTAAATAGGTTTTTTGTGGATGGCCGGACATGGAAAGAGGTCTGGGAGGATTCGATCAAGGATGATGTCGATTGAAGATGGAAGAGGGAGGGAATCGGAGGTCGATTTGATTCAGCGATCTGGGAGGATTCGATCGATGCTAATCATGAGATGGCAGCGGTGGAGAAATCAGAGGAGAACGGCGAAGTTCGTGGGGCGACGGAGACGAATTGGGAAAGGCAGGAGAAAGACGAAGGGCCTGAGCTGTCCGATCGGCCCGTGATCGGACGGTTCGAAAGAAGATGTGTGGCGGCCTGGGGAGTGAGATGGGGCAGCACGTGTGTGGCATGTGCGGCTGCTTTTTAATTTTTTTTTCTTTTTTTCTTTTTTTTATAAAAACTAATATATAATATCCCCAAAAATGGCTAACACGTGGCAGCTCCAGGAACTGCCACGTGTCAGCACCACAAAATTCAAAGAATAAAATCTTTCAAAAATCCAAAACAAATAGTAAACGGCCTTGGATCAAAAAAGTTTCTTGACAAAAATTGCTCGTCTCGATGAGATCTACAACTTTCTTGAAGACATCAAAACCAAAATCGATCAAATGCATAAAGTGATATTTTTAGGGTATCCCATGTACATAGAATACCTTGATTTTTGGGTTTTATATTTTCTTGTCATTTTTAAACGAGATAAAAATCCGGAAAAAAATAAAATAAAAGATAACTATTTACATATTAATCTAATTTTTTTGGTTATTTATTAATTAAGAAAAAGAAGAAATCAAAAAAAATATGAAAAAGATCAATTTTGTACAGTCGGTTAGTGACGACTCGGACTCAATTTGTTTCTTTGATTTCAATCTCAATTTAGATTTGGATTTTTATGCATTTTAATAAAACTTTCATCAAAGAAGACAAATAAAAAAGAAACGAACTAAAATAGGTTAATTATGTAAATCAACTAAAATACAAAATGTACAAAAGAGGCTCAAAACCCAACTTTCATATATGAGCTCCGAATCACTTGAACTTGGTCGTGTTTTGAAGGTAATTGAATGTACATTTGTTCAAAAGTGAGTAGGATTAAAATGGACACTGGATGAGGAAGATATGAGGTTTTTAGTCCGGAAATCCTGAAACTAGGGTTTGGGTTTTTGGTCCACTTACTTGGGTTAATTATTTTTTTGTATTTTTCATTTATTCTTGTTAGTGATATGTACATAGTGGAATGGTTTTGGGTCATTTGGAGTTAGCATGAATGAGTTAAAAATCTGGGAAGTTAGGATATTTACAGGTCAATTTTGGCTGGGATTTTTGGCTTCTTATTTTGTGCAGAAATTAGTGCTAAAATGCAATTCTTATGAAAACACACATGAATGCTAATTATGCAGAATAAATGCAAAAATGCTGGTGATTTTGAGGGATTTGAGCTTAATAAATGAGATCTAGAGTGATGAATCTGAGATTCATCAATGTTTTCCCCTCTATACTTAGGACATGGTACGTCCTAAGTAAAAACACACAAATATGGTGTAAGATATGGGGTACACATGATCTACGGGAGAAAGAATGAATGTAAGACAAAACACATATATATACAAAAAGTAAAGACTGGTGAAGTACACGACATCATCCGATACATGAATGCCATACTCCCATCATAGTCTCCCTGTGAGAACGAAGATGCAATTAGAAAGTGAAAAGACATCCGTGTGTACAATCAAGTGGGTGTTGGCTACCAGGGAAAACATATCGAAAACTAAACCATGGACCGATAGCATGAAGTAGATGTTGGAAATGCGAGCCCACGGCGAGCCATTATGCAATAAATGTTGTTGCAATTCACTCCTTGATCTGAAATGAAGAATACATAATTTGCATAATAGGTCCCTTAGTACAATTAGGGTTATGTACCATGGCCATCTTAATGATCATACAGCTGTTGATTCAATTATTGAATCATAGAGGCTGGTGCTTAGATGAATATCTAATGAGTTAGATTGAGGACTCATCAAGCACCGTCAAATGATTATTAAGAGATGATCTCCAACCTGAGTAGGAGATGGCAATCCTATCTCATTTAGGTTGATATCTGACCGACCTCTTGATGCAGGTCCTCTGCATAGGAATAGAGATTCGGAGGTGTCGGATGAGTTAGGTCAAAGAGATGACTTAACGAGATCGAGATAACCAAAGTCCTATATCATATGCTGTCATGATATAGGCACACATCCTCTGACCAGAGACAGATGTGTTACTATATGTCTGAGTATGTACATTTGGCAGACCAATAGGTTGATGACCTAATCAAGGTCTATACACCGGCGCGCTGGTGTGCATATAAGGGCATATGAGTAATACGATCTCTCAAAGGGATCATACAGGTTCACTACTGAACCGGAAGACATGAGCTCACTCATGAGATATTGGGAAGAATCAAATTCCGTGCGCACGGTCGTCTCGCTTTGGAAGCTTGACTGAATTTGTTGGTTTGATATATACTTTTGGAAAGTATATGATCAAGACCTAGGTATGATATATGCTTTTGGAAAGTATATGATCAATACCGACTCCCAATGATCGAATGAGAAACTTACTGATAAAACCCTGAAGTAGACAGTATAAAGTTGATCTAATACTTCTGGTTTATTCTGAGTCTTCCAGTATGCAGGATGTACAGGTGTTGGGAATGCCTGAGGGTGATGTGATCATAAACGGTTGTATAACCATGACGCTTCCATTCCTAGGGAGTGATGAAACGGGTCTGGATTTTAGTGACTCCTCTCAGTAGAGAAGTAATCTGATCTTAGTCCAAATGTTGGACATTAATCTGAATGTGATTTAGATTCAATGAGAAGATTAGATTTGCGGTCTTGATTTAATCAAGCATCTATGGGAGGCCCGAGATCTGGATTTGAGATGTGATCTCAATATCCATGTCACTATACGTGGAACAATACAATCGCCCTGTCCTTATCTCCAAGTATTCGCGGAGAAAGCGCATTATCCTTGAAAGAGTTCATGGATAATTCTATTGTTGATATATGTATCCGAGCATTGAGAAAATGGATAATTAAATGTGATTTAATTATCATGAATAATATGAATTTGATTCATATTATAGGGAGAATTATCTTAGATAATTAAATGTGATTTGATTATCAAAGATGTGAATAATGTGAATGTGATTCATATTATTTGAACACATGAGATAAAGAGATCCAAGATGATTAAATATGATTTAATTATCAAGGATAAGAATAATGTGGATAGTAATATCCAATTATTCATAATATATTATAAATGTGATTTATAATGTATTAGAGAGAGTTAAATATAATTTATATTAGTAGATTAATTATTAATGTGTATTGGATACACATTGTCTAATTAATTGAAAATGTAAATTACATTTTGTTTTGGGTTGTGAATATGATTCACAATATTCCAATGTCAAGATTTGCAATATTCCCAAATTTAATTGAGAATTATTTTGGTGAATAAAGATCCCAACAAATAGTTGTTGGAAAATAAGTAGAGAGAAAATCAAGGAGATATGCAATCTCATGGGAATCCATGAGATTGCCCTCCAAAGGGGAAGGTTGATCTCCTTTATTCTCTCTCTCCTTATTTGATTGATTTAATTTGGTATTAATATTTATTTGATTTATCAAATATATTTAATCAAAATTAAATCACAAGTTGTTGGCTTTTACCAACAACAATCTTGACCATTGGATTGTCATAAATCAATCTCAACCATTGATTTTATATGACACATGGATTGAGATCCATGGATCCCAAAACCCTATAAATAGAGAGGCACTCTTGGCTCTCTTTTTACACATAATGCTTGAGAATCATCTCTCTCTCCCTCTCTCTTTCTCTTTAGAGGTCAGCCCTCTCTCTCCCTCTCATGGCCGTCCACCATGGATGCCATGGAGAGGTTCTCCATCGCTGCGGCATCGTCGTTATGCTGCCCGTTCTTCTGCTCGTGGATCTCCGTCTCCTTCGGTGCGCCTCGCTCGTGAAGAAGATGTTGGATCTCGTGTGTCGAGATCAGGAGATCCGCCGCTTGGATCATCAACTTGGATTGCGAGAAGCACGCGGTTCATCCCCGCGCTCGCAAGCGTCTCCTCCGTCGGATCGGACTTGAGACAGGAGGTCTCTTCGTTTTGAGACTTGATCGCAACCACGCTTCAAGAGGTAATCCTAATTACTTGTTTGTGGTTTAGACGAAACGATCCGAGAAGTGTTCTTGGATCATGTGGTTTCGTCGTAAGAAAATTTTTTAAATTCCGCTGCATCGAGCAACTAGTGCCACTAGTCGCTCCTCGTCGTATTCGATACGACGCTCACGCTTCCGTGATGTGCTTGAGGATCTAACCATATCCTTCAAGTGGTATCAGAGCCTTAGGTCGACGGTTTCAAATAGTGATTCGTTAACCAAGGACGACTTGGGTTCGCTAAGGTCGCGAAAGTTTTTCATCGCATTTGATTTCGCAGATCTGTTTAGTGTAATTTTTCGGCCAAGTTTAAATCGTTTAAACACGAAAATAGCACTTGGATTTTGTTCCCCATCAAATAAGGAAACCATAGGATCTGAGTTTGCGTAAATCGTATTTCGTATGCTCGAGATATGGTCGTTTTAATGAACATGTATGCACTGTTGCGGGAACTGTGAATCTGAACGTGATTAAAATGTTAATTACTGTTTAGAATTGCCTCGAAATGCGTGAAACATAACTTAGGTTCTGTCCTAAATCAAATTAGCAAACTTTAGAAATTGACTTTGCTTAATTTGGATTTAATATGATTGAGATATGCCAATTTTAGTAAGTAGGGGTCACTGCTGAAATTGCTTTCCTAATCTAGAACCAAGTGATTGTCAATTAGTGAAATTAATTGTTAATTTCGTGAAATAATCTTGAAAAATATTTGTGAAATATTGAAACATGATTATTTGCCTAATTGACTTGGCCCCAACCAATTAGTTGATTAGATTTGATCTAAACCTTAATTGGAATTACAATCATCAAACTTCTTGCTTGAATAGGACTTGGGAATTTGCCTAGCAAATTTCCTTAAAATCAAAATTGTTTTGATTACTATATGGTATAATTTCGGTTGTAGAACCGATGATCATCTCAAGTACAAAATAATCAATTTGGCATTATCCTTTCCCGAGGTGGATATGGTGTCTAGTCGGGGATCGCTGGTCAGCGGGTTGCAACGTATGTGGTCTGCCCTACTCCCGTCGGTACTGGCCATGACAGCGGGTAGGGCCGGGATAATGTCCGAGGGATTATGATGTATTTTTCTAATTATTAAAATTCGAATTAATACGTACTTTGAGAATAATATCATATATGTATATTCAAGCATAAAATTAAGTTTGATTGATTAAATTGGATTGATAATTAATTTAATATGATTAAGTTAATTATATCCAATTGAGAATACTCTAATATGACTAGAGTTAATAATTCCCTTGGAAGAATTAATTATATGAATGAGATTCATAGTAATTAATTAAATTTGAATAAGAAATGGAGGATCACATAAGTGACATCCATGGTCTCCCGTCAAGGCGAAGAGTTTCGTCGCCAGATATTATATGTAGGAGACGCCTATCCGAAATGACAGCTCCTGCATATGATCCATTTGGATCGGGCTCGTCGCTTCTCGAAAGAGTAAGGACGTATGCGTAGTGACCCCAATATCGGGTCCTCATATTATTGGGGCGATATTGGATTGCGCATAGCGAGTTGTATTCCTGTTGACGGTTGGTTCAATTAATGGCGGGTCAACATCACCTTAGGGGTGGTGGGCCCGGGTATTAAAGACCAAATTGGGAGATGCAAGTTGGACTTGCAAGGCGGAATGTGTTCCCGCTTCTTTTTATCTGAGTTGTAGGTTCTCATATTATTGGGATGCAACAAAGATAAGGAAGGAGATCCCAGATCTTGCTTGAGATATGATGGTAAGTATATCTCTTACATTGAA
The DNA here is from genome assembly GCA_037367405.1 of Ottelia alismoides. Lineage (NCBI taxonomy): Eukaryota > Viridiplantae > Streptophyta > Magnoliopsida > Alismatales > Hydrocharitaceae > Ottelia > Ottelia alismoides. The sequence goes on from JAZKJV010008504.1 coordinate 432,454, forward strand.
AGTGATTAAGGGAATGAACTTTCACTGTTGACATGGCAAGACAACTTTGATATAAAATTCCTGATTCAAAGTAAAATATGTATATATATAAATATATACCCCTATGCAAATTACTTATTTCAGATAATCTTTCATTAAACCCACTCAATGTTATACTCATTAATAACCAGTAGAATATCATGGATTACACCCTTAATCCAGATATTGTATTTGCGATTGGACACATAATGCATGTGGTTGCAATGTGCAAGTTACCTCATAATAATGAGAAGTGATAATTAAATAAGACAATAGGACTAAAACCCTAGGGTTTGTATGTCTCTATAAGTCTTGATCTTATTGAATGTACTTTTGAAGTGACATGTCGATGATGATCGTAATTATCAAATTAATCCTTATAAAATCAATAAAGATATTCTGGCATACATATGTGCTCTCGACATTTAATCATGAATGATGTGGTTCTCTACATCATGCAGAATGGTAGCTCTATAAGAGATGATGTATTCAAATTATTTGAATACCTACCTGAACCTATGTTTTAAGAGTTTAGATGGATGTAGATGATGAGTGTCATCATTCTACTATCTATACTCTAGTCATTCATGAAGCCTCATAATATTCATATTGTATGAATTGGGTGAAGCTTGTATAAATGTTGAAATACTCTTATATTGAAATTTTTGATTTTAACATAAGAGATCCTTATTCTTAAGCAATGGTTGTTTATAGATAAAGGGAGCGCAGTGGAAGCATGGGTTTGACTCAAGCAAGAAGTATAATCAAATAGTTGATTGTACTTATGTGACTTCCATATGACATCCAAAGAGTTGGATGAATGCCAATGCTGCAATAAGTTGATGTATTGATAGTATGACTATCAAGTCTGTCTAGAATCCTCAGAAAAGGACTCGGATGGAGCATCAGTATAATCTACATATAATCATTGAAATTGACTTACTTATTTGATAAGGTAAAGTCTAATAATTGTATCTCAATCTTCTAATAACACTTGCAATTGGTTGCATATGTATTAGAATATTAGAAGTTTGATCTTAAGGTTTATTGATCATCCATGTTGAAAGTGATGCAAGTGTTGCAACAGTTCCCATGAGATCAATAGACTTCATATTTTCAGTGGGAGCCCTTAGTCTTAGAGAATGTCTCTATGACCTAGATATTAGAATACACTCATTGTTTATTTCTAATTGTTGGATATAAACATGAATTCTGTAATAAATCTATCATAAAGAGTTATGATGGAAATATTTCAGATAGTAATCTAAAATCTAGTGGACTCTATTAAATTAGAAAATTATTGAATGGTTCATTGAGATTTCTAATACTGAAAATTAAACCTTTAAAAGATCAATAGGAGGATAAAGATCATTTGACAATGATCTGGCATCAAATTTTGGACATATGTCTGTTGATGAAATCAATGGACTGGTAAGACATGAAACTTTAGATTGTCTAAAGATTCAAATCTCACATACTTGTGAATATTGTATTCAAAGTAAAAAATGTCCAATACACCCTTCCTTGGGAAAGGTGTAAGGTGTCAAGGTATTAAGGATCTCATACATATTGATGTATGCAGATCATCTATATCATAGTAAACATTATGGATATGTGATATCTGTTAATGATTATGTATGATATGAGATTTCTTCTCTTCACCTAAGAAACCTTTGAAATGTTCAAAGATTTCGTAATTTTGGTTTAGAACAAAAGTTTGAGGGAAGATGAAATGAATTTAATCTAACCAAGGTAGCCTGTACCTATTAGATGAATTCAAGAAATACCTTATGGAGATATGAATATCATTCCTATCTCAATCCTCCTAATGAACCTTAACTCAATAGAGTTGTAGGGAGATACAATTGATCATGTGTGACATGATTTGATCAATGATTAATCATAGCATAATTATCTCTTAGTTTCCAGGTATATATATGTGGTAGAGACTGCATTATATATCCTTAATAAGGTTCCATGTGATTAAGCTGGAATCTGGCACTAGAGAGTGCTACTTCATTAGGAAAATAAAGGATGGTATTGGATACCTACTTTATGACCTTGAGATTCTTAAAAAAAATCTCATCTTTGAGAATATGATTCTTATAGGATGACTCTCTTGAGAATCAAGATGAAAATGAAGTAAAGGAACTCATTTAATCTTGAAAAGATAATGAGGCTCCTGAAATCGGAAACTAAAATAGATAATTAAAGATGAAACATTAATACCTCTTCAAATAAGTTTGAGGATGGATTCCATGTGTCAGTTAAATCTGACAATGATCGGATTTCATGTGATGAAGCTCCTGAGGATCATGACATGGAAAGATGGATGTTAGCAATAAAAGTCTAATGTAGACTTCATATACAAGTGTTGTATATGGACCCTCGAGGATCCACCTATATGGGTCAGACCCATTAAGGTGTAAATGGATCTTCAAGAGAAAAAGGGAACCTGATGAGAAGGTAGAGACCTTCAAAGCACGGTTCGTAGCCATGAGCTACACATCGAAGAGAAGGCATCGCTTGCGATAAGACTTGCTCTACAGTGACCTTGCTTTAACCCATCAGAATATTGCTAACTATAGCTGCACAACTTGACTATGGCATCTTCATGATGTGAGTCAAGATTGCATTCCTCTATGAATACCTCTCTGAGGACATTCATATGAAGTAGCCCCAGGGCTTCATGGTTGAGGAAAGCAAGGTGTGCTAGCTGAAGAACTCCATCTTTGGACTCAAATAAGTTTCTTGTAGTTGGAACATAAGATTTAATGAAATTATAAATGTTATGATTTCAGATAAAATCTTGATGAACCATGTGAAGCTTAGTGGGAGTGCCATTGTGTTCATCATGCTAAATGTAGATATTATTCTAATCATCTGGAATGATATAAGAATAAATAATAAGTGTTTTATAATTTGGTTGTTCCATACCTTGAGATACGATCTCAAGGATACCTCTTAGATCTTAATTCTGAAGTCGTTCAGAAGCAAAGAGAAGAGGGTATTGGGACTGTCGCATTAGTAGTACACCTTGGACTTATTCCATTTTCTGGAAAATTCCAAGAAAGGCTTCCTTCCCTTAAGATGTGGTAGTGACCTGTCTAAAGGGATAGCACCTCAAAGAGTTGAGGAAGTGAATGCTAGAACTGCTTGCACTTGTGCATCAGTTATGAGAAGCTGAATGTATTCTAGATGTGTACGAGAACCAGATGTCTACCATGAAGTGGGAGTAGTAAACTATTACTAATCCTGCTATGGAGATAAAACACTTGATTGCAGTAATAATAATATCTTCAAAGATGATAAAACTTAGAGATAGTGATCTCAAAGTCTTATCTTCAAAAGTTTAAGATCTTGTAGATAGTGATCTATATGGGTCTTGACTGTAGATACCTTAGGAGATAGAGATCTCCAGGAATGAAGGTATTCTAATAAGGATTATGGGAATACTGGTTATGATAATTAATAAGATGTAGTGTCAAGGACACTATAAACAACAAAATTGAGTATCGGTTGCATGAGATGCAACGTTCGCATTGGATGCGATCACTGTTACTGGGAGATATGCAAGTGTCGTAAAAGGACTTGGCGTAGTCTCTTGAGAACAGAGTGACTGATCAGCTTACCTAGCTATTTTCTAAATAGCCTATGATTGTCACATGAGTGTAGGTTTAAATGATTAGCCCATTAATGGCTCTTTGGGCTAGTGGGAGATTGTTGGAAATGCGAGCCCACGGCGAGCCATTATGCAATAAATGTTGTTGCAATTCACTCCTTGATCTGAAATGAAGAATACATAATTTGCATAATAGGTCCCTTAGTACAATTAGGGTTATGTACCATGGCCATCTTAATGATCATACAGCTGTTGATTCAATTATTGAATCATAGAGGCTGGTGCTTAGATGAATATCTAATGAGTTAGATTAAGGACTCATCAAGCACCGTCAAATGATTATTAAGAGATGATCTCCAACCTGAGTAGGAGATGGCAATCCTATCTCATTTAGGTTGATATCTGACCGACCTCTTGATGCAGGTCCTCTGCATAGGAATAGAGATTCGGAGATGTCGGATGAGTTAGGTCAAAGAGATGACTTAACGAGATCGAGATAACCAAAGTCCTATATCATATGCTGTCATGATATAGGCACACATCCTCTGACCAGAGACAGATGTGTTACTATATGTCTGAGTATGTACATTTGGCAGACCAATAGGTTGATGACCTAATCAAGGTCTATACACCGGCGCGCTGGTGTGCATATAAGGGCATATGAGTAATACGATCTCTCAAAGGGATCATACAGGTTCACTACTGAACCGGAAGACATGAGCTCACTCATGAGATATTGGGAAGAATCAAATTCTGTGCGCACGGTCGTCTCGCTTTGGAAGCTTGACTGAATTTGTTGGTTTGATATATACTTTTGGAAAGTATATGATCAAGACCTAGGTATGATATATGCTTTTGGAAAGTATATGATCAATACCGACTCCCAATGATCGAATGAGAAACTTACTGATAAAACCCTGAAGTAGACAGTACAAAGTTTATCTAATACTTCTGGTTTATTCTGAGTCTTCCAATATGCAGGATGTACAGGTGTTGGGAATGCCTGAGGGTGATGTGATCATAAACGGTTGTATAACCATGACGCTTCCATTCCTAGGGAGTGATGAAACGGGTCTGGATTTTAGTGAGTCCTCTCAGTAGAGAAGTAATCTGATCTTAGTCCAAATGTTGGACATTAATCTGAATGTGATTTAGATTCAATGAGAAGATTAGATTTGCGGTCTTGATTTAATCAAGCATCTATGGGAGGCCCGAGATCTGGATTTGAGATGTGATCTCAATATCCATGTCACTATACGTGGAACAATACAATCGCCCTGTCCTTATCTCCAAGTATTCGCGGAGAAAGCGCATTGTCCTTGAAAGAGTTCATGGATAATTCTATTGTTGATATATGTATCCGAGCATTGAGAAAATGGATAATTAAATGTGATTTAATTATCATGAATAATATGAATTTGATTCATATTATAGGGAGAATTATCTTAGATAATTAAATGTGATTTGATTATCAAAGATGTGAATAATGTGAATGTGATTCATATTATTTGAACACATGAGATAAAGAGATCCAAGATGATTAAATATGATTTAATTATCAAGGATAAGAATAATGTGGATAGTAATATCCAATTATTCATAATATATTATAAATGTGATTTATAATGTATTAGAGAGAGTTAAATATAATTTATATTAGTAGATTAATTATTAATGTGTATTGGATACACATTGTCTAATTAATTGAAAATGTAAATTACATTTTGTTTTGGGTTGTGAATATGATTCACAATATTCCAATGTCAAGATTTGCAATATTCCAAAATTTAATTGAGAATTATTTTGGTGAATAAAAATCCCAACAAATAGTTGTTGGAAAATAAGTAGAGAGAAAATCAAGGAGATATGCAATCTCATGGGAATCCATGAGATTGCCCTCCAAAGGGGAAGGTTGATCTCCTTTATTCTCTCTCTCCTTATTTGATTGATTTAATTTGGTATTAATATTTATTTGATTTATCAAATATATTTAATCAAAATTAAATCACAAGTTGTTGGCTTTTACCAACAACAATCTTGACCATTGGATTGTCATAAATCAATCTCAACCATTGATTTTATATGACACATGGATTGAGATCCATGGATCCCAAAACCCTATAAATAGAGAGGCACTCTTGGCTCTCTTTTTACACATAATGCTTGAGAAGCATCTCTCTCTCCCTCTCTCTTTCTCTTTAGAGGTCAGCCCTCTCTCTCCCTCTCATGGTCGTCCACCATGGATGCCATGGAGAGGTTCTCCATCGCTGCGGCATCGTCGTTATGCTGCCCGTTCTTCTGCTCGTGGATCTCCGTCTCCTTCGGTGCACCTCGCTCGTGAAGAAGATGTTGGATCTCGTGTGTCGAGATCAGGAGATCCGCCGCTTGGATCATCAACTTGGATTGCGAGAAGCACGCGGTTCATCCCCGCGCTCGCAAGCATCTCCTCCGTCGGATCGGACTTGAGACAGGAGGTCTCTTCGTTTTGAGACTTGATCGCAACCACGCTTCAAGAGTTAATCCTAATTACTTGTTTGTGGTTTAGACGAAACGATCCGAGAAGTGTTCTTGGATCATGTGGTTTCGTCGTAAGAAAATTTTTTAAATTCCGCTGCATCGAGCAACTAGTGCCACTAGTCGCTCCTCGTCGTATTCGATACGACGCTCACGCTTCCGTGATGTGCTTGAGGATCTAACCATATCCTTCAGTAGATCATCGGCCCAAAAGGAAGGAATGAGAGATCAGAGCTGATACCGTAAGATTTGGAGGAGGAAGGAATAGTACGTACTCCTCTAGGTCACCGAACACCACAAGACATGGCGCAACCCTACGAGGGTCGTCAAGGTGAGCAGACTCAGATGAGTCAAAGATCATAGAATAATTAGAAGACTCGGCTCCATGCTCCAACAGAAAGGAGACACAACCAGGGAAGAGACTGAGTACTCAAATCAGAAGACTCGGCTTCGTGCTCCACAAGAGGGGAGACACCATAAGTGAAGCTGAGTATGTAGAAAATGATGTACCCTCCCGCAGATAACCATCGGGGAGTGGTACATACTAGACGATGAATAATCAGACAGAGCTCACCCTTACGAGGGTCATCAAGGGGAGCGGACTCAAAAGGAGTTCGATCCATCAGACGGATCAGTGGAAGCGGTCTCGATAGGCGATAGGTCGGCTACAAACAGAAGAGATCGATGAATCAAGAATATGTGGCAGTGTCCCACAAACAACCCTCGGGATGAGTACTTCCAACTAATCAATGAATAATCTGAGGAAGAAAGCTCATCCTTAAGAGGACCGTCAAGGAGAGTGGATTCAAAGGAGTCCATAAGATAGGTCCCAAGATCGAATAAATCAGATACAATCAAGACGATGGAGACCTGAATACATATCAGATGACTTGGTTCCATGCTTCGCCAGATCGGAGGTACCATCAGCAAGTGGAATCGAGCGTAAAGAATATGTCGCATCCTCCCGCAGATAGTCCTCGGGGAGTAATGCAAGCTAAGCAGAGAATAGTCAGAATATATCTCAGTCTTGCGAGGGTCATCAAGGAGAGAGGACTCGAAGGAACCGGATCCATCAGACAAATCCTCAGAGGTGGTCTTGGTAGGCGACAGGTCGGCTACCATCAGAAGATACTGACTGATATAGAAAAATGTCATAGTCTTCTGCAGATAACCCTCAGAGAGCATTATGAACTAGGCATTGAATAATCAGATACGTGGGACTCATCCTTGCGAGGACCGTCAAGAAGATAAGACTCGAAGGAGTCGTTGAAATTATCCTCGTGCACCGACAGATTGGGCACACAATCAGACATAGAGGCCAAACATACGAATCAGATGATGTGGTTTCGAGACTCCAAAAAGGTGGATACATAGTCAGGGAATGAAACTGATCGTAAAGAAATTATTGCATCCTCCCACAGATAGTCCTCGGGAGTAATTCAAGCTAGGCGATCAAAGCATGGGAATGCTGGCATCACATCTCATGTCCTCAAAAGAAATAAATCAATCAATCATCAGGAGGGCATAAGATCATCGAGGGATAAAATAGAATCATGTCAATCATAGTACGTCCCTCAAGTCAATCCAATAAGTTGAGATGGCGCAAAATATAAGCAGAAATCCTCTAAGTGCCATGAGTGGATCGAATAATCAGGAGATCGAGGATGGGTCAATCAAGAAGATTAGAGAGATCATGTGGGTTCCGATCACCGTCACTATGAAGCACATATCAAAATAGTCAATCAGACCTCTAAATCAAGATGGAAGGAACCGTAAAATATATCGATCATTCATAGCTCATGAATCATCATCAAATCATTGTAAGACATCATTTCCTCAATCTGGTGTGTGTGATCAGAAATCCTCAAATAAGCATCACACCTAGTAATCGTGCAATCATCAAATCCTCAATAAGCTCTATGCACACATCAAAAGTCAGGTCCACCAAATGTAGCATACCAATCTCAGCATCCTCAAAAGTGTGCTCGATTTACTCAGATAATCAATGTAAGCCATAGTCCTCGATGCGGGCTATTCCTACAGCAATCTCGGGTGATAGAGATGATGAGACAAACGGGACGAGGAGGGTGGGTGAGATGAAAACGGAAACGGACAAAATTGTGATTTAAGGAGAGGGTCTCCTCGAACCAGACTAGACATGGGTGATATGGGCAAGGAGAAAGGCCGCAAGATCTGGCGAAGATGATGAAGCTCAAAAACCAATATCACATCTCGAATGCAAATGAGGAGATATATAAAAAAGAGAGGTAGAGATACTCAATGATAAAAATGATGACTCACACGGATGGGACCGCAAAATCAGTGAGAGATGAAAATGCAAATGGACTCAAAGCGCAATCAATTGTACAGGGCAAACCCCTTATTCACCTACTCAACACAGTGAAGACCAAGATGTGGTCTTTTTATCTTGTCGATTTTAGAGTTAGGTGATCATCCAAAAAGTTGTACACACCGCAGATAGGCTTGGGATTTAGGCACTAATACTTAGCGTATACATAGCAATAAAATGCACAAACAAGGAGGGGGTTGCTCTCCCCAAAGAAATGTGTCCATTACATTTTATTCTAAGGTCCAATAGAGTTAGAAACCCTAATTTTATTTAGGATGTCACTTTTTTTGCTATTTTTCAATGCACGTGCCTAACAGGGTTTCCAATTCCATTTAGCATTATAAGTGAGCAAAATCAGAAGGAGAAGATTGAAAAAGCCATGCAAGTCGGAAATCGATGATGCATGCAAAGTCAGAAGACTTACAATGCTTCCCAGCTCTCTCCATGCGGGATGCAAGACAGAATTGAAAACTATGCTACATGAGATGCAATCCGATGAAATCGCCCTAGGATAGTAACTGTTATTATCGTGAAGAACCAAATGCTAAATATTTATAAGTGAGATCCAAAAGTTCGATCTCTGAAGTGCATCAGTGTCCGCCACAATGGATCCTGCCAGCGCTGTATAGCACCTCTCTCGGTGCACAATCTCAAATCTAAATAAACAATTATTATTATTTGACTAAGTCCAAGCACGAATCTATAGGTACATGCAAATATATTAGGGGTTTTGTACCTTAATCCATCGAGCAAACAAATCCTAAGCTAGGGCTCATTTACATAGAATAAGAAAAATAAAAAAATAAAAATAAAAGCGAAAAAAGTGTCAAAACCGTCAAGGCCCCCAAGGAACAATCCCTTAGATAGTGGACCTCGGGAAGTCAAAGTGTCTGGAGAGTCCTGAATATTATAATTTGTGTTACTCTCTCACATAAATATACATAATAAATAAATAATGCTAAATAAACTAGACTGGTCTTCAAAAATTCTCCTCCATTTTCCCTTGATGCTCTCTCTTGTCGTCTAGGTCTGAAAGCCAGCTCTGCCTTGCTTGGGTGCACTAGTCCTCCTAGGAGGTCCTCCTTTGCGCAGCAGTCCCTCGCATCAAAGACAAACAAAGAGAGTGGTCAGTTGAGTTAACAATAATATCCAATAATAAATACAGAATAAATAAATGAATAACAAAAATAACTAAATACGACAAATAAATGAACAAGAGATAATAGACAAAACTAAATAATCGCCAAATACACGACGTTGCTCCCCGGCAACGGCACCATTTGGTGAATGGGATTTATCAAGGGTCTGAAAATCTCACAAGGCGAGAGATCCAGTCGATGCATCGACCACTCAATAAACCTCAATCAATCAACAGATAACCCACAATAAGAATAAAGCAATTAAATCAAAATGTGGATTTAAAATGTATTATAAATCTACAACAATTGTGTATATCGTGTAGGTAGGCATAGAGGTCGAACACAAGGAGCAAACGGGAGAAGGAGGAAAAAATAACACACATAAATTCACCTTTTATCTCTTGTCCATGTTATTGTTTTCGTAAGTTTTTAATTTTATTTATTTTTTATTTTTTTTGTTTTATATTTTTTTATTTTTAATTTTATGTTTTTATATTTTCTTTTTTATATTTTTTATTATTTTTATATTGCTTTTTCTTCTATATAAACAAAATAGCCTATATAAGGCTATATATACAATGTATAGTAGTATATTCATAAATACCAATAAATATAGATAATAATAATTTGTTTGGGTTTTCATATTTTCTATTTTTTGTTATTTATATGGAATTTTTGCTAATTTTTATGTATTTTTAAAGACCAAAATATCCCAAATAAGAGATTACATATATAGGTCGAAATTGAATTGGATTTCAAAAATAACAAACAAGCTCCAAAATTATCCAAATCAATTTTAAGATATAAATATTAATATATATAATATTATTAAATAGAAAAGATAATTTTGGATTTTTAAATAATTTTTCAAAATTTTGTAAAAGATTTTGGGGTTTTTCGATTTTTAGGCTTTTTGTTTTTCCATTTTTAGTAATTTTTAATATGTAAATAAAATAGGATAAAATATATTATATATAATTTTTTGGAATTTTTAAACATGATTTTATATTTTTTTGGTATTTTATAAGTTTTACAGGAAATAAATAGGCTCCTTTTTATTTTTAATAAATCCATTAAATGAAAAAAATGCCAAATAAAATATGGGAGTGAATGTATATGGCATGAAGCATTTAACTCTGTTTTTGTGGATCTATATGAGCACAATATGTATTTTTAATAAATAGACAAAAGACATAAATATATGTATCCTAGCAGGGGCATTTTTACAAATCAAATATATGATAGGGGGTTCGGTGCAAATTTACCTGAATAAAACAACATTTATTTAAATTTTAAAGACTATTTTACAATTACAAAAATCACTAAGACATGCATGCAAATTGCTGAGCTGGACAAGACCAAAATGAAAATTCAGAAAGTACATAGGCCTATTTACAAAATGTCCATTTATTTATAACACTATATTTTATTTACAGAACTAAATAATAAATATACAAAGCTGCAGGGTATAATATGACATTTACCCCATAAGGCGCTCGATCGAACGGCGAGGATGGATTCACTTGACATGCGGTGCCATCCTAGCGGTTGGCACCGCTTTGCTCCCAACGACCGAGATTAGAACATGCGAGGAAGATCGAATGACCAGGGATTACTTGATCCTACAGTAGCTGCTACGTCTGGGGGCAGCTCTTGATCGAACGGCGGAGGACCTTGTTGGATGAACGGGAGATGAACTCGTGGGTGGTGAGTTTCGATCCACTGCTGCGCACTGCATCGGTGTCTAAACGCTCCGCCAACGATGTCCTTGCACTCCTGCTGCTCCCTTGAAGCTCCAAGGTTCCTTCAGAATGTATGGGGCCTGCTGAGAAGGGCTCTGGAGCTCGAGAACGTCCAGGCACCTGGGAGTCAAACTCCAGGTCCAATCTTTAGCCCAGAAGGGCTCTTTTGTGCACGAGACCTGCAAAATGAACTCTCGGGTCGAGGGCAAAATTCCTCGACCCGGTTAGATATGGAAAAGGTCAGAGGTGGATGACTGGCGGAGTGCTCCGGCTAGGGTGGTAGAAGGAACACGAATCGTTGATGAGGGTAAGGCGAGGTGGAGAAGCAGGAGTGGAAGGGATGGAGGTGGTTAGGTGGTCGGGGAACAGGGTTTAATGGCAAAACAGCGAGATTAATCTAATTAACCTATGATAACTAACTAACTTAAACATGAAATAAAATACAGGATTAAAAACTACCTAGAAATGCAGTAAAACCAGCTCTTATACCTGTTATGATCAGCAAGGAGCAGGACCGCCGGAGTTGGTGGACGTGGGTGCACCTCTTCCACCTCCAGTTGTCGTGGAAGCTCAGGGGACTCCCCCTGTCATGGGAATACATGCTAGGTCGAGTTCTAGGGGCTCAAATACTTGGAGAGTGACCAAAAAGATATGGAGGAGCGGAGGACTTTTATTTATACACTTACGGGAACCCTTATTTGACCGGATGAAAGCAAGAAATTAGCGCTATGTAAAATAGATCTGATGGCTCAGCGTGAATCATGGGATATCCACGATGAAATGTCATGAAGAAATCGGGGCCGATTGATCGATGTAGCAGATGGGAAAAAGTGAGGAAAATACGGGAATAGACAGTTCGCGTCAAATCTGGAGCAGGGGGGAGTTGACCGACGGTCAATTTTTGACGTGACCCCATTGGTCTACGTCAGCCGAATAAGGACAAAACAACAATTTTATTATAGAATAATTGTTTAAAAATAATAAATGATTTTATTATTTTTTATTATAAAATAAAAAATGTTTATTATTTAATCTAGTATTTTATTATGATTTTTATTTATTTTTTGATGTATTTTATTAGTAGTTAATTTTTAATGGTGTATTTATAGGTATATTTGCTTATATTTTGCACATTTGTATTTTTATTTTATATATTTTATTTTATTATTGTCTTATTTTATTTTATATATTTCTAACTTATTTTTATGAGTATAAATATATTTTTATTTTATTTTTAGCATATAATTTGTACACTTAAATAAATAGATATGTATATTTTATAGGTATATTTATAGGTACTTTATCTATGTTTTACATATATTATTTTATTTTCAATGTATTTAATTGGGTTTTATTTTGGTTTTATATTTTTGATAGAATATAGATAGTATTTACAATATTACAAAAATATAAAGAATAAAGAATGAAAGAATGAAATCCACTTTTATTTATATACAAGTAATATCATAGGTATGTTGCCTATGTTTTCACATAGACTTATTTTATTTTATTTTTATTTTTAGTATTATTTAAGTTTCAAAATGCATATATGTTATAAATAATAATTACAAAATTATAAAAATATAAATTTGTAAAAATAATATAGCATGAATAAATTGAATATTTTAATCGGGTCTTTTATACAATAGAGGTCAAAAACCTAACATTCACACAGTAACTCCAAAAAATATAAAACCACCACCATTAAATAGCTTGTGAAAAGTTATATATAATTAGTGGTGATTTTGATATGTTTTGATTGATAGATATGGGTATGGGAAGTTGGATTTTTGGCTTTTTATTTTGTGTGTAAAATGAACAGTATGTATTATTTTTGTACAAACTCAATTTTGTATTTTTATTCACATTATTATCTACAACTTTCATGTAAAAAATTTCTTCATTTGGTTGATAAATATAAAGAATAAAATAGGTGTCAAAAATTCATAAATAATGAATAAAAGAATTGGATTTTATTGTATTCTTGGCCCTTATCTCCCCCTACTTTATTCCTTATCGACCAACTCAATTCTTGACTTGGTATGTAGGTTCAAAGTCATAAAATATCTTCGATATTTTATTCGTTTTCTTTTCTTCTATTTATTCTATAATTTTGGCATTAAAAATAGTATTATTTACATAATAAATGAAATAAATCATGAATGATATTTTATACAAATTAATGTTATTTACATACATTAGCTAGGGTTTTTAAGGCCAAAATGATAGAATAAAAGTGATGAAATGGAGATTCATCACCTTCTGAGAACCTTGCTTCCGACCGTCCTTTCCTTTGACATGTGCAACCATTGCATTACTAGAAGGGTTATCTTTCTCATTACGTCTTTTGCATACTTTAATGCAGCCAATAGCCCAACGTTAGTATGGTTCACTTTGCTTATGTGGAATGGGACCACAAAGCTGTTGAAAGACTTATGGAGTGATAGAAAAATGAAGTCAGACTGCATATCTACGTTCACGTTATCCCGTGAGTTTCTAGCTCAGAAAGGTACCCAAACATTTTGAGCATATGATCTTTGACAGAAGTCCCTTCCTACATCTTGCAACGAATAAGTTCTTTCATGATATTATAACGTTGTGTGTGGTCTACATCATCGAACATTTCTCTCAGATTTGGCATAATATCTTGGCAAGTGTTCATATCCTTATGTTGCTTCTGAAGCACATTGGACAATGAACCCAGAATGTAACACCTTGCCAAAGTATGATCTTCATCATATTTTCATTTAATTTAATTTCTTCTGGTATTAAATGGTCTGTGTACTTGTCCTTGTATAACACATTAGAGATGTTCCGTAGATAGGACAAGATCCAAATTACGGATCCAAATCCGAGTAGGTCCATTCAACTAATTGATCTCCAGGAGTGTGCTGAGTGGGTTCATGGATTTTATTTTCTGAAATTAAATGCACTATATTAGAACATATAAATAATTATATATTCATTGAAATTCTTTGACTAAGGATTTTTAATCAAATTAGTCTTGCCTTTTTAACCTTGAAAGTTCATTCCCTTAATCACCTTCAAAGCAAAAGATATACTTATCGATATATCTCTAGCAAGAACCGGGATCTCCTTCTCTACCTTAGTTACATGCCAATAATATGAGAAACATCAACTCGGGTAAAAAGAAGCGGGAACACATTCCACCTTACAAGTCCCACTTGCATTACCAATTTGGTCTTTAACACCCAAGTCCACCACCCCTAAGGCGATGTTGACCCGTTGTTAATTGAACCAACTGTCAACATGAATAACACTTGCTATGCGTAATCCAATATCAGTCCAATAATATGAGAAAACGATATTGGGGTCACTACGCATATGGAATTACTCTTTTGAGAAGAAAAGAGACCGTTCCATATGCACTTGTATGCAGGAGCTGTCACTTCGGACATGTGTCTCCTACATACAATGGCAACGGAACCCTTCGCCTTGACGGGAGACCATGGATGTCACTTATGTGATCATTCACCTCATATTCAAATTTTAATTAGTTGTAATGAATCATATTCATATAATTATTTCTTCTAATTAAAATACAACTCTGTTCATAATAGAGTGTTCTAATTGGATATAATTAACTTAATCATATTAAATCAATCATTAATCATATTAATTAACAAACAAACTTGATTCTTATTTGAAGGATGGTATAATCTCAAAATACATATTATTTGAATTTTAATAATTAGAAAAAAAATGCATCATGATTGCTTCAAGCATTATCCTCTCTTACCCATTGTCATGGTCAGTACTGACGGGAGTGGGACAGACCTCTCACGGAGCAACCTGCTACCCCAACGCTCCCTGTATAGACACATATCTGCTTCAGGTCAGAATAATACGATTTGATCATTTTATATTTGAGATGATAATCGATCTTTCAATCGATGTTATGACACATAATATTTATCAAAACTATTTTGATAAATATCATAAGGATATTTTCTAAACAAATCCCCAATTCTATTCAAATAACAAAGTTTTGCATGTAGAGATTGTCCTACAATTATTGTAGGATAAACTAGGGTTTTCATGAAACACCCATTCAATGAGGATTGATTTAATCAATTAGTTCCACAAATAAATATTAATCATCAATTAATCATGGCTTATTCTCAATTTCTTTGATGGCATTGAATGATAAATAATTTAAGAAAGAGATCCCGATGACTCAATCATCATCCAACCCATCTCCACTAAACATGGAACATCTAGGGCAAACGGAGTCGGAATCGTGTGAAATAAAATCGTGTAGTTTTCTAGTTTGATTCTCTACTTAATTAAAGTGTTTATTTTATATTTCATGATGGAAAAATAGTAAACAAAATTAATTTTTTTACAGATCCACGAATACATGCAAAACAATTTTTCATAGTGGGAACCATTCGAATCATTTTCATGCACTTATAGAATCAATTAAAGGTTACTATTTTGGGGATATATTTAAAATTTTAAATATATTTTATTAACCAAAAGACATGTCCAAATAGTGCACAAACAGTAGTTTCTTATTTCATCAAAAAGTGATTCGAATCTTGCATCCAATGCAAAAAACAATGATTCTCACGCATCCAAAACATGAACCATGATAACCTAGGATTTTGGATCATATCCAAGAACTGACCAAAGATCTGATACCACTTTAATGGTATGGAAGAATCCTTAAGAGCATCACGAAAGCGTGAGGATTGCATCTTATACGATCGGGAGCAACTAGTCGCACTAGTAGCTCGCTGCAGCAGAATTTAAACATTTTAAACGTTGAAACCACATGATACAAGAACACTTCTCAGATCATTTCATCTAAACCACATACTAGATAAAGGAATACCTCTTGTAGTGTGGTTGTGATCAAGACTCTAAGCGAAGAGACCTCTTGTCTCAAATCTGACATGTTAGATGAGATACTTGCGAGCATGGAGATGAATCGTGTACTTCTTGCAATCCGAGTTGTTGACCCAAGCAGTGAGTCTCCTGATCTCATCTCACGAGATAAAATATCTTCTTCGTGAGTGAAGGGCACCGAAGAAGACAAATATTCATAAGTAGTCAAGACAGTTGTACAACAACGATGCGACGAAGGCGGCGACCTTCTCTATAGGGTTAGAGTGGACATCCACTCAAGATGGAGAGAGAGGATGGTGTGGGGCTTGAGAATGAGAGAGAGAGAGAGAGCAATAGTTGTTGTAAAAGAAGAGCAAGAGTTGCCTCTTCTTATATAATATTTTGGGAGTCCATGGATCTCACTCCATGGACAAAACAAAATCAATGGATGAGATTGATTTGTGTTTCTTTCAATGGCCATAATTTTGTTGTTAAAAAATACAATAATAAATAATTTAACTTAAATTAAATATATTGAATAATAATCAATATAAATTAATTTCAAATTAAATCAACATCTATGGAGATAATAGGAAGGAGGCTAACCTCCTTCCACAAAGAGGGGGACGGCCACCTATTCCAAATATGACTTCATGGTCATCCACCATCTTTATATAAAAGGTGGCTATCACCTCTCTACTCCATGTGATTACATTATCCCATGGATTTCTCTAATATTTTCAACAACTTTTGTTGCAAATTTATTCAGATAAATAATTCATAATAATTTTGTGAACATTGCAATCATGCCATTAGAAATTTTTGATCACATTCACAACTCAAAATAAAATGTAAATTATATTTTCAATTAATTATCCAATGTGAATCCAATTCACATAAGCACTTAATTTACAAATATAAATTACAATTGGCTCTCTCTGATATATTGTAGATCACATTTATAACATACATGAATAATTTGGATAATGCTATCCACATTACTCTTATCCATAATAATTAAATCACATTTAGTTATACTGGATCATCATTCTCATGCATTTAAATAATAGGGATTTTATCAGTTGTGCCCCTCCAAGATATCGTAATTTCTGTTATGCCCCTATCTTTTTGATAATATCAGTTGTGCCCCTCACTTCTTTCTTCGTTATCACTTGTGCCCTTTGATGAATCTGTGATTCATCACTTCAAAAGTCAAAAATAGAGCCTTGTTTCCGAGAAAATAGAGGCATATTTCCTTTTATATTGCATAAATAGCACTCATGCATGCAGTCATAAATCATACATTTTAGCAGCTCATTTGCATTTAAATAAGAAGCCAAAATCCCTTGTAAAATACCCAATCCCTAAAATAACCTCTTCTCTATAAATATATACTCCTTAGTTGATAATATAGGGAAGAATGCCAAAAATCCCCCTTGTAAATTAGTCAATAAAGCCCTAGGCCCTTGGTACACTAAAATACACATAAAGGCCTCATACAAACTCCGAATTGGGTCTACTTACTCTTAGAATACTACATATTAAAAAACCTTCAACCTGAGACTAATTTCATTGAATTTGGAGCTCGTATGAGAAAGTTGGGTTTTTGGGCCACTTTGTATACTATATATGTATATCTATGTATCCTTGTATTTATGTATCATGTTTGACCTCATCTCTGTCTTTGGTCAACATGAAACTTGTAGATCTCATCGAGATCTACAACTTTCATGTTTTGAGTTTTTCCAAATTCGGTCCTCTCTTCTCTCTACACGTGTATCTTATTTCAGCCACTCACAGCAGGCCACGTGGCGCCCTCTGGTTGCGCCACGCGGCCCGCTTCCCCTCGCCCCATCCGCCTGCGTCCTCAGCCGTTGGATCTCGCTTCAGATCCAACGGCCCAGCCTTTTCCACGCACGCTCTTTGCCTGGGCCATCAGATCTTCTCTTGCTTGATCTACGTCGCACATTAGCGCCTTCACCAGAGCCCTCCACGTGGCAGCATCTACGCCGCTTGATCAGACCCTTGATCTCTCCATCGCAGCCGCCCTTCTTCCAGCGAATCTCAGCCCTATGATCAGCTCCATCTCCTCATCCAGGCCGCCCGCTCGCGCTTCGCCCGCAGCTCTCCACGTGGCGCCACCACAGCCCATCATCTCCGAGCCCCCGATCTCATCCTACCCGCCCACCACACCTTGATCCCCACCGTTGGATCACAATATCCAACGGTGGAGACCTCGTCTCCTACCTCTGGGCGCCCCTCTCTCCCACGTCCCTTGCCTTGCGGGAGGGGTGCCCCCTTTCTATTTCCGCCTGCACGTCAGCCACCCTCTCCCACCGCTGACACCCCCACGATGAACCCCACTCATCCCTCTCCCTCGCCAGCTCCCTCTCGCTCCACCACCTCCACCATAGAAGCTCCACGTCGCCCTCGAAACTCGCCTCGTCGCCAACACTGCCACCAACTTCAACCTATAAATACGCCACCACCGGCCGACTTCACCCCTATCCGCCACTCCAGAGAGTATCCCCGAGCTCTGATCCTTCAGTTGGTGACAATAATTAGGTGATTCATCGAGCGACGAAGGGATTCGACTCCGGCAAGATCCACGGCCGCCACCGCCGTGCTGCAGCCTCCGTCCGCGAGCTGCGTGAGCTCAGGCCACCTACCAACCTTCGAGCGACGACCTGGAGCTCCATTTCCCAGGTAGATTCCTCCATTCTTCCTCCGATCTTCCTCTTATTTTTCCTTGATTTTCTCCGATTTTATTCGCCTCCACCGGCCACCTTCTCGCCTCCAATCCATCTTGACGAGCTTCGCGTCGAAGCTCTCATCCTCGTGACACCATTCACGACCTCCGAAGACGCCTCTCGCACTATTCCGATCATCAGCTCCACCATTTGGCCGGAGCTCATCTCCAGACATCCTCCTTCACGCCTTAGGCTTCGCCGACCACCTCCATCTCTCCACGAGCACGCGCACGCTTCGGCTATCTCCTCTAACCCCCTGTAGGTACCTAGCTTCTCATTGAACGGAAGCTCGCCGGAGACGCCATCGAGCTTCATCGACATCGACACCGGGCCGCTCTCCGACGACCCTGAGACCACCAGCATCTCCGCCTTCACTCCACGCATCCTCCAAGGTATCTCCGACAAACCGGAGAGCGTCAGCGACACGAGGAAGGTCGGGCGGAGCTGCAGCACATTCGTCGGAGCCCCGCCTTCTCCTCCGCAGGCGGCGGAGGATCGTCGAGCGGACGAGCAGCTGTCGTTCGATCACCCGATCGAACGGCCCTCACCTCGCCACGCGTCCCCTCACCGCGGCCGTTCTCAACCGTCGATCGCTCCCCAGATCTGACGGGTCCTCACCTCGCCACGCGTCTTCACCGCCAACCTTTGGATCGATCTTGATCCAAAGGCCCGCAGCCCGCCACGTCGACGAAGACCGAGCCACGGCCCCAAGCCTAGGCTCGGACGACCCGAGGCTACACCGAGCCTCGCTCCGGACCTCTAGAGCGCCCGAACCTCGCTCCGAGCCGCCGCAGCCTTCCGAGCCTAGGCCGCCCACGTGAGGAGCACGTGTGGCTTGGGTAAATTGCACCGAGGCCCCTGGAGCTTTCCAAATTTGCAAAAAGGTCCCTGTGAAGCAGACCCCACGTGAGGAGCACGTGCCTAGTGGAGATTTTGCACAAGAGTCCCCCACATTATAGGTAATTACATTTTAGTCCCTATCTGCATATTTGCTTATTGTAATTTTAATTTCCTGTATTGCATTTACACCCTTGTGTTTGCACGCATCCCTAGATTGCATTTTACATCATCTTGAAATTTCAAAAATTGCATTTTGTTGAGAATTTTGTCCTCTGTCTATTGGCACACGTGTCCTATTTTTGTAAGTTCAGTCGAATTATTAATGAATTAATTATCGAATTGTTGACATATTTTTCCCAGTGACACCTTTTGATTTATAGTTAATTCTTTGTGCTTCCAAAATTCATCAAAAATTCACAGTAGCTTAAGGACATCATTTTTAACACACCATAAAAATTTCATAGCATTTACAGGCATATCGAGGCCTAAATAAATTGTTAAGTGATTTTCTTTGATTAATTTTAATTAATTCATTTCACAGTGAAATTAAGTTCTGTTAATTTTCCTAGTTCCCTTATCATTAGAGCCACCTAGGATAATTTTAGTTCTTGAAAAAATTGTGATTTGCTATTTATTAAAAATTAAATACTGAAAATCACCCTGTCTGTTTATTTAATTCACAGTAAATTTATTTAGTGTCGAAAAATTCCAAAAAAATTAGTGTAGGTCATTTTCATCCTCATTAATCAACTGGTCAATTTTCATAATTTTTGGACTTCATTTGATATCATAATTAGATTGAACATTAAATTGGCCTGCCTTATCTGCATAAGTCTGCATAGAAAATAGCAAAAGGACAAAAAAAATTACTTCCCGAAAATCACACACTTGGATAATTGTTGAAATTCACCTAAGGAGACAGATGCCTCTCTGAGATCGACCTTGGACTCCACCAAGAAAAAAATCATCACTTAACCTTAATCGATAAGTGGTTTTTGATTAACCTCTCGTATCCGACTGCAACGAACATCTACTTAATTTGGACCATTAATTTGACCGAATTAACTAAGGGTGCTTGAGCGATATCAAAATGGCGCCGTTGCCGGGGAGGCACGGCTTAGGTTAAATTTTAGCAAATTTTTGAGTGTGTGATTTTCCTTCCCCGGGTAGTCTGACCCCCGGTTTTCTTGTAATTATTTTCTCTCATTTATTTTTGCATTATTTTATTTTTGTGTAACTCTCTGACCTCCAATTATTTTTTGTGCGAGGACCGCGAGGAGTCGGTGACGCTTCGAGGACTTAGCATTTAAATTTTTGAGTGAAAGAGAGGCTTTGTAATTACATTTTATTTTATTTCTTTTTTTTCGCATCATTTCCAGCGGTTCCCGTTTGGGATCTCACGCGTGTAAAGATAGTAAAACTGTGTCCCGTGTGCTGTGTGGGTGAATTGTAACTTAGCTTGCACTAGCGGCTCCTCGAGCCACTCTAGGATTTGTTTGTGCTCGTAATCAATAGGACCACACAAAACACTTAAAAGACGCACCTAGACCGCAGTACTTAGTCAAAATTAAACTGTTCTTCACGCTAATAGAACTGCCTGTCTAGGAGCGGCTTTTCATCGCTTGCATTTGCATGTAGAGTAAAAAGATTTCAATTCTGTATTGCATCCTGCATAAAAAAAGCGAAGGGATCACTGTAAGTATTCTCTACTCAGCATACGCATCATCGATTTCAACTTGCATCGGCTTTTCTCGATTTCCCCCTCTGATTTTCTCACTTAAATTAAACAGGAAATTGGGACTGTCCGATAGGCGTGCTTTGCGGTGGACTAATTAAAGTGATAACTTAACTTTAAAATCGGGACTGCTAACAGTATTGACCAAAAAAATAAAAAAAAAATAGAATTTGAAAATTGTTTGCGGGAGATTATTCCCCGACCTTGTTTTCAGGCTGAGTGAGGGTACCTGAGTGTGTGTGAACACCCTAAGGTAGAGCCCAAATCCCCGTCTTCCATATCACGTTCTAACTGATCCTAGCAAATATCACAAGCCGGATAATTTCATATTCTTTGACTAGTACCAAGTAGCCTCCGCCTGTCTCAGGTAGATAGGGGCGAAATTGCGGTACTTTGCGACAAGCTGCCAGTAACCCCCCGGGGTGAAGTTCCGGCCTTGTCAGCCTCCGCCTGCTTGCAGGTAGATAGGGGTGTGGTCACTGGATCCATCGGCTTGGGATAGGAGCGAAGAAAGGAAGGAGCGGCGATATTTTAGGCGACAGGATAAACAGGGAAGACGCATCCGGCTCTGAGCCGACATCCCTTTAGGCCGCGTAATACTTGCTAATTTGCTTGAATATCACACTTGAAAACTACAAGATTAATTGGACTCAACTTTGAGTCCTTCATTGTGTTGAGTGTGAACCCAGGGTCTTGGATTGTCTTTTTGCTTGCTTCAGGTAGGAGTAAAATCCTATCTTCTTCTCGCTTCATCAAGATGAGTGACTGGGGAGATCTCGACGCACTATTCACTGACCTCTCTATGAGTTCCCCAAGTAACTCATCTTTCTCGGTCCGAGCGCACCTTGGACCACCCAGGACTCATGACCCTCTTGAGTCCGGGTTCCCTCATGCTCAGGGTGGTTACTCTCAAACCAACCCTTTTATCTCCTCCGAGATTACCGAGGAAGACCATCGCCTCGGTAATCCCTTCCTTGATTCGCCCTCTAATACCGATCTTATTCTCCATTTCCCAGAACTGGAGGGCGAGATGCCGCCAAGGATGCCACCCGATGAGGACCAGATGCGACAGATTCTTAGACGCCTCGCCGAAGCCGAACAGAAAAATGCAGATCTCACGGCGCGGATGGGACAGATCATAGTAGCTGAAGGGATCGACCGACCAATGGTCGATACCTACAACCCGGTGGAGAACGAGATCCAAAACTGGTTAGCACCTGCAGTTCCCGACCAGGCATTTGAGCTGAAGCCCCACTTCCTCAGTCTGCTCCCGAAGTTCAACGGAAACCTCAGTGAAGAACCATACACCTTTCTCCGTGACTTCGAACTAGTATGCAACAATCTTAGCCATCCCAATGTTGGCCAAGATTATATCCGGCTGAAGGCCACCCCGTTTGCCTTAGGAGATAAGGCAGCTCATTGGTTGAAAAACTTAGGGGTGGTATGTACTACCTGGATGCAGTTCAAGGACCTTTTCTTGAAGAAGTTCTACCCCCTCAGTAGAACTAACCAGATGAGAACGAAGATCGCCAGCTTTGCTCAAGGACCCAGCGAACCTTTCCATGAGGCTTGGGACAGGTTCAATGACTTAGTGCAGAAATGCCCATGCCACGGCATTTCGAAGGCGATCTTAGTCCAGACCTTGTTCTGTGGTCTAACCCCAGAAATGCAGGGGTTAGTCAGCGCCGCCTGTGGAGGAAGCTATCTGAACAAGAACGAGCACGTTGTATGGAAGATCTTAGAACAGATGGCAGAAACCGGCAGGTCACAGGCCACAAGGGCCTATCAGTTGTCTCCCTCAATCTTATCCAATGAGACAACTAGAAGGACTGTTGCAGATCTGACTGAGGACCTCATCCCCAGCATGGGGATGATTGCCGACAAGCTTACCATGGTCGAGCAGATCCACAAGAGAGTCGCGGAGATGGAGTCTCTTTCGAGCCTTCCAAAGAAAGTGGAGGAACTCTCTGAAAAGGTAGCTAAGATCAAGCTACCTACCCCTTCTGCACCACCTGTACCTGTACACCGAGTCCATCTTGTACAGGAACAGGAACCGGGGTCTCAGAGCAGCTGGGATCAGGCTTACACCCAGCAGAACAATCATGCACCCCCACAAGTGGAGACGGAATACGAGGAGCTTCCGCCAGTATACGAAATCAACGGGCTTTGGTATAGCCGTGACCCGCTAGTCCGGCAAATCGAGATGGGGAAGGATCAGGCACACCGCCCATCCCCAGTCTACCAAGAGACCAGGCCCGTCACCATCCCGCGCTTGCAGTCCATGCCAGAACAGGGGTACCAGCCGCAGCAGCGCACCTACCAGCAGGGGCCAGCACCGTCCCATCAGCAGCAGTATCGGCACGGCCAGCAGGGCCAATACAGGACCGCATCCACGCAGCAACCAGCCCAGCCCACCGAATTGGAGTCCCTCACCTTGGCGATCTAGACCCTGTCTGATAGGGTCCAACAGATGCAGAATGACTACCTGGACATGAGAACCGACATCAATCAGGTCTCTCGTGCTCAGGACCAACAAATGGCGCCAAGGACCCCAATTCCCGCACATGTTCAGGCCAACCCGAACAGCGTACACCAGGGCCAGAACCGATCTCGAGATCAGGTATATTATTCAGATAATTATTTATCTGAACATGAGATCCTTTCGTACGATAATGTGAATCATATGTCCCTCAGGAGCGGAAGGACCGTGACCATACCTGATCGGGCACGGGCGCAAAAGGAAGGAGCCTCCGAAACTCTACCTGAGGAGAATTCGAAGGAAGAAGAGGAGGAGCAACACCACCACCATCACCAGCGAAAGAAGAGGACATCTGAGTCCTCGAAGCATCAGTCCTGCAGTCGCATAGAGTCAGACGGCACCGATGAAGAGCCCGCACCTCCATCTGAGGAGGATCGTCCAGAAGAAGCGGAAGAAGCGTCACCGGTTTCGCCTAAGCATTTTCTTTTTAGTCAGAGTCAGAGTCCGAGTTTGTATCAGAGTCAGAGTCATGTCAAGAACTCAGTTCCCGAAATTAATGAGAAGATTTCAGTTTCCGAACCTGAGTTGGAGTCAATAATCCCTTTCCCTCGAGCTCTCAAAGGTGGAAAGAAGAAAATGAAAAAAATCCAAAAAGATGACCCTGAGATGGCTGAATTCTGCAATAAACACATCAAGGTCACAATCCCTTTTGACAAGTTCGTGGAAATGACCCCTGCATTCCAAAAATACCTTAAGGTGCGATGCACACCTACTAGGGTTAGCAGGAAAACCAAAAGCCGTATTGAAAAACACGTTTTATCAGTAGCCACGACTTGTGCAATAAAGAACTCGTTTCCTCGGAAACGAAGAGACATGGGTGCACATTATGTAGTGAGTCATGTTGATGACATCGCGTTTGCACGCACTCTCCTGGACAATGGTTCCTCGATCAACTTGATGCCCACAGCCCTCTATGAGCGGCTTGATCTCGGACCTCTAAGGAAATCTAGAGCTATTCTGCAGTTTGCTGACAAATCTACTAAGAGGTCCCAAGGAGAGTTAAGGAACATTGTGATCAAAGTCGAGGGGCAAGAATACATGGTGGACTTCACTGTCCTGGATATGGAAACACCTCGTAATTGGAGAGATTCCCAGATCATTTTAGGTAGGCCCTTCCTCAGAACAGCGGGGGCCTTATTTGATTATAAGAATGGGAAGATTCAGTTCCAAACTCCAGGCGGAGATGAGGAACTTGAGATGAAGCAGACGAGATGGCAGAGACCGGACTCCGAATCCAGCACCGAGTACTCTTCTACCGGAATAGACTGTGCGCATGTAGACGTAGTTGGGCCATGGAGACAGAACCCAGTCAGCATCGATGTATCCATCTCCTTTGAAGATGATCCAGTGCATGAGTCAGTCTGCGAGATCCTCAGGAACGAGTACAGCTCTGAGCCTGCATCGCCCTACATCTTCGATGACGTAAAGGCCCAGTTGGGCCTGTCAGTCCTTCCATCCTTTGGACAAATCGGAAGATGAGGATGATGAGTCGGACGAGGCGTTTGCCGATTGTATGGAAACTTTTGACGATCCGACTCCAGAGCCGCGCTTGGTGGCGGCTATTACAGAACATGATCCAGCCACTTGCAACACTGAACCAGATCAGATTGAGCCAGACTTTCTAGACGATCACACTATTCCTGAGCTCAAACCTCTACCCACAACCCTGAAATATGCCTTCCTTGCAGGCCAAGATAAGAAATTTCCGGTCATTATCAGTTCGCAATTGACCGAGGAGCAGGAATCTCGCTTGCTAGAGATCCTGGAGAAGAATCACAAGGCAATAGGCTGGAGCATTTCCGATCTCCACGGGATAAATCCCGCTCTTTGTTCGCACCATATTTACTTGGAGAACGAAGCCAAACCCTCTCGTGAATTCCAACGTCGGTTGAATCCAAATTTACGAGAGGTTGTGAAAAAAGAGATAGAAAAATGGTGCGACGCGGGTTTCATTTACCCAATCTCCGACTCGAAGTGGGTGGCCCCAATCCATGTTGTCCCGAAAAAGTCGGGAATTCAGACGACCACCAACGAGGACGGAGAGGAGATCGTGACAAGAGTACCCACGTCGTGGCGCGTCTGTGTGGATTACAGACGCTTGAATGCCGCGACGAAGAAGGATCATTTCCCCCTACCGTTCATTGATCAAATCCTAGAAAGATTAGCGGGGAAAGAATTCTTTTGCTTCCTTGATGGGTTCTCGGGCTACAATCAAGTAGCCATAGCTCCGGAGGACCAGGAAAAGACCACGTTTACATGCCCCTTTGGTACCTATGCTTTCAGGCGCATGCCTTTTGGGTTATGCAATGCTCCAGGTACTTTCCAAAGGTGCATGATTGCTGTATTCGCCGAAATGGTCGGCGAATTCCTGGAAGTCTTCATGGACGACTTCTTGGTCCACGGCGATTCTTTTGATTCCTGTCTTAGGAATCTGGACCGAGTCCTCAAAAGATGTTGTGAGGTCAATCTGGTGCTCTCCTGGGAGAAAAGTCACTTCATGGTGACGGAGGGCATAGTGTTGGGGCATGTCATCTCCAAGAGAGGAATGGAGGTTGACCCTGCCAAGGTGGACGTGATCAGACGACTCCAGCCACCAACCAACGTAAGGCAGTTGCGGTCGTTCCTCGGGCATGTCGGATTTTATCGAAGATTTATCAAGGATTTTTCTAAGATTGCCCGACCGCTAACTGAGCTTTTAGGCAAAGACATGGAGTTTATTGTAGATCACAAATGTCTTGAGGCCTTTAAGCTTTTACAAGGAATGATCATGGACGCACCCATCCTACAAGCCCTAGATTGGTCTCTACCTTTTGAGATCATGACGGACGCCTCAGATTATGCTGTTGGGGCTGTATTGGGACAAAGAAGAGATGGCGTCCCGTTTGCAATTCACTACGCAAGCAAAGTGCTTGATTCTGCTCAGCGTAACTATACAGTTACAGAAAAGGAAATGCTTGCGGTAGTGTTTGCCTTGGACAAATTCAGATCTCACCTAATTGGATCCAAGGTAACCGTGTTCACAGACCACACGACACTATGATATTTGATCGAGAAGAAATACGCGAAGGCGTGTCTTCTTCGTTGGATTTTACTTATCCAGGAGTTTGATTTGGACATCCGTGATAAACCTGGAAAGAAAAACGTAGTGGCCGATCATCTTTCTCGTCTCGAAGATCTTAATACTTCTAAGGTTTCCCCAATTCGAGACTCCTTCCCTGACGAGTCGATTTTTGTTATCGACTCACTCCCATGGTACGCCAATATCGTGAACTATCTTGTATCCAAGAAAGTTCCCGAGGATTGGCCCAAGAGCCAAATCGACCGACTAAAGTCGGACGCTAGACACTACCATTGGGAGGATCCGATCCTTTTCTTTGAAGGACCGGATTGTGTCTGGAGACGTTGTATTCCTCAGGAGGAATACCAGAGTGTCCTTTCTTTATGCCATAGCTTAGAGGCAGGAGGACACCACTCCGGGAAGAGGACCGCATGGAAGGTATTTCAGTGTGGCTTTTACTGGCCGACTCTGTTTCGCGATGCCACCGCCTTCGCGAAGTCGTGCCCAGTTTGCCAGAGAATGGGAGGAACCGTTGGTTCCAAGGATGAGATGCCAATGCAGCCGGTCATCATTTGTGATGTCTTTGACGCCTGGGGCATCGATTTCATGGGCCCATTCCCTGTCAGCCACGGGTTCGAATATATCCTTCTGGCGGTAGACTATCTGTCCAGATGGGTGGAGGCTATCCCTACCCGAGCCGCAGACAGCAGGACTGACTGTAAATTTATCAAAGAGAACATAATCTCTAGGTTCGGGATCCCTAAAATGATGATATCAGATGGGGGTAGCCATTTTGTGAATCGGGAGGTGAAGAAACTCCTGAAGGACCACGGCATCGAACACCGTGTCGCGAGTCCTTACCACCCACAAACCAATGGTATGGCTGAGGTGTCGAATAGGGAGGTGAAAACCATATTGCAAAAGCTTGTCCGCCCGGACAGGAAGGACTGGTCTCAGATCTTAGATCAAGCCTCTGGGCGTATAGGACGGCTTACAAGACACCATTAGGCACCTCCCCATTCCGAATGGTATTCGGAAAGCCGTGCCATTTGCCCGCAGAGTTAGTGCACAAATCAGAATGGGCAATAAAGAAGGTCAACTGGAACACTCACTTGGGTCAGAAACAGAGAGACATGGATCTGAATGAGCTTGTGGAAGTCAGAAACCGAGCATACGACAACAGTTTGGTGTACAAGGACAAGGTGAAGCGTTGGCATGATAGGTATATCAGACGAAAGACCTTTGTTCCTGGAAAGAAGGTATGGTTGTTCAATGCTAGGCTGAAGATTTTCCAAGGCAAGTTAAAGTCTAAGTGGACGGGACCATTTGTCGTTCGTACGGTGCATGATAGTGGATGTGTCGAGATCTCGGATCTCGCAGATGACGCACCGACATTCCTAGTAAATGGGCAGCTGTTGAAGCACTTCGTTGAATCCAATGAACAGTTAGTCCATGTGGAGGAGATTGTATTCATGCGCGAGACAGATACAGCAGATTCACATCGAGCCGCGTATGAAACCTTGCAGCAATGAATTCCAGCCATCAGCAGCATCTTGAAAGATTCAGACCGACTCATCTGTATATATCATTCTTCCTGTATATCATATCCTTTACCCCCGCGATTCTAGTAACCCATCCCCACATCATCGAACCATTATCTTGGACTATACTTAGGATGACCAGATCCTAAGTATAGGGGGGAGGGGTCACCTGAGTCGGTTCTCTGTACATTCTCCAGATCACATTAGTCCTCATAATCATTTCCTACCGATACTTAGGCTGTCTTGAGCCTAAGTATAGGGGGGACCGATGCCCGCATCGATTTTCATCCACTTCCCATCCTTCCCTCGTCCGCCCCATCTCTGATCTTCTTCTACACTTAGGCTGCCAGAGCCTAAGTATAGGGGTGCGAGACGACTTCTATACTTTCTGTTCCTTTGGCTCTCCTACGCTTAGCACGAGCTATGTCTTTTTCCTCGCTCTTCGTGCTCTGAGGACATAGCACACGCTAAGTATAGGGGGGCGTGTATATATTACATATATACTTTACCCATAGCTCGTACTTTCGCGTATTTTTGTATATATTTTACAATAATTACGTGTGGGTAAAAATCGAAAAAAAAGATAAAAAAAATGATGAAAAAATGATGAAAAAATATACAAATAGGCTTCTTATTTACTCTTGCATATCATCTCTGCATATAAAAAGAAAAATAAAAAGAGTCTTGCATTTTCATAGCATGACATCTCATCTCATCTCATATCTGCATATGCAAAGTGAAAAGCTAGTGGGTTCTGGACCAAGTTATGAGTAGATATTGAGGATGGACTTGATTTGACCTTAATCCACCTAATTTCATAGGAACCTTATAGGAACTGGAGTTAAGATTTCTCAGGTCAAGTGACTTAATTCTTTGAGTCCGCATGTCTATGTTCACATGTCATCTTGATTAGTCTAAGTAGAATATCTCGTGCATACGCAGGATTCTTTTAGATAATGACCTAACTTGGACAAGCACTATGCACGTAGCTCTTCATTGATGAGATGGTGAGGAGGTAGAATCCTTCAGCTTGGAGTAGCACACGGGTGGAATCATCCGTCCTCCTCTAGGGAGGGTAGTGCATCTCAACCTAGTCTGGTGGTGTTGACATCTAAGGACAGGATGCTGTGGGTTGCAATAATGCTTCAAAAGAGGGATAGTCTACTGACTCAAGAGGAAAAACTCCTGATGTACATGCTGCTCTTTTCGAAAAAAAAATGCAAAAACTCCGAAAAATCAGACAGGTTCAAGAAAAAAATAAAATACCTGTCGGAGTATGTATACTAGTAAAGAAATGCAGCTGGATGACTTGGCTACACTGGTCAGGCATCCTGGG
This sequence comes from Ottelia alismoides, assembly GCA_037367405.1. Taxonomy (NCBI): domain Eukaryota; kingdom Viridiplantae; phylum Streptophyta; class Magnoliopsida; order Alismatales; family Hydrocharitaceae; genus Ottelia; species Ottelia alismoides. The sequence goes on from JAZKJV010008504.1 coordinate 462,489, forward strand.
ATAGGTAGCTACACTGGCTACCGTCCATTCTCTTCTCTACCCCCTCCTCTTGAGTTGGTTGCACTTGAACTTAGAAGGGAATACCCCGCTCCTCGAGGAAAGAGTTGTTGGACCGGGTTATTGAGTTACCTTGTTAGAGGAGGCTGGTTCCGAGCCATTTCTGATGTGGAGAGTTACAAATCACTTACACAGTACAAGTAAGATTCATAGTCATCGGAAATTTGCGTTTGAGGATTTGTTCTGACCTGACTATTGAGGCGTCTTGAATAGAAGACTTGTGGAACTTGAAGTCTGTTAGGTCTTAAGTTCAGGTCCAAATAAGGTTCCGCCACACAACTAATCCAAAGGTCGAGTCAAGCTCCATTTTTCAACTTTTGTTCATGACCTTGGTTTGGAACCCAAAATCATTTCACTCTTGCATTTCATTTAGTTGCTCGGGGACGAGCAAGGTTTAAGTATAGGGGGTTGATGAATCTATGATTCATCACTTCAAAAGTCAAAAATAGAGCCTTGTTCCCGAGAAAATAGAGGCATATTTCCTTTTATATTGCATAAATAGCACTCATGCATGCAGTCATAAATCATACATTTTAGCAGCTCATTTGCATTTAAATAAGAAGCCAAAATCCCTTGTAAAATACCCAATCCCTAAAATAACCTCTTCTCTATAAATATATACTCCTTAGTTGATAATATAGGGAAGAATGCCAAAAATCCCCCTTGTAAATTAGTCAATAAAGCCCTAGCCCTTGGTACACTAAAATACACATAAAGGCCTCATACAAACTCCGAATTGGGTCTACTTACTCTTAGAATACTACATATTAAAAGACCTTCAACATGAGACTGATTTCATTGAATTTGGAGCTCGTATGAGAAAGTTGGGTTTTTGGGCCACTTTGTATACTATATATGTATATCTATGTATCCTTGTATTTATGTATCATATTTGACGTCATCTCCGTCTTTGTCAACATGAAACTTGTAGATCTCATCGAGATCTACAACTTTCATGTTTTGAGTTTTTCCAAATTCGGTCCCCTCTTCTCTCTACACGTGTATCTTATTTCAGTCACTCACAGCAGGCCACGTGGCGCCCTCTGGTTGCGCCACGCGGCCCGCTTCCCCTCGCCCCATCCGCCTGCATCCTCAGCCGTTGGATCTCACTTCAGATCCAACGGCCCAGCCTTTTCCACGCACGCTCTTTGCCTGGGCCATCAGATCTTCTCCTGCTTGATCTACGCCGCACATTAGCGCCTTCACCAGAGCCCTCCACGTGGCAGCATCTACGCCGCTTGATCAGACCCATGATCTCTCCATCGCAGCCGCCCTTCTTCCAGCGAATCTCGGCCCTTTGATCAGCTCCATCTCCTCATCCAGGCCGCCCGCTCGCGCTTCGCCCGCAGCTCGCCACGTGGCGCCACCACAGCCCATCATCTCCGAGCCCCCGATCTCATCCTACCCGCCCACCACACCTTGATCCCCACCGTTGGATCACAAGATCCAATGGTGGAGACCTCATCTCCTACCTCTGGGCGCCCCTCTCTCCCACGTCCCTTGCCTTGCGGGAGGGGCCCCCCTTTCTATTTCTGGCTGCACGTCAGCCACCCTCTCCCACCGCTGACACCCCCACGATGAACCCCACTCATCCCTCTCCCTCGCCAGCTCCCTCACGCTCCACCACCTCCACAATAGAAGCTCCACGTCGCCCTCGAAACTCGCCTCGTCGCCAACACTGCCACCAACTTCGACCTATAAATACGCCACCACCGGCCGACTTCACCCCTATCCGCCACTCCAGAGAGTATCCCCGAGCTCTGATCCTTCAGTTGGTGACAGCAATTAGGTAATTCATCGAGCGACGAAGGGATTCAACTCCAGCGAGATCCACGGCCGCCACCGCCGTGCTGCAGCCTCCGTCCGCGAGCTGCGTGAGCTCAGGCCACCTACCGACCTTCGAGCGACGACTTGGAGCTCAAACCTGAGCTCCATTTCCCAGGTAGATTCCTCCATTCTTTCTCCGATCTTCCTCTTATTTTTCCTTGATTTTCTCTGATTTTATTCACCTCCACCGGCCACCTTCTCGCCTCCAATCCATCTTGATGAGCTTCGCGTCGAAGCTCTCATCCTCGCGACACCATTCACGACCTCCGAAGACGCCTCTCGCACTATTCCGATCATCAGCTCCGCCATTTGGACGGAGCTCATCTCCAGACATCCTCCTTCACGCCTTAGGCCTCGCCGACCACCTCCATCTCTCCATGAGCACGCGCACGCTTCGGCTATCTCCTCTAACCCCCTGCAGGTACCTAGCTTCTCATTGAACGGAAGCTCGCCGGAGACGCCATCGAGCTTCATCGACATCGACACCGGGCCGCTCTCCGACGACCCTGAGACCACCAGCATCTCCGCCTTCACTCCACGCGTCCTCCGGGGTATCTCCGACAAGCCGGAGAGCGTCAGCGACACGAGGAAGGTCGGGCGGAGCTGCAGAACATTCGCCGGAGCCCCGCCTTCTCCTCCGCAGGCGGCGGAGGATCGTCGGAGCGGACGAGCAGCTGCCATTCGATCACCCGATCGAACGGCCCTCACCTCGCCACGCGTCCCCTCACCGCGGCCGTTCTCAACCGTCGATCGCTCCCCAGATCTGACGGGTCCTCACCTCGCCACGCGTCTTCACCGCCAACCTTTGGATCGATCTTGATCCAAAGGCCCGCAGCCCGCCACGTCGACGAAGACCGAGCCTCGGCCCCAAGCCTAGGCTCGGACGACCCGAGGCTACACCGAGCCTCGCTCCGGACCTCCAGAGCGCCCGAACCTCGCTCCGAGCCGCCGCAGCCTTCCGAGCCTAGGTCGCCCACGTGGGGAGCACGTGCGGCCTGGGTAAATTGCACCGAGACCCCTGGAGCTTTCCAAATTTGCAAAAAGGTCCCTGTGAAGCAGACCCCACGTGAGGAGCACGTGCCTAGTGGAGATTTTGCACAAGAGTCCCCCACATTATAGGTAATTGCATTTTAGTCCCTGTCTGCATATTTGCTTATTGTAATTTTAATTTCCTGTATTGCATTTACACCCCTGTGTTTGCACGCATCCCTAGATTGCATTTTACATCATCTTGAAATTTTAAAAATTGCATTTTGTTGAGAATTTTGTCCTCTGTCTATTGGTACACGTGTCCTATTTTTGTAAGTTCAGTCGAATTATTAATGAATTAATTATCGAATTGTTGACATATTTTGCCCAGTGAAACCTTTTGATTTATAGTTAATTCTTTGTGCTTCCAAAATTCATCAAAAATTCACAGTAGCTTAAGGATATCATTTTTAACACACCATAAAAATTTCATAGCATTTGCACGCATATCGAGGCCTAAATAAATTGTTAAGTGATTTTCTTAGATTAATTTTAATTAATTCATTTCACAGTGAAATTAAGTTCTGTTAATTTTCCTAGGTCCCTTATCATTAGAGCCACCTAGGATAATTTTAGTTCTTGAAAAAATTGTGATTTGCTATTTATTAAAAATTAAATACTGAAAATCACCTTGTCTGCTTATTTAATTCACAGTAAATTTATTTAGTGTCGAAAAATTCCAAAAAAATTAGTGTAGGTCATTTTCATCCTCATTAATCAACTGGTCAATTTTCATAATTTTAGGACTTCATTTGATATCATAATTAGATTGAACATTAAATTGGCCTGCCTTGTCTGCATAAGTCTGCATAGAAAATAACAAAAGGACAAAAAAAATTACTTCCCGAAAATCACACACTTGGATAATTGTTGAAATTCACCTAAGGAGACAGATGCCTCTCTGAGATCGACCTTGGACTCCACCAAGAAAAAAAATCATCACTTAACCTTAATCGATAAGTGGTTTTTGATTAACCTCTCGTATCCGATTGCAACGAACATCTACTTAATTTGGACCATTAATTTGACCGAATTAACTAAGGGTGCTTGAGCGATATCACCCTTCCGTCAGATTGACCGTCAAAAAATTAAAATAACCATGGTTTATTCAAACCATGGTGTGGTTAAGAAGGGTATTGTGGTCAGAATAAAATCAGGGGCGGAGGAGGAGCTCGAGGAAGGAGCTCGGGGAGAACCACGGTGGGGAGAAAGGGGCAGCGTGAGGCAGGGGAGGGGCAGTGCGGGGTAGAGGGAGGGGGAGGCCCAGGGGGCAGTACAAGGCAGTTGGAGGGGGAGCAGGGGGCGGCACAGTGCGGGACAGGGGGAGGGGGTGGCATAAAGTAGGGGAGGGGGAGCAGGGATGGCGCGGGGCAGGGGAGGAGACGGTGCGGGGTAGGGGGAGGGGGAGGCCCAAGGGGTGGCACGGGGTAGGGGGAGGGGGAGCAGGGGGCGACGCGGTGTAGGGCAGGGGGAGGGGATGGCACGGGGCAGAGGGAGGGGGAGCAAGGGTGGTGCGGGGCAGGGGAGGGGGCGGTGTAAGGCAGGGTAAGGGGGAGGGGGAGGCCCAGGGGGCGGCACGGGGCAGAGGGAGGGGGAGCAGGGGGCAACGTAGGGTAGGGGAAGGGGAGGCCTAGGGGGCAGCGGGGAGCAGGGGGCAATGCGGGGCAGGGGAGGGGGAGGCCCAGGGGGCAGCACGGGGGCAGGGGGAGGGGGAGCAGGAGGGCCATGGAGGAGCCGGGGCGGAGGTGCGAGGGCCGCGGAGGATCTCGGGGCGGAGGGATGGGCCGAGGGCGGTCGGGAGGAGTTGCTGGAGGAGGAGGTGGCTAGGAGAAGAAAGAGAAGGGGAGGAAGAGGATGGGGGAGGAAGAAGAAGAAGAAGATTTGGACATTTCAGTCCATTTTTTCAGTTAATTCCACTTGTGTCCTAGACGTTAACGGCTGTTTGTATTAGAATTGGACAGAAACTAACCCGAGGGGCACAAGTGATAGAATGGGAAGAAGTGAGGGGCACAACTGATATTACCAAAAAGATAGGGGCATAACTGATATTGCGATATCTCAGAGGGGCACAACTGATAAAAACCCTAAATAATATGGATCAAATTAACATTATTCTTGATAATTAAATCACATTTAATTATCCATTTCTCAATGCTTGGATATAATCCAACAATGGAATTATTCTTGAACTCTTTAAAGAATAATGTGCTCTCTTCATAGATACTTGAAGATAAGGACAGGGTGATTGTATGTTCAACGTATAGTGACTTGGATGTTGAGATCTCATCTCAAATCCAGATCTCATGGACCTCTCATAGATGATTGATTAAATGAAAATCCAATCTTCTCATTGCATATGAATCACATTCATATCGATGTCCAAACACTTGGACCAAGATCAGATCACTTCTCTTCGAGAGGAGTCACTAAAATCCAGATATGTTTCATCACTCCCTCAGAATGGAAGCGTCATGGTTATGCAATCGTTTATGATCACATCACCCTCAAGTATTCCTAATACATGTACATCCTGCATACTGGAAGACTTATAATAAACTCGAAGAGAAAGATCAATTTCCACTATCATCTTCATGGTTTTATTATCAAGTTTCTCATTCGGTCATTGGGAGTTGGTATTGATCATATGCTTTCCAAAAGAATATATCATACCTACAAATTCTTGTCATGCTTCCAAAGCAAGACGACCATGCATGGAATTTAATCGATCCCAATACCTCATGAGTGAGCTCACGTCTTTCGATTCACAAGTGCCAGTTCACCGGTGTATAGACCTTGATTAGTCCATCAACCTATCGGTCCGCCAAATGTATATAAACATACATATAGAAATACATCTATCTCCGGTTAGAGGATGCATGCCTTTATCGTGACAGTTTTCGATATAGGACTTGGTTATCTCGATCTCGTTAAGTCAAATATTTTGACCTAACTAATCTGACACCTCTGAACTCTATTCCCATGCAGAGGACCTGCATCAAGAGGTCGGTTAGATATCCAAAAGAGAAAGGATTTCCATCTCCTACTCTCAGGCCGGAGATCATCTCTTAACCATCATTTGATGGTACTTGATGATCCCTCAATTTGACTCTATATATATTCATCCAAGCACCAATGTCTATGATTAAACAGTTGAATCATAGTTGTATGATCATAAATAATGGCCATGGTACATAATCCTGATTGTACTAAGGGACCTTATAGTGCATTCATTCATTTAATCTCAAACATGGAGTGAAATAACTAATAACTTTTATTGATAAATAAAAAAATACAATAACATTTATTGTAGGAATGGTTCACCTCGAGCTCACATGGCTAACAGTTGCATTGTCAGGTATGATGTGGTGCAGAGGTGAACGTGGTGTTGTAGAAGGTCGGGGGATGCTGGTTGGACTGTCAATCCCATGTACTTCCCTACCGAGCAGGGACCTGGGTGTACCATACACTGTTCACCTCCCAGTCTTGGGGAGGCTCCTCCTGAACTGTCTTAGCGGGTGGTGCTTGCTGGTGGAAGGATTGGGTATAAGAGTGGCCTTATACCCATGCTTGGTATTGCCCTGACATCGACTGCTCATGTACGTGGTGTACATGGAAAACTGGAATAGTTGGTGTAGTCGCGACAGGTATCTTAATCTTGGATACCCTCTTTGATAAATCCTCCACCTGCTTCAGGAGTCTGGTTAAGATTTCCAGCTCATTTATCCTCTTATCAATCCGCTCGACCAATGTTAATTTATCTGCAACAATCCCCATGGTTGGGACCAAGTCCTCTACGAGATTGCCATAGTCCTTCCCCCTTTTGATATGAATGCAACTGGGGACTCGGTGTATGCCCTAATTGGCTATCTGTGCAGGGCCAGTGTTAGCCATCTGCTCAAATACCCTTCAGACGGTATCTACTCCACGTGATGTGTAACTGCCTCCATAGGATGTGCTCACTAGACCCTACATCTCAGGTTGAGACTAGTGAATAGAGATTGGACCTGGATGTTATCATCTAATCCATGACATGGACACTTGTGCAGTATGTCCTTGAATCGATCCCAGGTATCACCGAAAGGTTCATTAGACAGTTGGGAAAAGCTCATGATGTGTATCCTCATCTAGTTCATTCTACTAAAGGGTAGAACTTCTTTAGGAATAGGTCCTTGAAGTGGGTAAAGGTGGTTATTGTCATGCATGAATGCATAACCCACTAATCAGTCGTATCCCCCAAGGCAAATGGAAGAAAAGTAAGCCTAATAGAATCCTGGCTAATATTACGATAACGTAGATTAGCACATACGAGCTCAAAGCCCCTCAGCAATGCATAGGGTTCCTTTGTGGCATTCACATTAAAGCGTGGAAGCAAATTCAGAAATGGAAGCTTCAACTCATATTATATTTCTGGATCTGCGGGACTCAGGTAGTTTTGCACTCTGTACTATCTCGAGTTTTATGACGCATACATGGGTGCATCAAACCCTGCAATTAACTACCCTATATAAGATCTAAGTAGGGCATGTTTATTGCTCAGATGTAGCCAGCCTAGCAAGGATCATTTGGAAAGAGTCATCACGATGTTCTTCCTTGTCATTATTCATCTTGGGAGGCATCCTGAAAACTTCTTTGTCACCTAAATCAGCAAATGGATTTGAATTAGTCGAGGTTGGTGAACTTAACTCATAATCACCAAGGCGTAGGTCTTACTTGGTAAGTGGAGAAGAGAGTAAGGGGTTGGTCGGCGGTTGACCATCCCAAAAGAAAGTGTGCCTGGACTCAAGAGGGTCATGAGTCCAAGGAGGTCTAGGAAGTGAAGGGACCTCTGAAGATGGTCTCTTTGAAGGGTTCAATGATATACTCACGGAGTCCAAATAAAAATCCCTCTAACTAGCCATCTTCTATTTCAAGAGGATCGTATACGAACATGATAAAAAGGAGGATCTGTGCACTACGGGTTACATAAATGTGCGGATAGTATTCACACAAATCAAACACAATGCAAACCCTTTGAACTTAGTCTATAAAGGTTCAGCCGAATTATCTTGTCAATTTTTGTTGGTGATAATACAATATTTTCAGCACATTGCCCAATGGTGCTCCTGTGTGCTCCCAATCAATGATGTGATATGCATGGGTTATTGGGTTTCAATATCTCACCTCAAAGGAGACGCACAGGCTTATGCAACTGAAACGTACACTAAGGTCGAAGGCAAGCCCTTGCAACTCCTAAACCCGTAAGAGTCAGACGTAGAGACTTAGAGGGCAAGTACAGGGATTTGGTCTCTAACCTTAATGTTTGTGTCCTTACCCACTCTGTCTAGAGGTAAGTATCTGTATCCAATGAGGGCTTTATGTACCAGTAAAACAAGTGTTCATTTTATTCCTATTTTTTGGTCAACTTACATCAATTCAGTCCCAATTTTAAAACTTTGGTTATCACTGATATTTATGTGAGCATAAAATACATGCCTACAGTTCAGTCCCTTTTTCCTTTTAGACTTAGGATATAAATCAAGAGAGGGATTGGAAAACAGAATGCATGCGAGAAACTACGATGTATGCTATGGTAAGAATATACTTGCATTGACTCCCAGCATTCGCCATGTGTTATGCTTGACTAAATTTAAAAATTTTCACACTAAATGCAAGCAAGTCAAAAAGATGCACCTAAACAAGATAATATTAGCGGGGAAGAATCATCTTTGAATTTGAGCTAATTGTACGTATTTATATTTCTCTTTTTATCTTTCAAGAAAGTGTGATCAATGAATATGTGTGGTCTAAATTACGAGGGGCATAGATAAATTTGAATTTGAATGGATTTAGAATCGCCAAGTGCTTATCCTAAATTCACCATTAAAGTCAAGAACCACTCTCGACACAACCACAACAAGGAAAAAAATAGTGTTTGAGTCATTAATACACGCGCGAGCTCTTAAAAAAGAGATATTGTAAATGAAGCAATTACCTAAATTATTAAAAAATAATAATTACAAAAATAATGAATGAAAAATAAACTCTCTCAAAGAAAAATGTCTTTGTTGCTTCTCAAGTCGGCTTCAAGAAGCACTGCTTCCAAGTCCAGTAATTTCCTCGCACGAAAGCAAAGATTTATTTTAGATAGATAGAAAAGATATATACAAAAATAAGAAAATAAATGATGGAAAAGGAAAAAATCAGAGAAATATTCAAAAAAATGGTCTGGGGTCAGACTACTCAAGTGAATGGGAAACCTAACTATAGGTTTTCTAAAATGAACCTAAGGCATTTAGTTCCTCAACAATGGTGCCATTTGACGTAACCGAAAATACCCTATTTAATTTTTCGATTTTATGTTGTAATCGGGCAATTATGAATCAATCAAAAATTTACTACATGAATAATTAATTTAATCAATTTAAACAAAGAGCGGCTATGTGTTTATTTAACCTGGGCAAGCCCTAGGGTCGACTCAAGAAGGCAAAGGAACAAGTCAAAGCTCAATTTATCAAACCTAGTGTGTGGTTTTCAAAGCAGAATTTTTTTGTTTTTTATGCTATTAATTATGAAAATGTAATTTTTGCAATGTTTGAGGACTAACATGCAAATTTTAATCAAATGATTTTCAAAAATTTGAAAACTTTGCCAGAATGTAAAAATATAAAAAATGGGCTACTGTATGTTTTTGGATTTTTTGAATGTACAATGAATTTATTATGAATGAAAAAAACATACTATGTGATTTTTGAGTAATTTAATGTTAATAAATAGCAAATCTAATTATTTCTCAAAAAACATTATCCTATATTGCTCTATGTGAGAGGTATCTAGAGTAACTTTGATTTCCTTAAAATACTAAGAGTACAATTAATTAAAAATCAATTACTCAGATAAGAAAATAATTTATTTTGACATATATATGCACGCAAATGCAATGATTTTTGGGCATGCGATAGACAACAATTAAATATACCTAGTGTAATATTTTAGCAAGTTTTGGAGCATAGAATAATTTAATACGAATTAAAGAGCACATAGTGGGTAAAATGCTAATTTCCACCAAAATAATTAATCTAAATCAAGCATATCTCACAAAAATACCATTTAATAACCACCAGGAAGAGAATAAATTGTTCTACAACTCACTATTTTTGAAATTAAAATTGGATGATAAATTATAGTTCAAATAAATGTACAAACACAGGATTCTTTATGAAATACAGAATAGAATAAAAGAAAGTATAAAAACTAAGATGCAACACCATGACATTGTGGGGATAAAATGTGAATTTTCTGTGCATCACGTATCAAGCACGTGATGCTGACGTCAATGAAGGCAAGGGTGCTCTTGTTATTTCTGGAACCTTCGGTGCATGGATGAAAATTTCCTTCGAGATCACGTGCTGGTCACGTGAGGGGGGCTCTAACAGCAGACTTCAGGCCTGCCGTCTGAGGCGGGTCAAGAGCGAGGATCGAGGTAGGCAGCGGTGGAGATCGGGAAGGCAGACGGTGGTGATGCTGATAGCCTTGGGTGGAAGAGCATGGGCTCTGTGGAGGCACGTCGGGCAGAGGCGAGCTGCTAGTGAGGCAGTGGAGATCATGCGAGTAGATGGCAGTGAAGTTGAGGGCATTGGGCGGAGGAGCGCGGGCTCCGTAGAGGCATGTTGCACGGAGGCGAGCTGCTAGTGAGGCTGTGGAGATTAGGTGGGCAGACAGCAACGAAGATAAGGTCATTGGTCAGAGGAGCACATGCTTTGTGGAGGCACGTTGGGTGTAGGCGAGCTGCTGGTGAGGTGGTGGATATCAGGCAAGCAGACGGTGGTGAAGCCAGGGGAATTGGGCTGAAGAGCGTGTGCTCCATGGAGGCACGCGATGTTGCTTGATGGGTGTGTGTTGCGAGCTTGGTGGAGGGAGGAAAGAGGTGGAGGGGAAACCCAAAGAGCGGTGGTGACAGTGTACAACCATGGGTGGAACATGAGGAAAATAAAGGGTGATGAATCTCCATTTCATCACCTTTCTTCTTTCATTTTGTCCTTTAAACCATTACTAAATGCATGCATATATCATTATTTTGCATGAATTAATATTCATCATTTATTATGTAAATATTGTATAAAATACATTGTTTAAAGCCCAAATAAATGAATAAATAAAGAAAGAAATAAAATACCAAAGGTATTTGTGACCCTAAATCACAATACCTAAGCATCATGATGTCTGGGTCGACAAGGAATAAAGTAGGGGGAGATAATGATCAAGCAACACAATAAAAACCCTAATTATTATTCTTCAATAGTGGATTTTCGGGACCCATTTTATTCTTTATTATTAATACCTCAAATAAAAAAACTTTGTACATGAAAGTTGTAGATAAAAATATACAAAAACATACAAAATTGATTTCACACAAAATAATGCTTATTGTGCATCCCATGTGCAAAGTAAGATTCCAAAATCCAAACTTCTCATACCCATATCATCTCCATATGAACTCAAAATGTATCAAAATCACTTAATTACATTTTTTATTAGTTGGTTAATGAATGTGGTTTCATTCAACTTGGAGTTAAGATGCAAAATTTAGGTTTTGGACTCTTATTATATAATATACCTGAATAAAATATTCACTTAATTATTCTTTATAATTTTATAATTTTATATTTTATAATCTTGTAAATATTATGTATAGTACATATACATAGTTAGAATAAAAGAAAATTATAAAAAATAAGTTAAAAGAAATAATTGTGCAAAATTACATAGATGAATATACTATATAATAAATACCCTTATTTATTTCAATGTATATAAGAAACCTCTAAAAAATAACCTACAATGAATTAATTTGTATAAATAAAAAAATCACGATAAAATACTACATAAACAATAAATATTTTCCGTGTCTTATCTAAAAATTAATAAAATTCTTTATTATTTTATTTTGAATAAATAAACCTTTTATTTATAGTTTTGTCTTGTAGTGTATAGACGTGGTCAATCAAGGCTCAATAGCACTTGACTGCAGGTCAACCATCTGACCCCCTTGATTCGGTTTCTTGTCAGAATTTTGACCTTTCTTCCTCAAATTATCGTGCCCAATCATTACACCCATTCAGATCAATTCCTTCTTGACTTTTGATCTTCGACCCTTTTGAAGGATATGGGGAATCCTCAAGCGCATCACGGAAGCGTGATGATCGCATCTTATGCGATCGAAGCAACTAGTCACACTAGTCGCTAGGTGCAGTGAAATTTAAAAGTTTAAATCATATGATGAAACCACATGATCACAAGAACGTTTCTTGGATCTTTTCTTCTAACCACAAAGTATTAGAAATACCTCTCGAAGCATTGTTGCGATCACTAGATCTCTAAAGCAAGAGATCTTCCTGACTCAAGTCTGATCTACGAAGATGGCACTTGCGGGCGCAATGATGAGACGTGTGCTTCCCGCAATCCTTGATGAAGATCCAAGCCTTGAATCTCCTGATTTTGTCCAACGAAATCTGATGTCGCCTTCTAGAGCAAGAAGCCTTAAAGAAGATGGAGATCTACGAGTAATCGAAGCGACAGCACGATGGTGTTAACTTCGACTGCTATTCCCTCAAGATCACAAGGTGGTCGGCCACCTTTAGAGAGAGAGGGAGATGGGAGAGAATGAGAGTTGAGAGAGAGAGTAGACGTGTACAATGTGTGCTCCCAAAGGGCGAGGGTTGCCCTCTTTATATACTAGTTTGGGAGTCCATGGATCACAATCCATGGCATACACAAAATCAATGGTTGGATTGGTATGTTTATTTAATCAACGGCCATGATCACTGTTGTTTAAAAACAATAATTTATTAATTTATATTAAATCAAAAATATGTTGCATTATCATCAACATAATTTATTTCAATAAAAATGAATTATGATAAGATAATGAGATAATAATCAAAAGGATAATTAATCCATCCAAAAATATGGGGGGTAGATTATCTCCTCCTTTTATTTTATATCATTATCTCTTAACTATTTGCAATAACATTTATAGCAAATATATCCACTAAATTGATTCCAAATTAATTAGTGAATTTTTTAATCATGCCATTGAAAAAATATGTGAATCATATTCACAACCCAAACTAAATTGTAAATTACATTTCCAATTAATTGCTTTATGTGAATCCAATCCACATTAACAATTAATAAATGACATTTACAAGAAAGTGCTCTCTCTCTAATATATTATAAATCGTATTTATAATATAAACAGATATTATGGATAGTACTATCCACAATCTGCACTTCCTCGATAATTAAATCTCATTTAATTATCTTGGATAATCATTCTCACAATATGAATCTTATTCGTATTATACTTGATAATTAAATCTCATTTAATTATCAACATCTTGTTGCTTGGATACATAATTCATCAGACTAATTATTCTTGAACTTCTTCAAGAATAATGTGCTTTCTCCGCAGATACTTGGAGATAAGGACAGGGCGATTGTATTGTTCCACATATAGTGACTTGGATTTTGAGATCTCATCTCAAATCCAGATCTCATGGACCTCCCATATATGCTTGATTAAATCAAGTCCGTATACTTAATCTTCTTATTGCATCTGATTATCATTCAGATCAATGTCCAACACTTGGACTAAGATCAAGTTATTTCTCTACTGAGAGGAGTCACTAAAATCCAGACCCGTTTCATCACTCTCTCGGAATGGAAGCGTCATGGTTATACAATCGTTTATGGCACGTCACCCTCAGGGATTCCCAATACCTGCACATCCTGCATACTGGAAGACCTATGATCAACCTGAAGACGTAGATCAATTTTACAATGTCTTCTTCAGGGTTTTATCACCAAGTTTCTCAATCTTGGTCATTTGGGAATCGGTATCGATCATATGCTTTCCCAATGCATATATCATACCTTCAAATTCTTGTCATGCTTCTAAAGCACGACGACCATGATGGAATTTGATTGGTCCCAATACCTCATGAGTGAGCTCATGTCTTCCAGTTCATAAGTGAACCTGTATGATCCCTTTGAGAGATCGTATTACTCATATGCCCTTACATGCACACCAGCGCGCTGGTGTATAGACCTTGGTTAGGTCATCAACCTATTGGTCTGCCTAATGTACACACTCAGACATATAGTAACACATCTGTCTCCAGTCATAGGATGTGTGCCTATGCTGTGACAACATTCAACATAGGACTTAGGTTATCTCGATCTTGCTAAGTCAAGCCTTTGACATAACTAATCTGACACCAATGAATCATTATTCCCATGCAGAGGACCTACATCAAGAGGTCGGTCAGATATCAGCCTTTGTGAGAAAGGATTGCCATCTCCTACTTAGTCTGGAGATCATCTCTTAATAATCATTCGACGATGCTTGATGAGTCCTCTATCTAACTCATTAGATATTCATCTAAACACCAGCCTCTATGATTTATTTAATGAATCAACAGCTATATAATTATCAAGATAGCCATGGTACATAATCCTAATTGTATAGAGGGACCTTATAGTGTATTCATTTATTTAATTTCAGAAAGGGAGTGAAACAATCAATAACTTCTATTGATAAAACATATCTATTACAATAACATTTATTGTAAGAATGGTTCGCCTTGGGCTCACATGGCTAACAATCTCCCACTAGCCCTCGGAACTATTTAGGAACAATCCTTAAACCCATACTCATTATATGCTGGTCGAAAACCTTCTGTGTCAGAGGTTTGGTAAGAGGATCAACAACGTTGTCGGCAGAGGCCACCTTGGTGATGATGATATCACCACGCTTTTGAATCTCCCGAATGATGTCGTATTTCCTTTCCACGTGCTTGCTCTTTTTATGCCATCTATTGCCTGGGCAATGGCTCCTGTGTTATCGCAGAGTAACAGGATGGGAGTATCAGAGGAAACTACACCAAGCTCCAAGATGAACTTGCGCAACCACACCGCCTCCTTTGCAGCATCCGATGCGGCAATGTATTCAGCTTTTGTTGTTGAATCCGTCGTAGTGTCCTTCTTCTTGCTTCTCCAGCTCACAACGCCACCGTTCAACAGGAATACAAACCCTGATGTCGACTTTTGATCATCAATATCCGACTGGAAGTCTGAATCTGTATATCCTAAGACTTGGAGATCACAATCTACATAGACCAAGATGTAATATTGTGTCTGTCTTAGATATTGAATATGTTCTTTACTGCATTCTAGTGTTGCTCTCCATAGCAGGATTGGTAACGACTTACCACTCCCACTGCATGGCAGATGTCTGGTCTAGTACACATCATGGCATACATTAAGCTTCCTATAGCTGATGCATAGGGGCATCCAGCCATGGCCTTCTTTTCCTCAACACTTTGAGGAGTCGTCCCTTTAGACAGATGGATACCATGTCTTAAGGGGGGGAATCCTTTCTTGGAACTACCCATGTGGAATCGTTCAAGAATCTTCTTAATGTATCCATGTTGTGATAATCCCAATATCCTCTTTTCTCGGTTTATGAACAACTTCATCCCTAAGATGTAAGAGGCTTCTCCAAGATCTTTCATCTCGAAGGTATGAGATAGCCAAATCTTTACACCGATCATCATTCATGTATCATTCCCAATGATAAGGATATCATCTACGTAAAGCACTATGAACACAATGGCGCTCCAACTAAGCTTCTTGTACACACAAGGTTCATCAGGATTCTGCACAAAATCATAACTCTTTATGGTTTCGTCAAATCTGATGTTCCAGCTACGAGAAGCTTGTTTGAGCCCATAGATGGATTCCGTTAGCTTGCATACTTTTACATCCTCAACTATGAAGCCATGTGGCTGCTCCATATAGATATCCTCCTCGAGGTATCCATTGAGGAAAGTTGTCTTGACGTCCATCTGCAGATATCGTATTCAAGAGATGAAGCTATAGCTAGCAGTGTCCTGATGGACTTAAGCATAGCCACAGGAGAGAATGTCTCATCGTAGTTGATGCCTTCTCTCTGTGTGCAGCCCTTTGCTACGAGTCGTGCTTTGAAAGTCTTCACTTTCTATCAGGTCCTCTTTTTCTCTTGAAGATCCATTTACACCCAATGGGTTTCACCCCTTTAGGTGGATCCTCTAGGGTCCATACACCATTCTTATGCATGGAGTCAATTTCTGACTTCATTGTTAGCATCCATCTATCCATGTCATGATCCGCGAGTGCTTCATTGAATGAAGAAGGATCATTGTCAGTCTCACTTGACACATGGAATCCATACCTTTCAGGCAGTGTAACCACCCTCGAACTCCTTCGAAGAGGTATGGGTGTTTTATCTTTATTTATCTCTTCAGTTTCTGGTTCAGGAAGCTCAGAATCCTTAGGGGATTCAATGAGTTACTCTACTTCATTTCTATCCTAACCTTTAAGGAAATCATACTCCAGAAATTTTACATCTCTAGAGACAAAACCTTTTGGGTCTCAGGGTCATAAAGTTGATATCCAATACCATCTTTAACATACCGAATGAAGTAACACTCACAAGTGTGAGATTCTAGCTTACTTGCGTCCACATTCTTCACATGGACAAAGAAACCCCAAACCCTCAAGTGTTTAACACTAGGTTTGTTTCCATACCAGAGCTCGTGAGGAGTCTTGGGTACAGATTTGCTAAGAATCTTATTCAGGATATATATTGTAGTCTCTACTGCATATCTCCAGAAACTAAGAGGTAAACGTGCTTTGCTCATCATTGAACGGACCATGTCCATGATGGTCCTGTTGCGTCTTTCAGTAACACCATTAAGTTGGGGGGTTCCAGGGGAGTGAGATTGGAGACAATTCCATTCTTTTTAAGGTATTCCTTGAATTCATCTGAGAGGTACTCGCCACCTCGGTCAGATGGAATTCGTTTAATCTTCCGATCAGTTTGGTTCTCAACCAAAGCCTTAAACTCTTTGAACTTTTCAAAGGTTTCAGATTTATGACATAGTAGGAAGATAAACCCGTATCGTGAATGGTCATCAATAAACGTCAAATAATATCGATATCCATTTCGAGTTACGGTACTGAAGGGACCACATACATCAGTATGTACTAGGTCAAGAATACCTTCGCATCTTGTAACCTTGTTACGGAAAGGCATCCTGGTCATTTTACCTCGAATGCAATGTTCACAGGTAGGTGAAGATTGCCATCCTTTATCAATCTATTGATCCTATATAAATGACCAAGCCTTTGATGCCAAATCATATTTGAATGATTTCCATTCTCTCTGGATCTTTTAGAGTTCTTATTAGTGGTAGTAACATTCATGACATGTTCATCAATGCACAATTCATAGAGTCCTCGAGAAACACCATCCGCAATAAATTTATTATATTGATTAATGACTAACTTATTACATAATAGGAAGGAATATCCATTTATAACAAGTTTAGATACATATATCAAGTTCCTCCTGACTTCAGGTACATAAAGACACTCTTTAAGTACTAAGACTCTACCACTAGATAACAATAGTCAGCAGGTCCAAATGGCGATTGTTGCAATGCTTACATCAGATCCCATCTGGATGACTATCTCGCCTTCTTCCAGATTCCTAGTTTCCTGAAACAAATGCAACGAATTGCATACATGAACAGAATCACCAGAATCTACAGCTCAACTTCCTTCTCATCCAAGAGAAAACTAATTTCAATGATGAAAGTAGATTTCATACCTGTTAGGGCTTTACCTTTGTCAACCGACTTTAGGTATTCTGGGCAGTTACGCCGCCAGTGCCCCGACTTCTTGCAGTGGTGACAGACATCGGTCTTCTTTGATGTCATTAGCGTGGAAGCACTAGAAGATGAACTAACTCCTTGATTCTTCTTCTTTCTCTTCTGGGGCGGACCCTTCCGAGAACCTTGCTTCCGACCGCGCTTTCCTTTTACTTGTGCAACCATTGCACTAGCAGAGGGGACGTCTTTCTTCATTACGTCTTCTGCAAACTTTAATACAGCTAACAGCCCAGTATTAGTGAAATCACCTTTGCTCATGTGATATGACACGACAAAGTTGTTGAAAGACTTAGGGAGCGATAGGAGAATGAAATCAGTCTGCATATCAGAATCTATGTAGGCTCCCAAGGTTTCCAATTCAGAGAGGTACCCAAACACTTTGAGTACGTGTTCTCTGACAAAGGTCCCTTCCTGCATCTTATAGTGAATAATCTCTTTCATCACATTATAACGCTGTGTGTGGTTTATGTCACCGAACATTTCTTTCAGATTCAGCATGATTTCTTGGCAATGATTCATTTCCACATGCTGCTTCTAAAGCACGTTGGACAATGAGCCAAGGATATAACATCTTTCCAAGTTATGATCTTCATCATATTTTTCATTAAAAGACTAATCTTCCGGAGTCTTAGGGTATGCTATCTAGTCCTTGGTTAGCACATATGAGATGTGCTCCGCAGAAAGGACAAGATCCAAATTTCAGATCCAATCCGAATAATTTGGTCCGGTCAACTGATTGACCTCCAGGAGCCTGCTCAGTGGGTTCATGGACTTCATTTTCTGAAATTAGGAATGCACTATATTAGAATATATAATTATGTATTCATATTTAAAACATTTGATTAAGGCATTTTAAATCAAATTTGTCTTGTTATGTCCATATGAAAGATTATTCCCTAACCATCTTTCAAAGTAAGAGATATACATACCGCTATATCTCAAGCAAGATCTGGGATCTCCTCTCTATCTTTATCACATCCCAATAATAAGAGAACTTGTGACTTGAATAAAGAGAAGCGGGAACACATTCCTCCTTGCAAGCCCAACTTGCATTTCCCAATTCGGTCTTTAAAACCTAGGCCCACCACCCCTTAGATGATGTTTACTCGTCGTTAATTGAACCAACCGTCAACAGGCTTAATACTCACTATACGCAATCCAATATCGCCCCCAATAATATGAGGACTCGATATTGGGGTCACTACGTATACGGCCTTACTCTTTCAAGAAGCAAAGAACCCGATCCAAATAAATCGTATACAGGATCTGTCACTTCGGACAAGCGTCTCCTGTATACAACATCTGGCGACGGAATCCTTTGCCTTGACAGGAGACCATGGATGTCACTTATGTGATCCTCCACCTCATATTCAAATTATAATTAATATATTATCATGAATTATATTCACATAATTAATTCTTCCAAGGGAAATACACATCTATTTATAATAGAGTGCTTTTAATAGGATATAATCAATTTAATCACATTAAATTAATTATCAATTCAATTTTCAATCAACAAACTTGATTATTTCTTAAATAGTAGGTATAATCTCAAAGTACGTATTATTCGAATTTTAACAATTAGAAAAATACACTCTAATTTCTCCGGCATTATCGAGTCCCTACCTGCTGTCATGGCTAGTACCGACGGAAGTGGAACAGACCGCAACTGGTGCTACCCGCTACCCCAATGCTCCCCAACTAGACACCATATCCACCTCAGGAAAGGATAATGCCATATAGATCATTCTATTCTTTGAGATGCTCATCGGTTTTTCAACCGAAATAATATCATATAATATTCATCAAAACCATTTTGATAATATTATGAGGAGATTTGCTAAACAAATCCCCAATCCTATTCAAGCAAGAGGGTTTTGAATGGAAAACAATGTTTGTTGATGATTTCATATCAATGTCATTCAAGGAAATGATTATCATCTTTAAATATTTCACAAATACTTATCAATAATTATTTCAGAAAATTAACAATTAATTTTCATCAATTTATTTGAATGACTATCACAAAGTTCATGATCAAGTTTGTCAATTTCCAGCAGTGACCCCTACTCACTAAAATCAACTTATCTTGATCAATTTAAATCCAAATTTCGCAAAATCAGTTTCTTAAGATTGCTAATTTGATTTATGACAGAATCCAAGTGATATTTCACGTATTTCTAGGTGCATCGAAACAGTAATTAACTCATTAATTATGTTTATCCCGCAACAGTGAATACATGTTTATTCAAAGGGCCATATCTTGAGCAAGTGGAATCCAAATTACATAAACTCAGATCCTATGGTTTTCTTATTTAATGGGGAACAAAAATAATTGAATATTTCGTATTTAAACAATTTAAATAGTGCCGAATAAATTCAACTAATCAGAGATGCGAAAATTGAAATGCGATAAAACTTTCGCAACCCTTTCAAACCCAAGTCGTCCTAGGTTTACGGATCATATTCAAAAACTTTTCCAACCAAAGGCTCTGATACCACTTGAAGAGTATGGGGAATCCTCAAGTGCATCACGGAAGCGTGATGATCGCATCTTATGCGATCGAAGCAACTAGTCGCACTAGTCGCTAGGTGCATCGGAACTTAAAAATTTAAATCATATGATGAAACCACATGATCACAAGAACATTTCTTGGATCATTTAATCTAACCACAAAGTATTAGAAATACCTCTCGAAGCGTGGTTGCGATCACTAGATCTCTAAAGCAAGAGATCCTTCTGACTCAAGTCCGATCGACGAAGATGGCACTTGCGGACGCGATGATGAGACGTGTGCTTCCCGCAATCCTTGATGAAGATCCAAGCATTGAATCTCCTGATTTCTTCCAACGAAATCTGATGTCGCCTTATAGAGCAAGAAGCTCTAAAGAAGATGGAGATCCACGAGCAATCGAAGCGACAACACGATGGCGTTAACTTCGACTGCTATTCCCTCAAGGTCACAAGGTGGTCGGCCAGCTTTAAAGAGAGAGGGAGATTGGCGAGAATGAGAGTTGAGAGAGAGAGAGTAGACGTGTACAATGCGTGCTCTCAAAGGGCTAGGGTTGTCCTCTTTATATACTAGTTTGGGAGTCCATGGATCACAATCCATGGCATACACAAAATCAATGGTTGGATTGATATGTGTATTTAATCAACGGCCACGATCATTATTGTTTAAAAACAACAATTTATTAATTTATATTAAAGTAAATATATGTTGCATTATCATCAACATAATTTATTTCAATAAAAATCAATTATCATAAGATAATGATATTATAATCAAAAAGATAATTAATCCATCCGAAAATATGGGGCGTCATCCATGACCAAGTCATGGGTGATGCCACCTCATATTTTGGTGGATTATCTCCTCCTTTTATTTTATATCATTATCTCTTGATTATTGCAATAACATTTATTGCAAAATTATCCACTAAATTAATTCTAAATTAATTAGTGAATTTTTAATCATGCCATTGAAAAAATATGTGAATCATATTCACAACCCAAACTAAATTGTAAATTACATTTCCAATTAATTGCTTTATGTGTATCCAATCCACAGTAACAATTGATAAATGACATTTACAAGAAAGTGCTCTCTCTCTCTCTCTAATATATTATAAATCATATTTATAATATACACAGATATATGGATAACACTATCCACACTCTGCATTTCCTTGATAATTAAATCTTATTTAATTATCTTGGATAATCATTCTCACAATATGAATCTTATTCATATTATACTTGATAATTAAATCTTATTTAATTATCAACATCTTGTTGCTTGGATACATAATTCATCAGATGAATTATTCTTGAACTCCTTCAAAAATAATGTGCTTTCTCCGTAGATACTTTGAGATAAGGACATGGCGATTGTATTGTTCCACGTATAGTGACGTGGATGTTGACATCTCATCTCAAATCCAGATCTCATGGACCTCCCATAGATGCTTGATTAAATCAAGTCTGTATACTTAATCTTCTCATTGCATCTAATTCTCATTCAGATCAATGTCCAACACTTGGACTAAGATCAAGTTACTTCCCTACTGAGAGGAGTCACTAAAATCCAGATTTGTTGCATCACTCCCTTGGAATGGAAGCGTCATGGTTATACAATCGTTTATGATCACATCACCCTCAGGTATTTCCAATACCTGCACATCCTGCATACTGAAAGACCTATGATCAACCTGAAGATGTAGATCAATTTTACATTGTCTTCTTCAGGGTTTGATCACCATGTTTCTCAATCTTGGTCATTGGGAATCGGTATCGATCATATGCTTTCCCAAAGCATATATCATACCTTCAAATTCTTGTCAGGCTTCTAAAGCACGACGACCATGCATGGAATTTGATCGGTCCCAATTCCTCATGAGTGAGCTCATGTCTTCCGGTTCATAAGTGAACCTTTATGATCCCTTTGAGAGATCGTATTACTCATATGCCCTTACATGCACACCAGTGTGCCGGTGTATAGACGTTGGTTAGGTCATCAACCTATTGGTCTGCCAAATGTACACGCTCAGACATATAGTAACACATCTATCTCCGGTCAAAGGATGTGTGCCTATGTTGTGATAGCATTCAACATAGGACATAGGTTATCTCGGTCTTGCTAAGTTAACCCTTCAAAATAACTAATCTGACACCTCCAAATCACTATTCCCATGCAGAGGACCTGCATCAAGAGGTCGGTCAGATATCAGCCTTTGTGAGAAAGGATTGCCATCTCCTACTCAGGCTGGAGATCATCTCTTAATAATCATTCGACGGTGCTTGATGAGTCCTCTATCTAACTCATTAGATATTCATCCAAACACCAGCCTCTATGATTCATTTAATGAATCAATAGCTATATCATTATTAAGACGGCCATGGTACATAACCCTAATTGTACAGAGGGACCTTATAGTGTATTCATTTATTTAATTTCAGAAAGGGAGTGAAACAATCAATAACTTTTATTGATAAAACATATTTATTACAATAATATTTATTGTAAGAATGGTTCGCCTCAGGCTAACATGTCTAACACCTTGGACTTTCACACTAATATGATTCCTTGGTCGATGTGCCACTGAATCGAGCGCCATTCCCCGATGAACTCACACGGGTACATATACCCTCTGTCACTTTTCATTCTATTTTGATCCCACTTCTTCCATTCAAACCTTATTCTTTAAGTCCCTTGAGTATCATGGTGATAGTAGGAATCTTGAGGAAGATTTAGCGATGCATTTGGTGTAGAATCGAGGTCGATCCAAGGCACCGCTACCTCCTCTGTCACAAGCTCCACTCCATATCGGTGTAGGTCAGGTAAGCCCTCTTTTTCCCATCCTTTTCATTCCATAGTTTAGTAAAAATGTAGAGTAGCCTTTTTCTTTCGATTCTGTCTCATTTAGCCTATAATAACAAAAATTATCTCGTTGGTGCTCTGGCTTCGCCTCCTATTTTCGATCACGCAGACCAACCTACGCCTCCGCTAATGCCTCCATATCCTTTCCCTTCACATTATCTTCTACCTAGGCACGTTCACATCTCTTGATCTCGCTCAGATCAGGCAACCTGCTCTCCTTCTTTGATGCATCGTCGGAAAGCTCCTCCTGCGTTCACCTATGTTCATACTGACATGACCTTTATTTTTTGCACTTGTAACTTCCTATAGGTCTTGGAGGGCCAAAGGACCCCTCCTGGGTCGATTTTGATCAAGAACGAGGTATCTGGAGCCTCCATGCTTCCCCCTACTTATGAATCCACATTTCATCATCTTTATTCTATCATTTTGGCCTCAAAAACCCTAGTAAATGCGTGTAAATATCCTTAATTCCCGCATTATAGCATTCATGCATATGTGTGTAAATAGTGTATAAAATATAGTTTTTAAAGCCAAAATAATAGAATAAAGAAAAGAAAATAAAAAGAATAAAATATTGTAAATATTTTATGACCCGAAACCTCGAGACCTCGGCATCTCGATGACTAGGTCGACAAGGAATAAAGTAGGGGCAGATAAGGGCCAAAATACAATAAAATTCCTTTTATTTGATTCATTCTTTATTTATTTTGGGACTATTTTTGGTTCCACTTTTTATACTTCAAATAAAGAAACTTTGTACATGAAAGTTGTAGATAATTAAATACAGAAAAATACAAAAGTGATTCACTCAAAAATAATATACAGATAAAAAGTTATGATCTGAATAAGATTCCAGAATCCCAACTTCCCAGACCTGTATCTCTCAAATAAAAACTTGAAGTACAACAAAATCACCTTTCATTATATATAATTTTCAATAAGCTATTTAATGAAGGTAGTTTTGCATTTTGCAGGGCTACGGTTTGAAAGTTGAGTTTTGGACCCCTATTGTATACTTGTACATATTAAAATATTCATTTTATTCATTATTCATTATTTTTATAACTTTATATTTTTATAATTTTGTAAATATTATCTATAATATATGAGTACATTAAAAATCAGAATAAAACATAAAACATAAAAATTAAATACATGTATATAATACATAGGTATAATACCTGTAAATATACCTATATAATTAACACTTTTATTTTATTATGTGTACAAAACAACTCAGAAAAATAAAATAAAAATATATTTAAGTGTATAAAAATAAGTTATAAATATATAAAATAATAAACCAAAATAATTGAATTAAATATACAGACTAAAAAATAACGTATTGAAATATATAGATAAATATACCTATATAGGTCTTAAAAGGTAATTTGTATTTTTTAAACCGATAAAAATAAATACAAGTCGTAATAAAATACTTTATAAAATAACAAACATTTTTTATTTTATAACCAAAAATAATTAAATCGTTTATTATTTTTTATCGAATTTACAAGAGTTTTTTCCAGGGAATTTTCTGGTTGGTCCACGTGGACCAACCAGAATCCTCTGTTGGTTGACCTCGGTCAACTCTCTGGCCGAGGTTTGGTCCCTATCATATAGAGGTTTTTGGACATTTTCTTCGATTTTTGGAGGATGCGTCTTTCACCCATTCAATGTACCGCCTTCTTGACTTTTGTTCTCCACATATCGATGATTCATGCCCTTGTGTTCTCTTGGACATTAGGTCGAAGATTCGGCCGATCTTCATCGTTCTTTGAACCCACTTTGTCAACCATTCAAAAGAACCCTCTGACCTTCCTTGACCATTAGATCACTCTTCCACGATTCACTTCTTGACCTAGGGCTTCGACTACTTTCCTGGTGACAGCAGGAAGGGATTGCACCCGTTGTTAGGACGAGAAGGTGTTGAATCGAGGTTAATCCACCTCGCCGGAGTGCACCACCACAGCTCTCTACGGGTGCCAATTTTGTGAGTGTTCTAGCTTCTCTTTTAGTTCCTTTGAGTTCTGTAGGACTGCAGTAGTTAGCCATAGCTCATATCGATCATCGATATGATCCGTATCATCATAAAATCAAACATCCGTGTGCGGTCGGAGCGTGAGTTCTTTCCAGCCGTATTTGATCATCCCACGCTTTTCAGCCAATGTTTAACCCACCAACGGAGTCGAGGCATTTTTCCCCCGACTTCTTAGCCATTTCTTGCAGGTACATAGGACACCGCATCGACTGGAGCCAATTTTTGAAACTCGCCGGAGGTTCTTCAGCCCCCTAGCTCCGCCACCTCCATGTGAGCACACAGGCTGCCTCATCGCCCTCTGTTGCCTCCAGCGTCTACAGGGAACCTACAGGAACACCTCGGGCCTTTTTGGATCTCCATAGTGCAACAGAGGAGGAAGATCAACGCTGGGGAAACTCGCCCCTCGCAAGTTCTTCTCAGTTCCTCGAAGGGACTCCCCGTCCGTTGGATCAAAAACGCCAGCTCCAGGTTCCCAGCCGTCATCCAATTTTGAAATACGTCAGCAATTGATCGTCGATAGGCGATCTAATCTAGACCGTTCGGGGCGATGGGGTATCAAGCACCGGGTCGCGACATATGGCGTTAAGTGACTCTCCATCAGTCGTCTGAGACGTTAGCCTTGGGTTTTTTTCAAAACTAGACCAAGCATTTTTGGATTTACGTATTAGTCTATAATCTTTCCTTTGCTGTTAATTATTTTTTGTATAATTTGTGTAAATACCCCTCAACTTTGTTTATTTGCAGAAAGGTCCATGTCCACGTCACCTCACATGACTCGTACGCATGAGGTGCGTGGACATTTTGTGTCGGGACCCCTGGCTCTTTTTATATTTATCTTTAGTTCAAGAACTTTTATTTCAGTTGTAAATTTTTGGTAAAAAATGCATTTTAGCCCTAGAGTTTTTGGAAATTACAAGTAGGTCCCCGCCAGGCATGTGCTAGTCACGTGCGGGCCTGGCAATTTTTGCAGCGATAACCTTATGTTTTGGGATATTGGTGATAGGTTCATGAAGATTTTTATTTAGTTATAAATTTTCTGGGAAATGTGCTCGCAAGCCCCTAGACTTCTGGATATTTACGAAAATACCCCTGCTAGTGATGAATTTTTTCTTTATTTCTTTTAATTATTTCATGCAACTATAAAGTCCTAAAAAATCCACAAAAATTAGCATAAGCTCCTATTACATTCTACTTTCATGCTATATTTTTATTTTACATTTTTATTGTATTTTCATATTTAAAACAATTCAAAAACATGCATTTTTAGTTCTGTTTGCATTAGAAAATACATAAAAATTATAAAAAAAAACTCTTCAAAAATTCCAAAAAAAATCATATTTTGTTTGTTTCTATGTGTTTCAACTTTAATCCAAAAATTATAAAATAATACAAAAGAAAACTCCTAAAAATAGCAAAACCCCTAAATTCTTCATAAAAATCTTAAAAATTCCACAAAAAGCCTAAAAATAAAATTTATGTTCCTAAATTTTCTCCATTTTATTCTCTTTGTTTTAAAATTAATTTGAGGAATTTTTGGTTTTGTTTGACATTTTTCATCCTCATTTTAGTTTTATCCCTTTCTTTTATTCACTGTTTTCAGTATTTTTTACTTTAAAAATACCAAAAAAGTATGAAATATATAAAAAATTACAAAAACATTAGAAAAATATAAAAAGCACAAAAAAATATTTTATTTCCCAAATTTTTCTTATTTTTACCTATTTTTATAAATACTTATCCTTCTCTCTTCTTATATTGTATATATATTTTATTTTGCAATTCAAAAGAAAAAGAAATTAAAAAAATATAAAATATAAAAAGAAAATACAAAATCAGAAATTAAAAATAAAAATATAAAATTAAAAATAAAATTAAAAAATATATAATTAAAAACCCACAAAAAAAGTTCAATTTGGTTAAGTGATTCACAAAGACATAGGGTGCTTCACTTTTGTCTAGCCTACTTTGCTCCTTTGCTTCATGTGTTCGACCCCTACTTGCTTGCCATTATACATTCTTAGTAGGGTATAATAAATTTTAACTCTTGCTCTTAATTGCTTGATTACTTGTGTGGGTTAATTGTTGATCAACGCGAGGATTGGAGTGGTCGCCTCAGCGATAGTGAGCCTGTGGTGTCAGGCCATTACTTAGCGACTGCCATCTTTTCGATTTTCAAATGGCGCCATTGTCGGGGAGCATCAGCTTGTATAGTAGACCTGTGTCTTTTTATTTGCTTAGCCATTTTTTATTTTTTTTTACATTGTATAATTGATTTAGAACTGTCTACATCTTTTTCTTGTCTTCTTACGAGGGACCATGGACCGAGGAGGATCGCCTAGGTGATTCTACGCAACCTTGGGAAGCGGAGCCGGCTATTCTACCCTAACCGGTAGGAGAGAGCAGGAGGAGCTTGAGAGAGAGAGAGAGGATAGTTAGTCTTTTAGTTTTGTGAGAGAGAGACTTTTGTTTATTAATTTGTAATAATATAGGTACCTTGGACTTTGGACACTCAGGCCCAATTTCCAAGTGTTTGTTCACTTGGTGGCTCACTGTAGTTTTGTCGTGTTTTCATCGCATTTTTTAAATTTTTTTCCGATTTTTGTTTTCTTTCTTTTGTAGAATGAGCCCTTAGTCTTTAGGTGTGCTTGATCGTGTAATCTAAGGCCAAACACTTAATAACCTTTGCATGCACCTATAGTCTTGACGTTTGGACCTAGACATCATTAATTTCTATAGTACTCAGTCTTGAAGTCACGTGCCGCTAGAGGTCGTATACAACACTGGAAGGATCTGTTGTGGCGGACACCGATCGGCATCAGAGACCAGACTTAGGCTTCATTCTGAGTCTTTAGCATTTGGTTCTTCACATGTAGCAATTGCCTGCTTAGGACGATTTCCGTGTGCATATCGGCATTTAGTATAGATTTACAAATTCCTATTTGGCATCCCACATGGAGAGAGCTGGGAGGCACTGTAAGTCTTCTAACTGAGCATTCATCATCCAAGCACAAAGGTGAGATTTCCATCTTGGTGTCACCTTGCATTGCTTTTCTGATCTTCTCCCTCTGTTTTTGGATCAAATAGGAATCAAAGAAAATACCAAAAACGTTAGGCGCTTATATTGAATTTACTCAAAACAAGTGATAACACAAAAAAATAAAACAGGGACTGCTAAAAATACTTGACCTAAATAAAATTGATTAATTGAACTCATTGCCTTGGGGTGAGCAAAGCCCTCATTTGTCTTCAAGTTGCATAGGAAGGTCTCCTTCCCTGTGAGGTGAGCGACGTCATAAGGATTAGAGCGAAAAACCCAATCTATGGCTGCCTTGTGTATCGCCTGGATTTTCGAAGTATTGGCACTTCTATCATACGTTTGGTCGGCATTGATGACTCTCTATTGTTTAGAGCATTGACCTTGTCCACAGTATCGAGCATAGTCCATGCCTTCACGGGGGTGTCTGTCTCATTGTCTTGCATCCGAGTAGGTTCTTGCATGCTCACGGGTGATTCCATTGCGAGCAAGATCCGAAGTATTGGTTTCGCCTATCAGCTTCCTCCCTCTATTTCTTTGGCTGAGTAGGGATCCATGAAGGGTTACAAGGACCTAAAAAAGTGCAAACTACAGGTTACACAGGAAGAGGACAAGTATTGGATACTTTTCTGGCAGTACTCTCTCTCCTATAGGCATAGCGCTCTAAGGATTCATTACAAGATAATTGCCTGAAAATCAAATCTAAAACTCACAAAGATAATTACCGAACCTTCACGACTTCACGGGTCGAGTTGGTGAATCCATTGCTTTGAGGTTTGATTGATTAGTTGTATTAAGGTCAAGATCAAAAACATTGCGCCTTTGCGCCATTTTTGCTCTCCTTCCATTTGACCCTTGCTCATTGTAAGCCTTCTACTGTTTTACATTCCTTTTATTTCTTGTCTACCCTCGTGCTCTTCATCCATCATCTATCCCTTTTGACCCTCTCAAGATGTCGTCACACGGATGGTTTAGTCGGGATCCCGTCAATGCCCACATCGATTCCGTGTCGCCAACATCTTCAATAAGGCAGGGTGATCTCCAAGAAATTAGTTCAGACCTTGTGAATTTCTCCTTGGACTCCCCTATTCTCTCTTCTTTCAACACTTGCCTTTCACCAATAAATCTGTTGTTCGGGACGGACTCGCAACCCGAATTAGCTCTTCCTCTTCAAATAAACCAGGATTACTCTTGTCCCAGAATTAACCCCCTGTGGATGGAGATCGATTTCAATCAATATCCTATGCTCTGTTCACAGTATTCTGGGATCGACCTTAATTCCATACTCATCTCAACGGTTGGTGCTCAGGAAGATATTGATTAGGGTTTACTCCGTCATGCAGATTCTCAACTTGATCATGAGCCAAAAGTTCAAGTCCATTCCAAAATGTCTCCAACTGGCAGAGGAAAAGGTACGTAGCCCCAGCCAGCCGAACCAGCAGACCAAGGGGAAGGACAGTACACTACACAGAATGAGGTCAATAGTCAGTTGCTCGTGTCTATCCAGGCTATCCAACAACAACTAACCAACCAAGCTTTGGCCTAGACCGCATTCCAAGATATGCTTAATGACTTACGGAGAAGGGTCGATGCGAGAGATGGCAGACGGGAGGATGAACTAGAGCAAGAGTTCAATTCGGAAGGTGCTGGAGATGAATTTTCAGTGGGAAGACCTGAGTTTGATAGAGTGGATGCAGAACCACCGCAGCCAAAGCCAACCGTGAAAGAAACATGCAAACCTGGAGCGGGTCGTATCACCGAGTGGATCCGAATTCCATAAATTCACGCCCACTTCGAGCTGAAGCCGCAATTCCCATCTCTGCTTCCGATATTTCATGGGAACACCACTGAGGAACCATATATTTTAATCTCAAGAAGTTTGGTTGCATCTGTGCCACTGCTCACTACCCCGGTATTCCATTGGGGGTAGTGAAGATGATCGCTTTTCCTTTCACCCTCCAAGATAAGGCCTTGTATTTGGTCGACCACTTGGGGAAGGTAGTCACGACCTGGGAGGAGCTTAAGTCTGCATTTCTCCACAAATTCTACCCTCTAGGTCGCTTGAGCCAGATGCGTGCTCGCATCTCCAGCTTATGTCAACAACCCCACGAAACTATCCATGAAGCATGGGAAAGATTTAAAGATCTCTCTGAGAAGTGTCCCCACCACGAGACCCCCAAGACTAGTCTCGTACAACATTTCTTTGGTGGGCTCACACTCGAGAGACAAAAGCTCGTTGATGCCGCTTGCGGTGGCTCTCACTTCAGCAAGAATGAGGACGTCGTATGGAATGTCTTTGAAGAAATGGCCGAAGCAGAGGTCGCTCAGTCCTCGTCACGTGCCTACATGAAGATGCTCGCCACCATCTGAAGACAGGGATGAGAGCTCCAACCTCAGTATTATCGGGAGCCACTTGTCTAGAGTTGATATCATTGAGAAGAGGTCCCAAGACCTCGAAAAATTATCCGTCATCGAGAAGAGGACCCAGGGTCTGGAGAAGCTCGACGTGATTTCTCAACAACTGGAACAGCTCGTTCGTGCCCTGAACGTCAATATGTGCAACTCTGTGTCTACCACTGTCGAGCCATCCGCTGAGAGGAAGGAGCCTTCACCTCAGCCAACCACACCACCGCCTCAGTCTGTTCAGCACGTACACTACGTGCAGGTGCCGGAGCAAGCCCCGTAGTCCCAGAACCAAATGATTGTCTATCAGCCAGAGCTGCAGCCAGTCTATCCAGAGCAGTTTCTCCTCCCCCACCACAAATTCAAGAAATCAACAGTGTATGGGAACATTAACAACAGTTGCCCCATCCTAAGGGGCATTCGCAGGGTCAGAACTCAGCCAACCGGCCTCCTCACCAACAGCAGCAGGGAGGTAGGAACTTCCAACCCTTCCAGCCTCAAAATCAGCAGCCGCAGCAATATGGAAACTCATGGAGGCAAGGATACCAGTTGAAACAATTCGGCTACCGTAATCAAAGCCACCCTCTACAGCAATCGGTTGCAGCATATCACAATTCATATCCCTCCCAGCAGTATTCACAGTATTCCTCTCGTTTTCCTCTCCACCATTTTTTGCAAGGATACCAACAGCAACCCCCTTTACAGTATCAAAACCAGAGGCCCAAAGGTGGTGACTCATCTGAGATGGTACCGGTGAACCCGACCCTCGCCTGCCTTGAACAACTTATTAAAAACATGGCTGAGATGACCCAGAAGATTGACAACTTGACGGCTGTCAAGACCGTCATACAAGTCTAGGTCGAGGCCAATCCGAATAGCTTCCGATGCAAGGAGTAGGTAGCTTGCAGTGATCTTCCCGATTCATGTAGAACTGATTTGTTTATATCTAACGATGTTACTCCCAGGAGCGGTAGAACGTTGCAACCAGCAGCAGCTGTGAAGGGAAAGCATATTACTTCTGACGGGGAGTCATCAGCCCAGCCAGCACGAGGGCCACACAACATTTTTAGAGGAGCACCATCTGCAGAAAATTCACAAAAAATGAAGAAAATACAAAACACAAAGAGATGACAATAGCCTCGGTGGAGATCAGCCGGAATTAGATACGAATGCACCTATTCCGGAACCAGCATCTGCCTTGAAGAATTTTGCACCTGCCGCAAAGCCAAAGCCAGCACCAGAAGCTGAGCATGTAGTTTTTGGTCCACACATTGTAGATGATTCGGTACCTTTTTGCCATCTACATATAAACAACAATATGGACACTATTTTGAATGACATTGCTGGAGATTCTGTAAATATCTCTTTCCCATAAGCAATGAAAAAACACAAAAAATGAAAATTTTGAAAAATGTTTTGTCCGACCCTGCTATCATTGAGATTATTCAGAATTTTGTTTTGAATATGCCACTAATGAAAGCTCTTGAGTACATGCCAGCCATGAAGAAAGGACTGAAAGATGTGTGTACAAATAGGCGCAGGCCTCATCTGCACAACTCTATAAATAAAGGAGGGAAGCCTGGGAAGCACATCCTTACAATGGCCACAGTCAACGCTATCAGCAATCTCCCGGATAAGAAGTCAGATAATGGAGCGCCTCTTGTGTGTTGTCAGATGTTCAATCAGGAGTTCGAACGCACTCTGCTAGACAGTGGGTCTTCTGTTAACTTGATGCCAACCTCATTACTCACAGAATTCAAATTAGGACCGCTTAAACCCACCAAGATGATTCTACAGTTCGCAGATAAATCAGTCAAGCGGCCGAGGGGCGTATTGGAGGATGTGATAGTCACAGTTCAAGGGAAGTAGTTCCCAGCTGATTTTGTTGTATTAGACATGGACGTCTCTGCGTCTTTGCTCCTTACCCCAATCATACTTGGACGACCATTCCTGCGGACGTTGAACGCAGTGATGAATTATGGGATTGGAGAAATTACTTTCGGTGCTGGCGGTGAAACAATCAAAATAGAAACCCTGTCTGATACAGGACCGTCTGAAGGAACATCTGCAACATGTGCAAGGGTGATTGATTATTCCGAAGACTGTGACTTTTTAGCCAAAATTCAAAATACCAATCTCTTTATGGATGCCAACGAGATCCATGAATTCCTCTCTCCCATGGAAGGATTGGAGACCGCGGTCATTTCCCCTTATTAATCATGATGAGATAGTTGATGGTCTACTTGAAGAGACCCAGGTGGTGATGATGTGCCTTCAATATCAAGAACAAATTATTGAAGAGTTCTGCAAGGAAGAAAAGATCATTGAAACATTCTGTAAATTATTAAACGAGGAGGTAGAACAGAGAATGGTGGACACGGAACAGATGAAAGAATCACCACCTGAATTAATAGCTGAAGTCACTTCTGAAGCAACTCAGACCCCGCCAGAGTTGAAACCCTTGCCCTCCAATATGAAATATGCCTTTCTTGTGGGAGAACCTAACATGTACCCAGTCATTATCAATACACATCTGACCGCAGACCAAGAATCTCATCTGATGGAGGTTCTTGAACGCAACCGCAAGGTGATTGGCTGGAGAACTTCGGATCTCCATGGGATCAATCCATCATTATGCTCGCATCGCATTTTCTTGGAGGAAGATTGCAAGCCCTCTAGAGAACTTCAAAGAAGATTAAATCCTAATCTACGGGAGGTTTTTATGAAAGAGATCCAGAAATGGTGTGATGCGGGATTTATTTATCCCATCTCCGACAGCAAATGGGTGAGCCCTCTGCATGTGGTGCCAAAGAAATCAGGGATTACCATTGTAAAGAATGACAAAGGAGAGGAGATCGCAGCCAGAGTACCCACTTCTTGGCGAGTATGCGTGGACTACCGAAGGCTTAATCTTGCCACCAAGAAGGACCACTTTCCTTTACCCTTCATCGACCAGATCTTGGAGAGATTGGTCGCGAAGGAATACTTTTGCTTCTTCGATGGATACTCTGGGTATAACCAAGTTGCTATATCTCCTGAAGACCAAGAGAATACCACATTCACCTGTCCTTTTGGTACATATGCCTTCAGACGGATGTCGTTTGGACCTTGCAACGCCCCAGCCACATTTCAAAGGTTTATGCTAGCAGTTTTTGTCGACATGGTGGGCAGCTTTCTTTTGGTCTTTATGGATGATTTTTCAGTCTACGGGGATTCATTCGATCAATGTCTGGATTATTTAGACTGAGTTTTACGAAGGTGCTGTGAAGTAAATCTGGTGCTCTCGTGGGAGAAGAGAAACTTCATGGTGACTGAAGGAATCGTGTTGGGTCACGTTGTTTCTAAACGTGGCATGGAGGTTGACCCAGCCAAGGTGGAGGTAATTTTCAAACTTGAGCCACCTACAACAATCAAGCAAGTAAGGTCATTCTTGGGCCATGTCAGTTTTTACCGACGATTCATCAAAGATTTCAGCAAACTGGCCAGACCGTTGACTGAGTTGCTCGGCAAGGAGAATGAATTCATTGTAGATGACCGTGTTCTCCTTGCCTTCAATCAGCTGAAAGAACTTATCACGCAGGCCCCTGTCTTGCAGCCACCAATCTATACTCAACCTTTTGAGATAATGACCGATGTGTTAGATTATGCCATTGGTGATGTACTTGGACAGAGGAAAGATAATGTGCCATTTGCAATTCACTACGCTAGACGAACGCTCGATGAAGCCCAGCGAAACTACACTGTCACTGAAAAGGAGCTGCTAGCGGTAGTCTTTACCTTGGAGAAGTTCAGATCCTATCTTCTTAGATCCAAAGTGATCATATACACTGACCATTCGGCCATCCGGTATCTACAGCAGAAGAAGGATGCCAAACCACGCTTTATTCGGTGGATCCATCTCCTCTAGGAATATGACCTTGAAATTAGAGATAAACATGGGGTAAAGAATGTGGTGGTTGATCATTTATCGAGGCTTCCTGAGCCGGAGTCTCTTGAGCTAAGCCTGCAACCAATCACAGAGACCTTTCCAGACGAGACATTGTGAACTATCTCGTGACCAAGAAAATCCCACAAGATTGGTCGAAGTTGAAAAGAGACAGATTCTTGTCTAAAATCCATTTCTACCAGTGGGAGGATCCATACTTATTTCGTAAGGGGGCAGACTGCATCTGGAAAAGGTGCATTCCTCAGGAGGAAGTTCATAGTATCCTCGCCTTGTGCCATGATCAAGATTCTGGAGGACATCATTCAGGCAGACGAACGGCAGCAAAAGTTCTTCAGAGTGGCCTCTGGTGGCCTACACTATTCAAAGATGCATATGATTATGTCAAATGCTGCACTAACTGTTCGAAGATGGGCAGAATAATAGGAATAAGAGACACGATGCCTCTAAAACTCATTCAGATATCAGGCATCTTCGATGCATGGGACATCAACTTTATGGGCCCATTTCCCAACAGCCAGGGATATGAATATATTCTGCTTGCTGTCGACTATGTAAATCGCTGGGTGGAAGCTATCCCCGCCTAACCACCGATAGTAGGACCGTCTGTCGATTCTTGAGAGATCACATCATAACACGGTTCAGGATTCCCAAGATTTTAATCTCTGATGGGGGTAATCATTTCATAAACAGAGAGGTGAAGAAGTTGACTCAGGAATTCTGCATTGAACATCGTGTTGCTTCAACTTACCACCCACAGTCCAATGGCTTAGTTGAATGTTCAAACAGGGGGATCAAGACAATTCTATAGAAGCTTGTGCGTCCAGATCGTAAGAACTGATCTCAGTTGCTTGACTCAGTTCTTTGGGCTTACAAAACAGCGTACAAGTCACCCTTGGGAATCTCTCCCTATCGCCTTGTGTATGGCAAGCCATGTCATCTGCCCGTTGAATTAATTCACAAATCTTTATGGGCCATCAACATCTGTAATTTGGATTCTGAGCAAGCAGGGAAGAACCGCAAATTCGATCTGAACAGATTATTGGAATTCAAAGATTATGCATACGACAACAGCCTGATGTACAAGGAGAAGGTCAAAACATGGCATGACAAGCATATTCGCCACAAGTCCTTCGAGCCGGGTCAGAAGGTATGGTTGTTTGATGCGAAATTAAAGATCTTTCCCGGCAAATTGAAGAGCAAATGGACTGGGTCGTTTATGGTTAAGCATGTGCGTGACAATGGAAGTGTATTGATATCTAATTTGTCAGCTGACACACAGACATTTGTAGTCAATGGACAGCTTATGAAGCCTTACCTTGAACATGATACATTCATGTCTGTCGTTGATTCTATTAAAGTAATCTATAGGGATGAGCCTGATATTTCCAAAGCGGCAGAAGAAGTCAAAGCAAAGCAAAACATTTTTGAATGACTTTTCTTCTTTTCTTTTTTTCTTCTTTTCTTCTTTTCCTTTTCTATTTTCTTTTTCTACCAAAAAGGTGTCACCCTTGTTGACAGTCTTTTGTACTTAGGACGTACTTTGTCCTAAGTATAGGGGGTGTGCACCCCGAGTTCTTTCATTCTTCGATCCTCTCCATTGTCTCCTCTTCTTGTCTATACTTAGGGATATCTTACCCTAAGTATAGGGGGAGACCGTCTGAGTACGATCTGTTCATTCCCACCCTTGACCCTCCCTGCTTTGTGTACAGTCTACTATACTTAGGATTAGCGATCCAAGGTATGGGGGGGCGGTCGACTTCTCATTCGTTCATTCATTCCTTCATTCGTTCGTTGACTCTTTAGACTTTCCTATACTCAGTACGAGTTGTGTCATCTATTTTTCTCTCTGATCTATAAGGATATAGCTCAAGCTAAGTATAGGGGGGTCGTATATACTGTGTATATACTTTAGCCATAACTCGTACTTTCATATTTTTACTAATAATTATGGCCAATAACACTAATTAAATTCATTAAAAACACTTAATAAAAAGATATTATCATTCCTCAAATTCTTTTAGTATTTATTGATTAATAAATCAGGTGAAAATGTTTTTTTTGCAAAATGTTTGAAAAATATTTTGAAAATCTTTGTGAAAAATCTTTTGAAAACTATTTGGAAAATGTTTTGTTACATGTTTTCAACCTTTGTAAAAATTTTTGTTTAAAAAAATTATTTTCTTTATGTGAAATAAAATGTTTGAAAAACTATTTGCAAACGGTTTGAAAATGGTTGCAAAAATATTTTGAAAAAATCTATCTATACTGTTTGAAAAACCTTTGCAAAATGATTTTCAAATGTGTGTACATGTTTGTAAAAATGTTTGTAAAAATTATTTTGGACTATAGTTTTCAAATTTGTTTGAAAAATCTTTTTCAAATAAGTTTGAGGAATATACACATCACACCAAATCCACTATATATATATATATAATTGACCACTTACCCTTGTAAAATCTTAAAAAATCTACTTCTTGTAAATATAAGATGCTTGCCCGTGTAAATATTTGTACCTAGTTTTTATCCAAAATCTTTTTGTTTTCAAAAATCCCAAAAGCATTTACAAAATTAAAATACCAAAAACATTTGAAAATCTTTTTGAAAAATACAAAAAAATGCATATGCATCATCTTTTCAAAAATCCATAAAAAGTTCAAAATCTTTGAAAATTGCTTCACAAAAATATTTCCTGGATTCTGCATAGCATTAGCATTTTTTGGATTGAGTTCGATAGTTGAACAAGTCTAAATAAAATCCGAAAATTGGAGCTTGGTGGGACCTAAAATCTACCTAATAACAGGAACCTTATAGGAATTGGAGTTGAGGTACTTCAGGTCTAGTTGACTTAATTCTTTGAGGATCACAGGACTTGGTTCAAAGGATTCTTGACTGCCTAAGTAGAGTATTTCGGAACACACGCACGACTCTTGTTGATAATGACCTAACTTGTACACATGCACCTTTCATATGGCTCAACTCAGTTGGAGTGGTGAGGGGGTTGGATTTGTCGGTATGAGATGCACACAAGTGGAAACACTTGTCCTCCTCTAGGGAGCGAAGTGCACCCCAACCTGTCTAGTGATGAGGAACTCTAAAGACAGGAGAGTGTGGGTTGCAATAAATCTTCAAAAGAGGCATAGTCTACTGGCTCAAGAGGAAAAACTCCCTATGTAAATGTTGTTGTATATAGTATTAAAAAAAACTCCAAAAAAGTGGACAGGCCTGTACAAAAATAAAATGTCTGTCGGAGTGTATATATGTTGTATAGCCAATAAGCAAGCTTGAGTTTCAAAGTCAAATATGTGAGCCTGCAGCTGGATGACTTGACTACACTGGTCTTGCATACTAGGATAGATAGCTACACTGGCTACCGTCCATTCTTCTCTTCACCCCCTCCTCTTGAGTTTGTTGCCACTTGAACTTAGAAGGGAATACCCCGCTCCTCGAGGAAGGAGTTGCTGGATTGGGGAATCATTGGGTTGTCATGATGGAGAAGTCAGTCTTTTGTCATTCTAGTTGGGGAGAATCACCATTACTTACACTGTACAAGTCAGATTCATAGTCGTAAGGGTTTGCATATGAGTTGAAATATCTCTGACCTTGTTATTGAGGAGACTTGAACAGAGTTTTGGGATTCTCGAATGCTGTTAGATTTCAAATCCGGTTCTCATTACCCGCACTAAAATTCCAAAGGTCCGACTTAAGCACTAAATTTTGATTTTGTGAAGACAAGTTTGATAATTAAATTTAATCCATCTTTCTTCTTTTTCTTTTCTTTGTTTTTTTTCTTCACTTATTGCATAAGTGTTTGCTAGGGACTAGCAAAGGCAAGTATAGCGGGATGATGAATCCACATTTCATCATCTTTATTCTATCATTTTGACCTCAAAAACCCTAGTAAATGCGGGTAAATATCCTTAATTCCTGCATTTTAGCATTCATGCATATGTGTGTAAATAGTGTATAAAATACATTTTTTAAAGCCAAAATAATAGAATAAAGAAAAGAAAATAAAAAGAATAAAATATTGTAAATATTTTATGACCCGAAACCTCGAGACCTAGGCATCTCCATGACTAGGTCGACAAGGAATAAAGTAGGGGGAGATAAGGGGCAAAATACAATAAAATTCCTTTTATTTGATACATTCTTTATTCATTTTGGGACCTATTTTGGTTCCACTTTTTATACTTCAAATAAGTAAACTTCGTACATGAAAGTTTTAGATAATTAAATATAGAAAAATACAAAAGTGGTTTCACTCAAAAATAATATAGAGATAAAAAGTTATGATCTGAATAAGATTTCAGAATCCCAACTTCCCAGACCTGTATCTCTCAAATAAAAACTCGAAATCTATCAAAATCACCTTTAATTGTATATAATTTTCAATAAGCTATTTAATAAAGGTGTTTTGCATTTTGTGGGGCTACAGTTTGAAAGTTGAGTTTTAGATTCCTATTGTATACTTGTACAGATTAAAATATTCATTTTATTCATTATTCATTATTTATAAATTTATATTTTTATAATTTTGTAAATATTATCTATAATATATGAGTACATCAAAAATCAGAATAAAACACTAAAACACAAAAATTAAATACGTGTATATAATACATAGGTATAGTACTTGTAAATATACCTATATAATTAACACTTCCAGAATATTAGGTGTATAAAACACCTCAGAAAAATAAAATAAAAATATATTTAAGTGTATAAAAATATGTTATTAATATATAAAATAATAAATAAAAACTAATAAATTAAATATATAAAGTAAAAAAATAAAGTATTAAAATATATAGATAAATATACATATATAGGCCTTAAAAGGTAATTTATTTTTTAAACCTCTAAAAAATAAATTAAAATTATAATAAAATATTTTATAAAATAACAAATATTTTTTATTTTATAACCAAAAAATAATTAAATTGATTATTATTTTTTATAGAATTTACAAGACTTTTTCCAAGGAATTTTCTGGTTGGTCCACGTGGACCAACTAGAATCCTCCATTGGTTGACCTCGGTCAGCTCTCTGACTGAGGTCTGGTCCCTGTCAGACTGAGGTTTTTGGACGTTTTCTCCGATTTTTGGAGGATGTGTCTTTCACCCATTCGAGATACCGCCTTCTTGACTTTTGATCTCCACATATCGATGATTCACGCCCTTGTGTTCTCTTGGACATTGGGTCGACAATTCGGCTGATCTTCATCATTCTTTGAACCCACTTCGTCAACCATTCAAAAGAACCCCCTGACCTTCCTTGACTCTTAGATCACTCTTCCACCATTCACTCCTTGACCTAGGGCTTCGACTACTTTCCTGGTGACAGCAGAAAGGGATTGCACCCGTTGTTAGGACGAGAAGGTGTTGAATCGAGGTTGATCCACCTCGCCGGAGTGCACCGCCTCAGCACTCTGCAGGTGCCACTGCGGTGAGTGTTCTAGCTTCTCGTTTAGTTCCTTTGAGTTCCGTAGGACTGTAGTAGTTAGCATAGCTCATATCGATCATCGATCTGATCCACATCGTCATAAAATCAAACATCCGTGTGCGGCCGGAGCGTGAGTTCTTTCCGATTATAGTTGATCATCCCACGCTTTTCAGTCATCGTTCCACCCTCCAACGGAGTCGAGGCATTTTTCCCCCGACTTCTTAACCATTTCTTGCAGGTACATAGGAAACCGCATCGACTGGAGCCACTTTTTGGCACTCGTTGGAGGTACTTCAGCCCCCAGCTATGCCACCTCCGTGCGAGCGCACAGGACGCCTCGTCGCCCTCCGTTGCCTCCAGCGTCTACAGGGCACCTGCAGGAACACCCCGGGCATTTTTGGAGCTCCATAGTGCAACGGAGGAGGAAGATCAATGCTGGGGAAACTCGTCCCTCGCGAGTTCTTCTCAGTTTGTCGAAAGGACTCCCCGTCTGTTGGATCAAGAACGCCAGCTCCAGGTTCCCAGCCGTCTTTTGAAAGCTGTCATTAGTTGATCGTCGATTGGCGATCTAATCCAGACCGTACAGGGCAATGGGGTATCAAGCACTGGGTCGCGATATGTGGCGTTAAGTGACTCTCCATCAACCGTCCGATCCGTTAGCCTTGGGTATTTTGCAAAACTAGCCCAAGCATTTTTGGATTTACATATTAGTCTATAATCTTTCCTTTGCAGCTAATTAGTTTTTGTATAATTTGTGTAAAGACCCCTCAACTTTGTTTGTTTTCAGAAAGGTCCTTGTCCACGTCACCTCACGTGACTCGCGCGCGTGAGGTGCGTGGACATTTTGCGCCAGGACCCTTGGCTATTTTTATATTTATCTTTAGTCCAGGAACTTTTATTTCAATTATAAAATTTTGGTAAAAATGGCATTTTGGCCCCAGAGTTTTTGGAAATTACAAGTAGGTCCCCACTAGGCACGTGCTAGTCACATGCAGACCTTGTAATTTTGTAGCGATAACCTTACATTTTGGGATATTGGTGATTAGTTCATGAAGAATTTTATTTAGTGATAAATTTTTTGGGAAATGTGCACATAAGCCCCTAGACTTCTGGATATATACGAAAATACCCCTACTAGTGATGAATTTTCTCTTTGTTTCCTTTAATTATTTCATGCATCTATAAAGTCCTAAAAAATCCAGAAAAAATAGTGTAAGCTCCTGTTGCATTCTACTTTCACGCTATATTTTTATTTTGATTTTTATTGCATTTTAATATTTACAAAAATTCAAAAACATGCATTTTCATCTATGTTTGCATTAGAAAATACATAAAAATTATAAAAACTCTTCGAAAAATTCCAAAAAAATCATATTTTGTTTGTTTCTATGTGTTTCCACTTTAATCCAAAAATTATAAAAAAAAATACGAAAGAAAACTACTAAAAATAGCAAAACCCCTATAAAATCTTTAAAATTCCACAAAAAGCCTAAAAATACAATTTCTGTTCCTAAATTTTCTCCATTTTATTCTCTTTATTTTAAAATTAATTTGAGGAATTTGTTATTCTTTTTGAAATTTTTCATCCTCATTTTATTTTCAGCCCTTTCTTTTATTTATTATTTTCAGTATTTTTGACTTTAAAAATACCAAAAATTAGGAAAAATATAGAAAAATCAAAAAACATTAGAAAAATATAAAAAGCATAAAAAATAATTTATTTCCTGAATTTTGCTTATTTTTACCTATTTTTATAAATACTTATCCTTGTCTCTTCTTATGCTATTTTATTTTATAATTCAAAAGAAAAAGAAATTAAAAAATATAAAATAAAAATAAAATACAAAATCAGAAATTAAAATAAAATACAAAAATATAAAATTAAAAATAAAATATAAAATTAAAAATTAAAAACCCACAAAAAAGTTCAATTTGGCTAAGTGATTCACAAAGACATAGGGTGCTTGACTTTTGTCTATCCTGCTTTACTCCTTTGCTTCCTGTATTCGACCCCTACTTGCTTGCCATTATACATTCTTAGTAGGGTATAATAATATTTAACTCTTGCTCTTAATTGCTTGATTATTTGTGTGGGTTAATTGTTGATCAACGCGAGGATTAAAGTTGTCGCCTCAGCGACAGTGAGCCTGTGGTGTCGGGCCATTACTTAGCGACTCCCGTCTTTTCGATTTTCACCAACCTTATTAGATCATATCGGAGCTCCAGTGGCCCATTTGAGACCATCGCCCGATGCGGAGGAGTGAGAGCTCCATTTTGCA
The DNA here is from genome assembly GCA_037367405.1 of Ottelia alismoides. NCBI lineage: Eukaryota > Viridiplantae > Streptophyta > Magnoliopsida > Alismatales > Hydrocharitaceae > Ottelia > Ottelia alismoides. Next base: position 504,681 of record JAZKJV010008504.1, read on the forward strand.
CCTACACTGAGACTCCCAGGTGGCTGAAGGGTGAGGAAGGGCTAATCGAAGCTCGGCCCAACCGAGTTCTTGATCTATTCTTCCACCTGTCCTCTAGGTAATCCAATTGTGTGCGCGCGCCTAGGTCACCAACAATTGTTAAATCGGCTGAAGCTCCATCGTAGGATCTCCTCGGGAGATCTAATCTCGCTTGTTGAAGCTGAAGCATCATTCACCATCCAGATCGCACCACGTGGATAAGTGAAGCATCTCGCGCTTGTGGGGGGTATTTTGCACACTCTACCCACCCACCCACCCTTCCCCCCGCTTTTCATATTTTACTTTCAATCCATAAACATTTGTTTATAGTGTAAATATTTTGTAATATTTGCAAATAGGAACCCGTACTTTCAATATTTATGTTTAGGTCCATTCTACGTCACCTTACATGCTTATGCACGTGAGGGGACTGGACTTTTCAAACCAAAGCCCCTAGACGTTTGTATTTCGATTTAGTCCTTGTTTTTAAATTAATAGTGTAATATTTTATGGAAAAATTACATATGGACCCTTGGACTTGTATTAAATTCCAAAAATACCCACCCTCGGGTATTATTTATTGGATATAATTTGGAAAATCTACTTTTTTGCCTTAATTGTTTCAGAGGTGTTCGATCCTAGTCCAAAAACTCTAATTATTCCATAAATACCCCAATCAGTATGTATTTTCTTTTTGTAAATTTTGCATTATTAAAAATAACTCTAGGACCTTAAAAATCACAGAAAATTACTATAAATCATATATATTTCACATATATTTTGGTATGGGTATTTTAATACTATTTTCTATTTATTAAAAATCAAAAAATGATCTATTTGTTCATGTTTGCATATAAAAATACAAAAAATAAGTGTTTTGAAAAATTACAAAAGAATTATATTTTATGTATTACTATATTTTGAGCCTACATACCAAAAATCACTAAAAATAGAAAAGGAAAGACAATAAAAATTAAAAAGCTCCAAAATCCTTATAACAATTATAAAAAAACAAAAATACAAAAATATTTCTTTCTATTTCTGAATTTTCTTTATTATATTTATTTATATTAAAAATAGTTTATAAAATTTTAAAACTTTTAACTATTTTTAATTTCCAAAATAATCCTGGTTATTTATTTTGTTCACATTTTTCCTTATTTATTCAATCAAATACAAAAAATACAAAAAATTATAAGAAAAATATCAAAATAGAGAAATATATAAAAAAAGCTAAAAATACTTGATTTTGTGAATTTTGAATATTTATAGCTATATTTATTGATATTAAAGCTCCTTCTACTTACATATTCATATATACCTTAGTTGTAATTACTAATTATTACAGAAACTAAAAAATCAGAAAATTTAAAAAGAATAAAAAGGTATAAAATTAAAATCTAAAAATAGAAAAATGAAATAAAAATCCACAAAAATCCAAAAATACCAGAAAACCCCAAAATCATTTATTGTCATTTTTATCAATTTTTATTGTCTATTCTTCGTTGTGCCCTGTGCTCGACCCCTACTATACTTATCCACTATACATTTCATTGTAGGGTATAATAAATTTTGACCCCTTGTTTGAATTATTTATTTCTTGTGTGGGTTAATTGTTGATTGAATATGGTTATTGGGAGATTTTCACAGCGACTAAGTCCTCGCCTTGTGAGGCTCATTTTAGATCCCTTGATATCTCCATTCGTCAAATGGCGTCGTTGTCGTGGAGCAACGCGTAGGATAGAATTTTGGGTCATTTTTACTTCATTGTTTTTCTTTGATTGTTTTCTCTTTTATTGATATATTCAATGTGGTAATATTTGTCTCTTCTATTTTTCTTGTGAGTTACTTTGAGATGATGGTAACCACCTTAGTGGTTGAGGCATCCGGTTCGAGAAGACTTGGTCATTCTTCTTGTGGACCAAGAGGAGAGAGCAAGAGATAGAGAGAGAAGGACTTAGCATAGATTTTTATTTTATTTTATGAGAGTGATTTATTTTTGTTCAATTAATTTGAAATAATATAGGTACTTGGACTCTTGAATAGTCGGGACTAATTTCCAAGTGTTTGTTCACTTGGGGGCTTACCGGGTTTTTTCATGATTTTCATCGCCTTTATTTTCTTTGTTTCCCGTGTTTTGAGTTTTCTGCCTTTGTTTTATTTGTTTTTTGTGATTGAGCCCTTAGCTCTAGGTGTGCTTACTCAATAGCTAGGTCCACATCCTTAAGGCAATTCATGTCCTATAGATTACATTACGATTAAACTTAGCTCAAAATTAATTGTTAAAACTTGGAGTGATCATCAAGCGCCGAGAGAGGAACCATACAGACTAGCAGGACCCGTTGTGGTGGGCACCGAGGTTGTCTCCAAGATTGGACTTTTGGGTGATTATTCTAGGTTTTGACATTCAGTTCTTCACACTAATTGCAATTCCTGCTCTTAGGGTGATTTCATCGTTGTATTTGCATATAGATTAGGTTTACAAATTTCTGTCTTACATCCTACATGGAGAGAGCTGGGAATCACCGTGAGTCTTCTATCTGAGCATTCATCATCATTTTCGACTTGCATTGCATTTCTGCCTTCTCCCTCTGATTTTGACAACCTAAGCAAAAAGAAAAAACAACAAAAATGTTAGTAGATTGTATTGAATCTACTCAAAGCAAGTGATAACACAAAAAAATTAAAAAAGGGACTGCTAAAAATACTTGACCTAAATAAAAATGATTAATTGGATTCCTTACATTGGGTGAGCAAAGTATCATTGTTTTCAGGTACTGTTAGAGAAGGAGGTTTCCTTTCCAAATGAGAGAGTGTTATTATAAGGATTAGAGCCAAAAACCCATCTTGGATACTGCCTTGTTGTACGCCTGGATTTCTGAAGTACCGATGATGCTATCATATGTAGGCGAGTAGGACTTGGTCATCAATGGTGATTCTCGCTTGTGTAAGAACACCGACCATTTTTGAAGTATTTGAGCTTAGGCCACACCTTCACGGGGGTGTCTATCCCATCGTCCTGCATTCGAGTAGGCTCTTGATCGCTCACGGGTGATTCTATTGTGGACTTGACCTGAAGTATTTACTTCGCCACTATCAGCTTCCTCACTCTTATTCTTTGGCTGAGTAGGAAATCTATATCCGGACACAAGGACCTCAACGATAAATGTTACAAAGGAGGAGGACAAGTACGGGATACTTTTCTGACAGTACTCTCGCTCCTATAGGATTAGCGCTTAAGGACTCGTTCAAAGAAAATTGCCTGATAATAAACATAAAACTTACAAAGATAATTATCGAACCTTCACAGCTTCACGGGTCAAGTTGGTGAATTCATTGTATTGTGATTCGATTGATTAGTTTTGTTAAGGTCAAGATAAAAAATATCGTGCCTTTGCACCATTTTTGTTGCATTTTCTCTTTTCCATATTTCCTGTTTGACCCCCGCTTAGTTTGAGTTGTCTACTATTTGACACTCCTTTTATTTCTTGTTTACCTCAGTATCTTTCATCTATCATCTATCTCCTTCTGACCCTCTCAAATTCCGTCTCGGGGATGGTTTAGTCGGGACTTCGCCGACACCCACATCAATTCCATGTCGCTGACATCTCCAATAACATAGGGTGAACTTCAAGAAATCGGTTCAGATCTTGCAAACTTCTCCTTGGACTCCCCGATCCTTTATTCTTTCAACACCTACCTACCTTTATCCAATAAATCCACTATTTGGGATGGATTCACAACCTGAGCCAGCTCTTCCTCTTCAAATAAATCAGGACTACTCTTGTCCCAAAACCGACCCCTTATGGATGGAGATCGATTTCAGTCATTATCATATGCTCCATTCACAACCATCTGGGATTGACCTTAATTCCAAAATAATCTCAACATGTGGTGCTCAGTCAGAGACTGATCAGGGTTTATTAAACCATGCAAATCAAGAACATGATCAAGAGCCAAAGTTACAGGCAGATCCAGAAATGGCTCCTACAGGGAGAGGAAAGGGACCACAGCCCCAACCAGTCCAGCAGCCAGAATAGGGGGAGAGGCAGTATACCACACAGAATGATGCCAACAGTCGGATCCTTGTTTCAATTCAATCAACCCAACATCAATTGACGAACTAAGGATTGGCCCAGGTCACCTTCTAAGAAATGCCTAATGATTTGAGGAGGAGGACCGATGAGAGAGATATCAGAAGAGAGGATGATTTCAACAGAGAATATGATTTGAACAGAGATGATGTTAAAGATAACTTATTAGTAGGTGGACCCCGTCATGGAGGAGGAGAGGCAAGACCACCGCAGCCAAATCCCACACCAAAGCAAACTTACAACCTTTGGGCAGGCCATGTCATTGAGTGGATTCTGATTCCACCAATCCATGCCCATTTTGAGATAAGTCGCAGTTCTTGTCTCTGCTCCTGACCTTCCATGGAACATAATAGAAGAACCATATATCCACCTACAGTAATTCAACCACGTATGTGCAACCAACCAGTACCCCAACATTTCTCTAGGGGTTGTCAAGATGATTGCTTTCCCCTTCAGCCTCCAAGACAAGGCCCTCTATTGGGTGAATCATCTGGGGAAGGTAGTGATGACATTGGAGAAGCTGAAGTCTACATTTCTTCACAAGTTCTATCCTCTCTGTCGCTTGAATAAGATGTGTGCCTTCATCTTTGGCATTATCCAATAGCCCCATAAGATGATTCATGAAGCATGGGAAAGATTCAGATATTTGCAAGGGAAGTGTCCCCACCATGAAATTCCAAAGATCTGTCTGGTTCAATATTTTTTCAGTGGTCTAACACTTGAAAGTCAGAAATTGGTTGATGTTTCATGTGGTGGTTTGCACTTTAATAAGTGTGAAGATGTGATATGGGAAATTTTTGAGAAGATGGCTGAAGGAGAGGTCTCTCATTCTACATAAAGGTGCCTACAGCCAGGTACAAGCCTGTCAATATGGTGGCCCATGTAGAGGACAAGGACAAGAGATCCAAACCTGGGCATCATAGGGAACCACTTATCCAAAATGGATATCATTAAGAAGAGGTCGAAAGACCTCAAAAAACTTGTGATTGAGAAGAGAACCCAAGGTTTGGACAAACCTGATCAGATTGCAACACAAATGGAGCTGCTTGTCAAGATCATTAACGCTTGCAACTCGATATCCTCTACCATCGAGACTCCTGCTGAGCAGAAGGAGCACACACTGACACAACCTCCTCAGTTGATTCCTTCGCCATCTCATCCTATCCATCACGTATACTACGTGTGGGCCCTTGAGCAGTAGTCACCCCAGCCACAGAACCATAAGGTATTGTACCAGTCAGAACCCAGCAAGTATACCAGGAGTAGTTTTGTCTACCTTCGCCACTAATACAAGAAATAAATGGTGTGTCGGATAATGAACAGCAGCTGACCCATCCTTAGGGACAATCTTTGGGTCAAAACATGGCCAACCGGCCATACCAGCAACAGTAGCAGGGAGACGGAACTTCCAACCCTACCAATCCCAGTATCAACAGCCTCTACAGCATGGCAACAATTGGAGGAAGGGATACCAGTAGTCGAGCTACCAGCAATCAAAGTATCACCAGTAGTAATCGGTTGCTCAATATCAAAATTCCTCTCATCAATACCACAGTACTCTTCCCACCCTACTCACCACTTTTCTCAGGTATACCAGCAACAGTCTCCCTAGACCTACCAGAGTCAGAGGCCCCATCAGGGTGAATCTTCTGAGACTGTGCCGGTGAACCCAACTCTTGCTTGTATGGAGCAACTAATAAAAACATGGCTGAAATGAACCAAAAGATTAACGACCCAACAGCTACCAAAACTGTCAATCCAGCCCAGGTCGAGGCCAATCCAAATAATTTCCGACATAAGGAGCAGGTAGCTTGTAGTGTTCCACCCGATTCAGATAGAAATAATTTGCTTATATCTAACATTGTTACGTTCAGGAGCGGTAGAACACTTTGGTCATCGGTTACAATGAAGGGAAGTCATATTGCATCTAAGGCAAGCCATCATCCAGACCACCAGCAGGAGCCAAACACAATTTTGGAGGAGACCATCTACATAAAAAGAACAAAAAATGAAGAAAATACAAAAACACGAAGAGATAGCAATAGCACCAGACCCGATGGAGTTCAGTCAGCATTGGAGATGCACGTACATGCAGCAGATCTAGAGCCAGCCAATGAAGCCGAGCCTGCAATTTTTGGTCCACAACATGTAGATGATTTTACACATTTTTATCATCTACCTGTACACAATTATTTGGACAAAATTTTGCATCAAAAAGTTTCAGATTATATACATATTCCATTTCCTAAAGCAATGAAAAAGACCAAAAAGTAAAGAAAGAACTTAAAGAAGCATGTACAACAAGGTGTTGACCTCGACCCCACAACTCCAGAAGCCATAATGGAAAGAATGAGAAACATATCCTCACCATGGCAACCGTCAACACTATCAGTAATCTCCCTGATAAAAAGAAAGATAGGGGACCAACTCGCAAAGAGTTAAAAGTACGGGGGTCCTATTGTAATTATTACAAAAATAATATAACTCCCGATGAATGTTTACACATTCATTAATAAATACACAAAATTGCGAGGGTTTTAGGCGCAAAATACCCCACGCTTGGCGGAAGTGGACGGTAGATGTATCATCACTAATACACGTGACGCTTCCTCCTTGCACGATACCCCTTCGCAGATGAGGGGCCAGGATTAGATCTTGGCCCTTGATTGGATGGTGCTAGCAAAGCGAATCAGACGGCTGCTACTCCTTCTGGAAACTAGTTCTTGATCGGACGGCAAGGACGGACGGTGGAAGAACAGGGAAGGAGGCCCGGCACTGTGAGCTCCCTCCGATGATGGCCCCTCCCTCCGGTGAGAAATGCAGCTCCAAAGTGGACCAATATGCTCCTGCGGGGGTCCTTGATGTGCTGGCTGATCCAAAAATCCTCGGTGATGGCCGAGGGGCTCACGCGATGACGCTGGAGCTAAGAAGCTCCAAATACCTCCGCCTCCTCCAAGATGAGCTCCAGGTGCGAGTTAAGGTACAGGACCTACAAAAGAAGTGTGAAGGAGTCGGGGACAAACTTCCCCGACCCCGCAATGACGTAATGGTAGCGTGGGGTGGCGGCTTGGAATCTCGCCAGAGCAAGCTCCGTCGAGGTGAATGGTGAAGGTGCTTAAAAGGGGTCTTAGGCGAAGTGGAAAGTAGGTAGTCGATCCTAACGCTATGGTGAAGATGAAAATGCAAAAAAAAAGAAAGAAAACGTACCTCGATGGCAGGGGATGCCATAGATTAGTACCTCATGACCAAGGTGGTCGGAGATGGGTGGAGACCACGATTCACCTAGCCAAACTCCACCGCGGCAAGGCCGGAGAGTAGCTGTCACCTTCCTCAATCCAGGGCGCTCGGAAGGAGGTTAGGCAAGGGCAAAAGGGTTTTACGGGTGAGGGAAGGTGACAGCGGGTGGTTTTGAAAGGTGGTCGAGTGGGCTCTAAGATCGAGGGATAGCAGGCGAACAAGGAGGATCTTGGAAGATCTAAGAGGATGGCGTGAATCATGGATGAACAATGAGCAATTTTCGTGAAGGGGCAATCTTCCCTCGAGCAACGCAACGATGGCGAAAAATTCGAGAAAAGAGAGTCACTGGAAGGTCTGACATGCAGCAGGGGCCAGGACCAGGGAGTTGATCGGCGGGTCAACTTTCCAAGCCACCTTGTTGGTCCACGTGGACCAACCAGGAAAATCCCTGGAAAAACATTGCTAAAATCATTTAAAAATAGTAAATGAATTTATTAAATTTTGGTTATGAAATAAAAAGTGTTTATTTTTTTATGAAGTATTTTATTATGATTTTTAATTATTTTTATGAGGTATAAAAATACAAGTTACCTTTTATACCCTTTATAGGTATATATATCTATATATTTAAATGATTTATTTTTATTTTGTATATTTAATTTATTTATTTTTGTTTATTATTTTATAAATTTATAGAATATTTTTATATACTTAAATATATTTTTATTTTATTTTTCTGAAATGTTTTGGATATTTAATAAAATAGAAGTATTAATAATATAGGTTTTAATAATATAGGTTTGTATACAAGTATCATCGATATACCTAGGTCTCGAGGTTTCGGGTCATAAAATATTTACAATATTTTATTATTTTTCTTTTCTTTTCTTTATTCTATAATTTTGCCTTTAAAAACTGTTTTTAATACACTTTTTACGCACATATGCATGGATGATAAAATTTATGAATTAACGCTATTTACACGCATTTACTAAGGGTTTTAAGGCCAAAATGATAGAATAAAGATGATGAAACGTGGATTCATCATCCCCCTATACTTGCCTTTGCTAGTACCTAGAAAACACTTATGAAATAAGTGCAGAAAAGAAAAACAAAGAAAAGAAAAAGAAGAAAGATGGAATAAGTTTAATTGTCAAACTTGTCTTCACAAAATCAAAGTTTAGAGCTTAAGTCGGACCATTGGAGTTTTAGTGCGGTCGGAACCTTAATGAGAACCAGATTTGAAATCCAATAGTCCCTGAGAATCCCAAAACTCTGTTCAAGTCTCCCCAATAGCCAGGTTAGAAATATCTCAATTCATACGCAAACCCTTACGACTATGAATCTGACTCGTACAGTGTAGGTGATTGTGGCTCTCCCCAACTAGAATGACAAAGAGACTGACTTCTCCAACATGATGACCCAATGATTCCCCAATCCAATAACTCCTTCCTTGAGGAGCGTGGTATTCCCTTCTAAGTTCAAGTGGCAACCAGCTCAAGAGGAGGGGGTGAAGAAAAGAATGGACGGTAGCCAGTGTAGCTACCTATCCTAGGATGCAAGACCAGTGTAGTCAAGTCATCCAGCTGCAGGCCCACATATTTGACTTTGGAACTCAAGCTTGCTTATTGGCTTTACAACATATTCACATACTTTGGCAGGCATTTTATTTTTGTACAGGTCAGGCTTCTTTATTTATTTATTTTTTTTAAATACTATTTACAGCAGCATTTACATAGGGAGTTTTTCCTCTTGAGCCAGTAGACTATCCCTCTTTTGAAGCTTTATTCAACCCACACTCTCCTGTCTTTAGAATTCCTCATCACTGGACAGGTTGGGGTGCACTTCCCTCCCTAGAGGAGGACAAGTGTTTCCATGTGTGTGCGTCTCATACCGGCAAATCCAATCCCTCACCACTCCAACTGAGTTGAGCCAAGTGAAAGGTGCAGGTGTCCAAGTTAGGTCATTATAAACAAGAGTCGTGTGCGTGCTCCGAAATACTCTACTTAGGCAGTCAAGAATCCATTTAACCAAGTCTTGTGATCCTCAAAGAATTAAGTCAACCAGACCTGAAGTACCTCAAACCTAGTTCCTATAAGGTTCCTGTTATTAAGTAGATTTTAAGGTCCAATCAAGCTCCAATCTCCGGATTTTATTTAGACTTGTTCAACTATCAAACTCAATCCGAAAAATGCTCATGTTATGCAGATGCTATGCAGAATGTTGAAAATATTTTTGTGATGCAATTTTCAAGGATTTTGAACTTTTTATGGATTTTTGAAAAGATGATGCATATGCATTTTTTTGTATTTTTCAAAAGATTTTTCAAATGTTTTTTGGATTTTAATTTTTCAAATGTTTTTGGGATTTTTTGAAAACAAAAGATTTTGGTTGAAAACTAGGTTAAAATATTTACACGGGAGTGCTTCTTATATCTATAAGAAGTGGATTTTAAGAATTTACAAGGGTAAGTGATCAATTTTATAGGTATATATAGTGGATTTTGGTATGATGTATGTATTCCTCAAACAAATTTGCAAATCATTTTACAGACCCTTTTGAAAACTATAGTCCAAAATAATTTTTACATGAAATTTTACAAACATGTACACACATTTGAAAATAGTTTTGCAGAGGTTTTTCAAACGGTATAGATAGATTTTTCAAAATATTTTTGCAACCATCTTTCATACCATTTGCAAATCATTTCTCAAACATTTTATTTCACACAAAGAAAATAAATTTTTACAAACAACACATTTTTACAAAGGTTGAAAACATGTAACAAACTATTTTCAAAATAGTTTTCAAAAGATTTTTTCACAAAGATTTTCAAACTATTTTCAAACATTTTGCAAAAAACATTTTCACCTGATTTATTAGTCAGTAAGTACAAAAAGAATTTGAGGAATAATAGCATCTTTTTATTAAGGTTTTTAATGAATTTTTAAAGAATTATTAGCCATATTATTGAGAAAATACGAAAGTACGAGTTATGGCTAAAGTATATACATAGTATATACGACCCCCCTATACTTAGCTTGAGATATGTCCTCATAGATCAGATAGAAAAGAAATGACATAACTCGTACTGAGTATAGGAAAATCTAAAGAATAAACGAATAAGAGATAAATGAATGAATGAGAAGTTGATCGTCCCCCCTATACTTAGGATCAAATAATCCTAAGTATAGCAGACTGTACACAAAGCAGGGAGGGTCAACGGTGGGAATGAACAGATCGTACTCAAATTGTCTCCCCCTATACTTAGGGTAGGATAGCCCTAAGTATAGACGAGAAGAGGAGACAATGGAGAGATCGAAAAAAATCAGGGTGCACACCCCCTATACTTAGGGCAAAGTGCGTCCTAAGTATAGAAAACTGTCGACAAGGGGCGACATCTTTTCGGTAGAGAAAGAAGATAGAAGAGGAAAAGAAGAAAAGTATAAAATAAGGAAAGAGATGAAAGTGGAAGAAGAGATCAGAGGATATACACACCACTCCCCCTATAAGTAGGGTAAAATAAGCCCTAGGCATAGGCAACAACAAGAGTGATGAAACGGAACGACGAATGAACACTCGGCTCGTCCACCCCCCTATACTTAGGATAAGGTACGTCCTAAGCAAGGCAGACACGAGAATGGGTGGACGAGCAATACGGGGGATAGACAGAGATACACGAGAGAGAATATACAATAGATATGGATGTACACGAGACCAAGAAGGTAGAAAGCGAACCTTCTTGCGAGACCGCTGAGGGATAGATCTGGTATGGTGTAGGTCGACATCGGGGTCTACAGTGGACAGAAACCGATCAGGGTCGACAGAGTGAATATCCTCAGGAGCCCTAGGGTGTGAAGGCACATACGGGTGAGTGGAAGAAGTGTGGTCGGGTCTGGCCTTGGGGGTCTCGCTGATATCAATGTGGAATGGGACGAACTCGTCATCATCGGACGAAGTGTACTCAGAGTCATCCTGTGAGGTCTCATTCAGGTCAAAACCAAAAGGAACAAACTCATCAGTGGAAGTAGTTGAACTCTTTTCGTCCTCTATAATCTCAACCGGGTCATCTTTCTCATCAAAAGGCCTGAATTCTCGAATAAAAGAAATCAAATCAAATTCGGCCTTAGTCTCATCAGTATCTACATGGACAGGAGCACTCTCATCGGTGAAAGTAGTCAAATCATGTCTGTCCTGTCTAATCTCTAAATCTGCCCTCCGCTCAATGGTATCAATCATGTAAATCCCGCAGATGTCATCAACACATTGCCAATCACAGAAAGCAGAAACTCCAAGGTCGATGCTTTTCGAGCATTCCTCCTTGTAGAGGAATTCTCGGGTCTCATCATCAGTCATAAAGAAAGTCTCTCTGATATTCTCATATAGGTCATAGGCCTCAGGTCATCCAGAATAGATGTAGTCACATCAGGTGCAGGTCTCTGGTCAACTGTGGGTGCAGTGATCAAAACTTCGCTCCCGTCAGCAGGATGGAAGCGAATCTCTCCTGATCCATAATCAATAACGACCCCTGCAGAGGCGAGGAATGGTCATCCTAGGATGATTGGAGAGTGCTCTCCAGTGGAGGTCTCCATGGGCAATATGACAAAATCAATGTGGTGACTCGTGCCCTGAATTGAAATGACGACGTTTTCAAGGATACCCTTCGGCCTCTTGATTGATCCATCAGCAAACTGAACGATCATCCCGGTTTTCTTGAGAGGTCCTAAGTGAAGAGATTGTACCAGCGAGAAGGGTATGATGCTAATCGAAGCACTGCCGTCTAGAAGAGTGTGATCACATGTGTGGTCAGAGATGGTGCAGCTAATGAAAGGTGTGGCAGTGTTCTTTTTCCTAGGAATGGGACGGTGTGTGATGGTGTGGGCAGTGGCCATGGTCAGAATGTGATGCTCAGATCTGCTCCTTCGCTTTCTCTTCTTGGGAAGAGGAGCAGATAAATCGGTCATGGCCTGCTGAAGTGGGGCACGGATAATCTCATGAATAGTGGCCACCACTTCGGGTTCAGTCAACATTTTTTGAATTTTTGGACTTCCTCCATACAAGGGAGGAAGTCAGAATCATCATCTACACGAGGCATGCCAAGAGCAGTCTGTACAGCGGCATCCTCGGGGTCAAAGGTGGGATAGGGTGTGAGAGATTGTGTGGGTGAATGATCTGGCAAATGGACCCTCTCCTCACGGTATGAATCAACCAAGTGTCTCCCGAACTCTTTTTGGGTTTTTAAAATTTTCTCATTTTTTTGTGTTTTGGGCGATCGCAAGCTCTCATGGAAATCCTCGAATCAAATGGTGGAATATCGTGTTCGCTCTTATTTGTGCTAGTGAGGTGGTCAATCCTCTATCTTATATGATCCATCATCTAGGTCAAGTGCTCAAGGGTGGACTCCATGAAAGGTGACTCCAACAGATCAGACTCGGGTGGATGTGAAGGTGGAAGATACGGAGGTGGTGGTAGACGTGAGTAGAAGTTCGAGGTCTGACACTATGGTTGAGGCGGGTATGTACAAAAATCAGAAAAAATAGGCGGAGGATCCTCCTGATAAAAGGGAGGTGGACCGGCTGGAGTGAACGAGTGATCCGCAAAGTCTGGATAAAATACGCTCCAGGGATCCATCTTGAAACAAAAGGAAAATGATTCGAGAGAGCACGAAGGTCAAGTCAAGAGAAGTGAGAAAAAAGGCGCAAATGCGCAGAGGCGATCTAGGATGCACACAAACAATCACAAACAAAACTCACACAATACAAACCCTCAATTCACCTACTCAACTCGGTAGAGATCGCAAAGAGCGGTCTTTTTATCTTGTCTGTTTCAGAGTTAGGTGAGAAGTCAAAAATTGCACACACGCTTAGAGGGCTGAAATGAGATTTGGGCACTAGTCCTTAGGTTGTGCGCGAGAAAGTAAAAGCGAAGACAATAAGGGGATTACTCGCCCCAATACAAGGTTTTTATTTTTGGTTGATTTTAGGGTCGAGTGATGTTATCAATCCCAATTTTATTAGTTATCGCTTTTTTTTGGATTTTTAATAGGAAATGCATGATCCTATCGGGGAATCAATTCCTTTAAGCTCCTAGGTTGGCCAAATCAAGGGTAGAGGAGCGGAAAAGCAATGCAAGCGGCAAATCAATGATGAATGCTAAAGCGTAAATGCTCACCTTGCCTCCATCACTCTACATGCAAAGATGCTCAGCAGAATTGAAACCTAATCTATATGCATATGCAAACAGAAATCGTCCTAAGCAGGCAATTGCTAGCATGAAGCACCACAAGTCGGTCACCGATCTTCAATCCAGGAGTCCGGTCTAGGCTTTCCCCTCCTCCTCTGGACACATCGAGTTCAGGAGCAGTGCTTGGCAGGGTGGGCTCACGGCACGAAGGCTCGAAGATGATGAGGCGACTGTTTAAAGTTTAAACTAAGTCCAAAATGCACTATAGGTACATGCAAGATATTAAGGTGTTTGGACCTAATTTACTTGATCAAGCAAGCCTAAAAACTAAGGGCTCATTCCACGAAAGTAAAGAAAAATAAAACAAAACCGGAAAATGACAAGCGGAAAAACACGTCAACAAATGGCGGTGAGCCCCCAAGTGTACAAGCACTTGGAAATTGGGCCCGAATGTCCAAGAGTCCAAGGTACCTGTATTATTACAATAAATAGTTGTCTCTCACTCACTTCAAATTACAAAAAATGAATACATAAAAAAAAATGTTATAACTAAAGACAGAGCTCGGTCTTCAAAAATCTCTAAGTCTCCTTGGTGCTAGGCTAGCAGACTGTCGCTGGCTTCACGTGGGTGCGTAGGCGCCTAGGGTGGAGCGCCTCCCTCAATCCACGGTACCTCGCACGAAGTCAACAGGAGAGGGGGTTAGACAGCTCAAGCAATATATCAAAAATAAGGAAAATGAAATAAACACAAAAAGCCGCGAAAACAGACAAATAATCACAAGCACGAACAAAAAGCCGAACTACGCGTTGTTGCTCCACGGCAACGGCGCCATTTTTTGAACACGAAAATCGATGATCTTGAGTTCCACACAAGGCGGGAACTCAGTCGTTGAATCAACCACACGAAATCCGTAGTTCAAACAACAATTAACCCACAACAATCAAATAAGGCAGTGAAAGTGAATATGGAGTTTAAATTTATTATAACTCTACAACAAAGATGTGTATAGGTGCAAGCACGTGTAGAGGTCGAACATAGGGAGTAGACAGGTAGAACGGGGCAAAATGCACAAGGCCGTGAATGTGATCAAATGTCTATCTACGCTATTTTTTTGTGGGTTTTTTATTTTAATTTTTTATTTTATATTTTTATATTTTTGTTTTTAATTTCTGATTTTGTATTTTCTTTTTATATTTTATATATATTTTTTTATATTTTCTTTTTCTTTAAAATGAATATATATACAAAGTAAGAAAGAGAGGGAAAAAGTATTTATAAAAATAAGTAGAAATACTCAAAAATCAGGAAATAAAATGTTTTTAGGCTTTTTATAATTTTCTAATATTTTTGTGATTTTTCTAGATTTTTCCTAATTTTTTTGGTATTTTTAAAGTCAAAAATACTGAAAATAGTGAATAGATTAAAAAGCTAAAACTAAAATGGAGAAATAAAATAGAAAATAATAACAAAAATTCTCCAAATTAATTTTTAATAAAAGATAACAGAACAAAAAAATTAGAAACAAAGTTTGTATTTTTAGGATTTTTTATGGATTTTTAATATTTTTATAAAGGTTTTTGGGGTTTTACAATTTTTAGGAGTTTTCTTTTGTACTTTTAGTGATTTTTGGTTTGAAACTAAAACACACTAAAATAAGCAAAATATATTTTTTGGGAATTTTCTGATGTGATTTTATAATTTTTATTGATTTTATAATGCAAACAGTGTTGAAAATGCTTGTTTTGGAATTTTATAAATAATAAAATGCAATAAAAATGCAATACAAAAATATGGCGTGAATGAGCAAGCAAACAGAAGCTTAAGGTAATTTTTTGATGATTTTTAGAGATTTATAGACATATGCAATAAATAGATACAACAACAAGAAGCTACACTGCTAGCAAAGGCAAATATGTAATTAAACAAACATCCAGGGGCCAACGTTCAAAATTTCCATAAATATTATAACTGCAATTGATTGTTTTGGCACTAAATGCAAAATAGCTAAAGGCGCATGGGGGTCACTGCAAAAACGCCAAGGATCACGTGGTGGACACGCGACCTGGCGGGGACCGACTCGCAAAGAGTTAAAAGTGCGAGGGTCCTATTGTAATTATTACAAAAATAATATTACTGCCAATGAATGTTTATGCATTCATTAATAAATACACAAAATTACGAGGGTTTTAGGCGCAAAATACCCCACGCTTGGCGAAAGCGGACGGTGGATGTATCGTCACTAATACACGTGGTGCTGCCTCCTTGTACCATACCCCTTTGCAGATGAGGGTCCAGGATTAGATCCTGGCCCTTGATCGGATGGTGCTGGCGAAGCGAATCAGATGGCTGCTGCTCCTTCTGGGCACTGGTTCTTGATCGGACGGCAAGGACGGACGGTGGAAGAACAGGGAAGGAGGCCCGACGCTGCGAGCTCCCTCCGACGATGGCCCCTCCCTCCAGTGAGAAATGCAGCTCCAAAGTGGCCCAATATGCTCCTGCGGGGGTCCTTGGTGTGCTGGTAGCTCCAAAAATCCTCGGTGATGGCCGCGGGGCTCGCGCGAGGACGCCGGAGCTAAGAAGCTCCAAATACCTCCGCCTCCTCCAAGATGAGCTCCAGGTGCGAGTTAAGGTACAGGACCTGCAAAGAAGTGTGAAGGAGTCAGGGGCAAACTTCCTCGACCCTGCAATGATGTAATGGTAGTGTGGGGTGGCGGCTTGGAAGCTTGCTGGAGCAAGCTCCGGCGTGGTGAATGGTGAAGGTGCTTAAATGGGTCTTAGGAGAAGTGGAAAGTAGGTAGTCGATCCTAACTCTATGGTGAAGCTGAAAACGCAAGAAAAAATGAAAGAAAACGTACCTCGATGGCAGGGGATGCCAGAGGTTAGTACCTCACGACCATGGTGGTCGGAGATGGGTAGAGACCACGATTCACCTAGCCAAACTCCGCCGCGGCAATGTCGGAGAGTAGCTGTCAGCTTCCTCAATCCAGGGCGCTCAAAGGGAGAAGTTAGGCAAGGGTAAAAGGGTTTCAAGGGGTGAGGGAAGGTGACGGGGGGTGGTTTTGAAAGGTGGTCGAGTGGGCTTGAAGACCGAGGGATAGCGAGCGAACAAGGAGGATCTTGGAAGATCTAAGAGGATGGCGTGAATCACGGATGAACAATGAGCAATTTTCGTGAAGGGTCAACCTTCCCTCGAGCAATGCAACGATGGCGAAAAATTCGAGAAAAGGGAGTCACGAGAAGGTCTGACATGCAGCAGGGGCCAGGACCAGGGAGTTGACCGGCGGGTCAACTTTCCAAGCCACCTGGTTGGTCCACGTGGACCAACCAGGAAAATCCCTAGAAAAACATTGCTAAAATTATTTAAAAATAGTAAATGAATTTATTAAATTTTGGTTATAAAATAAAAAGTGTTTATTTTTTATGAAGTATTTTATTATGATTTTTAATTATTTTTATGAGTTATAAAAATACAAGTTACCTTTTATACCCTTATAGGTATATATATCTATATATTTTAATGATTTATTTTTATTTTGTATATTTAATTTATTTATTTTTGTTTATTATTTTATAAATTTATAGAATATTTTTATATACTTAAATATATTTTTATTTTTATTTTTTGAAATGTTTTGGATATTTAATAAAATAGAAGTATTAATAATATAGGTTTGTATACAGTTATTATACATATGTATATTATATACAAGTATTTTATGTTGTGTTTCTTTTGTATTTTTATTCTTATTTTAATATACAAATATTTATAAATAATATTTACAAAATTATAAAAATATAAAATTATATAAATAATGAATACATAATAAAATGAATATTTTAATCTGTACAAGTATACAATAGGGGTCCAAAACTCAACTTTCAAACCGTAGCTCCGCCAAATGCGAAACCGCTGCCATTAAATAGATTATTTTAAATTATATACAATTAAAGGTGAGTTTTATGCATTTCGAGCTTTTATTAGGGAGATACAGGTCTGGGAAGTTGGGATTCTGGAATTTTATTCAGATCATAACTTTTTATCTGTATATTATTTTTGAGTGAAGTCAATTTTTTATTTTTCTTTATTTAATTATCTACAACTTTCATGTAAAAAGTTTCTTTATTTGATGTATAAAAAGTGGAACCAAAAATAGGTCCCAAAATGAATAAAGAATGAAGGGATTTTTATTGTATTTTAGCCCTTATCTCCCCCTACTTTATTCCTGGTCGACCTAGTCATCGATATGCCTAGGTCTCGGGGTTTCGGGTCATAAAATATTTACAATATTTTATTCTTTTTCTTTTCTTTATTCTATAATTTTGGCTTTAAAAACTGTATTTAATACACTTTTTACACACATATGCATGGATGATAAAATGTATGAATTAACGTTATTTACACGCATTTACTAGGGTTTTTAAGGCCAAAATGATAGAATAAAGATGATGAAATGTGGATTCATCGGATAGGACCACTGAAACCAACCAAGATGATTCTGCAGTTTGCAGACGAATCAGACAAGCGGCCTAGGGACATATTGGAGGACGTGATCATCACGGTTCAGGGAATCTAGTTCCCTGTTGATTTTGTTGTGCTAGACATGGACGTCTCAACACGTCTGCTCCACACCCCCATCATCTTTGGTCGTTCGTTCCTCCAAACAGTCGAGGCAGTAAAGAACTATGACACTAGAGAGATTACATTCAGCTGCAGCAACAACAAAGTGCAGATAGAGACCATACCTAAGCCGAAACCAGCAGAGGTTGCATCTGTGACGAGTTTGCTTGTGCCTAATTGCCCTAAAGACTGTACCTTTCTTGCAGAGATTCGAGATACAAATCTATTCATGGACGACATTGAGAACCATGAATTCCTTATCCCCGAGGAAGGTGTGGAGAGAGTAGTTGATTTCCCCTCTGTCAACGATGATGAGATTTTTATTTATGCACCTGACAAATTCATTGTAATCCCCATGAATATCGAAGATCAAGAGCATATTATTAAGGATTTTGGCAATCACAAGGATATAATTGAAAACTTTTTTGTGAATCATTGAATGAGTACATTGAACTATTAATGGTGGACACTGAACTAATGAAAGAACCAATACATGTGGTAATCGTCGAAGTCACCACCGAAGCAGCTCCCACGCCGCTAGAGCTCAAACCTCTACCCTCCAACATGAAGTACACCTTCCTTGCAGGAGAACCAAACATGTATCTGATCATAATCAATGTTCATCTGATCGAAGGCCAAGAATCTCGTCTGATGGAGCTTCTTGAATGAAACCGCAAGGCAATAGGCTGGAAGATATCGGATCTCCACGAGTTCAATCCATCCCTATGCTCGCATCACATCTACCTCGAAGATGATAGCAGTCCCTCCCGCAAATTTTAGAGAAGACTAAATCCAAACCTCTGGGAGGTTGTCATGAAAGAAATTTAGAAATAATGTGATGCAAGATTCATATATCACATCTCCGATAGTAAGTGGGTGAGTCCATGCACGTAGTGCCCAAGAAGTCAGTGAT
Source organism: Ottelia alismoides (assembly GCA_037367405.1). Taxonomy (NCBI): domain Eukaryota; kingdom Viridiplantae; phylum Streptophyta; class Magnoliopsida; order Alismatales; family Hydrocharitaceae; genus Ottelia; species Ottelia alismoides. Next base: position 523,745 of record JAZKJV010008504.1, read on the forward strand.
CACCATTATTTCTAATGATAAATGAGAGGAGATTCTGACCAGAATGCTGACCTCGTGGTGAGTCTATGTTGATTACAGACATCTGAACCTCGCCACAAAGAAGGATCACTTTCCATTACCCTTCATCGACCAGATACTCAAGAGATTGGCTGTGAAGGAATATTTCTGTTTCTTGGACAGTTATTCTGGGTACAATCAAGTCACAATCGAGCCCGAAGACCAAGAGAAGATGATGTTCACTTGTTCATTTGGGATGTGTGCTTTTTGATGGATGTCATTCAGGCTGTGCAATGCCCCCACTACATTCCAGTGATGTATGCTAGCTGTATTTTTTGACATGGTGGGCAGTTTTCTGGAGGTATTCATGGATGATTTCTTGGTCTACGGGGATTCATTTAATCAATGTCTTGACTACTTAGACTGAGTATTGCAGAGGTTCTGCAAAGTAAATCTCGTGTTCTCGTGGGAGAAGAGCAACTTTATGGTGACAGAGGAGATCATGTCAGGTCATATTGTATCCAAACATGGCATCTAGCCAAGGTGGAGGTAATTTCAAAACTTGAGCCACCCACCAACCTCAAACAAATTCGGTCATTCTTAGGGTGTGTCAGTTTCTACCGACGATTCATCAAAGATTTTAGCAAGCTTGCCTGACCGTTGACTGATATGTTAGTCAAGGAGATGGATTTCATTGTTGATGATTGTGTTCTCCAAGCCTTTTCATAGTTGTAAGATCTGATCAATCAAGCCCTTATCCTGCAGCCACCGAATTGGACACTACCATTTGAAATCATGACTAATGTGTCGGACTTTGCCATCGATGTTTTGTTGGGACAGAGGAAAGACAATGTACCATTTGCTATTCACTATGCTAGCAGAACACTAGATGAAGCTCAAAAGAATTACACTGTCACCTAGAAAGAGTTGTTAGTAGTAGTTTTTGCCCTAGAGAAGTTCATATCACATTTTCTTAGATCTAAAGTCGTAGTCTACACTGACCACTCTACCATCCGATACTTACAACAGAAGAAGGATGGAAAACCACACCTTATCAGATGTATCCTTCTATTCCATGAGCTTGACCTCAAAATCAAAGACAAGCTTGGATTCAAAAATGTAGTGGCAGATCATCTCTCAAGACTACCCGAGCATGAATCTCCTGAGCAGAATTTGAGGCCGATCACCGAAACCTTTCCAGACAAAGCCATATTGTAAATCACCTCTCTCCTCTGGTATGTTGATATTGTGAACTAATATGTGTCCAATAGAACTCCCCAAGATTATCTGAAACTAAAAGTAGACAAATTCTTGTCTGATATCCATTTTATCAGTGGGAGGATCCATATCTCTTTCGTGAGGGGGTGAAATTGTATCTGGGGAAGGTGCATTCCTCAGGAGGAAGTTGCAAGTGTCCTCGTGCATTGCCATGATCGAGAATCTGGAGGACACCATTTAGGCAGAAGAATGACAGCAAAAGTACTCCAATGCAGCCTTTGGTGGCCAAACTTTTTCAAAGATACAGAAGATTATGTGAAGCATTGCATTGACTGCTAGAAAATGGGTGGAACCATCAGAATGAGAGACACAATGCCCATGAAATATATTCAGATTTTAGATGTGTATGATGCATGGGGCATTGACTTCATGGGCCCATTTTTGAATAGTCGGGGATTCAAATACATTCTGCTCGTTGTCGATTATGTCAGTCATTGGGTGGAGGCTATCTCAATCTGAGCCATCGACAATCGCATTGCCTATCATTTTCTGAAGGATCATACCATATCAAGGTTCGGGATTTTTAAGATTCTTATATCTGATGGTGGTAGCCATTTCATCAATAAAGAGGTTAAGAAGGTGACTCAAGAATTCTGCATTGAACATCGCATCGCTTCCCCCTACCACCTGCAGTCCAATGGCCTGGCAGAATGCTCAAACAGGGAGATTAAGATAATTCTTTAGAAGCTTGTGCGTCTAGATAGAAAGAATTGGTCACAGTTACCTGATTTTGTTCTTTGGGCTTACAGAATAACGTACAAGTCACCTTTGAGAATGTCTCCCTACCACATGGTATATGGCAAGACATGCCATCTGTCCGTGGAACTCATTCCCAAATCCTTGTGGGCAATCAATGTTTGTAATATGGATTCCAAGAAGGTCGGGAGAACATAATGTTGGATTTGAATAGACTACTTGAATTCTTTGACTACGCATATGACAATTGTCTGATGTACAAGGAAAAAGTCAAGAAGTGGCATGACAAGCACATCCGTCGAAAGACTTTCGAATCGGGTCAGAAGGTCTGGTTGTTTGATGCGAAGTTGAAACATTTTCAAGGAAAGTTGAAGAGCAAATGGATCGGGGCATTTATAGTGAAGCGTGTGCATGACAACAGTAGTGTAATGATATCAGAACTGTCAACTGATGCACAGCCCTTCCTGATCAACGGGCAGCTACTGAAACCATATCCGGAGCATGAAACATTCATGTTCATTATAGATTCTATTCAAGTGGTATATGAAGATGAGATGAAAGCCATTGCATCTGCTGGATCGAGCAAAGCAGACAAATACATTTTTGAATTATCTTCCTTTTCTTCTTTTTGTTTTTATTTCCATTTTTCTTCCCAAAAGGTGTTCACCCCTTTCATCGTTGTTATACTTAGGACGCACTTAGGAGGTGATCACCCTGAGTTGTTCTTCTTCGATCCCTCACTTTCCCCCTCAACTTTTGATATTCTGTCCATACATAGGGATATTTCACCCTAAGTATAGGGGAGACAGGTCGAGCCGATGATCTCGTATATTCCCTCCATTGAATATCCATGCCTTGTGTATAGTCTCCTATACTTAGGATTATTTCATCCTAAGTATGGGGGACGGCCAACTTCTCATTCATTATTCTTTATACACTCTTTTATACTCAATACAAGTTATGTATTCTCTTTTTCTCTCTGATATAATAGGACATAGCTCAAGCTATATATAGATGGTCGTATATACATTGTTTATACTTTAGACATAACTCGTACTTTCGTATTTTCAATAATATGGCTAATAAATAAAATCTAAAATACACATTAAAATTCTTTGTATATATTGATTAATAAATAAGGTTAAAAATGCTTTTGCAAAATATTTGAAAAATGGTTTGAAAATCTTTTTGAAAAATATTTTGAAAATGGTTTGGAAAAAAATTAGTAAAATATTTTCGACCTTTGTAAAAATGCTTTGTTTGCAAAAATTTCTTCTAATTGTTTGAATAAAATATTTTTAAAATCTATTTGCAAATGGATTGGAAAATGGTCGCAGAACTACTTTGAAAAATCTATACATACAGTTTGAAAAATCTTTGAAACTGATTTTCAAATTTCGTAACTGTTTGCAAAATTATTTGTCAAACTAGTCTGCAAAATAAGGTTTTTAAAATATTTGCAAAAAGGGAAAAATGAGGCTGCCCCCACCCCATTTTATGCAATTTTTTATTTTTTCAGAAAATAACACCATGTATATTCATCCCTATATCCATCCTACATGTCATTCATTTCGTCAGCAACAGACTCCTACGGCCTCCATCCAGACGTCATTTTCTTAACGGTCGCAGGATTTTTTTAAATCGACCCTGTCTGTATGGAGGTCGTAAGAGTCTTTGTTTCTGACGAAATTCGAATGGCATATAGGAGGGATATAAGGATGAATATACATGGTGATATTTCTCAAAATAAATAAAAAAATTGCAAAAAAATGGGGCAGGGCACCCATGTTGGCTGCCCCCAGGGGGCAGCCCCATCAACCCCTTGCAAAAATCTTTTCAAATTATTTTGGGAACTATGTACAAAATTCAAGCAAATAAAAATCCTTGACATACCATGTATATACAAACCTACAAATTCTTAAAATACAAATCTTGTAAATAGTAAGATGCACACCTGTGAAAATAGATGCAAATATTTATTCGTCAGAACTTAGTATTTTTTGAAAAATCACTAAAGATTTGTAAAATAAAATATCTTAAAAATATTTGCAAAATATTTGCAAAAATTGCATAAAATTTTGCAAACCTTATTCAAAAATCCCTAAAAAGTGCAAAACATGATAATTGCATCACAAAAATATTTTCCTTGCATAATTTATAGCATTTGCATTTTTTAGATTGATGTTGATAATTAAACTAGTCTAAGTAAAATATGAAGATTGGAGCTTGGTTGGATCTTAATCTACTTAATCACCGGAACCTTATAGGAATTGGAATTGAGATACTTCAGGTCTGCTAGACTAAATTTTTTGAGAATATGAGACTTTGTTCAATGTCATCTTGACTGCCTAAGTAGAATATTTCAGAACCCATGCACAACTCTTGATGATAATGACCTAGCTTGCATACATGCACCTTTCACTTTGCTCACCTCAGTTAAAATGGTAGAGGGCTGGATTTGACGGCATGAGTCCTAAGCCAATGGAAATATCAGAAGTCACACATTTATGGACATTGTACCCCAACCCGATCCAGTAGCCATGAGGTCTTATGCGATAATGCTTCAAAAGAGGGATAGTCTACTGACTCAAGAGGAAAAAAGTCCTTATGTGAATGTTGTTGTATATAGTATTAAAAAATGAAAAAACCCAAAACTCCAAAAATAAAAGATGGGTGAAATCCCAAGAAAAACGATTCCCGTCAGAATATGTATATAGATGTATAGTCAATAAGCAAGCTTGAGCTTCAAAGTCATATGTATGTGAGCCTGCAACTGGATGACTTGGCTACATTGGTCAAGCAACCTCGGATAGGTAGCTACATTAGCTACCGTCCACTCTTCTGTCCACCTTCACTTCTTGAGTCGGTTGTACTTGACTTAGAAGGGAATAGCCCGCTTCTTGAGGAAAGAGTTTGTTGGATTGGGGAATTAGGGTCGCCATGTTCGAAAAGACTGACTTTTACCGCTTTAGCCAAGAAGAGCTACATATTACACACAATGACCAAGATAGATTCATAGTCATAAGGGAATATGAGTTGACTGATTCTGACCTAGCTATTGAGGATGCTTGAGCAGAGTATTGTGGTTCTTAGAGAATGTTGTGTTCCAAGTTTGATTCCCAATAAAGGTTTCGACTGCACCTAAAAATCCAAATGTCCAACTTAAGCTCCAACTTTGATTTTATGAAGACAAGTTCGGAAGTTAAAATCAATCCAAGTTCTTTCTTTTTATTTTCTTTATTTTATTTTCTGCACTTTTAGGCATAAGTGTTTGCTAGGGACTAGAAAAGGCAAATATAGGGGTGATGAATCTCCATTTCATCGCCTTTATTCTTTCATTTTGGCCTTTAAACACTAGCTAAATGCATGTATATATCATTATTTGCATTAATTAATATTCATCATTTATTATGTAAATATTGTATAAATTACATTATTTAAATCCAAAATAAAAGAATAAAGAAAACAAAAGGAAAGGAAAGGAAAGGAAATACCAAAGGTATTTTATGACCCTAAACCTTCGAGACCTGGGCATCATGATGACTGGGTCGACAAGGAATAAAGTAGGGGGGAGAAGAGGGTCAAACAACATAATAAAAACCCGAATTATTATTCTTCATGCATTTTTGAGACCTATTTTATTCTTTATTATTAATCCTCAAATAAAGAAACTTTGTACATAAAAGTTGTAGATAAAATTATTTAGAAAAATACAAAATTGGTTTCACATAAAATAATGCATATTGTGCATCCCATACTCAGAATAAGATTCCAAAATCCAAACTTTCAGACCCATATCTTCTCCATATGAACTCAAAATGTATCAAATTTTATATAACATTTTATTAGATATTTAATACAGGTGGCTTCATTCAATTGGAGTCAAGATGCAAAAGTTAGGTTTTGGACCTCTATTGTATAATATACCTAAATAAGATATTCTTTTTATTTATTCTTTATAATTTTTATAATTTTATATTTTTATAATGTTGTAAATATTATGTATAGGACATATACGTAGTTAGAATAAAATAAAACCATTAAAAAAGTTAAAATAAATAATTATGCAAAATTACATAGATGAATGTACTATACATATACTTATATGATAAATATCCTTATTTATTTCAGTGTACACATTACATCAGAAAAATACAATAAAAATATAATTATGTGTATTTAAATAAGTTTTAATTATATAAATTATGCATATAAAATAATAAAATCAAAAATACAAAATAAAAATAAAATACCTAATATATAGGTAAATATACCAATAAATGAACCTGTAAAAAGTAACCTATAATAAACTAACTTGTAAAAAAATAAAAATCACGGTAAAATACTACATAAAATAATAAATATTTTCATGTTTAACCAAAAAGAAATGAAATCATTTATTATTTTATTTTTAATTAATAAACCTTTTATTTATAGTTTTGTCGGGTACTATACAGAAGTGGCCCAATTTGGGCTCGGTAGCAATCGGCCACCTGTCAGAATTTTAACCTATTTTCCTCGAATTATTGCGCACAATCCTTGCACCCATTCATATTGATCCCTTCTTGACTTTTGATCCTCGACCCTCGGACTTTCACCCCAATATGATTCCTTTGTCGATGTATCACTAAATCAAGCACCATTCCCCGATGAACTCATACCGATACATATACCCTCCGTCATTTTCCATTCAATTTTGATCCCACTTCTGCCATTCAAACCCTAGTCTGCGAGTACCTTGAGTATACTGGTGATAGCAAGAGTCTTGAGGAAGATTTAATGATGCATTTAGTGTGTCGAGGTCGATCTGAGGCATCGCCACCTCCTCTGCCACGATCTCCGCTCTGCATCGGTGCAGGTCAGGTAAGCCTTCTTTTTCCCTAACTTTTCATTCCTTAGTTTAGCAAAAATGTAGAGTAGCCTTTACTTTCCTTCGATTCTATCTTGTTTAGACTAAAATCACAAAATTTATCTCATCGGAGCTCTGGCTCCACCTCCTATTTCTGGTCAAGCTGACCAACCTTCGCCTCTACTAACGCCTCCATCTCCTTTCCCTTCACCTTCTCTTCACCCCTGCATGTTCACCCCTCTTGATCTCGCTCATATTAAGCAACCCACTTTCCTCCTCCGTCGCATCATCGGAGAGCTCCTCCCATGTTCACATACGTTCATCCCGATCTGACCCCATTCCCTAGACCTTTGTTTTCATGCTCAAAACTTCCTCCAGGTCTTGGAGGGCCAAAGGGCCCATCCTAGGTCGATTTTGATCCGGGACAAGGCACCTGGAGCCTCCGTGCTTCCCCGACCTTGCCAGATCACATCGAGCTTCAGGGGCCCATTTGAGATCACCACCCGACGCATTGGAGCGAGAGCTTCGTTTTGCACCTGCACAAAGACCCCCAGGTGGCCGAAAGGGCGAGGAAGGGATGATCGAAGCTCAGCCCAGCCGAGTTCTTGATCTGTTCTTCCAACTACCCTCGAAGTCAGTAGCAGCCGTTGGAACAGTTAAAGCTCCACCGTAGAATATCCTCGGGAGATCTAATATCGTCCATTGAAGTGGAACCATCATCCGCGTCCAGACCGCACCACATGGATAAGTGAAGCATCTGCAATGTTGGGTCATGCTTGTGGGGGTATTTTGCACACTCTACCCCCTGCTTTTTATAATTTACTTTCAATCCATAAACATATGTCTGTTGCGTAAATATTTTTGTAATCTTTGCAAATAAGACCATGTACCCTGTACTTTCCATAATTGCATTTACGTCCATGCCATGTCACCTCACGTGCATGTACGGATGAAAGGACTGTGATTTTTGGACCAAGGCCCCTAGGCTTTTTGTATTTCGATTTAGTCCTTCTTTTTGAATTAATAGTGAAATATTTTCTGGCAAAATTATATATGGACCTTAGACTTGTATAAAATTCCAAAAATACCTCTTTGAGTATTGTTTATTTTATATTATTTTGAAAAATTGCATTTTTTAGCCTTGACTTTTTTTAGGTGTTCGACCCTAGTCCAGAAATTTTAATTATTTCTTTAAATACCCCTGCTAGTATGCATTTTCTTTTTGTAGATTTTGTATTATTAAAAAAACAGCTCCAGGGCCTTAAAATTTGTAGAAAATTACTATAAATACCTATCATACACACACATACACACACACATATATATATATATATATTTCACATATATTTTTGGGTGGGTATTCTAAGGTTATTTTCTATTTATTAAAATAAAAAACTGAGCCATTTATCCTTGTTTGCATTTAAATATATATAGAAATTATAAAAGTGTTTTGAAAAAATACAAAAGAATTATATTTTGAGTCTATAGACCAAAAATCACTAAAAACAGAAAAAGAAAAACAATAAAAATTAAAAAGCTCAAAAATCCATAAAAAATTATAAAAAAATAAAAAATCCAAAAATATTTCTTTATATTCTTGGAATTATTTTATTATATTTATATATAATAGTGTTGGAACATTTTGAAGCTTTTAGCTATTTTTAATTTCCAAAACAATCCAGCCTATTTATTTTGTTCATTTTTTTCCTTATTTATTCAATTAAAAATACAAAAAATTAGTAAAAATTATAAGAGAAATATTAAAAATAGAGAAAAATGTAAAAAAAACCGAAATACTTTATTTTGTGAATTTCGATTATTTATAGATATATTTATAGATATAAAAGCTCCCTCTACTTACATATTCATATATATATATATATATCTTTATTCTAATTATTAATTATAATAAAAAAATAAGAAATTTCACAAGGAAATAAAAAAAGTATAAAATTAAAAATCCAAAAATATATAAAAAAATAAAAACCCACAAAAATCCAAAAAGACCCGAAAAATCACAAAATCATTTATTATCTCTTTTGCCAATTTTGATTATCTATTCTCCTATATTTCATGTGTTCAACCCCTACTGTAGTTGTCCACTATACATTTCATTATAGGGTATAGTAAATTTTGATCCTTTACTTGATTGATTTATTTCTTTAAAATGATATCTTCATTCGTCAATGGGTCTGAGGAAGAAGAAGAAGGAGAATAGGGGAAGGAAAAGACACCTCGGGGAGGAGCTCGACCTTGTGGCGAGAGAATGGTGCTCGTGAGCAGCTGCAAGGTGCGGCCACGAGAGGAGGAAAGCTCCTAGATATTGTTGGTAGAGGGAGGGAGGTTTTCACCCGCCTGGACCTCTCTCTCACTCTACTGGAAAAGATGATGAAAGCAGATGGCGAGGGCTAGAGGTTCGGTGGCGACTTTAAGGGATAGGGCTGAGCAGGTGTAACAGTTGGAGGCGTTTAAACGGGGCAGAGGCGTTACACGGGAGTGTCCCTTGCAAGAGGAGAACGATATGTGTGGGAGCTAGGGGACCACGTGTTGTGTGTGTGGTTGAGAGAGAGGGGAGAGAGAGAGATAGAGAGAGAGAAGAGAGAGAGGAGAAAGGGAAAGAGGAGAGAAAGAAAAAAGGAGGGAAAAGGAAGAGGAATATAAAATAATAATATAAAATAAAAAATAACAACAAAGAAAATAATATTGTTTATATTATTAAAATAAAATAAAAAAATAAAGTATTAAATAAATAAAGGTAAAATTAAATAATAAAAATAATAACAATAATAATGGGATGAAACGTGGCAGCTCCAGAAGCTACCACGTGTCGCTCCCAGAAAATTCGAAAATTAAATAAAAAGAAAAATAAAAAAGAAATAGTAAATGAAGGCAAATCAAAAAGTGTTAAATAGAAAGTTGCTCATCTCAATGAGACCTACAACTTTCGTGAAGGACCTAAAATCAAAAGAAATCATCTATACAAAAAATATTTTTGGTGGCACCCTATAGAATAAAATACTATTATTTGTATTTTGTGATTTTTGTATTTTTTTAATTTGATTTTAATCAGTGATTTAAATTATATACAATGTATACATAATTAATCTTTTTTTGAATTTTTAATAATTAGGAAAAAGGTAAAATAAAATCAACAAAATAAAGTATGTACAAAATATAAAATAAACAATTAGGTCCCAAAATCGATATTTTGCAAACGAGCTCCAATTTTAAAGAAATCACTTTCATTGGATAGATAATTTTATAACTTGAACTTTAAAAGTGAATTTGGTGAATTTGGTGTTTTATATGGAGCGGGAAATTAGCCGAGAAGTTGGATTTACAGCTTTTCGGTTCAAGATCTAGAAGTACTTATTCAAGATAAAAAAATATTATGTACTTTTGTATTTTTATACATATTTTTATGTACAAGTTAGAAAAAAATTAAGTCAAAAGAGTTCGTATATATTTATTAAAAATCAAGAAAGTTTGGGTATTTAAAGGGGATTATTACAAATATTTTTAAACACTTTATTTATTATATTTTTTATTTTGAATTATTTTGTGGACTTTTTAATAAGATAATTGGTCTATTTTTTAAGAGTTATATTTTGTTAATTTATTTAATTTAGGGACTTTTGTTGGGTAATTTGTTCAAGGAGTTAAGCTAAGATCAAAGTATTAAGATGATGAATCGTAGATTCATCAATAATGCCCAGCTAGACCCATAAAAGATCGTATTTCCATGATAGTCTTCGGGCTTTCCTGACTCATCACCGCCTAACCTTCGCAGGATCAACTAATAAACCTACCCCCAGAAATAACATGGCTTAAGAAGGATACTTCAGATAGCCAGAAGTCACTTTTATTATATTTAGCATACAGTTTGTTCTTTCTTAGTATTTCAAGTGTATGTCGGAGATGATGTTCATGCTAGTATTTATCCTTGGAGTAAATAAGCACATCATCAATGAAGACTACTACAAAGTGATCTAGGAATTCCCTAAATAATCTATTCATGAGATCTATGAAAGATGTTGGGGCATTGGACAGTCCAAAAGGCATAACTAAAAATTCATAATACTTGTATCTACTTCGTATGGCTATCTTGGGAGTATCCACATATTTAATTTTCATTTGATCGTATCCAGATCTTAAGTCAATCTTGGAATATACATTTAAACCCTGCAACCGGTCAAAGAGATCATCTATTCTTGGTAGAGGTTACTTGTTCTTTATTGTCCTCTTCTTTAGTTGTCTATAGTCAATGCACAACTGCATCGACCCATCCTTCTTCCTCACAAACAAAACATGTGCACCCCATGGTGAAGTACTAGGACAAATGAAGCCCTTGTCTAACAGCTCTTGTAACTGTCCCTTTAACTCATGTAACTCAGTTGGTGCCTTCCTATATGGAGGGATAGAGATAGGATGAGTATCAAGTGTGTGAGAGATTTCAAATTCAATCCCTCGCTCAAGTGGTAACACAGGTAGTTCATCTGGAAATACATCAGGAAACTCACACGCTACAGGTATATCTTCTATCATTCTATTGAACCCTGATGTAGGGGATACATAGGCTAAATAACCTTAGCACCTTGATCTTACAACTGTTGGCCTTCGTAGTAGAGATGTATTCGACATCATCATTGGATGTCTTTTGAATGAACTTGAACTCTATCAAGTTAGGAAAGTGAAAGTTAGTATCTTCTGAAAATAGTAAAAGCATGCATGATGCCTTTCTAGTCAGTACATACCCAAGATGAGATCAAAGTCATCCATTTCAATAAGTAGTAGGGAAATAGGTAGTTTATGCCATGCTATATGTACCAAACAATTATCTAGGATTTCTCGGATTATAAATATGTGTACTCTTGTTCCCTTAACCAAATAATGGATTTGTACTTGTATCGAAATCTTATTTTTATAGTAGGATTCAAGCAATTTTTCCTTTCGATAATTATCAAGTAATTTTTTTGTCTAAGAAGAGATGTCCCCATTGCTTCTTCAACTAGGGTAGGAGCAGACTCGATGGAACGATGGTAACTCAATTCTTTCTCGGAAAAGTAGAAAGAACCTCAACCCTAGCATCCACAGGTCTAGACGTCTCAGATCTCTCAGCTTGTACATTGATCCCTCTCCTCTAATTTCGATTTCCTTTGCACCATCTCTTGGAGCATCGCCATCAATGTAGCCATTTGCCCAGCTAAGTCCTGGTATGCCATGATCCTCATATGAATTAAGGCTATCAAATAGTTCTTATTATACCTAGCATGATGTACATTAGGGACACTAACTTGTGAGCAGTACAACAGTCAATTATTAATATCAAAGGATTTTAATACACCCTTAGTTTTTTAATACTGCTCGTAGCTGTCAATTACTGAACAACCTACTGGAGGAACCGAGCTCTGATACCAAACTGTCAGGACCCCATTTTCGGGTCATCGGATCCTCCGATATTCGGATTTGGTTACTCAATAATAATTTATTCAATAATCATACCTAACATTCAGAAACAAACTACAATTAAAATTATTAATAATGAAGTATTTTAACCTTTTTCCATTCACAAAATAAAGTTTACATGGTACATTGTCCCACTATAACCTTTTACATGTACATCAGCTTACCAACTACCTTCTAGAGTAATGCTACTAAGGATGGCTGGATGGTGATTGTCCCTGTGGTGACTCTTCAATGCTTGTTGGATTTAAAGAAACTATGGGATGAAGATTAGCGAGTGTTAAGTATCGAAGAAGAGAAAAGTAAAAAAGTAGTATAGTTTAGCAAAACTTATTATACTGCAAAGTTTCATTTCTTCTCATTAGTTTAAGTCTTATTCCTTATATTCCACATTACGGATTAGTCCAGGGGATTTACCTCACCACTCAAAGACCCCAAAGCTGTGGACACTCCGGGATTGGAGATTGCATTGATATGGTGAGCTTATGTCAGTACACGTCGCCTTAACCAATCCCCCAATACTGCTCTGACAATTTTCTTTTTATTTTCCAAGTTTCTACACCCTCAACCAGTCAAACAAGGAAGCACACCATCCTCGATGACTCGGTAGCTTAAACCACAGGCTAACTTTTAATTACATAAACTAGCAGCTTTAAATACATATTATCGTGGCCCAATCATTATCCAACCATGCATGCCTCCACATGGATCGACCCCATCTTCAGTCAGTGAACTCTCCTAATGGCACCTGAGTACCACGCATTGCAAATTATTCATTTCGTGCACTCAACATATCTAGGCAACCATGTACCACCTAGGTATGGTCTGCCAATACGGATGTTCTTCTGACAAGCCTACAGGTTGCATGCTCGACTTGTAGTATCTACTTCAAGTCATCCTTATCGTAAAAGATAGTAACATCAAAATAAAAAGGATATAATAGAAACGCAATCAATGGAAAATCGGTAGACACCACAGGTCTTAGGTGAGTGAAGCGAGCTACGAATAACAGAGTTCACTGACGTGCCTAGCTGTCTGCACCTATGTAGAGTGTTACACGTATTTATCCATCAAAACAAATATAAAAAACGGTAAAAGAACTGCTAAATCAGCAAGTCTCTTATCAAGGGTGAGTAAGTCATACGAAGAACATGTATGCTCACTAACGGCCTAGCCGCCCTCACCTGAGCAAAGCTATGCTCGGATTCCTCCTTGAAATATAACACAAAATGAATTGGAACGGAAGATGAATCGAAAACCTAGCTTGAAACAGAAGATGAATCAAAAATCTATCTCAAGTTAGAGCTTACTTATTGATAACCGCTCCCGCACCCTATGTTAATTCGGTCAGATCAATGTCCAAATTAATTATCAGTTTCGTTGCAGTCGGATACGCGAGGAAATATCAAAAACCACTTAAATTAGATTCGAGTTAATTTCAAGCGGCAGATTTTTTTTACTTGGTGAAGTCCAAGGTCGAACTCAGGGAGGCATCTGTCTCCTTAGGTGAATTAATAGAAAAGTCCAATGTTCGATTTTTCAAGGGATTATTTTTTTATCTTTTTCTATTTTCTGTGCAAACACATGCAAAAATCAAGCCAATTTACAGTTAAATCAGTTTGAGATATCAAATTAAGTCCAAAAATTATAAATATGGCCAGATGATGAACTATGATGAAAATGAACTACCCAAATTTTTTTGGAATTTTTCGACACTAAATGAATTTACTATGAATTTAAAATGACAGCAGGGTGAATTTCACTAATTTAATTTTAATAAATAACAAATCACATTTTTTTCAGGATCAAAAATTATCCTAGATAGATCTAATGATAAGGAATCTAGGAAAATTGTCAAACCTTAATTTTACTGTGAAATGAACCTATTAAAAATAAACTAAGGAAATCACTAAAGAATTTATTTAGGCCTCAATGTGCGTACAAATGACATGAAATTTTTATGCAAGGTTGATTAACTATCCTAGAGCTACTGTGAATTTTTGAGAATTTTTGGATTTACAGAAAATTAATTAGTAATCAAAAGGTCCAACTGGGCAAAGTAACACAGAAATCAACCAATTAATTAATACAAAAATCTAATGTAATTACCAAAATGTGACAAGTGGCACAACAGATAGAGGACAAGTTACTCAACAACATGCAACTTTTATAATTTCAAAATGATGCAAAATGACGCCTAGGGATGCGTGCAAAGACAGGGGTGTATTTGCAATACTGGAAAATAAAATTACATATAAAGAAACATGCTGGCAGGGACTTAAATGCAATTACCTATAATGCTGGGGGTGGAATGCAATTTCTCCACTGGGCACGTGGTCCTCATGTGGGGGCGCTTCACAGGGACCTTCTTGCAATTTTGAAAAGCTTCTAGGGCCTCTGTGCAAAATACCCAGGCCGCATGTGCTCCTCACGTGGGTCGGCCTAGGCTCGGGCGGCTTCGGAGGCTTGGGGCTTGGCTCGGGGGCTCCTGGAGGTCTGGAGTAAGGCTCGGCTAGCCTCGGGTGGTCCGAGCCTAGGGTCGGGGAAGAGGCTCGGACTTCGTCGACGTGGCGTGCTGAAGATCGTTGGATCAAGAATGATCCAATGGTTGCTGGAAAGAGACGCGTGGCGCGATGATAGGCCGTCAGATCTGGATAGATCCAACAGTGCCTGAGAACCGAAGGAGGAGGTGACGTGGCTGATGTTGTCCATTGGATCTAGATGGATCCAACGGTGATGGGCGGCTCCAGTGAATGGACAAGTGGCTCGCTGAGGTCTGTAGGATCACAGCTGATCCAACGGCTGTCTATAGCTCCGGGCAGATAGCGACGTGGATGATGCTGGACCGTTCGATCGAGATGATCGAACGGTAGCTGGGGCTTCTCCCTCAATGTTCCTCCGCCACCTACGGAGGAGTTGGCGGGGCTCCGGTGAGGAGGCCTTGGCTCCGCCCGTCCCTCTAGGTGTCGGTGAAGCTCTCCGGCGGTTCGGAGATGTCCCAGAAGATGCGCGGTGGTGCGGCGAGGCATCTGGTGGTCTCAGGAGCTGGAGAGGTGCGTCGGAGCTCTATGGCGACGAAGCTCCAAAAGAGCTCCGATAAGTTGCCGGTTAATGACTGGGGGTACCTGCAGGGGGTTAGAGGAGATAGCCGAAGCTCGTGCGTGCTAGTGGAGAGGTGAGTATGGAGTGGCGAGGCCTAAAGCGGAGGGAAGAGGTTCTGGCGATGGTGCTCCGGCCAGGTGGCAGAGCTAGAGCTGATGTAAGGTGAAGTGCGTCGTCGGAGGGTGCAAGGTGTACCGCGAGGATGAGAGCTCCGTCGTGGAGCTCGGCGAAGTGGAAGCGGAGCGAGAAGATGAGAATGGACGGCGAATAAAATCGGAGAAATAAAAAAAATCAAGAAGAGATCAGAGGGAGATGGAGGAGTTTACCTGGGTTTTGGAGCTCGAAGTTTAGGTCCACGTCGTCGCTCGAAGGGGCGGTAAGACCCTGAGCTCAAGCAGCTGCTCAGAGGAGTGGCTGCGACACGGCGGTGGCGCCGCAGATCTCACCGGAGAAGAACCCGGTCGTCGCTCGAAGAGGCACTCGATTGCTGTCACCAAAAGATCACTCTGAGCTCAAGGAACTTCCCTCAGGTGGCGGATGGGTGTGAAATCGGCCGGAGAGGGTGTATTTAAAGGGTGAAGGTCTCGGCAAGGCTGGTGATGGGGCGAAGTTCAAGGAGGTCGTGGGCGTCTATGGTGGAAGTGGTGGCGAGTGAGGGAGTTGGCGAGGGTCAGGGACGAGTGGGGATCATCGTGGAGGTGTTGGTGGTCGGCGAGAGTGGCTGAGGTGCGGCTGAGAATAGGAAGGGGCAACCCCTCCCTCAAGCTCGATAACGTGGGAGAGAGGGGTGCTGGAGGTGGAAGACGAAGTCCCAGCCGTTGGATCCCTTGATCCAACGGCCGAGATCAAGGCGGGATGGAGCGGTAGGATAAGATCTGGGAGAAGCGATCTAAGGGTCGGGGAGCGACCACGTGGCGCGATGGGAGCGAAGCGCCAGTGGACGGATGTGATTAGCGTAGGGCATTTGATCGGGCGGTTGAGATGTTTGTGGAGCTAACGGCTCAGATGGGAGGGTTGCGAGCGCGATCGAATGGCGCAGAGACGTGACGCGTGGCGTGCTGTAGGAGAGGCGTTGACGGGTGGTTTAGATGAGGCGGGGGAATTGATCTGACGGTGGAGAAGAAAGGCGTACGTGCAGGAGGCTCCACCGTTGGATCTGGATGAAGATCCAACGGCTGAGAGCGCAGGCGGATGAGTCAAGGGGGGCGGGTCACGTGGCGCAACCAGAGGGCGCCACGTGGCCAGTTGTGATTAGTTGAAAATAGAAATGAATTTAGGGAGAGGAGGAGGCCGAATTTAGAAAAACTCAAAACATGAAAGTTGTATATCTCAATGAGATCTACAAGTTTCATGTTGACCAAAGATGGAGATGAGGTCAAATATGATACAAAATTATAGGGATACAAATATACATATACATAGTATACATAGAGGCCCAAAAACCCAACTTTTTCATACGAGCTCCAAATTGGATGAAATTAATCTCATTTTAAAGGTCTTTTAATGTGTATTAATCTGAAAATGAGTAGACCTATTTTGGAGTTTGTATGAGGGAATTATGGGCAATTTGAAATCCAAGGGCTTTAAGGGCTTTATTGGTGCTTTTACAAAGGGGATTCCTGGCTTTCTTCCTTATATTATTAACTAAGGTGTACATAGTATAAGGGAGAGCTTATTTTTATGAGTGGACATTTTACAAGTGATGTTGGCTTCTTATTTAATGCAAATGGAGTGCTAAAATGCATGTTTTATGAATGCATGTATGAATGCTATTTATGCATTATAAAGGGAAATATGCCTCTATTTACTCGGGAACAAGGCTCTATTTTTAACTTTTGGAGTGATGAATCACAGATTCATCAACCCCCTATACTTAAACCTTGCTCGTCCCCGAGCAACTAAATGAAATGCAAAAGTGAAATGATTTGGGTTCCATACCAAGGTCATGAACAAAAGTTAAAAATGGAGCTTGACTCGATCTTTAAATTAATTGTGTGGCGGAACCTTATTGGGACCTGAACTTAAGACCTAACAGACTTCAAGTTCCACAAGTCTTCTATTCAAGACGCCTCAACAGTCAGGTCAGAACAAATCCTCAAACGCAAATTTCTGATGACTATGATTCTTACTTGTACTGTGTAAGTGAGATGTAACTCTCCACATCAGAAATGACTCGGAACCAGCCTCCTCTAACAAGGTAACTCAATAACCCGGTCCAGTAACTCTTTCCTCGAGGAGCGGGGTATTCCCTTCTAAGTTCAAGTATGACCAACTCAAGAGGAGGGGGTAGAGAAAAGAATGGATGGTAGCCAGTGTAGCTACCTATCCCGAGATGCCTGACCAGTGTAGCCAAGTCATCCAGCTGCATTTCTTTGCTAATATACAGACTCCGACAGGTATTTTATTTTCTCTTGGACCGGTCTGATTTTTTTGGAGTTTTTGTATTTTTTTCTAACTCATACAAGGTGCAGCATGTACATCAGGAGTTTTTCCTCTTGAGTCAGTAGACTATCCCTCTTTTGAAGCATTATTGCAACCCACAGCATCCCGTCCTTAGATGTCAACACCACCAGACTAGGTTGAGATGCACTACCCTCCCTAGAGGAGGACGGATGTTTCCACCCGTGTGCTACTCCAAGCTAAAGGATTCTACCTCCTCACCACCTCATCAATGAAGAGCTATGTGCATTGTGCTTGTCCAAGTTAGGTCACTGTCTATAAGAATCCTGCGTATGCTCGAGATATTCTATTTAGACTAATCAAGATGGCATGTGAACATAGACTTGTGGACTCAAAGAATTAAGTCACTTGACCTGAGAAATCTTAACTCCAGATCCTATAAGGTTCCTCTGAAATTAGGTGGATTAAGGTCAAATCAAGTCCATCCTCAATATCTACTCATAACTTGGTTCAGAACCCACTAGCTTTCCACCTTGCATATGCAAGATATGCAGATGAGATGCAAATGTCATGCTATGAAGATGAATAAAAAAGCAAGACTCTTTTTATTTTCTTTTTAGACGCAGAGATGATATGCAAGAGTAAATAAGAAGCCTGTTTTTATTTTCATTTTTTTTCTTTATTATTTTTTTTATTTGTATACCTCCTATTTTACAACAATTTACAAGAGGTTTATAAGTATATACATTTTTTTTTCAATTTTTACCCACCCGTAATATATAAAAAGTACGCGAAAATACGCGAAAGTACGAGCTATGGGTAAAGTATATATGTAATATATATATACACGCCCCCTATACTTAGCATGTGCTATGTTCTCAGAGCACGAAGAGCGAGGAAAAAGACATAGCTCGTGCTAAGCGGAGGAGAGGTAAAGAGAAGGAAAAATGTATAGAAATCGACCGGCCCCCCTATACTTAGGCTCTGGCAGCCTAAGTGTAGAAGAAAGTCAAAAAGTGGGGCGGACGAGGTCAAGGAGAGAAGTGGATGATTATACAATGCGGGCATCGGTCCCCCCTATACTTAGGCTCAGGTCAGCCTAAGTATAGGACGGGAGTGAGTATGAGGACCAATGTGATCTGGAGAATGTACAAAGAACCGACTCAAGTGACTCCTCCCCCCTATACTTAGGATCTGTTCATCCTAAGTATAGTCCAAGATAGTGATCTAATGAGGCGGGGATGGGTTACTAGAGTCGCGTGGGAGAGAGGATAGGATGTACAAGAATGATGATATATACAAATGAGTCAGTCTGAATCTTTCAAGATGCTGCTGATGGTTGGAGCTCACTGCTGCAAGGTCTCATACGCGACTCGAGGTGCATCTGCTGAATCTGTCTCGCGCATGAATACAATCTCCTCAACATGGACTAACTGCTCATTGGATTCGACGAAGTGCTTCAACAGTTGTCCATTCACTAGGAATGTCGGTGCGCCATTTGCGAGATCTGAGATCTCGACACATCCACTATCATGCACCGTACGGACGACAAATGGGCATGTCCACTTGGACTTCAACTTGCCTTGGAAGATCTTCAGCCTAGCATTGAACAACCATACCTTCTGTCCAGGAACAAAGGTCTTTCGTCTGATATATCTATCATGCCAACGCTTCACCTTGTCCTTGTACACCAAACTGTTGTCATATGCGCGGTTTCTGATTTCCACAAGCTCATTCAGATCAAATTCTCTCTGCTTCTTCCCAAGGTGTGTGTTCCAATTGACCTTCTTGATTGCCCATTCTGATTTGTGCACTAACTCTGCGGGCAAATGGCACGGCTTCCCGAATACCATTCGGAAGGGGTAGGTGCCTAACGATGTCTTGTAAGCTGTCCGATACGCCCAGAGGACTTGATCCAAGATCTGAGACCAGTCCTTCCTGTCCGGGCAGACAAGCTTTTGCAATATAGTTTTCACCTCCCTATTTGACACCTCAGCCATACCATTGGTCTATGGGTGGTAAGGGCTAGCGACACGGTGTTCGATGCCGTAGTCCTTCAGGAGTTTCTTCACCTCTCGGTTCACAAAGTGGCTACCCCCGTCTGATATCATCATTTTGGGGATCCCGAACCTAGAGATTATGTGCTCTCTGATGAATTTACAGACAGTCCTACTGTCTGCGGCTCAGGTTGGGATAGCCTCCACCCATCTGGATAGGTAATCTACCGCAAGAAGGATATATTCGAACCCGTGGCTAACAGGGAATGGGCCCATGAAATCGATGCCCCAGGCATCAAAGAAATCACAAATGATGACAGGCTGCATAGGCATCTTATCCTTGGAACCGACGGTTCCTCCCATTCTCTGGCATACCGGACACGACTTCGCGAAGGCGATGGCATCGCGAAACAGAGTCGGCCAGTAAAAGCCGCACTGAAGTACCTTCCATGTGGTCCTCTTCCCGGAGTGGCGTCCTCCTGCCTCTAAGCTATGGTATAAAGAAAGGACACTCTAGTATTCCTCCTGAGATATACACCGTCTCCAGACACAATCCGGTCCTTCAAAGAAAAGGATCGGATCCTCCCAATGGTAGTGTCTAGCGTCCGACTTCAGTCGGTCAATTTGGCTCTTGGGCCAATCTTCGGGAACTTTCTTGGAGACAAGATAATTCACGATATTGGCATACCATGGGAGTGAGTCGATAACTAAAATCGACTCGTCAGGGAAGGAGTCTTGAATAGGTGAATCCTCGGAAGTATTAAGATCTTCGAGACGAGAGAGATGATCGGCTACTACGTTCTTCTTTCCAGGTTTATCGTGGATGTCCAAATCAAACTCCTGGATAAGTAAAATCCACTGAAGAATGCGCGCCTTCGCGTCCTTCTTCTCCATCAAATATCGTAGTGCTGTGTGGTCAGTGAACACGATTACCTTGGATCCAATTAAATGAGATCTGAAATTGTCCAAGGCAAACACTACCGCAAGCATTTCCTTTTCCGTAATTGTATAGTTACGCTGAGCGGTGTCGAGCACTTTGCTTGCGTAGTGAATTGCGAATGGGACGCCATCTCTTCTCTGTCCTAACACAGCCCCCACAGCATGGTTCGAGGCGTCCGTCATGATCTCAAAAGGTAGAGACCAACCTGGGGCTTGTAGGATGGGTGTGTCCATGATCATTCCTTGCAAAAGCTTAAAGGCCTCAAGACATTTGTGATCAACAACAAACTCCATGTCTTTGCATAAAAGCTCAGTTAGCGGTCGGGCAATCTTAGAAAAATCCTTAATGAATCTTCGATAGAATCCAACATGCCCGAGGAACGACCGCAACTGTTTGACGTTGGTTGGTGGCTGGAGTCATCTGATCACGTCCACCTTGGCAGGGTCAACCTACATTCCTCTCTTGGATATGACATGCCCCAACACAATGCCCTCCGTCACGATGAAGTGACTTTTCTCCCAGGAGAGCACCAGATTAACCTCACAACATCTTTTGAGGACTCGGTCCAGATTCCTAAGACAGGAATCGAAGGAATCGCCGTGGACCGAGAAGTCGTCCATGAAGACTTCCAGGAATTCGCTGACCATTTCGGCGAATACAGCAATCATGCACCTTTGGAAAGTACCTGGAGCATTGCATAACCCAAAAGGCATGCGCCTGAAAGCATAGGTACCAAAGGGGCATGTGAATGTGGTCTTTTCCTGGTCCTCCGGAGCTATGGCTACTTGATTGTAGCCCGAGAACCCATCTAAGAAGCAGAAGAATTCTTTCTCCGTTAATCTTTCTAAGATCTGATCAATGAACGGTAGGGGAAAATGGTCCTTCTTCGTCGCGGCATTCAGGCGTCTGTAATCCACACAGACGCGCCACGACGTGGGTACTCGTGTCACGATCTCCTCTCCGTCCTCATTGGTGGTCGTCTGAATTCCTGACTTTTTCAGAACAACATGTATTGGGGCCACCCACTTAGAGTCAGAGATCGGGTAAATGAAACCCGCGTTGCACCATTTCTCTATCTCCTTCTTCACGACCTCTCGTAAATTTGGATTCAAACGATGTTGGAATTCACGAGAGGGTTTGGATTCATTCTCCAAGTAGATAAGGTGCGAACACAGAGCAGGATTTATCCCATGGAGATCGGAAATGCTCCAGCCTATTGCCTTGCGGTTTTTCTCCAAGATCTCTAGCAAGCGAGATTCCTGCTCCTCGGTCAATCGCGAACTGATGATGACCGGAAATTTCTTATCCTGACCCGCAAGGAAGGCGTATTTTAAAGTTGTGGGTAAAGGTTTGAGCTCAGAAATAGTGTGATCGTCTAAGAAGTCTGGCTCAATCTGATCTGGCTTGGTGTCGGAAGTGGCTGGATCTTTCTCTCTGATAGCTGCCACCAAGTTGTTCGGCTCTGGAATCAGATCGACAAAGGTTTCCATGCAATCGGCAAAAGCCTCGTCCGACTCGTCATCCTCATCTTCCGATTGTCCTAAAGATGTAAGGACTGACAGGCCCAGTTGGGCCTCTATGTCATCGAAGATGTAGGGCGATGCAGGTTCAGAGCTGTACTTGTTCCTAAGGATCTCGCAAACTGACTCATGCACTGGATCATCTCTAGAGGGGATGGACTCGTCGGTGCTGGCTGGGTTCTGTCTCCATGGCCCAACTGTGTCTACATGATCGCAGTCTGCTTCGGTAGAAGAGTACTCGGTGCTGGATTCTAAATCCGGTCTTTGCCATCTTGTCTGCTTCATCTTGAGTTCCTCATCTCCGCCTGAAGTTTGGAACTAGATCTTCCCGATCTTATAATCAAACAAGGCCCCTGCTGTTCTGAGGAAGGGCCTGCCTAAGATGATCTGGGAATCTCTCCAATTACGAGGGGTTTCCATATCCAGGACAGTGAAGTCCACCATGTATTCCTGCCCCTCAACTTTGATCACAATGTTCCTCAATTCTCCTTGGGACCTCTTGGTTGATTTATCAGCAAACTGTAGAAGGGTTCTAGATTTCCTAAGATGTCCAAGATTAAGCCGCTCACAGAGGGCCGTAGGCATCAGATTGATTGAGGAACCATTGTCCAGGAGAGTGCGTGCAAATGCGATGTCATCAACATGACTCACTACATAGTGTGCACCCATGTCTTTTCGTTTCCTTGGAAACGAGTTCTTTATTGCACAAGTCATGGCTACTGATAGAACGTGTTTCTCAACACGGCTTTTGGTCTTCCTGCTAACCCTAGTAGGTGTGCATCGAACCTTAAGGTATTTTTGGAATGCAGGGGTCATCTCCACGTACTTGTCAAAAGGGATTGTGACCTTGATGTGTTTGTTGCAGAACTCTGCCATCTCAGGGTCATCTTTTTGGATTTTTTTATTTTCTTCTTTCCTCCCTTGAGAGCTTGGGGGAAAGGGATTATTGACTCCTACTCATGTTCGGAAACTGAAAGATTTTCATTAACTTCTGGAACTGAGTTCTTTACATGACTCTGACTCTGAAACAAACTAGGACTCTGACTCTGACTGAAAAGAAAATGATGTGGCGAAACCGGTGATGCTTCTTCCGCGACTGCTGGACGATCCTCCTCAGATGGAGGTGCAGGCTCCTCATCGATTCCGTCGGACTCTATGTTGATGCGAGAATGCTGCTTCGAGGACTCAGATGTCCTCTTCTTCTGCCGGCGATGGTAGTGGTGATGCTCCTCCTCTTCCTCCAAGTTCTCCTCAGGTAGAGACTCGGAGGCTCCTTCCTTCGTTTCCTGTGCCCAATCAGGCATGGTCACGGTCCTTCCGCTCCTGAGGGACATATGATTTACATTATCGTACGAAAGGATCTCATGTTCAGATAAATGATTATCTGAATAATATACCTGATCACGAGGTCGGTTCTGGCACTGGATTATGCTGTTCGGGTTGGCCTGAACCTGTGCGGGAATTGGGGTCTTTGGTGCCATCTGTTGGTCCTGGGTACGAGAGACACGATTGATATCGGTTCTCATATCCAGATAATCGTTCTACATCTGTTGAACCCTATCAGACAGGGTCTGGATCGCAAAGGTGAGGGACTCCAATTTGGTGGGCTGGGCTGGCTGATTCACGGACGAGGTTCTATACTGGCCCTGTTGGCCATGCCGGTACTGCTGCTGCTGGTGGGATGGTGTTGGGCCCTGCTGAAATGTGCGCTGCTGCTGCTGGTGTTGCTGAGGCTGGTACCCTTGTTCTGGCATGTACTGCATAAAGCACGGTGTGGGGACGGAGCTGGTTCCTTGGTAAGCTGGGGAAGGTCGGTGAGGCTGACCATTCCCCATCCCCGACTGTCTACTGACGGGGTCACGGCTGTACCACAGCCCGTTGATCTCGAACACCTGCGGAGGCTCCTCGTATCCGGTCTCTGCTTGTGGGGGTGCATGCTGGTCCTGCTGGGTATAAGTCTGATCCTCCACCCAGCCACTGTGAGGCCCCGGTGCCTGCTCCTGCACAAGATGGACTCGATGTACAAGTGCAGGTGGTGCAGAAGGGGCGGGTAGCTTCATCTTAGCTACCTTCTCAGTGAGTTCCTCCACTTGCTTCGGTAGATGCGAGAGAGACTCAAGGTCAGTGACCCTCTTGTGGATCTGCTCGACCATGGTTAACTTGTCAGCAATCATCCCCGTGCTGGGGATGAGATCCTCGGTCAGATCCGCTACAGTCCTTCGGGTTGTCGCATTGGATAGGATTGAGGGAGACAACTGATAGGCCCTAGTGGCCTGTGACCTGCTGGTTTCCGCCATCTGCTCCAGGATCTTCCATACGGCGTGCTCGTTCTTATTCAGATAGCTTCCTCCACAGGTGGCACTGACTAACCCCTGCATCTCCGGGGTTAGACCACAGAACAAGGTCTGGCCTAGGATCGCCTTAGAAATGTCGTGGCAGGGGCATTTCTGCACTAAGTCGTTGAACCGATCCCATGAATCATGGAAAGGTTCACTGGGTCCTTGGGAGAAGCTGGCAATCTTCGTTCTCATTTGGTTAGTTCTACTGAGAGGGTAGAACTTTTTTAGAAAGAGGTCCTTGAACTGCATCCAGGTTGTACATATCACCCCTAGGTTTTTCATCCAATGAGCTGCCTTATCTCCTAAGGCAAATGGGGTGGCCTTCAGTCTAATGTAATCTTGTCCAACATTGGGTTGGCTAAGATTGTTGCAAACCAGCTCGAAGTCACGGAGGAAGGTATACGACTCTTCATTGGTATTTCCGTTGAACTTCGGAAGCAGACTAAGGAAGTGGGGCTTCAGCTCAAATGCTTCGGTAGGAACCGCTGGGGTCAACCAATTCTGTATCTCGTTTTCTGCTGGGTTGTAGGCATCGACCATTGGTCGGTCGATTCCTCCTGCTACTATGATCTGTCCCATCCGAGCCGTGAGATCTGCATTTCTTTGTTCGTCTTCAGCAAGGCGATTGAGAATTTGACGTAGTTGGTCCTCATCCGGTGGTGGCTGCTTCAACGGCATCTTGTCCTCTAGTCCTGGGGATGAATTAAGATCGGTGTCAGAGGACAAATCAAGGAAGGGGTTCTTACCGAGGCGATGGTCTTCCTCGGTAAGCTCAGAGGAGATGAAAGAGTTGGTTTGAGAGTAACCACCCTGAGTATGAGGGAACCAAGAGTCAAGAGGTTCATGAGTCCTGGATGGTCCAAGGTGCGCTTGGGTCGATGAAGATGAGTTACGTGGGGGACTCATAGAGAGATCGGTGAATAAAGAGTCGAGATTCCCCCAGTCACTCATCTTGATTTGGGCGAGAAGAAGATAGGATTTTACTCCTACCTAAAGCAAGCAAATCAATCCAAAACCCTGGTTTCACACTCAACACAGTGAAGGACTCGAAATCGAGTCCAATTAATCTTGTAGATTTTAAGTGTGATTTTCAAGCAAGATAGCAAGGATTACGCGTCCTATAGGGAAGTCGGCTCAGAGCCGGATGCGTCTTCCCTGTTTAACCTGTCGCCTAAGATACCGCTGGTCCTTCCTTTCTTCACTCCTTTCCCAAGTCGATGGATTCAAAGACCAAACCCCTATCTACCTGCAAGCAGGCGGAGGCTGACAAGGCCGGAACTTCACCCCGAGGGGTTACTGGCAACTTGTCGTAAAGTACCGCAATTTTGTCCCTATCTACCTGAGACAGGCGGAGGCTACTT
This sequence comes from Ottelia alismoides, assembly GCA_037367405.1. NCBI lineage: Eukaryota > Viridiplantae > Streptophyta > Magnoliopsida > Alismatales > Hydrocharitaceae > Ottelia > Ottelia alismoides. The sequence goes on from JAZKJV010008504.1 coordinate 549,687, forward strand.
GGTACTAGTCAATGAATCTGAAATTATTCGACTTGTGATATTTGCTAGGATTAGTTGGAACGTTATATGGAAGGCAGGGATTTGGGCTCTGGCTTAAGGTGTTCACACACACTCAAGTACCCTCACTCAGCCTGAAAACAAGGTCGGGGATTAATCTCCCGCAAACAATTTTCAAATTTTATTCCTCTTTATTTGGTCAATAATGTTTAGCAGTCCCGATTTTAAGTTAAGTTCTCACTGACTAAGTCTAACCACACAACACGCCTATCGGACAGTCCCAATTTCCGTTTAATTAAATGTGAAAATCAGAGGGGGAAGTCGAGAAAAGCTGATGCAAGATAAAACAATAATGCTATGCTGAGTTCAGGAGACTTACAGTGATCCCTTCACTTTTTTTATGCAGGATGCAAAACAGAATTGAAACTTTTATCTAAATGCAAATGCAAACGATAAAAGCCGCTCCTAGACAAGCAGTTTTATTAGCGTGAATAACATATTATTTTGGCTAAGTCTTGCGTTCTAAGTGCATCTTTTAAGTGATTTATGTGGTCCTAATAATTACGAGCACAGGCAATTCCTAGATTGGCTCGGGGAGCCGCTAGTGCAAGCTAAATTACATTCACCCACACAGTACACGGGGACACAGTTCCACTATATTTACACGTGCGAGAACCGGGAACCGCTGGAAATAATGCGAAAAAGAAATAAAGAAATAAAATGCAAATTACAAAAGCCTCTCTATTCACTCAATAATTTTAAATGCTAGATCCTCGAAGCGTCTTCGACTCCTCACAGTCCTCGCACAAAAAAAGATTGAGGTCAAAGAGTGATACAGAAAAATAATGAAAAGAAATAAACGAGAGAAAATAATTACAAGAAAACCGGGGGTCAGACTACCCGGGGAGAGAAAATCAAACAATCAGGATTTCATTAAAAATTAACCTAAGCTGTGCCTCCCCGGCAACGGTGCCATTTTGATAACCACTCCCGCACCCTATGTTAATTCGGTCAGATCAATATCCAAATTAATTATCAGTTTCGTTGCAGTCAGATATGCGAGGGAATATCAAAAACCACTTAAATTAGATTCGAGTTAATTTCAAGCAGCAGATTTTTTTTTACTTGGTGAAGTCCAAGGTCGAACTCAGGGAGGCTTCTGTCTCCTTAGGTGAATTAATAGCAAAGTCCAATGTTCGATTTTTCAAGGGATTATTTTGTTATCTTTTTCTATTTTCTGTGCAGACACATGCAAAAATCAAGCCAATTTATAGTTAAATCAGTTTGAGATATCAAATTAAGTCCAAAAATTATAAAAATTGGCCAGATGATGAACTATGATGAAAATGAACTACCCAAATTTTTTTGGAATTTTTCGACACTAAATGAATTTACTGTGAATTTAAAATGACAATAGGGTGAATTTCACTAATTTAATTTTAATAAATAACAAATCACATTTTTTCAGGAACAAAAATTATCCTAGATAGATCTAATGATAAGGAATCTAGGAAAATTGTCAAACCTTAATTTTACTATGAAATGAACCTATTAAAAATAAACTAAGGAAATCACTAAAGAATTTATTTAGGCCTCAATATGCGTGCAAATGACATGAAATTTTTATGCAAGGTTGAATTAACTATCCTAGAGCTACTATGAATTTTTGAGAATTTTTGGAGTATAGAAAATTAATTATTAATCAAAAGGTCCAACTGGGTAAAATAATACAGAAATCAACCAATTAATTAATTCAAAAATCTACTGCAATTACAAAAATGTGACAAGTGGCACAACAGATAGAGGACAAGTTACTCAACAACATGCAACTTTTAGAATTTCAAAATGATGCAAAATGACACCTAGGGATGCGTGCAAAGAAAGGGGTGTATTTTCAATACAGAAAATAAAATTACATAAAAAGAAACATGCTGACAGGGACTTAAATGCAATTACCTATAATGTTGGGGGGTGGAATGCAATTTCTCCACTGGGCACGTGCTCCTCACGTGGGGGCGCTTCACAGGGACCTTTTTGCAAATTTGAAAAGCTCACAGGGCCTCTGTGCAAAATATCCAGGCTGCACGTACTCCTCACGTGGGTCGGCCTTGGCTCGGGCGGCTTCGGAGGCTCGGGGCTTGGCTCAGGGGCTCCTGGAGGTCTGGAGTAAGGCTCGGCTAGCCTCGGGTGGTCCGAGCCTAGGGTCGGGGAAGAGGCTCGGACTTCGTCAATGTGGCGTGCTGAAGACTGTTGGATCAAGAATGATCCAACGGTTGCTGGAAGGAGATGCGTGGCGCGATGATAGGCCGTCGGATCTGGATTAGATCCGACGGCGCCTGAGAACCGAAGGAGGAGGTGACGTGGTTGAATGCTGTCCGCTGGATCTAGATGGATCCAACAGTGATGGGCGGCTCCAGTGAATGGACACATGGCTCGTTGAGGTCTGTAGGATCACAGCTGATCCAACGGCCGTCTGTAGCTCCGGGCGGATGGCGACGTGGATGATGCTGGACCGTTCGATCAAGATGATCGAACAGTAGCTGGGGCTTCTCCCTCAATGGTCCTCCGCCACCTGTGGAGGAGTTGGCGGGGCTCCGGCGAGGAGGCCTTGGCTCTGCCCGTCCCTCCAGGTGTCGGTGAAGCTCTCCGGCGGTTCGAAGATGTCCCAGAAGATGCGCGGTGGTGCGGTGAGGCGTCTGGAGGTCTCAGGACTGGAGAGGTGTGTCAGAGCTCTGTGGCGACGAAGCTCCAAAAGAGCTCCTATGAGCTTCCGGTCAATGACTGGGGGTACCTGCAGGGGGTTAGAGGAGATAGACGAAGCTCGTGCATGCTAGTGGAGAGGTGAGGATGGAGTGGCAAGGCCTAAAGCGGAGGGAAGAGGTTCCAGCAATGGTGCTCCGGCCAGGTGGCGGAGCTGGAGCTGATGTAAGGTGAAGTGCGTCGTCGGAGGGTGCAAGGTGTACCGCGAGGATGAGAGCTCCGTCGCGGAGCTCAGCGAAGTGGAAGCGGAGCGAGAATATGAGAATGGAAGGCAAATAAAATCGGAGAAATAAAAAGAAAAAACAAAAAGAGATCAGAGGGAGATGGAGGAGTTTACCTGGGTTTTGGAGCTCGAAGTTGAGGTCCAGGTTGTCGCTGGAAGGGGCGGTAAGACCCTGAGCTCAAGCAGCTGCTCGGAGGAGTGGCTGCGACACGGCGGTGGTGCCGCAGATCTCGCCGGAGAAGAACCCGGTCGTCGCTCAAAGAGGCACTCGATTGCTGTCACCAAAAGATCGCTCTGAGCTCAAGGAACTTCCCTCGGGTGGCGGATGGGTGTGAAATCGGCCGGAGAGGGTGTATTTAAAGGGTGAAGGTCTCGGCAGGGCTGGTAATGGGGCGAAGTTCAAGGAGGTCGTGGGGCGTCTATGGTGGAAGTGGTGGCGAGTGAGGGAGTTGGCAAGGATCAGGGACGAGTGGGGATCATTGTGGAGGTGTTGGTGGTCGGCGAGTGTGGCTGAGGTGCGGCTGAGAATAGGAAGGGGCAACCCCTCCCGCAAGCTCGAGAACGTGGGAGAGAGGGGCGCTAGAGGTGGAAGACGAAGTCCCAACCGTTAAATCCCTTGATCCAATGGCCGAGATCGAGGCGGGATGGAGCGGTAGGATCAGATCTGGGGCGAAGCGATCTGAGGGTCGAGGAGCGACCACGTGGCGCGATGGGAGCGAAGCGCCAGCGGACGGATGCGATTCGCATAGGGCGTTTGATCGGGTGGTTGAGATGTTTGTGGAGCTAAAGGCTTAGATGGGAGGGCTGCGAACGCGATCGAATGGCGCAGAGACGTGACGTGTGGTGCGCTGTAGGAGAGGCGCGGATGGGTGGTTTAGATGAGGCGGGGGAATTGATCTAACGGTGGAGAAGAAAGGCGTACGTGGAGGTGGCTCCACCGTTGGATCTGGATGAAGATCCAACGGCTGAGAGCGCAGACGGATGAGTCAAGGGGGGTGGGCCGTGTGGCGCAACCAGAGGGCGCCACGTGGCCAGTTGTGATTGGCTGAAAATAAAAATGAATTTAGGGAAAGGAGGAGGCCGAATTTGGAAAAACTCAAAACATGAAAGTTGTAGATCTCGATGAGATCTACAAGTTTCATGTTGACCAAAGACGGAGATGAGGTCAAATATGATACAAAAATATAGGGATACAAATATACATATACATAGTATACATAGAGGCCCAAAAATCCAACTTTTTCATACTAGCTCCAAATTGGATGAAATTAGTCTCGTTTTAAAGGTCTTTTAATGTGTATTAATTTGAAAGTGAGTAGACCTATTTTGGAGTTTGTATGAGGGAATTATGGGCAATTTGAGATCCAAGGGCTTTAAGGGCTTTATTGGTGCTTTTACAAAGGGGATTCCTGGCTTTCTTCCTTATATTATTAACTAAGGTGTACATAGTATAAGGGAGAGCTTATTTTTATGAGTTGACATTTTACAAGTGATGTTGGCTTCTTATTTAATGCAAATGGATTGCTAAAATGCATGTTTTATGAATGCATGTATGAATGTTATTTATGCATTATAAAGGGAAATATGCCTCTATTTACTCGGGAACAAGGCTCTATTTTTAACTTTTGGAGTGATGAATCACAGATTCATCACTTATGAAGAGAACTAGGAGAGGATCGCATCGTCTTCCATGCCTTCCTCTCCTCCTCCAAACTTCTTGACCCTAGCCCTCGAGGTAGTGGTGGTAGTGGAAATTGTAGAGAATGAATGGATAGGGGGTATTTATAGGCTTCAGCAAACTGCTAACCATGGTTTGATCCATAACCATGGTTAGCAGCCCATGGCTTTAATCCATGTTTTGGCCAAAGATAATCCAAAACTTAAGTCTTAAGTTATAACCTACCAAAAGCTTCTAGATTCTCTAGTAATGCTTAATTAGCGTGATAATCGCTATTAACTTCCATTAATTGCAATTTAACTTTTACAACTTATGATTAACTTTTGTTATCTTCTGATAGTATTTGCTAATGGTGATTAGTGGTTCTTAATCTATCATTTGTTTTTTAATCATGATTAATCGGTCTTAATAACAATCATTAAGGTTTATTGACATCTTAAGCCCCCTACTTCTCTTTCTTCCGGAAAATATAGCAATTCAAAACGAAGTCTGATCGACACGAAACAAATTCTGTTGTTTTCCTCTTAAAGAGCATGATCTTATGATATAGGATCCGATAGATGGCCATGTTCATACAATATCTATTTTTATAAATACAAAACCGTTACATACACATAAGTAGTTATATATATAATATACCTTAAATATATTTTAAAACCTTAAAAAATAAAAAGGATTGTTCTTATTTGTATTTTTTGTATCTTTATATATTTATTATATATATCATATATAGTATTTATATTATACATATTAATATATATAGATACATATTATATCTTTAAAAACAAAAGGAATTAAAATTAGAAAAAATCTAAAAAGAAAATAAAGTTTCAAAAACAAAAACAAAAAATATATAATAAAAATACATAAAATTAAATATAATTAAAAACCCACAAAAAATCAAAAAATGGAAAAAGTACAAAAAATATTGTTTAATTTTTATTAATTGATAATAAATCCCCTATTCGTGTATTTTCTCTCAGTGGTTCAACCCTTGCACTTGCTTGTTATAAGCATTTATTTGCAGGGTATAATAGATTCCACCCCGCACAATTTTCAATGATTCATCATAGTTTGTAGGTTGATTGTTGTCTTAGTTGATTGCTCATGGGCTAAATGTTGCGAGAGCAGTCGATACAATGATTGACGGACCTGACTTGTCGGGCACCACAAGCCCTCCAAGAACGGACGTTAGGCCCCCTCTTAATAGTCTCGATTGAATAGGGACGAGCAAATATCCAAGTATAGGGGGTGATGAATCCATGGTTCATCTACTTTCTATGATGATCTTAGCTAAATTGAATTAATTAACTGTACAAAGTATGTTAGAAATTAGAGCTAATTATTGTGTAAAAATAAACCTTAATATCTAGCTAACTTGTGCTTGTTATTTTATGTACAAAATCTACCTTTTTGACTTAATTCTTTCTCAATTATATTCCTTAAATTATTTACTAACTTTGTATAAAGAAATGAAACCCATAAAAATCAAAAAATCATAAGAAAAAAAAGACCCAACTTTTTATATATTGTACAAATTAATCCTTAGAAATAGAACAAATTAGAAAAACAAAAAATATAAAATATAAAATATGGGATCAATTGCCAAATAAATACCTATACAAAAATAATATTTTGTACAGATGACCTCTGTTTCTTTTGGGTCCTTCATGAAAGTTGAAGATCTCATCGAGATCAACAACTTTCGTGATGATCACCTTTTGCTTTGACCCCTTCTACTATTTCTTATTTTATTCTCTTTAGTTTATCTCTTGGTAACCATCCTAGTCATAGTTTCTATGCCATGTGGCCTCCATCCACTCGCCCACTTCACTATTCGATCAACACACACCTTCGATACGGTCAAAGCTGTAGTGCCCCCTCATCAGGATCATCGGATCTGACCTGATCCAACGACCGCAAGTCATTCCGCCTACTCCATCCAGATCATGTGTGTCTCATGCATGCATCTCATTCCTCCTCACTTGCATCGCGTGTGCGCCTTCCCATCTATTGGATCTCGGACGATCCAGCAACACATGTACCCTCTTTTTCCTCCAGCCAACCTCAGCCCCTTCTCATCTCTGCCTCTCTGATCGATGCCTCTCCATGTGCCATCACCTGCATCTCGTCCTCTCTATTGTTTCTCCATTATTCAACATCATCGAAACCTAACTCCCCAACAATGCTCCATCTCCCTCATTCATTACCCATCTTCCCCTCAAAGCCACCCATCGCCTCATGCATGTAACTCCCTCCATCATCAAGCTTCTGCCATTTCTATAAAACTCAAGCCTAGCCATCTACACAATAATCCACCATTCCATATATATCTCCAAGCCCCGACTTCTTCTTCAGGTAACAGCTGCAAGGAGACACCACTGTCGGGCGATGACAGGGCAGAGATTGGTGAGATCCAAGGCCATAGCTGTGTAGAATCTCTAACTGCAAAGCCTGTGCTCCTACGTCAGAGCACTCGACCGAATATAGGGGCTTTAACTCTGCCCTCAAGCAATTCTCCACCCAATCCACTATACAACTCCCAGATCATTTCAAGAACTTGTTTCCTCCACACTCAGTTCTCATCTTTGACCCTTCGTCTCCCGATCAGAACCCAAAATCTTCGACTCTGATCGAAACCCCTCATCCTCCTATGCCTCTAGTTTTTCTCTATCTTCTAGAACCCCCAGCTCCAACATCAAACAGATTGGAGCTCAGCCTCTACACCTTCACCCATCAACGGAGCTCCATTCCCCCTTCTCCTCTTTGTTTGGTCACTAACCATATGCAGGTCAAGCATCTGAAGCTCCTTCAGGAGCACAAATCTCTTACCTCCTCCTGCTCCTTTGCTTGGTGCTCCGTCGACGGTAGGAGGACTGCTAGGATCAAAGATGACCTTCAAGAGCAGGAGATCATGGCCACAGGGACCAACCTCTGCTTATATCGGAGGTCCTCGGTCGAGGAAGAAGAATAAAGAGCAGGGGAGGGCACACTACAATCCACATCTGATTAGGCCCTCTCCTCTGCATCTGAGCCGTTGAATCACGAGCCCTAGTTAATGTCTGATGGAAGAGGAACGCACGCTCGAGATTCATCCCAACCCTCATCTCAAAACATTAAGCCTCACGCAGCCACGAAGCAACAGAGTCATGCCGCGTAAAGGCCTGGGCCGAGCCACTGCCTGAACCTCAGCGCCCTACGTGCCAAGCACGCCGGTGGGGACTTTTGCGTCATCATCCCTGGCCCCTCCAAGAATTGTGGAAAAGCCTAGTCATGCGCCTCACATATGTGACTTGAGACATTTTGCATGGATGCCCAAGAATTCTTGGAAATTATACGTGTACCCCTACCTAGGCCAAATTGCATAATGACCCCCAACGGGTTTTCATATTAAGAAATAAGTCCCTAATAGGACCATCTTACTATAAAAACACTTATTTTTCTTACATTTTGATCCATGGAACTCTTATATTGCATATCTTTTACATATTGTATCCAAAATTGTGAATTTTATAGCACTTTGAAGCACGTTCTATGCTCTAATATTTTATACAACTTGTGGGCATATCCGAGCTGAGTAAAAATTGATTTTTTATTGAGGATCTAATTCTCTTATGCAGGTTGCTTGTTGATTAATGTTTACAATCATCCTTGGATAAAATTGATCTATTATGTGCAGGGAATTAATTAAAGGATGTCAGATACTTATTCCTTGATAATTTTGTGATCAAAGATAATTTTATTGAGAATTAAATTACAAGGAATTATCCGTGATAGTTGATCTCAAATTATGCAAAAGTGTTTATAAAGTAATCTCTTAGCCTACATTCGGATAGAAAAATATCATAAATCTATTCTTCTATCTCTATCTCGCTTTTCTCCTTTTGTTTTATTCTCTTCAATTTCATTTACATACTTGTTTTCCACCTTAACATTATTTTCTAACATAGGAATTAGCATACAATTGATTAAAAACATAAAGTAAATTGAACACCACAAGTACTGGTGTTCCCCGAGTTCGACCATGGTACACTTACCTAGTTTAATTTACAATATATTCAAAGGTGTGATTTTTGTTGAACTATTTTCATCTCCTATACTACAATTCGATAAATTTAAGAGAGGTAGAAAGCAGTTCATCTAGAGTATATGTATCTGACATAGACGACTACAGAATATTTCCCAAGTTTTGATTCTCAAAGTACAAGAAAAAGCAACAAATTTCTTTGTGTGTTTCAGAGATTTGGTGCTTTTTATGATTTATGACAAAATGAGAGAATAATGCAAGGTAAGATATTAAATAAATTCTAGAAAATAAGAAATGTAATGCAAAAAATTTTGGAGTGTTTTTATGCAATTTTTACTTATTTAATGGATTTTTGGTGAATTTCAATTAACATGCAATATGAAAATAATTAAAGTGAGAAAAATAATTGTAAAAATTATGAAAAAAATTATCTTATGATTTCAATTCATAAAAAATACCATAAAACATTTTTTGGAAATTTAATCGAAGTGCTCTGTTTTTATAGGGTTTCTACAACTAACATTTTTTAAAATACAGAAAATGACCATGTAAAAATCCAACAAAATTTCCACACATGCTCTACAACATTAGAAAGCTTTAGTTAAAAAATAGATTGAAATGAGTTTATAAGTAAGTAATTTTTAACTTCTAAATTGCGACCCCAAGTCCAAACTATTTTAGGATATATTAGAGGATTGCATAAGAAGCAAAAACGTACATTTTCAAGTCCAAAAAAATCCAAAAATAAAATAACGATATGCGATAAAAAATGGTTATTTTGAAAATAAGAATTATCATGATTTTTGTCATAGGTAGAGTGCATAATCTAACAAAGACAATGCTAGTTATGTCGAGAACGGAAAGTCTACTACCAACTACATTACCTTCTTAATGATAATAGAGTATATCATGTTCTGACATACTATTTTTGGATATGATGGAGATTTGGTTACCTGACACATCAAGAAGTGATATGTTGTCGCTCAAACTAGTTTTTTTAACTAGGGAATTATTCCCATTAGTTAATAACAATAGAGTATATGGAGGGGGAAAGATCACACCTTACCATTCACCATTTACATCATCACATAAAGAGTATGCAATAAGTTCATGCACTATAGACACCCTATTTCTTCCATCGAACACTACCGTGAGGTTGTGACTATGTTAGGAATATAGAGGTTTGTATGGTTACCGTGTTACCCCAAGGTAATTGATGAGTCTGCATTTCATCATCTTTATTCATTTATTTTATCTTAAAATCCCTTCTTAAATACCTATAAATAATAATAAATCATTGTTTTTATTCTTTCTTATTCTTTTGTAAATATTGTACAAAAACCATTGCTTTTAACCTAAAATAAATAAAAAAAAGAAATAAAGAAAAATTAAAGAAAATAAAGACTGTATATATGCAATAAATACAAGCTGACTCTTACCCTGAGTGAAGGTCAAGTTTTGACCTGATCGATAAGGAATAAAGTAGGGGTAGGTAAGTCCATCTGTTGAAAAATAAAGAAAATTAAATCTAATGTCATTCATTGTACAAATTGCATATATTTCATCTATTTTGTATAGAAAACCTTCTACTAATTTTATTTCTTTATCCATTCCAAATAAAAATATTTTCTTCTTGGAACTTGTATATAAAATTAAGTTGTAAATATTAAAAATAATTGCAAGAAGAATCATTATTCATTATGTAAATAATGACACTTTGAAAAAGCCACAGAATCAAACTTTCCAGACCCATATATGCTTCATAAAAAACTCAAAAATAACCAAACTCGCTTTCATTGTTCTCTAAAGAAAATAAGCTTCAACATGACAGTAGTTTCATTAAAATCGGAGCTAAGATACAAAATGTGGTTGTTTAGAGCGTATTGTAGATTGTGTCTACACTATGTATTGTGTGAATATTGTATTTTGAGTATTTCTTCTATACATTTGTGAATATTTTATTTTCAAATAATTGAAAATATTCTATTTTATCCAAATAAAATAAAATTTACAAAAAAAAAATTACCAAAAATAAATAGTGTGCAGATTTTATATTTACCACTATGTATTTTGTAAATACACCTATTTTATTAACTTAGTAAATTATTTGGTAAAAATAAAATAAAAATATATCTATTTTTTTAAAATATTGTAAATAAATAAAATATTAAATTATATAATTATTTGTAAAAAATAGCGTATTAAAAATCAAATTGTTGTTTGTATAGGTATATTAACCTATGAATAAAGGGTAATATTTATTTTTAATCTATTAACTTAATTTATTTAATTCATTAAAAAGCACCATAATTAACTTTATTTAATTATTAACATTTTTATTTATATTATTTGATTATTTAAATTCATATTCTATTTATTTTAATTTATTTCTCATTTTTAGCCATTTTGTCTTTTTCTGGTCTTTGTCTTATTTTGACACGTGCCTGATTGGCCAAACCCGGGTCCATTGACCCGAGTCAACCTCTCATCCGCCCTTTGTCGGATAAGGCCCCCTTACCGAGGCCATTTCTTTAATTTATTCTGATCGATCCGGCTAGCTATTCCACTTAACTTTCTTCTTGACTTTGATCACCCGATTATCAATAAAACTCGCCCGATAATAATCTTCAAGATCCGTGCCTCAATCCACACGCTATTCCTCTTCCAAGTATGTTGGACCTTCACTTCCTATATAATTCCTTTCCACCTCCACTGATCCCTAATCTGTTTTTCCGTAATTTCTCGCATGCGATCAGTTTTGGAGGGACCAGGTTGTGACAGATCGTCATCCCCAATAATTTGGAGCACGAGAGATCGATTCGAGAGCGTCATACATATGATCGTCGGAGCTCCTTCACCATCATTGAGATTCTCCACCTGATGTTGTGGATCGAGGCCGAGGCAAAAACGATCCTCATTCCATCCTTAGGTAATCTAGTTTAGTTTCCGTTCGATTTCTCTTTTAATTTAATTATTTTGATTCTTGTATTAGTGTAATCTGATCATTCATCTCCATGCTCCAATCAGCAGGATCAGAGCCCCCCGTTCACCCTATTACGTCTCTTATCATACTCACATGTCCACCAACCCTTCTCCACCATCTTCCATATCTAATCCCCTCATATCAACTCGGATCTAGAGATCGGTCTCCTCTCCACAGCCGATCGTTGGTGGATACCCATTCCCCATCCATTTCTCTTGGTTTCCCTAATTAGTTTGGCTGGAGCCTTCTCCGAGCAATAAGGATCCTTGTGCAGGTCCTTGGAGCGCATTTGGGACTGTTCATCGTGACCTGGAGCATCACTTCCACCTACATACCACTTGAGCTCCAGATTGGAGGACAGACGATGTCGAGCACTCCAAGCATAGCCATTCAACGTGGAGACGCATTAGGGAGCCATAGCAACCTTCAAATAAAGGAATGAGCGGAGATCGGTGGTGATTTCACTGATTGAAACACATTAGAGTCACCCTTTAAGCAGGTTCTTCTAGGAGGGTCGAGAGGCATCCGATCAACATGTTAACGTTAGATCAAATCAAGACCGCCCACTCTACCCCAATTTCAGGTTGTGGATCAGATCTCCTAAATTGCATCCAGTCCATCCATGTACGCCTTCAGCTAAACCATTCGATTAGCATCTTAGATCCATCCAGTCGTTCGAGCTACCACATGTATTAAGGGTAACCTTGCTCCCTAGCCCCTGCCTTTGTTTGTTTTGTAAATAAATCCCTTATTGGGCATGTGTTGTTATACTGTGACTATATTATTTGCATATTTTACCTCATTGTTTATTTTAATTACGTTTTAGTCATGTTTAATTGTATAAACATGCCTAGCACGTGATGTTGTGGTGAAATTACATTTTGAGTCTATTATGTTTGTGTTACTATTTGGACCTTAGAAAATAAATATTTTATTCGAGGTCTATGTCAGCGCACCTCATGTGCACCGGTAAGCACTTTTGAGGATAAATTGTCAGTTTTGCCCTACATTTTCTTTTTTTTATTCTTCAGTAGTTTAAATAAATTTATTTACACTTATGCCCCCATGAGCCTGCATTTATTTTTGTCGATTAGTTTGGCTTAATAAATATTAAATTACATATGAAATTCCACAAAAATTATAATAAATTCATGTTAACCTCTATTATCACCATTAATTTTTGTTGTGGTTTTTAACTACTTTTATTATTTTTTAAAAAACAAAAACCATATGTTGTACTCTTGTTTGCATAAAATAATTCATTAAAAATACAAAAAACATTGGAAATCTGTAAAAATTTGTGTATGTTTCTTTTTATTTTTTTTGATTTTTTATATAAATTTCATCTTTTAATTCTCCATAAAACCCCAAAAAATAGCAAAATACTAAAAACACATAAAAATTAATATAAAATTTTGGAAAACCCCTAAAATCTATAAAAATACATTTTTGAAAACCATAAAAGTCATCTTTGTTTCTATATATATTTCATATTTTTTTGACTTTTTTTATATTTTAAAAACCTATAAACATTATATTTATTTTATCTTTGTTATCTTATTTGTTTTTAGTTTTAAAAATACTAAAAATCACAAAGATAGTATAAAAACATTAAAAACTCAAAAAGAATTTTATTTTAATTTTTTGTACATTTTTACATTGTTTAAATATGCCAAAAATTGCCTATGATATCTTTTATTTTACTTCTTTTTCTTTGTTATTTGGTTTTCTTTTATTTTCAAAAATTTAAAACATTTGAAAATTTTAAAAATTCGTAAAAAATGCATATTAGATAACCATTAAAAATATAAAAATTAAAAATCCATAAAAAAATTAAAAAGCAAAAAAAAAAATCTACAAAATCCAAGTATAGTTTGATTTGAGGTCCTCTTTTTATTTCTTTGATTTTTTCATTGAATTAAATAACCCTCGAGAATTTCATTGTTGTCTCCTTGTGTTCGATCATGTAGGCTATACAGAGAAATAAAATAGCATTACATCTCTTGCTTACATTTCTTTTATTTTTATCTACTTGAGGTGTGAATAAAATTCAAAATAGTTTGTGTTTGACGCTTCTTTCGGTTACAACAACATCTTCACCTTGTAATTAATTCCATTAAAATAAAAGCCCAAAAAGTGAGTTCAACAAAATGGTGTCATTGTTGGGGAGGCACGACGAGGGTAGCCAGATTTCCTCTTTAGCCTGTTATTCTTGGTTGTAGGGACCTATTTGTTTTCTTTTTATTTTTATCTTCTTTTTCTGTCACATATTTCTTGTTCATATTTTCTATTTCTTATCTATATTTCTGTTTGTTATTCTCTGTCTTTTATTTCATTTTATTTTTATCTATATTTATATATATATATATATATATATATATATTGTGTGGAATGCATCTTATTGAGCAGTGAGCACTCACTTTGAATTCCACGGGTCGTGAGGGAGTTTATACAATGCTTGTAGGATCCAATTTGTCGGACACCGAAAGCTCCCCAAGATTGGACTTAGGGAGCCTTTGAGATTATTATTCATTGCTCGTCTTTCTCATCCTCTAGTGTGTTTGTTTGATTGTTTGTCTTGCTTTTATTTTCTCTTATTTTGGCTCACATATTTTCATAACTATGATCTGACATATTTCTTGTTTCTCTCTTTCTTGTGAGGGCATGACGAGCGAGGGTGGCATTCCTAGGCGCATCGGTGCACCCTAGCGAAGCAGAGGTTTCTCGTTTCTTCATTGAGTAGCAGGAGAGAGTAGGAGAGAAGAAGCAGGACATTTGGAAGACCGCTTGAGCATTTGATTTTTTTGTTTTATTTTTAGCATTTTATTTCCTTTCATTTTTGTATAAATTTGTAATAATTTTCGGTACTTTCCTTTTTTCTATTTTCTAGACCATTATATACCCTTGTATGTGCGGGGTCTATTTCACCAAGTGCTTGTGCACTTGGGGAACCTCACTAGATTTTTGTTTTCTTTGACTTTATTTTTATTTGTTTTCTCACGATTTTTTGTGCTTGAGCCCTTAGAAGTAGGTTCTATTATCTTGGCTGAGCCAAGTAACCGATCAGGTCCACAACCCCTAAATAAGAATATATGTTCCTATAGCTTAGTTCGCGGGATTGGACTAGTCAAATAAACATGTTCTTGTCTGCTAATAGAAGTTACTACTTAGAATGTTTCTCTTGTATCATTTAGATTACTTTACTTTCTTATCTTTTATTTTATGCGAGGATCATTTTGCATGTAGACTGCTAAAGTAAGGTACGCATCTCTTTACTCGTGCATGCATCATTGATTTATGTCGAGTTAGCTTTACTGACTTCCTCACTTGATTTTTATAACTTAGGAAATAAAGGAATTAGAAATATTATCAGATCATTTGTTTGAAAAGTCAAAAAAAGAGATAACCAATAAAAAAGGGACTACTAATTTTCACTCGACCCTAAAACTAAACATAAGGACAAATCATTTAATGTTTTGGGGAGAGTAAATGATTATCGCTGAGCACGATGTTTTAATTTGGGCTCGTTGTAATACGTGTACTTAGTGAATCATTCAGAACCGAGAAAAGATCTCTGTGAAGAGTGTCTCGGATTTAATTTATATCCCGGGAAAGTCTGGGGTCGAACACAGGGAGGCAAAGGAACAACTTCGGGTTAATTCAAAAACTTAGGTCTAGGTTTCCAAATGATATTTTTTAATGCAAAAACAAATGAAAATGCAAATGTGGATGAATTAAGACAATAAGATAACACATTACTAGGCTAAATTAATTTTAATGCGAATATAATCAGATTTAGCTAATTATATTTTTCCTACAATCCTAATCCAATGATGAATACGAAACTTATTTTTTTGGAATTTTAGGAATTAAAATGCAATAACTAAAAAACACACTTTTTATGGGTTTTTTAGCAATTTTTCACACAAACAAAATGCAAAAAGTATTAAAATTTTATTGAAATTAAAACATGATGCAAGGATTCTACAGTAATTATTTTAGAATTTTCTGACAAAATATGATTTTTTATGGATTTTTCAATGGAAATAGAGTGATAGTGTGTAATTAATTCCTAATGAATTCACATTAACAAATTAACCAGAGTGCAAATTATTTCAAGAATGTATTTAGAAAAGCAATGCCGTAGAGTTGAAATTTCGCAAAAATACAAAGTATAGATTTAACTAAAAATCAGTTACTAAAATTACTCTACAATTTATTTAAGGCATAGGACAAGTCCAATAGAGATGAAATTTGGATAATGATTCAATCACATTTCAATGCATCAATTCTGAATTTTGTGGAATTTTTGGAGCAAATGTGAGTGAGATATAAATTTAATACCTCAGATTGGGTAAAATATGTAGAATTTCACTTGAACAGTTTTAATTAATTACCCACGGCACACAAAAATCAAAATAACACATAAATAGAGGGTTGTCAATGCAAAACAGAATTAAAACTGACAAAAGAAAACATGCACAGGGACTAAATTGTAATTAAAAAACATAACAAGAAATATATGCAATTTTTACATTAAAAAATGGAAAAGAGAACCTTCTTCTTTTGGAAGCAGGAGGCTCAATGCTTGGGGTGGGGGCGGCGGCCGACGTGTGGGCGGCGACGCACGGAGGCAGTGGCTCGTGTGTGGCCATGCGTGGAGGTGGTTGCAAGGCGGACGGGCGGCGAGGTGTCGCAGGTGGAGGGGAGCTGCGGGCTGGAGCTCTGGCGGAGGGGAGGGTCGATGTCGCTACTGGGAGGTTGTGGTGGCAGCTGGCGGCAGCGAGGCACCGCAGCAACTCGCGGCTGCTGGGGCTGGCTGTAGGCAATGCGAAGGGAGGAATGGTCTAGCGGCCCACCGTCGGCCGTGGAAGAAAGGGGGAGAGCGAACGGTTGCCTGCTGCTCCCTCCGTATACTTTTTTTTTTATTTTTTGTGCTTTTTGCTATTGTAATAAGAATTTTTTGTTTAAATTTGCTTCTTTTTTTTTGTTTTGTTAATCAAGGAATGCACATGATGTGGAAAAAAATGATGTGGTGATGGTGGTAAAGATGGTGAACAAATGGAGCTATGTATGTGGTAATGTGGCGAGATAAAAAAATGCAAAATATAAACGATGTCGAATGATAAAAAGAAAGAACTTACCTACGATGAACGCGGTCGCCTATGTTGTGCTCACGAGAAGCACGATCTTCACTCGAATCGCCGGGGAGCAATGAGCTCGAGCAGCGTGCAGGTGTGGCTGCGATGTTGGCCAAGAAGCCAACGGATCTCACCGGAGAGAGGGGTGTCGTTGCTCGACTGTGGTTACGTCGTTGTCACCGATTCTACTCTAGGAACTAGGCTCTCCTCACATAAAGATGGATCAAGGTAAAAATAAGGAGAATGTGATGTATATAAAGAGAAAACATGAGAAGTTATTAAAGTGGTGGATGGGAGGTTAGTAAAATAATGGCGTTGAATTAGAAGTTAGAAATTTTGGTGGAATGCTGGAGTTGAATGGTGGTTATTATAGAGAATGAAAAATTAAATAAATTAAATTAAAGTAGCCTACTTTAAATGAGATAATAAAATAAAGAAGAAAATAAAATGGAATATTTACAAAAATAGGTCCAACAAAACACTATATACAAGGATTTTTTTATTTTCTATTTTGATTTTTTATTTTCAATAAAAGATATTTACAAACTAAAAATAAAATAAAATAGTAGAAATAAAATGAAACATAAAAGAGATTTTTTTGGATTTTTTAGTAATTAAGAAGTGTAAATAAAAAATAAATAAAGAGATATATGTACAATATATACATAGTACACCTAGGTCTCAAAACCCAAATTTTGCAAATGAGCTCCGATTTTAATAAAAACCACTTTCATTGGATAGATAATTTTCTAACTTAAACTTTAAAAGTGAGTTTGGCGAATTTGGAGTTTATACGGAGCAGAAATTTGGCCGGGAAGTTGGTCTTTACGGCTTTTTATCTTGAGGATATAGGAGTATTTATTTGATGTGAAATTTATTTTGTATTTTTGTATTTTTATATACTTTTATATTAATAAGTCAGAGAAAGAATTAGCTAAAAAGGAGTTGAATTGAATTTATTAAAAATACATGATGTTTTAGGTTATTTACAGGTGAAAAACTTCTTTAATTTCGGCTTTTTATAGTTAATTTATTTTATACAATGTAATATACAATAATTAGTGTGTTTTATTTGCAAGAGTCATTTTGTTAATTTATTGATTTTATAGACATTTATTTGAGATTTTATTCAAGGATTTTGCTAAGATCAAGATATTGAGATGATGAATCGTGGATTCATCACCCCCCTATACTTAAACTTTGCTAGTCCTCGAGCAAATAAAGAATGAATAAGTTGGAATAGCCCCTGATTGTGCATGTGAATACAAGACTTGATTCGTTCAAGAACTCTCAGTTTTAGAGATCCTAAAATTCTAAGCTGAACCAAGCTCTAGTCAAAATGTATCCAATTTCCCTAATCATCATACTCTCATTGTATACATGTATAGTAAGGATATGACATTAAAGTGTGGACTGCAGTTACAAGAGTAGAGTCACAATAACCCAAGGTTCCAGTCCAAGAGACTCTCCTAAGAACCCAATCCTCAACACTAGGGAATAAATCATTTCTTGCATCCAATCCACCGTCTCTTTAGTTGTCGGACTTAAAGTTATAGATGGAAGGCCAGTTGATGGAGGGCATATGATTGTGTCATTTCTTCTCTCCTTCTCATTGGAACAAGGACTCTCTTAAGTGCCTTATTACTCAACACATATATTTGGTGTTGATCAGCGCGTCCGTCAAGAGAAGTTGGAGTCGCCTGCACTTGTTTTCATGGAGTACACCGGGGTGTGCCTTTTTTGAGTACCTATCATACCTTCTTCACCCAGACTTATAGCATTTACGATGCAGAGCCCTTTTGCAAGCTCGACTCCTGGCCCTAATAGCGGTGGTCCAAGTTGACACTTTGAAAATGGTTGGGAGCACTTGCCTTTGGTGGAAGCTCTTTTGATAATTGACTTTGTGGAAAGAGAGCTTATTTCAACATTGATATTTCTTTGCTTTATTTTTGGCTAGCTCCACTGCTTTTACCAAGAGTTGGCGCACACTGATCAACATTTTTTTATTTTATCGTACCTTGGCACTTAGGTAAATGTCAAGAGATAGTACAAGAACCATGTTCTTATACTGTCTAAAGGTGTTGACACTCAGGTTTCATGAAGCCTTCATTCATTTTATCCCATCCTTGAGTATCATCAAATCATGTCCAAACTCAAATCCCTCATCCCAGTTCCTCAAGTGAAATTTCAACTCATCTCATCATAACTGCAGTCGTGTATGTGAGGTGCTGATCATATTCTTAAGGTAGAGACTAAGCATGCAATATAGCACACAAATCTTTAAAACTAGGGAAATGTGAATACTTAAGTCAAAGACCCTAATGACTAAGGCTGGTTAACTCAAAATATCAAGAGCTCATAAACAAGTGTTCTTGAACATCACTAGTCTTGTGTGAAAGTGTAAGTGTCAGGGGTTAAACCAACCCATTAGTTGGTTTTTTTTGTTTGTTTTTTGAAAAGGAAAGGAAGAAAGAAAGATGTTTTTTTAAAAGTTTTTTTTTTGAAAAACACATACATTTTTTTATTTATTTTTTTTGATTTTTTTAAAGCAGATAAAGAAAGGAAAAAGATTCTTTTTTGTTTTCTTTGAAAAAGTTTTTTAAAAGCAAATAAGGGAAGAAAAGAGTTTTTTTAAAATTATTTTTACCAATTTTACCCACCCTATAATTATTGTATAATATATACAAAAATACGCAAAAGTACGAGATATGGGTAAAGTATATATGTAATATATACACGCCCCCCTATACTTAGCATGTGCTTGTCCTCAGAGCACAAGAAGCGAGAAAAAAACATAGCTCGTGCTAAGCGTAGGATAGCTAAAATAATAAAAAGTATAGAAGTTGATCCACCCCTCTATACTTAGGCTCTGGTCAGCCTAAGTGTAGAAGAAGAGCAAAAATGGGGCGGTCGAGGTCAAGAGGTGAAATGGGTGAGTATAAACACATGACGGGCATCGGTCCCCCCTATACTTAGGCTTTGGTCACCCTAAGTGTAGGACAGGAGTAAGTGTGAGAACCGATGTGATCTGGAGAATATACGGGGAAGGGATAATATACAAGAGTGAATGAATCTTTTAAGCTCTGGAATCTTGTTGATGCATCTTCATGAAGAGTAATATGGTGTATCTGCTCTGTTCTCACTCTACATGAAGTTGATGACCTCGACTTAGACTAACTGCTCTTTAGAATCTACAAAATGCTTCAATAGTTGTCCATTCACCACATGAGATTATGCACAATCTGTGAGATCAGCTATCTCTACACCTCCATTCCCGTGCACTTTCTTAACAACAAAGGGACCTGTCCATTTAGATTTGAGTTTCCCATGGAACATCTTAAACCTAGCATTAAACAACCATACCTTTTGTCCAAGGACAAAGTATTTGCACCTAATATGCTGATCATGCCATCTCTTTACTTTTTCCTTATAAATCAAATTATTGTCATATGCCATGTTTCGGATTTCCACGAGCTCATTCAGATTCAAGTCTCGACAAAGCTTCCCTAGGTGACAACTCCAATTAATCTGCTTAATTGCCCATTCGGATTTGTGAATCAGCTCTGCGGGCAAATGGCATGGCTTGCTATAGATCATTCTAAATGGTGAAGTGCCCAATGGTGTCTTGTAGGCTATCCTATAGGCCCACAGAACTTGGTCTAAGAGCTGGGACATGTTCTTCCTATCGGGACGAACCAACTTCTACAAAATATTCTTCACCTCTCTGTTCAAAACCTCTGCCATGTCGTTGGACTGTGGGTGGTAAGGACTAGTAACTCTATGCTCAAATCCATAGTCCTTAGTTAAAGATTTCATATCTCGGTTCACAAAGTGACTACCCCCATCTGATATCAAAACTTTTGGCACCCCGAACCTAGCAATAATATGGTCTCTCACAAAGTTACAAACAATCTTATTGTTTGCAGTTCGGGTTGGGATAGCCTCCACCCATCAAGAAAGATAGTCAACCGCCAACAAAATGTACTAATGTCCTTGGATGTTGGGAAAGGGACCCATAAAATCTATGCCCCATGCATCAAAAACATCACAAATAATCACCAGCTGTATGGGCATCTCATCTCTCTGTCCAACTGTCCATCCCATCCTTTGACAAATTGGGCACGACCGTACAAAATCAACAGCATCTCTAAACAGGGTCGGTCAGTACAATCCACATTGAAGTACCTTGTGAGTGGTTCTCTTCCCTGAATGGTGTCCTCAGTCTCAAGTGAATGACAATATGTGAGGACACTCTAGTATTCCTCTTGAGGAATACACCTTCTCCAAACACAATCATGTCCCTCGAAGAAAAGGAAAGGATCGTCCCAGTGGTATCTCCTCGAATCCGACTTCAGTCGATCAATGCTGCTCCTAGTCCAACCATGGTAAACCTGCTTGGAGACAAGATAGTTCACCATGTTGGCATACCACAGGACTGAGTCAATAACACAAATTTACTCGTCTGGGAAGGTCTCTCTAATCCGCTCAGAATCAGGAGAATCCTTAAGTTCAATCCAAGAAAGTTGATCAGCCACAACATTCTTCACTCCAGGTTTATCTTTTATCTCCAAATCAAATTCCTGGAGGAGTAAAATCTGCCTAAGAAGACGTGCCTTCGCATCCTTCTTTTCCATTAAATATCGAATGGTTGTGTGATCAGTGTACATTGTCACCTTAGAGCCCAAAATATATGACCTGGACTTCTCGAGGGCCCATACTACAGCGAGCATTTCCTTTTCAGTCATTGTGTAATTCTTCTGTGTAGGGTCTAATATTTTGCTTGTGTAATGGATCACAAACAGGATACCCTCTCATCGTTATCCTAACACGGCTCCTATAGTAAAATCTGAAGCATAGTCATGATCTCAAAGGGGAGAGACCAGTCAGGAGCTTGTAGGATAGGCGAGGCACAAATCTTCATCTTCAAGAGATCAAAGGCCTCCAAACACCTGTGATTTACAATGAACTCTGTGTCTTTCCCTAAGATCTCTGTCAGTGGGTGGGCGATCTTTGAAAAATCCTGAATAAATCTCCTATGAAATCCAACATGCCCTAGAAAAAACCTCACTGACTTCACGTTGGTAGGTGGATCGAGTGTCTTGATCACCTCCACCTTGACAGGGTCAACCTCCATTCCCCTTTTGGAGATGACATGCCCCAACACGATACCCTCCATCACCATAAAGTGACTCTTCTCCTAGGAGAGTACCAGATTCACCTCTCTACACCTCTTGAGGACTCGGTCCAAGTGCGCTAAACATGTATCAAAGGAATCACCATGAACCGAGAAGTCATCCATGAACATTTCCAAGAAATCTCCCACCATCTCCGCAAATATGGCGATCATGCACCGCTGAAAAGTGCATGGGGCATTGCAAAGCCCGAATGGCATGCGCCTGAAAGCATAAGTGTTGAATGGACATGTGAATGTGGTCTTTTCCTGGTCCTCAGGAGCTATTGCTACCTGAGTTTAGCCTAAGTACCCGTCAAGATAATATAAGAACTCTTTTCCTGCGAGTCTCTCCAAGATTTGATCGATAAAAGGCAAGGAAAAGTGGTCTTTCTTGGTCGTGGCATTCAGGTGCCTGTAGTCGACACAGACACGCCACAACGTGGGTACTCGTGTCGCGATCTCTATCCCCTCCTCGTTGGTGACCATCTGAACTTCTGACTTCTTCACGACAACATGAAGCGGGGCCACCCACTTGGAGTCAGAAATAAGGTATATAAACCCTGCCTCGCACCATTTCTCAATCTCTTTCTTCACAACTTCCTGTAGATTGGGGTTAAGTCTCCTATGGAACTCACGGGAAGGTCTCTCATTATCCTCAGTAAAAAAGTGATGCGAGCAGAGAGCGGGGTTGATCCCCATGAGATCCGACACTGTCCAGCTGATGAATACTCATTCATCACTCTTTATTCTTATATTTTAGCTACAAAAACCTTTGCAAATACATGTAGATATATGTAAATACAAATAATTACCAAAAGCATGCATTGTGTAAAAACCTATAATTAGCATGTTTTTGTGCAAAAATAAAAGAATAAAGATTAAAAAGAAAAAGAGGGAATATTTAGAATAAATATTGAGCAACCTAACCCAAGGGAGGGCTCAGCATGGGCCTGACCGCATAAAAGCCAAAGTAGAGGGAGATAGGGGCTCATGTGTAAGTATTTATGTAAATAAAATAAAGATATTTTCCTCACCAAAAATATGCTTGTAAATACTTGTATATATTTATAAAATATAAAAACAAAAGAAAAAGTTAAAAATCAAAAAAGAATTAAAACACCCCTTTCATCATGTACATAAACCACTTCTATGTATTTATTTAACCTTGTAAATAAACAAAATTAATTTCCAAACTTTTTGTAAATATTCTATGTTATATAAATAAAATAAAAACAATTAAAACAAAAGCAAAATAAAAATAACAAAATTAAAAATACAAAAATATATTGCACATATACCATGTATATAGATATACGTATATATTTATTTTACCTATGTAAATAAATAATTAAAATAAAATAAAAATACCTTTTTATTCCTTGTTTTATAATGAAAATAAATAAAATATAAAATAGGAATAAAATTGCACAAAAATAATAATTAAAAAAATCAAAAATCAAAACCCTATATATTGTATATATACCTATGTATAGTGCTACATTGTATATAGCTTATTTTTATTTCGAAAAAATTATTAAAAATCACTAAAAAATAGAAAAAATAAAATAAAAATATTTCATGTTTTAACTTTTTGCAAAATCGGCCATTTGCTGCCTTAATTTTCACCTTCAAGATACAGCCACGTGGCCGATTCCTGTTGGCTCCTGAGGATGTTGACCGCCCGGTCAACTACCCCCCCCCCCCCAGGACCACCTTCTGTGGATTTAAGCGCCCGACCCGACTTCCCTAATTTCTAGCGCCTAAACCCGATTGAATCCCACCTAAACCCCGGGTCCGTTTCACTCCTGCCACATCCGACATCCTCGTCGGGGCATCCACCTCGGGATCCACGCCCTACCCGAGCCATCTTTCCCGGACCCCTCCAGCGTACATAAGCGAGCTCCGCCACCTCATTTCACCATCTTTGGTCACTTGTCTCCACCCCCAGTGAGCTCCAGAGAGTCCGCTAGAGTGACAGCTTGCGTCTCGACCTGTCGAAGCGAGGAGAGGGAGCTTGGCCATCGATCCGGCGAGCTACGCCGCCGCTGCTCCGCCACCTGCGTGAGCACCGAGCCTCGGAGGGAGACGATCCTTGAGGCGACGACCAGGAGCTTCAGCAGCTCCTCCCCAGTCTCTCCGACCACCCAGGTAGCTCCGATAGCTTATCTTTTTCTCTGATTTCCATTTACCCCCAAATCGCGCCGCCGCCGTTCATCTTCGATTCCCATCGTTTTCGACCACTACTCGATCATCGGGCATTGACATAGCCCTCGCCTTCCTCCCGCGCACCTTCTCCACGTTTCCATCCAACCCAGCTCGCACAGGAGCTGGGAGTCGGGCTCCTCCGTCCACCCCTTCGCCGTAGTTCGCCACTTCGACCCACGAGCCCCCTTCACCTCACCTAACCGGGTCGAGGCAGTTTGCCCTCGACCCGTGAGTCTTCTGGTTCACTTTGCATGTCGAAACGAAGGCAATCTGAGACCCTTCGTCATCCAGCCAGGAGGCTTAGCTCCACCGACCTCGCCCGAGCTCCTCGGAGCTCGGCTCGATCATCGGAGCCCACCACCAGACGCGGGAGCACTACACGTCTCTTCTCCGACCTTCAGAGTGCTCCCAGGAGGAGCCTAGCGCACGCACGAGGCCGGCGAGTCTCGCCGGTGACCTGTTCTTCCAGGACCCTCCGTCGTCGTTCGATCACTCTCACGCTCCAGGCGCCATCTGGACCGTTCATCCCTGGAGCTGCTTTCGATGTTAGATCTGAGGAGAGTGATCTCAGCCGTTGGATCACATGCTACCCCGCTTCCACGCCGTCAAATGCTCCACGTGGCGCGAATCCAGCAGTCCGCTTAATAAAGGGTAATTTACCCTTAGGCCCTCTTTAGTATTTTATTTAGCTTTTAGTCTTGTAATTAAGTAGCATAATTGTTTAAGTTCTAGGATATTTGCATAGAAACCCTGGTGCTTGTCTTTATTTGCTCATATACCCATGTACGTTGTATGCCACGTGCTTCATCACGTGTTTGTCTGGTTTATTTGCAATAGAGGCCCCTGTAGTTCTGGTTGTTCTTTCTTGAATGAAATCTTTTACTTATTTGCATTTATACCCCTGTGCGTGGTTTATTTGAGCATCATTATATTTTGGGTATTTTGCAGATAGGCCCCTGGACTTTTGGTACATGTTACCAATAAGTCCTCGGGACTTATTTTTATTACATTTGGGTCCCTTAGTGCCCCAGGCACGCGCGTGGCGCGTGTTTTGCTGGGAAAATTGCACCAGACCCCCCAGACTCTTGGGTATTTGCACTTCGGTCCCTATGCACAGTGCCCTTCCTTTATTTTTGAATAAAATAGCAAAACACCTCCAAATCTAACGAAAATTGGAAACATGGCTCCTGTCATGGTGTAAAATTTTCGTAGATTTTTTAGGACATTTTTGATTTCGTTTGGTATTTTTAAAAAATCAAAAACCTTCATTTTTGTTACACTCTAACTTGAAAAATCACAAAAAAATATTAAAACTCACTTAAAAATTCCACAAAAATTAGCTACTGTCTATTTTGCTTAGTTTGATTTTCTAGCCAATTTTGGCTATTTTTCATTATCTAAAACACCTAAAAATTGAAAAACACTCAAAAACTTATAAAAATTCTAGTAAATAGATTAAAAATCTAAAAACAATAAAATTGGTGCCTAAATTTTCCTTTTTAATACTCTTTACAGGAAAATTACCTTCCAGCTAATTTGGGGGCTTTAGATACTTTATCTAAGCCCTTTTAGCTCGGCTGGACAGTACCTTGTATTTCTGCCACTTTTTGATTTTTAGAAAATTAAATAAACATCAGAAAATTATCAAAAATTCACCAAAAACACTAAAAATTATAAAACACACAAAAATATTTTTGTTTGAGTTTTTGGTTGATTTTTAGTGCTTTAAATAAATTGTTGAAATGTGTGTTTCTTTGTTTTCCTTATTTTCTTAATACATTAAAAATCAAAAAAATATAAAATAAATTAAAAACCACTAAAAATATTCTCTTCTATTATTTTATTTCTTTTTACTACTTTGTAGGCCGAGAGGCCAACCCGTGCTCCTTGAGTTCGACCCTGGTCGCTATACCAGGTTAATCCAATAGCAGGACCGCTGTTTTGAGTTTTGACCGATTTTATCTATTTTGAGTGGTTCATTTTTCTTGATTAACATAGTCTGATCGCTTGGGTCGCAACGACCTATTCAGTACCTTATACTAGAGTGCTCAAGGCTTGTCATCATAATGGCGCCGTTGCCGGGGATCACGGCTTAGTAGTTTTTATTTTATCTTTATTTTTGTTTTCGCGGGTTTTCGCGGCTCTTTCAGAGCTCGCGACTTTTCGCGGCTTTTGTCTATATTTTTTTTTGTTTTATTTTGTTTTATTTTCTTTTTCTTTTATTTTTATTTTTGTTTTATTTTGAGTGTTTATTTTAGCTTGTATTTTTGCATATATACCCTCATTTTCAGTTTCATTTATTTCCTATTTATTTTTATTTGATTATCTTGGTCTGACCACTCATCTCTTTTTCTTGCGAGGGCCCGAGGACCGCGGAGGCGACTCTCGAGGAGCCGGTGCAACCGAGGAACTTGGAGGCGGCTTCCTTCTCTACGAAGCCGCAGGAGAGAGCGAGAGAGAGAGAGAGTTGAGTGGGTGAGGTTAGATTAGGTTTTATTTCTATTATTATTGTAATAATACAGGGACTCTCAGAGACAGGACTTGGACTTTGCTTGAACACTTAGCGGGTCTGTTTCGCCGAGCACCGGTGTGCTCGGGGGACCCTTAGGAGATTTTCGCGGTTTTTGACGCGGTTTTCTTTTTCTTTTCTTACTGCCTTTTCCGGTGTTTACGCAGTTTTTGATCGAGCCCCTAGACTTAGGATTTTCACTTGCTTGAGCCGTAATTAGTAGGGTCCCCACACCTAATTGCTTGTTTGTTCCTATAGAGCGCTAATTGGACTCACTAATAATCAACTAATAAAAATAATCGACTCATCTCCTTGGTAGCCTACGTGCCGCAGCTCACCCTGTAAAGCGCTTTCTCCTACCCCCGATTTGTCGGGCAGAGGAGGGGTGGGCCAAGACCGGACCCTTTGGCTTGGAGGTCGGTGACCAGTTAGACGGTTCTGCATGTAGAAATTGCTCGTCTAGGACTCGGCTTTTCCCGTTGCATCATTTAGGTAGTTTACTTTCAGTCTTTAAATTCTGCGCGGATCACTTGCATGTAGAGTGCTGGAGACAAGGTACGCATTTCTGACTCAGCATGCATCATTGATTTCATCGCGCATCGGCTTTTTCGTCTTCTCCCCCTGTTTTGGACTAAATAACCAGGAGAACCGAAAAATTCGTTAGGCCGTTTGTTTTTATTTGAAAAATATTAAAAAGAAAAACCATAAAATTGGGACTGGATAACACTATTGATCTTAAAATACGCTCACCCTAAAAAATTTTTTGTCTTGGGAGAGCAACCCCCTCATTGTATGGTTTGGTTGCGCGAGAGAGTGACCCCGCACCCTAGGTAGAGCCCTCCGGTGCTAGTCCCGACTGATTACCGACTCTTCCGTGCGGGCCAGTCGGTTGGGGTAGCATCGGGTATCCTAACAGGTCACGTAAGCGCTCTGATATCTTGTGTGTTCACCTAATAAAAATTGACAAGATAATTTGACCGAACTTTCATGGTCTTCAGCTCGCGTTGCGTTGGTAAACCGGGGGTTTGCTTTGTGATCATAGTTTCTCCATATCTCATCCGCCCTACTCGCCAGATCAAGATGATGGGTAGACGCTCTCTTAGGCAGCCTCTGGTTGCACCGCTCTCGGGCACGTCTACCCAGTCATCTAGGTTGGCTCGCGAGAGCCAAGACCAGCTCTCCGAGCCCCGAGTACGACTCCGCCCTATTCCCCCTCGACCCCCTTTCTTTCAGACCTCAGAGACATGAGCCCGAGGAGAGATTGATGGATTTGACAGCACCTGAGTTGGGCTCATTTGATTTTGCAGACGTCATGGTCGGCAGTTCTGAGGATCGCTCCCGTCAGCCTGAGAACTTCGTATTGGATCAGGGAGCGATCAACTCCACCCTGATCGCCTCGTTAGAGACCGTCCAGCAGCAGCTGAGGGATCAGGGAGCATTTATGCTCGACATGAGGAGAGAGATGGAGCAGATGCGAGCAGAGAGAGCAGAGCGAGAGCAGAGGAGAGAGGGACTGAGGATCCCAGATGATGCGGACGCAGCAGCCACAGCAGCAGCAGCAGCCGCAGCAGCGGCAGGAGGACCACCGAGACCGATGCTGGAGTTACACAACCCCGGTTCAACGCTGACGCACCACTAGGTAGTACTTCCAGCGATCGTGGGGGACTTCAAGTTCCCCCCAAACACTTTGTAGCTACTCCCCCGCTTCCACGGACTCGCGACAGAGGAGCCCCATCTCCACCTCCAGGAGTTCTTGATGATATGCAGCACTGTCCACGATCGTCAGGTGGACCAGGACACGATCAAGATGATCGCCTTCCCCTTCTCCTTAGCTGACAGAGCAGCCACCTGGCTGAAACACTTGGGGAAGTTTGTCTACACATGGGAGCAGCTCTGCACCGAGTACTTGAACAAGTACTATCCACTCGGGCGGACGAATGCAGCGAGGGCCCTGATCAGCAACTTCTCCATGCTCCCCAACGAGCAGTTTCACGAGGCATGGGAGAGGTTCCGAGAGCTCACAGACAGATGCCCGCACCACGACATTTCCAAGCCGAACCTAGTTCAGAGCTTCTTCAGCGGGTTGACACCAGAGCTCCAGGGTCTGGTGAACGCTTCTTGCGGCGGGTCCTATTTCGCCAAGGACCACGACCAGGTCTGGGCCATTTACGAGGAGATGGCCGAGAATTACATGGTGATGTCCCAGACCCGATTGTACACACAGAGACCCCAGCAGCAGCCAGGACCCGTGCAGTACCAGAAGATAGCACGGGTCGATGCCGGTCCATCCAGTTCATCCGCAGTTGCAGCAGCACAGGCAGAGTCGTCCGCTGCGGATATGGGCATCATCAGCGAGAAGTTGGACCGGATGGAGCTGATCGAGAAGAAGCAGTGCCAGAGCATCACGCAGATGGAGCATATGGCACAGACTCTGAGCGACATGAAGACCCAGCTCATGTGTCTCCAGGAGGCACAGACGGCTTCACAGCCCCGTCTTCAGTCGCGAGGCGACACCGGCAGCAGCAGCAGCTCGTCCCAGCGCTCCAGCACCTTGCAGCAGCCTAGACAGGTTCACCTTGTATAGGCGGAGCCGTACCAGCAGCAACAACCCTCTTACCAGTCCCCACCATCTCCAGATATGCAGATGGTGGTATACCAGCCGGATCAGCCTCTGGCAGTACTCCCGCCAGCCCCCTACGATGCAGAACCGTTGATGGATGTCAACGGGATTTGGTATGACCGCCCCCAGCCTAGGATCCGACGAGACCATCCCGGATTCAGGTGGGGGAGTGGAGGTACCCAGCCCCAGCAGCAGCCAGCCGGTCAGGGAGGGCAGTATGGCCAACAGAGAGATCACCAGCCGCAGCAGCAGCCCCCAGCATACCAGTCACACCAGCCTTCATCCTTCGTTCCGCGTCCCTATCATCAGCAGGGACAGTCGTGGAGACGTGAGCAGCAGGCTCACCCATCACAGCAGCAGCATCCTTCCTCCTACCCCTCTTACCAGCAGCACCAGTTCTAACAGCCTCAGCACCAGAGAGGCTACCCGTCGGGCTCCCATGAGAGCCCCGCCTTGGATGACATAGCCCGCCTCCTCACGGACCAGCAGGCTACATTTAGACGGGAGATGGACGAGTTCCGCCAGGAGATGCGGGACCTTGTGAGAGGGAAGGCCGCCATTCCTGCACAGATTGAGCCGAATCCGAACAACCTGAAGAGGAAATCTGAGCAGGTAGTTTCCACTGAGTACGCCACTCCTAGTGATCCATTTGTTGATACATCTTCGGATCTGTTTGATGCTGATTTTGTTGCACTTAGGAGCGGTAGGACACCAGCAGGCGGCGGCGCCTCGTCTGAGCTACACCACGAGGATACTTCCGGGGCGCCACATGAGGAGGAGGAGAGCGGTACTGAGGCCGCTACAGATGATGATGGTGGCACTGATGCCACCAAGGGATGTTGATTCCACCGGCGGTACTGAGGCCGCCGCTTCACCAGTTAGAGGAGGTGGTGCCGATGCCACCAGAGTAGCCGAGCCAGCCCGCGGTACTGAAGCCGCAAGACGTCCAGTTGCAGAGCCAGCCCGAGGTGGTACTGAGGCCACTGGTGTTTGTTTTGATAGAGATGTTGTTTTTCCTCGTGTTGATGTATCTCAGAACTCTATTTTGAATAAAGGAAAAGGTTTAGCTTCTTCTGGTCCCACTGTGGTGAGTGATGTATGTGTGGATCCGGCCGTCGAGCCGTCTAGGCCTTTTCCTAGTCCTTCATCTGCGAAGGACCCTGTGATCCCCTTCCCTAGAGCCCTTCAGATGGGGAAGGGGAAGAAAAAAGAAAAAGATCCAAAAAAGAGAGAGCAGGAGGAGTTCAGCCAGAGCATGATAGACAGATTTCACATACAGCTGACCCTCCAGGAGGCTTTGCAGCACATTCCCCTTCTTCAGCGATCTTTGAGAGACAGGACTACAGTCAGGAGGAGGAGGAGGAACCACACTTCAGAGATCCATGTACTGACGAAAGCCACGTGTTTTGCGATCCAGAACCGTCTGCCAGCCAAGCGGCCAGATTCAGGGGCCCCGTATGTCAGATGCCAGATTAGTAAGCAGAGGTTCGACCGGACTCTATTGGATAGCGGATCGTCGATCAACCTTCTTCTGGCAGCCCTTCTCGACCGCTTCGAGTTGGGCACTCTTCGACAGAGCAGGACAGTCCTTCAGTTCGCTGATCGATCTGTCAAGAGGCCGAAGGGGTTGTTGTGAGACGTTATCGTCACGATTCAGGGCGTGAAATTCCCCGTGGACTTCGTAGTGTTGGACATGGAGATCCCTGATTCAGTGGCCGATACCCCCATCATCCTTGGTCGTCCGTTCTTGGCCACAGCCAAGGCGGTGACTGATCATGACAGCGGGAAGGTATACTTTCGCGTCGAGGGCGAGAGTATACAAATAGAGACGGTCGAGGACTACAGAGCCAGAGAGAGAGCACGCTCAGAGGCTAGCACAGATTCAGAGCAGCTGACAGACGCCGAGCCAGACATCCACCAGGACTGTGATTTTGTGATCACAGACGACGAGGCAGCATGGGCAGATCCTGCAGCACAGGCCATCCTCTCATTTTCAGATACAGTTGATGCCGAGATGATAGCAGAGGAGAGTCTGGAGAGCACAGCCCTGGTTCAGGATACCGCTGAGGCAGCAGAGCCGGTCCTTGATCGCGACACGATTTTCAGTGATGGTGGTGCTGAGGCCACCTTGCTTTACAGTGGTACTGATGCCACCACGGTTGATACAGATCCCTCGGATTCAGAGTCTGAGTGGGCAGATTGTGATGATCAGATGCCAGACTTGAGTCCACCTGAGCCTACAGATGAGGAGGAGGTAGATGCAGAGCAGATCAGAGACAGCACAGTTGAGCAGCCTTCTCCAGATCCAGTTTGCGAGAGTTCACTTTCTTTCTCCCAGGCAGATTTGGCAGACTTAGCAGCACTGACACATTTCCTTCTGCAGCCAGATTTGCCAGCACCCAGCTGTCCAGAGCTGAAGCCGCTCCCTACTTCGCTGAAGTATCGGTTCCTTGCGGGCGAGCCTGAGATGTACCCAGTCATCATCTTCGCCGATCTGACTGGAGAGCAAGAATCCCGTTTGATGGGGGTTCTTGAAAAGAACCGCAAGGCAATCGGATGGAGCATAGCAGATCTCCATGGGATTAGTCCATCAGTGTGCTCCCACCATATCTATCTCGAGGAGGGGGTGAAGCCGTCACGTGAGTTCCAGCGGCGGCTGAACCCCAACCTGAGAGAGGTCGTGATGAAGGAAATATCGAAATGGTGGAGTGCAGATTTTATTTATCCCATTTCCGACTCCAAGTGGGTCAGCCCCTTGCATGTGGTGCCCAAGAAGACGGGCATCACGACTGTGATCAGTGA
The DNA here is from genome assembly GCA_037367405.1 of Ottelia alismoides. NCBI lineage: Eukaryota > Viridiplantae > Streptophyta > Magnoliopsida > Alismatales > Hydrocharitaceae > Ottelia > Ottelia alismoides. Next base: position 581,805 of record JAZKJV010008504.1, read on the forward strand.
GTCGGGAGAGGAGATTGCTACACGAGTACCCACCTCTTGGAGGGTCTGTGTTGACTACAGGAGACTCAACCAGGCCACCAAGAAGGACCATTTCCCCCTGCCTTTTGTTGACCAGATCATTGAGAGACTAGCAGGGAAGAGCCATTATTGCTTCCTGGATGGGTACTCGGGCTACAACCAGGTGGCCATCGCTCCTGAGGACCAGGAGAAGACCACCTTTACCTGTCCCTTCGGTACATATGCCTTCCGACGCATGCCATTTGGGCTATGCAACGCCCCTGCGACTTTTCAGAGATGCATGCTATCGATCTTTTCGGACATGGTAGGGGAGTGTTTGGAGGTCTTCATGGACGATTTCTCGGTCTACGGCGACGGATTCGACTCCTGTCTTGACTGCCTAGACCGAGTGCTCCAGCGATGTATTGAGTACCATTTGGTTCTATCTTGGGAGAAGAGTCACTTCATGGTGACTCAAGGGACGGTGCTTGGCCACATCATCTCCAACAGGGGCATGGAGGTTGATCCGGCCAAGGTTGATGTCATTAGGAAACTCGCACCGCCGTCCAATCTGAGGCAGCTACGGTCATTCCTGGGGCACGTTGGATTTTATAGGAGATTTATTCAGGATTTCAGCAGGATTGCCCGACCGTTGACTGACCTCTTGACGAAAGACACCGAGTTCCTTGTCGATGACAAGTGTCTTTCGTCCTTTGCGACTCTCCAGCAGTGTGTTATTGAGGCTCCTGTCCTACAGCCGCCTGATTGGTCTCTCCCATTCGAGATCATGACGGATGCCTCCGATTTTGCCGTAGGGGCAGTGCTGGGACAGAGGAGGGATGGAGTTCCATTTGCCATTCACTACGCTAGCCGCACATTGGATTCCGCCCAGCGGAATTACATGGTCACAGAGAAGGAGATGCTAGCCGTAGTGTTTGCCCTAGATAAGTTTCGATCGTATATCATTGGATCTAGAGTGACTTTGTACACAGATCACACCGCCATCAGGTACCTTATGGCAAAGAAGGATGCCAAGGCCAGATTGACTAGATGGATCCTTCTACTCCAGGAGTTCGACATAGAGATCAAGGATAAGCCTGGAGTCAAGAATGTGGTGGTGGAACATCTCTCCCGTTTAGAGCAGCCTGAGGAGTCTGAGCAGATTGACCCCATTCGAGATACCTTCCCAGATGAGGCGATCCTTGCTATCGCCTCACTCCCGTGGTACGCCGATATTGTGAACTTTCTCGTTGCTGGGAAAGTCCCACAAGATTGGCCCAGGCAGAGGCTTGAGACCTTCCTTGCGAAGGCCAAGTCCTACCATTGGGAGGATCCCATCCTTTACCACGAAGAGGGGATAGCGTCTGGCGTCGGTGTATTCCTCAGGAGGAACACCATAGCGTCCTCACTTACTGCCACAAGCTTGAGGCAGGAGGACATCATTCTGGGAGGAGAACGGCACAGAAAGTGCTCCAATCCGGTTTGTGGTGGCCTACCCTCTTCAAGGACTCAGATGAGTTCGTGAAGAGGTGTACTGACTGTCAGAGGATGGGCACTTGTGGACAGCGTGATATGATGTCGATGCAGCCCATTCACTTCTGTGAGGTTTTTGACGCATGGGGCATCGATTTCATGGGTCCATTCCCTAAGAGTCAGGGATTTGAGTACATTCTGTTGGCCGTAGATTATGTTAGTCGTTGGGTGGAGGCTATCCCCGCCCGAGCCGCTGATGCAAGGACAGTTTGCAGATTTTTGAGGAAGCACATCATCACGCAGTTCGGGGTTCCACGAGTTCTGATTTTTGATGGGGGATCTTACTTCATCAACGACCAGGTAAAGGCCCTTGCTAGCGAGTTCGGTATAGACCATCGTGTGGCTACACCTTACCATCCACAGACGAATGGTCTAGCCGAAGTGTCGAATAGGGAGATTAAGACTGTATTGCAGAAAGTCGTCCGCCCTGACCGAAAGGATTGGTCACAGCTTTTGGACTCGGTCTTGTGGGCATATAGGACGTCTTTCAAGACACCTTTGGGCACATCTCCCTTTCGCCTCGTGTATGGCAAGCCGTGCCATTTACCTGTTGAGCTGAGGCACAAGTCACTTTGGGCAGTTACAGATATTCTTATGGATCCAGATGGTATGGGAGACCAGAGGAGGGCAGAGCTGGCTGCCCTGGAGGAGCTTAGAGATTCAGCTTTCTCAAACAGCCTACATTATAAAGAGAAAGTGAAGGAGTGGCATGATTCTCATATCAACCACAAGCATTTTGAGATTGGACAGAGAGTATGGCTGTTTGATGCGAGGCTACGTTTATTTCCAGGGAAGCTACAGAGCAAATGGAAGGGACCCTACTTGGTCAGAAAGGTACACGACAACGGTAGCATTGACATATCTGAGTTGTCTTCTGAGAGTACCTTTAGAGTGAACGGCCAGCGGCTCAAGCCATTTCTAGATCATGAGCCGCGGGTCGCTGATCTTGCCCCTATTCATTTTGCGTGAGATGTGGTCTTTGACTCACATCTAATGCATATCACGCCTGAGTTTCACTGATCTTCCGCCTTGTATAGATCCAGATGTCCATATCACCACATTCTTTAGTCCCACGTCCCTTTCTTCATCTTGTGATTATGCTATACTTAGGGTGCACTTTACCCTAAGTATAGGGGGGACGTGTGACCTTTTGGGTATTTCTTTTGTTCCTGCCTACCCCTGTTTTTGCTGCCTATACTTAGGGGTATTTCACCCTAAGTATGGGGGGGTAGACCCTGTACATTCTCCACTCAGGTTTTCCCTTAGTATACAGCCTGCTATACTTAGGATTATTTGATCCTAAGTATTGGGGGAAGACCCGAGACTTCTGTTGACTTTTTCTATTTCATTCTTCCTTGTATATAACCTTTCTTTTCACTTCCCTATACCTAGCACGAGTTATGTCTTCTTCATCGCTCTTGACTCTGAGGACATCGTTCGAGCTAAGTATAGGGGGTGTGTATATATTTCATATATACTTTAGCCATAACTCGTACTTTGTGTGAGTGTGTTAATAAATAAAATGGCTAAAAATCAAAAAAATTAAAAAATTTTCATGTACATAAACATTCTTTTATTTGCACATAAATAGCTAGTGTACAAATTATTTTTGTAAAAATGATTTCAAAAATCTTTTGTGTAAAGCTTGTGTAAATATTTTCTTATCAAAATTATGTATATAGTACAAAATTTTTCCAAAATGTTTTGAAAATCAAAAGTTTGCAAAAATCTTGTGTAAATATGTGTAAATATCTTTTTGCAAAACTTGCACTTCATGCATCATTCATTCATGATTTCAAAACATTTTTCAAAAATTTTGCATGATTGTAAAATTTGTGTAAATAAGCATCTTTTGTACATATGTATATAGTTTTTCTGGATGATGGTTGACATTTAAACTAGCCTGGAATCAAATTGAGAAATGGAGCTTGATTAAGATCTTAATCCACCTAACTTCTAAGAGGAACCTTATAGGGCTTAGGTTTAAGGCTTTTCAGGTCCATGGTGACTTAATTCTTTGAGTCCACTAGGCTATGATCACATGTCATCTCAATGAGCCTAAGTAGAGCACTTAACAACAACACATGACTCATATAGACAATGGCTTTACTTGGACACCAGCACTATGCACCGAGCTCTCTACGGATGAGGTGGTGAGGAGGCAGTCTTCCTTGACTTGGGGTAGCATATGAGGGTAGTACTTCTAGGCGGAACCTCTCTTCTTCTTTTAGTGAAGGAAGTGCGTCTCAACTTGGTCTGGTTGCCATGAGGTCTAACGACGGGAGTTGTGGGTTGCAATAAAGCTTCAAAAGCGGGATAGTCTACTGGCTCAAGAGGAAAAACTCCTTGTACATATGCTGCACATGTATATGTTGTACAGATGCACTTGAAAAAAAATGCAAAAAGAAAAGAACTTCAAAAAAGTGGTGGGTCTGAGAGAAAATGATAATCCCACCGGAGTATGTATATAGAGTGCAATAAGCAAAGCTTGGTTTCATGATCCACCTGTTGTAGCTTGCAGCAGGGAGACTTGGCTACACTGGTCAAGCTCCCAAGGGTACTTGGCTACACTGGCCTTGACCCATTCTCTTCTTCCTCCTCTTCTTGAGCCGGTTGAAATTGAACTTAGAAGGGAATACCCCACTCCTCGAGGAAAGAGTGGCCAGACTGAGGTCATAGAGTTACCTTGTTGGGGAGGGTTGTCAAGTTGCCATTTCTGAGGTGGAGAGCTTAGACCTCACATTCACAGGACAAGAAAAGATTCATGGTCTTCAGGGTTTGTGATTGATGACTTGTTCTGATCTGGAGCATTGAGGAGTCTTGGTTATAGATTAGTGGAACTTGGAGGCTGTTGAGTTTTAAGCTTAAGTCTAAATAAGGTTCTGACACATTAATAATCCAAAGATCTGATCGAGCTCCATACCCCAATTTAATGAAGGCAAGTTTTAATAATCAACCTTGATCCATGTACATCCTCTTTTTCTTTTTCTTTCTTTCTTTTTCACTTCTTTTTCAAATAAGTGTTTGCTAAGGGACTAGCAAAGTTAAGTATAGGGGGGTGATGAATACTCATTCATCACTCTTTATTCTTATATTTTAGCTACAAAAACCTTTGCAAATACATGTAGATATATGTAAATATAAATAATTACCAAAAGCATGCATTGTGTAAAAACCTATAATTAGCATGTTTTTGTGCAAAAATAAAAGAATAAAGATCAAAAAGAAAAAGAGGGAAATATTTAGAATAAATATTGAGCAACCTAACCCAAGGGAGGGCTCAGCATGGGCCTGACCGCATAAAAGCCAAAGTAGAGGGAGATAGGGGCTCATGTGTAAGTATTTATGTAAATAAAATAAAGATATTTTCCTCACCAAAAATATGCTTGTAAATACTTGTATATATTTATAAAATATAAAAACAAAAGAAAAAGTTAAAAATCAAAAAAGAATTAAAACACCCCTTTCATCATGTACATAAACCACTTCTATGTATTTATTTAACCTTGTAAATAAATAAAATTAATTTCCAAACTTTTTGTAATTATTCTATGTTATATAAATAAAATAAAAACAATTAAAATAAAAGCAAAATAAAAATAGCAAAATTAAAAATACAAAATTATATTGCACATATACCATGTATATAGATATACGTATATATTTATTTTACCTATGTAAATAAATAATTAAAATAAAATAAAAATACCTTTTTATTCCTTGTTTTATAATGAAAATAAATAAAATATAAAATAGGAACAAAATTGCACAAAAATAATAATTAAAAAAATCAAAAATCAAAACCCTATATATTGTATATATACCTATGTATAGTGCTACATTGTATATAGCTTATTTTTATTTCGAAAAAATTATTAAAAATCACTAAAAATAGAAAAAAATAAAATAAAAATATTTCATGTTTTAACTTTTTGCAAAATCGGCCATTTGCTACCTTAATTTTCACCTTCAAGATACAGCAACGTGGCTGATTCCTGTTGGCTCCTGGGGATGTTGACCGCCCGGTCAACTACCCCCCCCCCCCCAGGACCACCTTCTGCGGATTTAAGCGCCTAACCCGACTTCCCTAATTTCTAGCGCCTAAACCCGATTGAATCCCACCTAAACCCCGGGTCCGTTTCACTCCTGCCACATCCGACATCCTCGTCGGGGCATCCACCTCGGGATCTGCGCGCCTCCACGCCCTACCCGAGCCATCTTTCCCGGACCCCTCCAGCGTACATAAGCGAGCTCCGCCACCTCATTTCACCATCTTTGGTCACTTGTCTCCACCCCCAGTGAGCTCCAGAGAGTCCGCTAGAGTGACAGCTTGCGTCTCAACCTGTCGAAGCGAGGAGAGGGAGCTTGGCCATCGATCCGGCGAGCTACGCCGCCGCTGCTCCGCCACCTGCGTGAGCACCGAGCCTCGGAGGGAGACGATCCTTGAGGCAACGACCAGGAGCTTCAGCAGCTCCTCCCCAGTCTCTCCGACCACCCAGGTAGCTCCGATAGCTTATCTTTTTCTCTGATTTCCATTTACCCCCAAATCGTGCCGCCGCCGTTCATCTTCGATTCCCATCGTTTCCGACCACTACTCGATCATCGGGCATTGCCATAGCCCTCGCCTTCCTCCCGCGCACCTTCTCCACGTTTCCATCCAACCCAGCTCGCACAGGAAATGGGAGTCGGGCTCCTCCGTCCACCCCTTCGTCGGAGTTCGCCACTTCGACCCACGAGCCCCCTTCACCTCGCCTAACCGGGTCGAGGCAGTTTGCCCTCGACCCGTGAGTCTTCTGGTTCACTTTGCAGGTCGAAACGAAGGCCATCTGAGGCCCTTCGTCATCCAGCCAGGAGGCTTAGCTCCGCCAACCTTGCCCGAGCTCCTCGGAGCTCGGCTCGATCATCGGAGCCCACCACCAGACGCGGGAGCACTCCACGTCTCTTCTCCGACCTTCAGAGTGCTCCCAGGAGGAGCCTAGCGCACGCACGAGGCCGACGAGTCTCGCCGGTGACCTGTTATTCCAGGACCCTCCGTCGCCGTTCGATCACTCTCACGCTCCAGGCGCCATCTGGACCGTTCATCCCTGGAGCTGCTTTCGACGTCAGATCTGAGGAGAGTGATCTCAGCCGTTGGATCACGTGCTACCCCGCTTCCACGCCATCAGATGCTCCACGTGGTGCGAATCCAGCAGTCCGCTTAATAAAGGGTAATTTACCCTTAGGCCCTCTTTAGTATTTTATTTAGCTTTTAGTCTTGTAATTAAGTAGCATAGTTGTTTAAGTTCTGGGATATTTGCATAGAAACCCTGGTGCTTGTCTTTATTTGCTCATATACCCATGTGCGTTGTATGCCACGTGCTTCATCACGTGTTTGTCTAGTTTATTTGCAATAGAGGCCCCTGTAGTTCTGGTTGTTCTTTCTTGAATGAAATCTTTTACTTATTTGCATTTATACCCCTGTGCGTGGTTTATTTGAGCATGTGCGTTATATTTTGGGTATTTTGCAGATAGGCCCCTGGACTTTTGGTACCTGTTACCAATAAGTCGTCGGGACTTATTTTTATTACATTTGGGTCCCTGAGTGCCCCAGGCACGCGCGTGGTGCGTGTTTTGCTGGGAAAATTGCACCAGACCCCCCAGACTCTTGGGTATTTGCACTTCGGTCCCTGTGCACAGTGCCCTTCCTTTATTTTTGAATAAAATAGCAAAACACCTCCAAATCTAACGAAAATTGGATACATGGCTCCTGCCATGGTGTAAAATTTTCGTAGATTTTTTAGGACATTTTTTATTTCGTTTGATATTTTTAAAAAATCAAAAACCTTCATTTTTGTTACAGTCTAACTTGAAAAATCACAAAAAAATATTAAAACTCACTTAAAAATTCCACAAAAATTAGCTACTGTCTATTTTGCTTAGTTTGATTATCTAGCCAATTTTGGCTATTTTTCATTATCTAAAACACCTAAAAATTGAAAAACACTCAAAAACTTATAAAAATTCTAGTAAATAGATTAAAAATCCAAAAACAATAAAATTGGTGCCTAAATTTTCCTTGTTTAATACTCTTTACAGGAAAATTATCTCCCAGCTAATTTGGGGGCTTTAGATACTTTATCTAAGCCCTTTTAGCTCGGCTGGACAGTACCTTGTATTTCTGCCACTTTTTGATTTTTAGAAAATTAAATAAACATCAGAAAATTATCAAAAATTCACCAAAAACACTAAAAATTATAAAACACACAAAAATATTTTTGTTTGAGTTTTTGGTTGATTTTTAGTGCTTTAAATAAATTGTTGAAGTGTGTGTTTCTTTGTTTTCCTTATTTTCTTAATACATTAAAAATCAAAAAAAATATAAAATAAATTAAAAACCACTAAAAATATTCTCTTCTTTTATTTTATTTCTTTTTACTACTTCGTAGGCCGAGAGGCCAACCCGTGCTCCTTGAGTTCGACCCTGGTCGCTATACCAGGTTAATCCAATAGCAGGACCGTTGTTTTGAGTTTTGACCGATTTTATCTATTTTGAGTGGTTCATTTTTCTTGATTAACATAGTCTGATCGCTTGGGTCGCAACGACCTATTCAGTACCTTATACCTGAGTGCTCAAGGCTTGTCATCACCAGCCTATTGCTTTGTGGTTCCTCTCTAAGACCTCTAACAATCTAGACTCTTGTTCTAAAGTCAAGTCTGAGCTAATGATAACAAGATATCTCTCTTTGGGTCCTGCAAGAAAGGCAAATTTGAGTGTAGGAGGTAGTGATTTCAGTTCTGGCAATGTGTTGTCATCAAGCAAATCTGGCCGAACTGAATCTGAATCTGGTTTCGTACTGCATGAAGGTGGGCTCAACTGTGTAGTACTTGCCACCAACTCAGAAGTATGGGGAGTCGAATTGCCAAAGAAATACGGTAATTCGGCCAAAGCCGTATCCGACTCATCATCTATGTCCCATGATCACTCCGAAGGGGATGGAACTAACAGATCCAGATGGATCTCTACGTTATCACAGGAATAGGTAGATGCATCTCTAACAATATCAGGAAACACCTGGAAAACTGCATCATGCACTTTGTCCTTTCCAGATGAAAGGGTCTTGCTCTATCCTGAAGGAACCTGTCCCCAAATCCCAATGGTGCTAATCATTTTGCAATCTGCCTCTGAAGATGAGTATGTTGGACATGCGAGCCCACGACGAGCCATTATGCAATAAATGTTGTTGCGAATATCATTCCCTGATCTGAAATGAAGAATAACTAATTTTCATAATAGGTCCCTTAGTACAATTAGGGTTATGTACCATGGCCATCTTAATGATCATACAGTTGTTGATTCAATTATTTAATCATAGAAGCTGGTTCTTGGATGAATATCTAAAGAGTTAGATTGAGGACTCATCAAGCACCGTCAAATGATTATTAAGAGATGATCTGCAGCCTGAGTAGGAGATGGTAATCCTTTCTCACATAGGCTGATATATGACCGACCTCTTGATGCAGGTCCTCTGCATAGGAATAGAGATTCAGAGGTGTCAGATTAGTTAGGTCAAAGAGTTGACTTAATGAGATCGATATAACCAAAGTCCTATATCGTATGTTGTCACGATACAGGCACGCATCCTCTGACCGGAGACAGATGTGTTACTATATGTCTGAGTATGTACATTTGACAGACCAATAGGTTGATGACCTAATCAAGGTCTATACACCGGCGTATTGGTGTGCATGCAAGGGCATATGAGTAATATGATCTCTCAAAGGGATCATACAGGTTCATTACTGAACCGGAAGACATGATCTCACTCATGAGATATTGGGAAGGATCAAATTACGTGCACGGTCGTCTCGCTTTGGAAGCTTGACTGAATTTGTAGGTTTGATATATACTTTTGGAAAGTATATGATCAAGACCTAGGTATGATATATGCTTCTGGAAAGTATATGATCGATACCAACTCCCAATGATCAAATGAGAAACTTACTGATAAAACCCTGAAGTAGACAGTATAAAGTTGATCAAATATTTCGGATTTATTCTGAGTCTTCCAGTATGCAGGATGTATAGGTATTGGGAATACCTGAGGGTGATGTGATCATAAACGATTGTATAACCATGATGCTTCCATTCATAGGGAGTGATGAAACGGGTCTGGATTTTAGTGACTCCTCTCAGTAGTGAAGTAATCTGATCTTGGTCCAAATGTTGGACATTGATCTGAATGTGATTCAGATGCAATGACAAGATTAGATTTATGGTCTTGATTTAATCAAGCATCTATGGGAGGCCCGATATTTGGATTTGAGATGTGATCTCAACATCCAAGTCACTATACGTTGAACAATACAATCACCCTGTCCTTATCTCCAAGTATCCACAGCGCATTATCCTTGAAAGAGTTCATGGATAATTTCATTGTTGATATATGCATCCAAGCATCGAGAAAATTGATAATTAAATGTGATTTAATTATCATGGATAATATGAATTTGGTTCATATTATAAGGAGAGACATCCACAATAATTAAATGTGATTCAATTATCAAGGATACGAATAATGTGAATGTGATTCATGTTATTTGAGCACATGAGAAAAGAGATCCAAGATGATTAAATGTGATTTAATTATCATGGATATGAATAATATGGATAACACTATCCATATTAGTCTTATATATTATAAATGTGATTTATAATATATAAGAGAGAGCCATATTGTGTTTTATATTTGTTGATTAATTGTTAATGTGAATGGGATTCACATTGAATGATTAATTGAAAATATAATTACATTTAGTTGTGAATGAGATTCACATTTTTTCAATGGCTTGATTGATATTTTCCAAAAGGTAATTTGGAATTATTTTTGTGAAAATTATTTCGACAAGAGTTATATGAGATATCATGAGATAATGAGATCTCATGATATATCAATGAGCATGACCAAGTCCCCTCTAATAAGAGAGGATGGCTACAACTCCTCTAGAGGAGTAGAGTAGTCGTCCCCCCTTTTAGGAGAGGACCATGGTCTTCTCATTATCCTATCTCTAGTCAAAGTGATTTATTGATTTATCAATGATAATTAATTTGATTTAAATCACTTGTTGTTTTATTTTACCAACAACAATCCTAGCCGTTGAAAGGGACACAATCAATCTCATCCGTTGATTGTGTGTTGTCCATGGATTGGGATCCATGGACTCCCAAAACCCTATATAAGAAGAGGCACCCCTTGCTCTTCTTTACACTCGACATCAATGAATGATCTCTCACTCTTTTCTCTCTACACGCCCACTCTCTCTATCTCTCATGTGGTCGTCCACCATGGATGCCCTAGAGAGATCCTCCATCGTCGTAGCGTCGTCATTATGCTGCCTGATCGTTTGCTTGTGGATCTCCGTCTACTTCGGCGTGCCTTGCTCGTGAAGAAGACGATGTATCTCGTTTGTCGAGATCAGGAGATCCGTGGCTTGGATCATGAATATGGATTGCGAGAAGCATGCGTCTCATCCACGCGCTCGCAAGCATCTCCTCCGTCGGATCGGACTTGAGACAGGAGGTCTCTTTGTTTAGAGACTCGATCGCAACCACGCTTCAAGAGGTAATCCTATTACTTGTTTGTGGTTTAGACGAAACGATCCGAGAAGTGTTCTTGGATCATGTGGTTTCGTCACATAAAAATTTTTAATTTCCACTACATCGAGCAACTAGTGCGACTAGTAAGTCCCGATCGCATTCGATGCGATCATCACGCTTCCGTGATGCGCTTGAGGATTTTCCTGTATCCTTCAGAGTACTCTGTGCTACTCTCTGAATCGGATCGCTGACACTTGGTTTGCTTCATCTCAAGGTTCACTTCTCTTCCTGGAGAATGGAACTTCATCATTCCCGTACCATAATCAAAAGCTACGCATGCGGTCCTAAGGAAGGGTCGTCCGAGAATGATCTGAGATTCTCTCCAATGATTAGGGGTCTCCATGTCCAAGACTGTGAAGTCAACTTGATAATTCTGCCCCTCAATTGAGATAATGACGTTCTTCTCTTCTCCCTTAGGTCTCTTCACTGAACGATATGCGAATTGGAATAAAGCTCTGGATCTGCGAAGTGGTCCCAACTCCAATTTCTGAAATAATGCTAAGGGAAGTAAGTTGCTTGAAGAACCTTTTCCAAGAGTGTGCGTGCAAACGCAATGTCGTCAATACAACTCTCCACATAGTGAGCACCCATGTCTTGCTTTTTCCTTGGCAATGTATGATTCTTGAGACAATAGGTTGTGGCTACTGACAAGATGCGTGTCATTATATTTTGGTTCTCTTTCTTCCTTTTAACCCTTGTAGGTGTGCATCTCACCTTAAGGTATTTCTGGAATGCAGGATGGTTAGCCACATACTCATCAAATGGAACCTTTACAGTGATATTTTCTTTACAAAATTGTGCCATATTGGGGTCATCTTTCTGAATCTTTTTGATGCGCTTTCCTACCATAAGAGCATGGGGGAAAGGGATTGAAGCTAGAGAAATAGAAGATGAAGAATCTGGATCATGAACTGAAAGATGGTTCTTGGCATTAACAGAAACAGAGTTCTTCATACAAGAATCTTTTTGATGCAACAGCGAATCAGAATCTAAACTATCTACTATAGGTTGTGGAATAAAAGATGGAGTGGTATCCGCCACAACCAGAGATGCAAGGTCCTCTGTAGACTCAGAAGTGTATCCATGTTGCCTACGTTCTCTCCTTCTCCTCATGGCTCCCTGAGTAGAAATCCTCGATTGGTGCTGATGGGGATTCGGAATATGCTGCATCTCCTCCTCGTCCTCTGAAAACTCCTCAGGTAGAGCTCCAGAGATGCCCCTCCTCGTGTCCCTCGCCCGGTCAGGTACGGTCACGGTCCTTCCGCTCCTGAGTGACATGTGGTTAGCCTCGTCACATGAAAGAATCTCATGTTCAGATCTAGGATATGTTGAATAATATACCTGACCAAAGTGCTGCTGAGAACTAGATCAGTTCAGGCTATTGGGGTTAGCCTGAACTTGGGATGGGATTGAGGTAGAGGGTGCAGTCTGCTCGTCTCGTCATCTAGACTGGCGGTTGACATCCACCCGTAAGTCACGAATTTCGTTCCTTTAGGAACGGAGCTCATCGAGTATCTGATGTTGTATGTCTATGGGACTAGACGAAGAAGGAAGGGGATAAACCTGGGAAGAAGAACGAGAAGACTGTCCCTGCTGGTCAGGGTACTGTCTCTACTCCTACTGCTGGGGTGTCTTCTGATAGCGGGCCCTGCTGGCCTGCCTGGTAATGGCCCTGTCAGCCATACTGCTGGTACTGTTGTCGCTGCTTTTGGGGTGGCTGGAAGCTAGGGCTCTTCTATGAAGGAGATGGTGCGGAGGTGAATGTGGTGTTGTGAAAGTTCGGGGAACGCTGGTAGGTTTGTCGGTCTCCTGAACTTCCATGCCTGGCAGGGTCCTGAGTATACCATACTCCATTCACCTCCCAAACCGATGGAGTCTCCTCCTGAACTGTCTCTGCTAATGGGGGTGGCTGCTGGAAAGAGTGGTCGTAGTAACTGTCCTTCTCCCATACCTAGGGTTGCCCTGACATCAACTGCTCCTGAATATGGTGAACTCAGTATATGGGGTATAGGGTGCAGTCATGGCAGGTATCTTTATCTCAGATACCCTATCAGTCAACTTCTCCATTTGTTTTAGAATTTTGGAGACGCTCTAGTCCAATTCATTAATTCTCCTGTCAATCCTCTCAACTACAGTAAGCTTGTCCGCAAGGAGTCCCATGCTAGGGATCACATCCTGAGAGAGATCGACTATAGATAATTTTCCCTCTCCAAAAGAGAGTGAATTGGGGGACGATGTATAGGCCCTGTTGGCCATTTGTGAGCGGCTAGTTTCAGCCATCTGCTCGAATACCTTCCAGACGGTATCCGATCCTCGTGATGTATAGCTGCCTCCACAGGCAGCGCTCACTAAACCCTGCATCTCAAGGTTGAGACCAATGAAAAATGACTATACCAAGATATTTTCATCTAGTCCATGACAGGGACACTTCTGCGGGATGTCCTTGAATCTTTCCCAAGCATCACAGAAGGATTCTTGGGGTAATTGGGAAAAACTAGTAATGTGCATCCTCATCATGTTAGTCCTACTCAAGGAGTAGAACTTCTTCAGAAACAGGTCCTTGAACTGGGCGTAAGTGGTGATTGTAATTCCCAAGTTTTTTTACCCAGTAGTCAGCTTTTCCACCCAAGGCAAATGGAAGGGTTGTGAGCCTAATATAATCCTGGCTAATATTAGGATGTCTAAGGTAGTGCAGATGAGCTTGAAGTCCCTTAGGAATGCATATGGCTCCTCAGAAGCATTCCCATCAAAGTGTGGCAGCAGGTTCAAAAAATACGGCTTCAACTCAAAATCAAATGCGGCTTCGGCTGGACTCAAGTAGTTCCGAATCTTGTACTGTCCGGGGTTATATGCCGCATCCATTGGTGGTTCGACCCCAACATTGAGCTGTCCTAACTGAGCTCTGAGAAGTTTGTGTTACTACTTAGATGCAGCTAATCTGGCTAGTACCATTCTCATCAGGTCCTCGCGGTGTTCTTCTTCCTCTTCTTTCTTCTTTTGTGGCATTTTACTTGAATCTTCTTTATGGCATGAATCGTTAATGCGTTCTTGATTAGAAGAGGATTTATTAATCAAAATATTCTTACCAAGGTAAAGGTCTTCCTCGGTGAGGTGGGAAGAGAGGAAGGGAATGGTTTGAGAGTAACCATCCTGAGAGTGGGTGATCTTGGGCTCAAGAGGGTCATGAGTCCAGGTTGGTCCAAGTTGCGCCTGGACCTTTTAAGACGTACTTTTTGGAGGGTTCAATGAGAGATTCGCAAAGTCCGAATAAATATCCCCCCAATTAGTCATCTTCGATGTCAAAAGAACTGATTAGAAGATCATATTCAATGAGGCACTAGTTCTACGGTGCACGTAAATGTGCGGAGTAAACTCACACAACACAAAAACAATTCAAACCCTCAATTTCACCAACTCAACACATGATGGTCGTAAAGATTCATCCGAATTATCTAGTCAATTTTAATTGGTGATAAATACAATCTTGGAAAAATTAACGAGCAGTTAGGTACCCGTATTTTCCTACAGACTGGCCCGGTTCTTACGACTAATTGGACCTACTTTCACCCAGTATAGGAGTAAGTACGAACCGTATAAATATGTCTACCCGTTCCTTGAGGACTAAGATGTCCTCTAAACCTCCCACTCTGCTAAGGAAATCCAGGCCATTTACCGGCTACCTGTATTCTCACTAAAAAGTAGCTAATCGCCTAAAAATAAAGAACCAGCAGTAAGTAAGAAATCCTGAATAGGCTCTATCCTAGGGTCGTCTCTCTCTCACTTGCAAGTAAATCAAACAATGAGGGCTTTATGCACCCGTAAACAAGGTTCTTTTTATTCCATTTTTTTAAAATTGACTTGCTCAATTTAGTCCCAATTTTAGAGTTAGGTTATCACTTGAAATTTATCTGAACACAAAAGCACGTCTACCGTTCAATCCCAATTTCCGTTTTGACCTTAAGTTATAAAACAAAAGGGGAATCAGAAATCAGAATGCAAACGTGAAACGATGATGCATGCTCAAAAGAAGGTATACTTACAGTGAATCCCAGCACTCTCCATGCATTATGCAAAATTGAATTCGTAAATTTTACACTAAATGCATGCAGATCAAGAAAACCGCACCTAAACAGTATACTATTAGCGGGGAAGAATTGATTTAATTTGATCTAAGTAATATGTGTCTATGTGTGTCTCATTATGAATCTTATAAAATAAGTCAATCTTCTAAGATATGTGTGGCCTAAATTACGATGGATACAAACAAATTTGAAGCTATACTACCGTGTGCCTAACCTTAATTTCACCACTCAAGTCGAGCCCCACTCTCACTAGAGAGTGAACAGGTCTCGACACACCACAAAAATAATGTCCAAGTCTTTTTACAAGAATGAGCTCTCAAACAAGAGACGCTATAAATGAGCAAATTACCTAAATTATTACAACACGATAATTACAAAAAATAATTTTTTTTCTTTCTCTTCAGCAGTCGGCGCGTGTCGCATACGTCGACCTCTGATGCACTCCAAGTTCATCGGACCCTTGCAAGGAAAATAAAATTTATGTTAGAGAGTTCAAAAACAAAATATATACAAAAAATGAGAAGAAAAATAATTGAGAAAAAATGGAATAAATAAAAGGAGGCTCGGGGGTCAGACTACCCGAGTAAATGAGAATCTAAATCTAATTTTTCAAATTAATCCCTAAGTCGTTTGCCTCCCCGGCAACGGCGCCATTTGATCGATCGCTGAGCAAGGTGTTTTAATTGGGGCTCTTTGTAATATATGTACTTCGTAAATCGTTCAGAACCGAGAAAAGATCTCCGTGAAGAGTGTCTCAGCTTTAATTTATATCCGAGCAAATCCGAGGTCGAACACAGGGAGTCAAAGGAACAACGTCGGGTTAATTCAAAAACTTAGGTCTAGGTTTCCAAATGGTATTTTTTAATGCAAAAACAAATGAAAATGCAATTGTGGATGAATTAAGACAATAAGATAACACACTACTAGGCCAAATTAATTTAAATGCAAAATTAATCAGATTTAGCCTAATTATATTTTTCCTACAATCCTAATCCAGTGATGAATACACATATTTTTTGGAATTTTAGGATTTAAAATGCAATAATTTAAAAAACACACTTTTATTGGTTTTTTAGCAATTTTTCACACAAGCAGAATGCAAAAAATGTGAAAATTTTACTAGAATTAAAACATGATGCAAGGATGCTACAGTAATTTTTTTGGAATTTTCTGATTAAATATGATTTTTTTATGGATTTTTCAATGGAAATAAAGTGACAATGAGTAATTAATTCCTAATAAATCCACATTAACAAATTAACCAGAGTGCAAATTATCACAAGAATTTATTTAGATAAGCAATGCAGTAGAGTTGAAATTTCGTAAAAAAACAAAGTGTAGATTTAACTAAAAATCAGTTATTAAAATCACTCTACAATTTATTTAAGGCATAGAACAACTCCAATTGAGATGAAATTTGGAAAGTTATTCAATCACATTTCAAGGCATCAATTCTGAATTTTATGGAATTTTTGGAGCAACTATGAGTGAGATATAAATTTAATACCTCGGATTAGGTCAAATATGCAGAATTTCACTTGAAAATTTTAATTAATTACCCACAGCACATAAAAATAAAACTAAAAAGTCAAGTGGTAGAAAATTAGTTGCTCAACATAATGTTATTTTTCATTAAACAAAACGATACGCAACAGGTGTCCAAATTAACACATAAACAGAGGGTTATCAATGCAAAATAGAATTAAAACTGACAAAAGAAAATATGCACAGGGACTAAATTGTAATTACAAAAACATAACAAGAAATATATGCAATTTTTACATTAAAAAATGGAAAAGAAGACCTTCTTCTTCTGGAAGCAGGAGGCTCGATGCTTGGGGTGGGGGCAGCGGCCGGCGCGCGGGCGGCAGCGTGCGAAGGCGGTGGCTCGCGCGCGGCCATGCACGACGGTGGTGGCAAGGCGGACGGGCGGCAAGGCGCCGCAGGCGGAGGGGAGCCGCGAGCTGGAGCACTGGAGGAGGGGAGGGCCGATGTTGCTACTGTGCAGATGTGGTGGCGGCTGGCGACAGCGAGGCGCCGTAGCGGTGTGCGGCTGCTGGGGTCGGCTGCAGGCGGTGCAAAGGGCGGAATGGCCAGGCGGCCCGCCACCAGTCGTGGAAGAAAGGGGGGGCAGCGGGCGGCTTGCCTACTGCTCCCTCCGTATATTTTTCAAAAAAAAATTATTTTTGTGTGCTTTTTACTATTGTGATAAGAGTTTTTTGTTTTAATTTTATTTAATTTTTATTTTTTTTGTTAATCAGGGAATGCACATGATGTGGAAAAAATGATGTGGTGATGGTGGTAAAGATGATGAACAAATGTAGCTATGTAGGTGGTAATGTGGTGAGATAAAAAATGCAAAAATATAAACGATGAAAGAACTTACCTACGATGAACGCGGTCACCTATGTTATGCTCACGAGAAGCATGGTCTTTGCTCGAATCGTTGGTGAGCTATGAGCTCGAGCAGCGCACGGGTGCGGCTGAGATGTTGGCCAAGAAGCCAACGGATCTCTCCGGAGAGAGGGCTATGGTTGCTCGACCGCAGTTGCGTCGCTGTCACCGATTCTACTCTGGCAACTAGGCTCTCCTCACATAAAGATGGATCAAAGACAAAACTGAGGAGAATGTTATGTATATAAAGAGAAAACATGAGAAGTTATTAAAGTGGTGGATGGGAGGTTAATAAAATAATAGGGGTGATTTAGAAGCTAGAAAATTTGGTGGAATGATGGAGTTGAATGGTGGTTATTGTAGACAATGGAAAATAAAATAAAATAAAATAAAGTATCATATTTTAAATGAGAAAATAAAATAAAGAAGAAAATAAAATGGAATATTTACAAAAGTATGTCCATAAAAACACTATGTATAAGGATTTTTTTTACTTTTCTGTTTTGATTTTTTATTTTCAATAAAAGATATTTACAAACTAAAAATAAAATAAAAT